>OX375870.1:25289639-25342985 GCA_947359475.1 Heligmosomoides polygyrus bakeri
AGGACAATACTGCCAACTTATCTTCCAAACTACTTTCTCACCAGCGAAAGTGATGAACATTCCAGCAGGAACAATATCACAAATACAACCACTAGACGTATATTTCTTCTTGCCATTCAAAAGCGTGTACAAACGTCTCACCTCTCATGTAGTGACACACGGTATAAAGTTCTCACTTCACTCCCACGACTCAATTCTTCGAATTGTATCGCTGATTTACACTCATTTTTTCTGCCCAAGATTCAGAACTTTTCTCATGTATTCATGGTACGCTGCAGGATACCTGCACAGTCGCCCTGGCACGTTTGATACACCAATTCAATATTTTTTCCCTACTGACATCGTAGAGCACTGCTCTTATTGCGGCAGCACTGATGAATTTTTTTTCCGCTGCGGTCATTGCCAATAGCTGTAATGTTTTGAACATTTCGTAGTACTATTTCACAGTTGCTAGTACAACGCATTGTTTGACTTTTCGCCATGTTTTTAGCATCTATTCATGATAAATTGTACCTTCGTGCAAGTACGAAGTTGTCACTATGTAACTATGAAGAAGAGTCCTTCCTGGTGACCTTTTCCGTTGCGATTTGACATAGAGAGCTTTGGTTGATCGTGGCAGATCTTTTTTAGAAAGTGCAAAGATCCTGCACCACAGGGGAGTCGAACCATAAACCACCCTGTCTCTCCACGTGGCTCCTCTACCCCCTGCGCCACCACCGCTCGGCTGGCAGCGCAGCTTCAACCTTACCTGAGCTCGCTCTTTTGTGACTGGCCCGCTCTGCGTGGACTTAGAGGGCAAAGGAGCATGCTATGAAAATGGTCCATAACTGCGTTCACAGATGTGCGCAGCAGAAACGAGACACATATTTGGAGTCAGCGCTCGAAGCCGCATCCAATGATATACGTCTCATCTTAAAGTCCTATGGTCACCTACCTTCTCTTGTTAGCTGTGCCATGGCTTAGGGCACCATTGTCAATTCTGAAACGCTCAAATCTCTATCAAAGCTCGAGCACACCAGTTTCCTAATCACTGCTTGTTGTCTCTTGTTGATTAGTTAATGGCTTTAGGTACCCTCTCCTATTCGTAGTAGGGTGCCACACAAAATATCGTGGGATCTATTGAAATTCTATTTGTAAGAAGCTTAAACATCATGGTCATGTCGACTATCTTTCTCCGACTACGGAGGACAGGTAACTTAAGCTGTTTGGCCCTGTTTGGACCTCTGGGTAGGTCGCATAGTTGGTTCCAAGACATCTTAAAAATAATTTCCGAGTGAAGTTCTTCTGGACTGGACGCTTTCCAGAAGAGCAATGTCTTTCTTTTTGAATGGATTAAACACTGAAGTATGTACCGCTCTCTAAACAGGTCAAACGTACGTTTTATGTGCACGAAGAAGTGCTAGAGAATCATTGGTTTTGAGCAGCTTGAACAAGTTATAAATACGACAGTTCATTATAATACAAATCAAAGCTTCGATCACTAAGTATATAGAAGCCCAAATCACGGCCGTTTTCTACGTGCCTTAGATGTGTCCTTGAGCCTATAAGTTGGTGAGTTGTGCTGATGTTTTGTCTGTATGACACGACAATGCGATTTCTCTGCTGCCAAAGGAAGCTTTCAAGTTTTAGCCCATTTCTCAATAAAATTAATCGCGGCTTGGATTTCGTGAGAAGGCTGTTCTCCGTCCACTTCAGTGTAAGCTTTTACAATGTCAGCATATTATGTTATGAGTCTGCTAAATTGTGTGGAAATTCGGTAAAGAACTTTTAGAAGACATTCTGAAGGTTTCTCCGAATTCAACTTGAAAATACCAAAATGAATTCCAGGTCGATGAGTATCTCATGGGAAAGACTACACTGGCAGGTCCAGGAGGTATTGTAACCGCTAGGATGACTCACGAAGGTCATCGCTAGACTGCTGCTTCTGCTACCACTGACTTCACCGAATTTTTACGACTGTAGTCCTATTCACTCGATCAGTAACGTCGCCATTTCTCATTGTCGCATATTTATATTGTTCAGTTTATCAATGTGATGGAGTTGCTTGCAGGTAGATGATGCTAGGGGTCACGTTTCCCTATTAATCATGACTTCTACTTCTGACGTTGTGAGTTGTGGGGTGCAATTTCCTAGACCTTTGCCTTTTTGAATTTCGTGTAGCTTTACATACAGTTTACTTTTGAATGCCTGGTTATTCTGATAGATTTTTAAAGAGATTTTGGTGAAATAGCAGCTATGTTTCCTATGTTTGTATCGTCCGCTGTTTTCCACCCACCTAGACATGAAGCCTAGTGAAACACTTAGCTTCAACAAATTCACTGTAAATGCGTATCTTTTCTTCTGCTAGAGAGAGAATATGAAGCCTTAGTTGCTGAGTGTGTTCTTTCCAAAGCATCGTCATATTTTCGCTAGCATCGCAACAGATTTGGATCAAAAGGCATTACCAAACAAGTGCCCCATTTGGTACGGATAAGACGCTTCCTTAAACGTGTCGATTACCCTACAGTGTCTTGAAAAAGTGCAGGGCCGAACCCATTCTGGGCGTGACCAATTTGCTAGGAATGCGTGTGGATGCACGCATGCTAAACAGATATATTGTCCATACAGCCAGCTTCCGAAATCGGCAAGGAAGCGAAGGAATTCAGAATCAACATAAAACATGGTTGAGCTCCTCCGTTGTAGTTCATGCGGGCTAGCTATGACATTTACGACAATTTTTTGAAAATCAAGCAAGTTTGTTCGAATGCTGCGAACTAATTATTAGCCTCCACATGTAGGTAGAGCTTGGACAGCCACGGCACTACGGTTTTATGCAAACTGTAGTCGCGTTTCTATGGTGTCTATTAGGGCAGCGCGACAGGAGGTACACCCGCCCCCTGCTGGGGGGGGGGGGGGCGTGGCGTCAGGAGGTACACCGCTGTTCTGCGGACCGGAAGCTTTTGTTTTGCGCGTCAAAGGTTTCGTAAGGCGGCCGTTAGACTCTCGGTGAAGCCTAGGGGGTTGGGGGTGGGTGAGCAAGGAGGATGAGAGGAAGGTGGCACGCCCCCCAGCAGGGGGCGGGTGTACCTCCTGACCGTCACCCGTCTATTAGTAAGGGGTAGTAGCAGTTCGTCAGGCAGTCGAGAGTCAGGCAACTACCAGCTGACGTCCGAGCTTGCGAAGCTATGCAGAGCGGCGATAAAGGAAGATCTCAAGGAGCGAAGGGCGGAAGTGTTGGCTGAAGCAGCAGAAGCAGGGTTGAACATCCGCAATGCCCGCCGGAACTTCGCCAACTTCAAGACCAAGATGACCGCTCTCCGACGTCCTGACGGAACCGTCACCTCTTCCAGAAGGACCATGGAGAAGGTCATCCACGACTTCTACTCCGATCTCTTCGATAGCCACGTCCACCTGCCCCAATGCCATCTTCCGCAGGATGGATACGTCGTTCCCTCTGTTCTCCATTCCGAGATCCGACACGCCATCGCGTCGGTGAAGAAACGTACAGCACCCGGCCCTGACAGGATCAGACCCGAACACCTGAAGAACCTCCCGCCAGCGCTCATCAACACCCTGGCGCGGCTCTTCACACGATACCTGTCGGAGTGAAGGTTCCATCTCAGTGGAAGACCAGCAAGACCGTCTTGCTGTACAAGAAGGGAGACGTGCACGACATTGGCAACTATCGCCCGATCTGCCTGCTGTCCGTAGTCTACAAGCTGTTCACTCGAGTCATCCTGAATAGGATCAGCAGAACGCTGGACGAAGGACAGCCACGCGAACAAGCAGGATTTCGGAGAGGATTCAGCACGATCGACCACATACACACCATTACGAAGCTCATCGAAGTGTCGCGAGAGTATAAGCTACCGCTGTGCCTTACGTTCATCGACCTGAAGAAGGCATTCGACTCCGTCGAGACTGAAGCGGTCCTCGAAGCCCTGCTCACTCAGGGCGTTCCTACTCAGTACATCAGAGTCCTTCGAGAGCTCTACAGTGGATTCACGACCAAGACCTCTCCATTCTACAACGACGTCGTCATCGATGTAAGGAGAGGGGTTCGGCAAGGGGATACCATATCCCCGAAGCTCTTCAGCGCCACCCTCGAAAACGTCATGCGCGAACTAGAATGGGAAGACATGGGAGTGAAGGTCGACGGCCAGCAGCTGCACCATCTTCGTTTCGCTGACGACATCGTGCTCATAACACCGAGCATCAGCCAGGCGGAGCGAATGCTGGCCGACTTCGATCGTGTATGTGGGAACGTTGGACTGCAGCTGAATCTTACGAAGACGATGTTCATGAGGAACGGACAAGTTTCTGATGCTCCATTCTCGCTCAACGGAACGAACATCTCCGAATGCTCCAGCTATGTGTATCTGGGTCGCGAAGTCAATATGGCCAACGACCTAGCGCCAGAGCTGAGCAGGAGGAAACGAGCGGCTTGGGGAGCTTTCAAGAGCGTCGAAGAAATCGCGAAGAAGACGAAGAACGTCCGACTCCGTGCCCTCCTATTCGACTCCACTGTTCTTCCTGCCCTAACATACGCCTCAGAGACCTGGGCCACACGAAAGCAGGATGAACACGCGATCAGCGTCGCGCAGCGTGGAATCGAGAGGACGATGCTCGGAGTGACACGACTCACGCAAGTGAGAGAAGGCCTCCGGAGTTCCGAGCTTCGCCGACGTTCGAAGATCAGAGAAGCTGTCGCGTGGGCCAAGTTGTCGAAAATTAGGTGGGCCGGCCGCGTAATGCGCTTCGCAGACACCCGCTGGACGAGAGCCGTCATCGACTGGATTCCGCGGGATGTCAAGAGAACACCGGGACGCCCACCAACGCGTTGGTCGGACTTCTTCGTGAAAGCCCTGAACGACCGATATGACGCTCTTCGTGTCCCTCGAGCGAGGAGGATCCATTGGAGCACTCTGGCACGCGACAGGGACGAATGGAGACGCTGCTGGCGCCTGCTCGTGCAAGTCGATGATCAACGGGACGACAGGTGATACAGGTGACAGTAGCAGTTCGTACCTTCCTTTATGACCAAATCATCCACCTCTCTTCCATATACGCGTATAATCCTTCGCATATTTGTTTTGTATTGTAATAGATAGAACTTTCGAAAATGATATTTTTAAGTTTGCTTATTCTTCCTTCGTTACTGTTAGGTAGAATTAGATTTGAAGTTGAGTAAACTTTAAAGGCTAACAGATTTACTGTTTATGACATATCGACAGTATGTGCCGAAGACGATTTGATTTAATGGTTCGACCTTTGGCATACCTTCGTGGGAGCGTCCGCGGCACGTCCGTGGACGGTCGTCGTCGACCCGGGACGGCCTGAGTCGAACTGGAGCGCGTTTTCGACGCAGAATTTGAAACGGTGTCGCCGACCGACAGTCTTCAGCTGCTATGCACCGCGGACGGCTGCCGTCCCGCAGGTGGTAAGAATACAGCCCCCTCATCGTCCGTTGGTGGCGATCCGCGAATGGCAGGCGTTCTGGGGTGCGATGCTTGGCTGAGGGATCCCGGCACGATGCGCACCCGTTCGCGGACACTCCCGCGGAAGTATTTCATATAGTTACGCTCTTCCAAAAATTTTGAATAACCGAATATATTCGAATAGCGACGATTTTCGAATATTCGAAAATCGAATACATTCGAAAATCTCGTTTTTTTTAAGTATTCGAGTTCGAATGCATTTCAAGGTCGTGAATTTTGAGCATTCGGATTCGAATGTTCGAATATTCATTCGGGCGCAACTAGCGTTCTGGGAGGGAAGACCATTTCATCAAAACAGATACAGGGTGTCTCAAAAAAATGTATACACTGTTTGGAAGGTGATAACGTTTCTCATGGTAAGTGTACTGAAGAAGTTAAGGTCTCATGTGAATGCTTAGAAAAATCGAAATTTTCTGACATATGAGCGGTACGGATTGCGCTATGCACTGCTCTGAATCGTTGCATTTTACATTCGATTGGTTGTGTTTCACTTGAATACATGGTGTAATTTCTCCTTGAAGGAACTGTATCGTTTGATTTGTGCTTCTTTCAATGTTTCAATCTCAAAAACGCACTACGGCTTGCGAGAATGCATGGTATCCTTAAAAAAATGCAGGTACTAATTGAAAGGTTCTAGATGTACAAGGTGACGAGATTTCTGTGGAGTACAAATAGCCAAGATTGCGGCATGCCCACGCGTGAAACATTGAATTACAGAATCGATTGATTGTGCATGGGTGACGCGAGTAGGTGGTGCTTTGGAGAAGTAGTCGCTGAATCGCCTCTGCACTTCGACAATGTCTTCGACATTCCAGTAACACTTCAGGATAAACTTCTTCTCCTTGAAGGAAAGCCTAGAGTGGGGCATGACTCTTGTTATGGACACAGATATGTAGAGAGCGTTATATAGAGCGATAGCGAGAACGGCAAATTGTGCAATCAATAATCTCACATGTTACGTGTCTTTCTCGTGATTGACAGATTCTAAATGTTGAAAGAAGCACAGCACAGGTTAGCGTGGCCAAGTATTAACAAGACTGTAACAAGCATTCGACCCAAGCACTATCAATCGACTCTGAAATGTAAGGTTTCGGACTAGTGCGTGGAGCGAACCTGACATTTGCACGTCACAGAATTTTTGTTATTTTGTGTTTTATATGGGCTCAAACAGCTCGAAATGCTTCACTAGCAGCAATGTTAGAACCTTTAAAATATTAGGCTCTCCGAAAAGTTTTGAAACAAAATTTTGAAAACTTCAGAATTTTCTGAAAAAAAAATTGGAAAATCCTGGGTCAGCGAGGATCGTGTACAGGGTGTGCGTAATTACGTTTTACGTCATGATGTGGAGTAACTAGCATACAAAGTGCGATAAAATCAAAGCTTACAATATATTTAGATAAGATTGAAGCCGTTTTGGTCCTTTGTTTTGGTTTATACCCAGTATCACAAGGGAAAAGCTGGTCATCGTACACGTCTGCTGTCACGCTGAGCGGTTGCGTCTGCCCGCTAGGTCTTAATCGTCGATCCTGCTCACCGATCTCAAGCCATGAGGAAGAACACTAAGAGGACATCTGGAGTGGATGCGGAGGACGGGATGCCTTTATGGGCAAGTAAGTTAATAGAACGGTTTGACTTGTATTCCTGCAGCTTACAAAGCGCTGTGACTGATGCCTTCGAACGAGTATTCAGGCAGATTCAATCAATTCAGAGCACGCAGGATGCAATTGTTGCACGATTAGCAGACCTTGAGGCTAAGTTGGACCATCCACGTCAGACAGCCCTCGATAGGAGCGCTCTGTATTCAACCATTGTTAAGGTCAAAGCGGATAGCCAACGAATTGAAGAAAAGTCGATGAGGATAGCGTGGGTCGGCATCGACGAGCAAGCGAACGAGGAATCGACCCGCCGCTTTGATCGTGAAATACTCAAGGAGGTTGTTCACACGTCTGGCGACGAACAACTTATTCGTGAGTTTGAACAAGGTCGCATCACCTCTCATCGTCATCCTGCTGGGAAGCCGCGTGGACCTGGCGAACGAGGTCGCATAATCAAAATTTCATTGCCAAGTCAGGCTCTGCGTGACGCCCTTCTCGATCATATGCGCAGCGGCCGCCAGAGTCTTACTCAGCGATTCGTTCACTTTTTCGCCCGTAGGGACTACACTGCGGAGGAACTGAGTGTTGACAGATCGCTGCGTAAGGAGGCTGGAGACCTGAATGCTAGAGAAGGCAAATTGGCATACGTCGTTCGCGACTTCAACATAGTTAAACTTAAGGTTCCACGTGAGCTACCCAGGCGTCCAATCACCTTGTCGTCTATCCAAACGTCCCGTTCCAGTGACGAGCTGAGTGGTACGCGTTCTCGCACCAGAGGTCGCGCGGGGCGCGTGCAGCACATACCTTCCTCATCGGCATAGCTTACATTCATACCAACCAGCTCTAACCCTCTCGACAGTTCGATGAAAGAAAACGGCACAACTAAAAAATCACTTACAGCTATCCCCTTACTGACCTCAAAAATTAATACTTCTCCCGAAACCGTAGTACTATTCAATGCCAGATCCATATGTAATAAAATCCCTGACCTCCATTTTCTCCTTTCCTCCAGTCCTCTCATTGTTGGCATAAAACTCAGCTCGTCATGGTTCGCACGTATGGCTGCAATATACTCGATCTCGTTCTTACCAATAACTTAGATATCGTACACAACGTGCGAGTTCTTCCACCTTTCTTCACCTCCGATCGTCGTGCCATTTCCTTCTGTTTCGTCACAAGTGTTAGCTTCCCTACTGTGCAATCTCAACGTTTACACTTCTCGCGTGGCAATTACACAGCAATTTGCAATGAGTTGCTAAAAATCGATTGGCGCGTAATAATCGAGAACTGCCCAACTGCAGACGAATGCTATGAAATATATTTGGAGCACTGCAATAAGCTAATTAAAGATTATATTCCTCCGCTTCGTCAAAACGACTTCACTCGCTATCCTGCAAGAATTCGCATGCTCGCTGCAAACGTGTATCGACTGTATCGGGCACGTTTCACAATTGGCTGCCTAAAATACTACCGTTTCTCTAGAAAACTAAAGCGCGAGTTGGCACTACTGAGTCTAAAAAATGAAGAAAAAATAGCCATTTCATGAAACTCCAAACGCTTTTACGCATTCGCTAACAGCAAATTGAAGTCCACCAACAAAATTGGCTTCATAAAAAATTTCAATGGCAAAGCATGTATGACTGAGGTGGAGAAAGCTAAAGTCTTCGCTTCTTTTTTCAAATCTGTGTATAGAGATTGCTCAGCAAACGATGCGACCTGCGGTCCGTTCACTAGAGCGAAACTAAATTATTTGGATATTAACAGCGAAGTTGTGTACAGAACATTAAATTCCTCGCCGTTACGAGTCTCAACATCTCACGACAACATACCTTACATATTTCTCAGAAAGGCAGCACTGGGTTTGACTCCGGTACTTACCCTACTATTCAACACGTTTCTCCTTCGTGGTGAAGTACCATCGCTATGGCTTTGCAGTCTTGTACGACCCATTTTTAAAAAAGGATGCAAAGCTGATGTAAGGAATTATAGACCGATCTGCTTGACTTCTTCTACAAGTAAAGTTCTCGAAAGAGTTATTTGTAAGCAGCTTTCTGACTACCTTCAAAGTAATGAGTTAATCACGAAATATCAGCATGGATTTCTCCAAAAAAGATCTACATTAACAGCTCTTATGTCTACAGTTTCGAAATGGAATAAGGCCTAGATGCAAATAGTTTATTACCGTTTGCTATGTAGATTACGCCAAGGCTTTTGACTCCGTCCCTCTGACCCTTCTTTCAATAAAACTTCAAGCATATGGGTTAAGCGGGTGTCTGCTCTCTTTCCTCGAATCATTTCTAACCGGACGTAACCAAAGGGTTCGTGTAAATGGCGCATTGTCAGCGTGCTATACAACTGCCAGCGGTGTCCCCCAGGGCACCTGCCTTGGCCCCTTGATGTTTTTACTTTATATAAATGACATGCCGCTGTGTCTCCCGCAAGGTGTCCACTGTTCTATTTATGCGGACGATTCCAAAATTTTCACTGTAAACAGTTGTGCTTCACTCCAGGAAGCGCTGAACGCATTACGAAGCTGGTCGATAAAATGGCAACCTGACATTTCTCTCGAAAAGACGACAATAATGTGCATCGGCAGAAGACACCCTCCTAACCCTAACTTTCACATTGGAGGATACCAGTTAGCCATTTCGAAATCAGTGCGAGATCTTGGTGGTATATACAGTGGCGGGCTCTCATACGATGAATATATCGAGAAGATCGTTGGTTTGGCTTATGCAAGGTCCAACTTTATTCTACGAGCCTTCAAAACGCGAAACATGAGAACCCTCCTCAACCTTTTTGAAACCTATGTCAGGCCAATTCTTGAGTACTGCACACCATTGTCGTCTCCTTCACAAGTGCAATATATATCGAAGATCGAAAATGTTCAAAGAAAGTTTACTAAGGAGATATTCGCAAGAAATGGTCAATTCAATTCAAGTTATCGGGAGCGCTTGAACCAGTTACGTTGTAGTTCTTTGCAGCTAAGACGAATGATATACGATCAGAGCTTTCTATTTAAGCTCCTCATGTGCTATGTCGACTTAGGCTGTGATCTGCCTCTCACAATTTCTCAGTCTGTTGCTCGCACCAGAGGCCATCACCTTCGTGTTGTTCCAGGTAGGGTCAGTACGCCGCTATATGAGCGTTCCTTCTGGTGCCGAGTAGCAAACACTTGGAATCAGCTCCCGCGCTCCTTACTCATGTCATCGTCCCCGGAGAACTTCGCCCGACGACTTGAAGACTTTTTGAAACACAGGGGTCTCTTTTGACTTCAGCATTTACTCTTTAGTCTTATCATTTTTGGCATTTCAGGAGATTCTCTTGGCGGAATGAGCTCTCCATGTCCATATTAACTTAAAACGATTGTTACCTCATAGTGTCATGGAAACTTTATTCTTTTTGACTCTAAGACTTGTAGGGTAGCACCAACGAAGGCTAGTGTCGTACTCGTGCTGGCTGTGGTGTTGTTGGCGGGCCTACTAAGTTGGTACCCGGAGTCTCTTCAACTGAACGCAGGACTTGCAGTGCTGGCCGCCCACTGCCTTTCATCACCCGCCCGCGTGTACTGAGAGCGAAGCTTAATCTATGGTGCTCCCTCTGAAAAATGTTCTGTTCACTAGTATCGGAGGTTCACCTGTTCTGTCTCGTTTTTTTTTTTTGCCTATTTGTGTTTTATGCAAAGCTGTTCTTGTGTTGTTCTTCTACTAAGATATCAGCCATTTGTCTTCAACTTCATACTGTTTCTGCTTTTATTCCTGTCGCTGATAATAAACTTATTATTATTATTATTTGTTAGTGATGTGATATCGCCTTCGTACTACGCTTAGAATGTTATGCTCTGACGGAAAGCAAATGTTCGTTGCAAAACCGGTAGAGTGTAGCCCATGCGAGTACAGACATTTAGTAGTGCAATATTTAGAAGTTCTGGAGAAGCAAGCAGTGCAAACCATGCGCCCTATATAATCGTCTGTCGGGTGTCGTTCGACTGATTTTGTTGAACGAGGTTCTTCCGTTTCAGAAACTGCGAACGCCTACAAAGCTGAGAAACGTCTTTGCTGAAAGCTCTCTACAATTAACAGAGCGTTGCGAGCCGTTATTACTACCCGCACTTTAATTAGCCAGTAAACGCTTAACTACCTTTCTGTGACTATTTATATAGAATTTTTCTCTTGGAAGACTCGGATGAGGGTTTTCAAATCAAAGCAAAGTTGAAATTGCGATCTTCCCAATTCATGTGCGAATTTGAGGGCGACAGGAGCGGCAAGTTTAAACGAGATCTAGTCGGAACTCGGTCAGAATCTGCTTTAGTCCGATTAGGAAAGTAATACTTACCGAATGTCCGTCGCTGTTCCTCGAGCAAGGTGTTCGGGCGAATTCGCTGCCGAATAGTCCAATAGTAGAATAAGCTAGAGTGCCTTGACGCAGTAGTCCTCATCGAAGATGAAATCGAATCAGAAGCAGAAGTAGTCCCAGGAGAAGAAACAGAAGAGTCGAGTCCTTCCCAGTCAGTAGTAGTCTTGGACCTCCTTCGAATTCAATCATTGCCGCCGCACCATCCCTTTCCTTCCGGGATCTCTTCTCCTTGTGCGCCTCTCCGTCCTTGAACCCTTCAGTTGGAGCGCCCTTTTCTGTCGTTGTCCGCGGTCGCGGAGCTCGGTTCCAGTCTATTTCTTCTTAGTTTTTTAGTAACAAAACAGAACAAAAGTAAAATTAGGTCACGCTAGTCGTGACACTCCGGATTACGCGATTCAATCGGTGTCAGTGACGAGCCGATGCTCGTCCCAGTATCTGTTCGCATCGCTGCCTCTCTTCAGGCAGCGTGCAGAGCGCATAGTGGTGGGACTTGCCGCCACAATAAAAACTGTTCGTCGGCTCTCTGCGCCACCCCTACTTCGGGCACCGCTCCAGGCGCTTGATGCGGTACCCTCGCCTTTCTGCGACCCTCCTTCTGGCCTCTACTTCCGGGTAGGCCTGGTATGCATCACTTGAATGGGCCCTTTGCGCTTTGCACAATCTGCAGAGCGCCCTTTTCATGCCTTCCGTATAAAGCGTGTGCGTCTTCGATCTTCTCTTTCTCGCATTCCGCCAGCGACCTCTGCTGCGAAGCGGCCAGACGAGTCTGGAAGTCGTCCCTTGTCCTCTTGTGAAACGGTCCTTCGTCCGCCGGATCAAATCTTCCGCCTTTGGGCATAGGACTGGGTTTGCAGGACGTCGGTCGTTCGACTGCCGGATCAGGCTCTGGTGCCTCTGCCTCTTGTAAATCTGGCTCCAATAGGACGGGCACTATGTCTTCCGTCCTCGCTCGAAGATCGTACAACTTGTGCTCCTGTGCATTCTAGGCGGTCTTCAATCTCTGCTCTGAAGTCCTGGAAGTTCAGTTGTTGGCGAATTCCAATGTTATCGACCATCTCAATGAGCCGCGCACCGAATTCTGCGAAGTCGTTCCTACACAGCGGCTGACGTCTTCTTTTCCATCACTTTGTCTCCGGGCTCATCCGCGAGCATCTCTTCCTTTTCCTCTTCTTCAAAGTCTCCAAAATCCAGCAGGTCTTCTTCTACTTCATCGTCCGACACGAGAACACAGTGCTTTAACCTGTCTGCCATCCTGAAAGAAGCTGAAGATGTTCTTACGTCAATGCTAACACTACCAGCTATGGATCCTCGATTATCAGCAGTTCCAACAACGTTCTCCTTAGCATAATTCTTCTTGTTTTCTTCAATGATTTCTTCTATAAATTGCAGCTGATAGACTTCGTATTCAGCTTCGTCGAAAGGATATTTAGGCCTTCTTTGAGAACGTAGATTATAAGCTTGATCTTGATGCTTAGGGACTTCTCTTAACTGTTCTTCTTAAAGTGAGGTATCTACTGACTGTTGCCCCCTCTCTTGTCGGATCTCGAGAGGGATTGATAGGTTCTGCGGTCTTCTTATGGTGCCTCCTCCTCCGACCCGAAGTTCTACTTCTCTTATTTGACCATCTTCGGACTTCATGACCTCCAAGATTCTTCCTAGCTTCCAAGAGTTTCGTGGAAGTATCGTGTTTGATACGAGCACGACCTTCCCGAGCTTGGAGTTCTGGCAGACGTTCTTCCTTCCTGCAAATTCTTCTTGTGGAATTCTCGTAGTTCTTTGAGATAATAGTCCTGCCATGCAGTCCAAAATTTGTCAACTCTTTGAACTGAATCTTTCAAGGCTTCAGTTGCTTGAGAATTTGTCCTCACTCTGGAAGCTTCTTGTGTGGTGAGGTAGATGGTGTCTTCTTGAGGATCGCAGGAGTTGGAAATGATAATATCCTTCTGGATGAAGTCTATGAGACTGATTACTACGAGTTCCGCGTTCTGATATGTCAATGGTCGTGAGTTCAGAGATGCTTCTGTCTCCGTTAAAAACGTCCGAAGCTCTTCTTCTTCCAGTATCGTCGTTCTGAGTACCTTTTGAAGGGACCTCTTTATAGACTGTATTAGTCTCTTATGTCTCTCACGATGGGAAGGACGAGTACGGAGAGGCTGCTAAAATCTCAGGGCCTAACCAGGCTGCGCAAACTGAGAAGGACTAGGATGACGATCTGTACTTACAACGCCCGCAGGCTTGCATCGGAAGCATCCGTCGAGGACCTGATGATGCAAGCCAGAAAGATCAAGTACGACGTCATCGGACTTACCGAGACGAGAAGACACCACCCCCTCCCTACACGCCGCCTACGACTCCGGAGAAGAACTGTTCCTCGGAACATGCGACAGCAGGGGAGTAGGCGGCGTTGGTGTCTTCGTCAAAGTGCGGTGGATTGGCGAAGTTGTATATATGGTCGTGTAGACCTCGAGGGTACGAATCGAACGGTACCAACCGTTTCTCAAAAAACAAAAACAATGGCCATGAACATCGATTCGTACGAGTCTCTGACAAGCCGAATCGGACGTCTGCGACTGAAGCGATGTGGTTCCGTTCCAGCTTTGACTGTGTTCGTCGCGTATGCCCCAACATCCGACTAGGACGACGAAGAGGTCGAAGCCTTTTACGTAGAGCTGGAGAAGCTCTATAAGGAAGATGACACCTTCTACAAGGTGATCGTCGGTGACTTCAACGCCAAGATCGGATCACGAAGGTCGCCAGAAGAACTTCACATAGGAACCCCCGGTTTGGAGTGGAACGAGCAAGGTGAAAGGCTGTCTGAGTTTATTCTGTCGACCAAGACCATCCATGGAAACTCACAGTTCTAGAAGCCTCCCTCCCTACGATGGACCTGGGAATCTCCTGGTGGCCAGTTCCACAACGAAATCGACCACATCATCTTCAACCGCAAGTATTGCCTGACCGACATCTCTGTTGTCCCCAAGTTCTACACGGGATCGGACCACCGCCTCCTTCGCGCAAGGTTCCGCTTTTCGCGTCAAGGAGAGAAGGCCGCGAAGTTCAAGAAGAGGAGTCTCAGAACGACCATCAACTGGGACCTCTACACCTCTCTTGCCGGCCTTTGGGAAGATGCCGTCATGGACAACGTCGACGAGGAATACGACCGCTTCGTGCACCACCTCCACGATAGTGCTAAGGAAGCTGAGAGCTTGAAGACCACCAAGAGACGTCTGTCTCCGGAAACTCTCGAACTGATACGCTAGCGTGGAGCAGCACGATCGTCAGGCAACTACCAACTGACGTCCGAGCTTGCGAGGCTATGCAGAGCGGCGATAAAGGAGGATCTTAAGGAGAGAAGGGCGGAAGTGTTGGCTGAAGCTGCAGAGGCAGGTTTGAGCATCCGCAATGCCCGCCGGAACTTCGCCAACTTCAAGACCAAGATGACCGCTCTCCGACGTCCCGACGGAACCGTTACCTCTTCCAGAAGGACCATGGAGAAAGTCATCCACGATTTCTACTCCGATCTCTTCGATAGCCACGTCCACCTGCCCCCATGCCATCTTCCGCAGGATGGATACGTCGTCCCCTCTGTTCTCCCTTCCGAGATCCGACACGCCATCTCGTCGGTGAAGAAACGTACAGCACCCGGTCCCGACAGGATCAGACCCGAACACCTGAAGAACCTCCCGCCAGCGCTCATCCACACCCTGGCGCGGCTCTTCACACGTTACCTGTCGGAGTGCAAGGTTCCATCTCAGTGGAAGACCAGCAGGACCGTCTTGCTGTACAAGAAGGGAGACGTGCACGACATTGGCAACTATCGTCCGATCTGCCTGCTGTCCGTAGTCTACAAGCTGTTCACTAGAGTTATCCTGAATAGGATCAGCCGAACGCTGGACGAAGGACAGCCATGCGAACAAGCAGGATTTCGGAGAGGATTCAGCACGTTCGACCACATACACACCATTACGAAGCTCATCGAAGTGTCGCAAGAGTACAAGCTGCCGCTTTGCCTTACGTTCATCGACCTGAAGAAGGCATTCGACTCTGTCGAAACTGAAGCGGTCATCGAAGCCCTGCTCACTCAGGGCGTTCCTACTCAGTACATCAGAGTCCTTCGAGAGCTTTACAGTGGATTCACGACCAAGATCTCACCATTCTACAACGACGTCGTCATCGAGGTGAAGAGAGGGGTTCGGCAAGGGGATACCACATCCCCGAAGCTCTTCAGCGCCACCCTCGAAAACGTCATGCGCGAACTAGAATGGGAAGACATGGGAGTGAAGGTCGACGGCCAGCAGCTGCACCATCTTCGTTTCGCTGACGACATCGTGCTCATAACACCGAGCATCAGCCAGGCGGAGCGAATGCTGGCCGACTTCGATCGTGTATGTGGGAACGTTGGACTGCAGCTGAATCTTACGAAGACGATGTTCATGAGGAACGGACAAGTTTCTGATGCTCCATTCTCGCTCAACGGAACGAACATCTCCGAATGCTCCAGCTATGTGTATCTGGGTCGCGAAGTCAACATGGCCAACGACCTAGCACCAGAGCTGAACAGGAGGAAAAGAGCGGCTTGGGCAGCTTTCAAGAGCGTCGAAGAAGTCGCGAAGAAGACGAAGAACGTCCGACTCCGTGCCCACCTATTCGACTCTACCGTTCTTCCTGCCCTAACATACGCCTCAGAGACCTGAAAACAGGATGAACACGCGATCAGCGTCGCGCAGCGTGGAATTGAGAGGACGATGCTCGGAGTGACACGACTCACGCAAGTGAGAGAAGGCCTCCAGAGTTCCGAGCTTCGCCGACGTTCGAAGATCAGAGAAGCTGTCGCGTGGGCCAAGTTGTCGAAAATTAGGTGGGCCGGCCGCGTAATGCGCTTCGCAGACACCCGCTGGACGAGAGCCGTCATCGACTGGATTCCGCGGGATGTCAAGAGAACACCGGGACGCCCACCAACGCGTTGGTCGGACTTCTTCCTGAAAGCCCTGAACGACCGATATGACGCTCTTCGTGTCCCTCGAGCGAGGAGGATCCATTGGAGCACTCTGGCACGCGACAGGGACGAATGGAGACGCTGCTGGCGCCCGCTCGAGCAAGTCGATGATCAACGGGACAACAGGTGATACAGGTGACTAGTCTCTCAAAGAGTCCTTCTTGCCAAGGTGCAAATGGCGTGATGTTTTTCCACTCGATTTCTTCGTTTGAAGCGAAACTCATGATTTCTTCTGGAGGTTCCCTGACTTCGGAGTTATTTGGAGTGTAGTCCCGTACTCTCGTTCAAAACTTCGGCTCCTAGTAGGAAGGTGGGAGCGTTGTCGCTGGTTATTGACTTCGGGACTCCTCTTCTGGCCATGAATCGTCTCATAGCGTTTATGAACGACGTCGTAGTGTTGTTCTTTACGAGTTCCGATTGAATGAGACGTGCCGTTGTACACGTCACTATGCAGCCATAGCACTTTTTCGGCGTTCTTTCTTCTTTCATCAACAGTGGGCCGTAGTAGTCGAACCATATGTGTTCAAACGGCCTTGTTCTGACTACTCTTGCTTTGGGTAGTTCTGCTGTTTCTGGATACCGGTATGGAAGACTGCTGAACCGTTGACAGTTCGCAAAAGTACGGGTGAACTTCTTCACTTGTTGACGTAGTACTGGTATCCAGTATCTGTCCCTGACATTACTCATCGTATATGCTATGCTGCGATGGAGACGACTCTAGGCTTCTTCGATTAGAAGTCGTCTTGGTGTTGGGTGCTATCAGCACTGATGTTTTAGCTACTTGTTGCAGTATGCTATTTTTTAGGCTTCCAAAATACCTTGGGAGATGATCTTTTTCATCTTCTTTCAAATTAAGGTTTTTGAGCTTTTTCAAGAAGTCTTCTGTGACTTCTTCTTGTTGATGGATCCGGAATAGAAAGTTCCTTGCGATCGACATTTCTTGACTGGAGGGAATTAGATTGTTTGAAGTCTTCACTCGGTCGATTTCCAGATATTTCTTAAGTATTCCCCTCTTTCTTTCCTCCTTTAGTCTTGATGTTACTTTTCTCAAGAATCTGAGTACGCAAGTAATCGTTCGAACCAGTTTCTTCATAGAACTCCATCGATGCCAGTCGGTTAAAGTCTGTGTCGATCTTCTCTTGTGAGCACGACTGGATGCTCTTCTTCTGGATTTTTTAATGTGAAGAACTGAGTTTCCTTGGGCCACTCTTCCGGTGATTTGGCCTCTTCTTTCGATAGACTTTTTGCTGCACAGTCGGCCGGATTTTCTAGTGTACTGACGTAGAAGAATAGTGCTCTTATTTTATGTTGTTGGAACTGCTGGACTATCCTCTCTATTTCTTTCAACCTATTGGTGACTAAAATACCTGATTGCCTTTTCTCTTCTCTTTTCAGCAGCCAGTAAGCGCAAGTTCAGAGTCTGAAAGCAACCTAACTTCACTGATGTGAATAGTATCAGCCAGTTCTTGAAAGATAGTGAGACATAACCTAGCAGCAATTGTGAAAGCATTTAACTCCAGCTTAGGAATATGTAGTGTGATTGACCTTAATAGCCGGCAGTTTAGATTTAGCAGCCAACAACGCTTGCTGATTTTCGCTAGTTAGGTAGACCGCCGCCGCCATAGCTAGAGCGCTTGCGTCAGCGAATGCTACTAGTTGATAAGGTTGCTTATGTCGAGATAATCTTCTTTTGAAGTGCCTTTGGAATCCATTTACTGTATAGCGTTCATTTCTTGCTGGTCATGCAGGGAAGTTTGTCGTCCCATCCGTATTCTTTTTTCCAGAGTCTTTGGAAAAATACATTGCACTTTATCATAAGTGGTGACAACCAGCCCTTCGGATCATAGTCTGATGCTAGTTGATGTAGCTCCCTTCTTTTAGCGATCTTTTGGATATCAGGTAAGGAGCGGGAGATGATCAATACATCGTCAGCAGTATTCCATCTGATTATTAGGAATTTTGGCTTTCCTTCCTTAGAGCGGTCCTCCGGTGCCACGCGTTGGATAAGCTTCTTGTCGTTTGACAAAAACTTTCTTAGGTTCATCTTCAGCTCGCCGAATATTCTTTTAGAGTTCTTGTACTTCTCCAAGCCTTCTTCCACTGTTTCGGCAGTTAGAAACAGGTTATCCACATAGAGATTGGTGTTGATTTCTTCCGCCTGTTTTCTTCACTCTCCAAATGGAATCGGATAGTAGCCGACAAGAGGAATGGGGACGCATTCAGTCAGAAGGTGACTCTTGTAAATCGATAGACTACCACATTGTTCCCCTCTGGTGGTCGGAATATGTCCCTCAACCATAGACAACTTGTCGCGTCTTTATCCGCCTTGTGAAGTCTCACTTGAAGAAAGGCCTTTTCTACGTCTGAGATGATAGCAATAGAGCCAGTTCTGAATCTCAGCACCATACCAAACAGTTCTGGTAGGATGAATGGG
Source organism: Heligmosomoides polygyrus bakeri (assembly GCA_947359475.1). NCBI lineage: Eukaryota > Metazoa > Nematoda > Chromadorea > Rhabditida > Heligmosomidae > Heligmosomoides > Heligmosomoides polygyrus. Next base: position 25,308,498 of record OX375870.1, read on the forward strand.
ACTTGATGGAGAACATCATTCAACGAAGGCTTCCCTGAGTAGTGAGCTGAAGCATCAAACACTATCCGCATCTTGGTCGTCGCTTTCGATGGCGTCAGAACCGCTTGATGGGATAGATAATGTAATGTATTCTCCGTTTGCATTTCATCTGGAGACACTTCTTCGCGTATTCCCTTTTGAATTTGGTCTTTGAAGACTTTGTCGTGTTTTGCCATCATCGTCGGGTCTCCTTTGTAACTGTTATACGTGCATCTTAGTCTGGCTAGGGCAATTCTGTAGTTGTTCGGAGGCGATTCATGCTGTTGTTTCCACGGTAGCCTCACATAATATCCATCGCTTCTTTTGACGGTGGTATCGAAAAGTTGCACCAGACTTCTTCGTCGCATCTCTGTTTCTCCGTCTTCTCTGGACCGGGGTATTCGTTTACGCCGACTGAATCCATCTTCCAATATGTGTCCCACAACTCGGCTTCTTCGCTGAGATTGAAGGTACACATGACTTGTCGTTCCTTGGTCGAGTTGTTCTGGATACTCTGGATTCCTGACAACATTTAGCCGAGTAGTGTGGATATGGCATATATTTCCGAAGGTAGCTTCACTTTTAGTCCGTTGACGAAGTTCCATGAAAGGTACCCAATAGTATCCGGGGTTGTGATTCTTCGGCTTCTTCTTCTGTGAGGTCTGAGCCTCTTTCCTTTATAAAGAGCCAGTCGTCTTCATTCAATACAGGTCTCTTGACCTTTCTGTCAATTGTCTTGCTGCCGTAGAGACGTAGCTCGTGTATTTTTCCCAGTTTGTCTTCGAGCAGGACTTGAGTGACTGGGTATTGTATTTCTTCGACAGTCGTCTGACCGAAGGTCTTTATTTTCAACTTGCTCCTTCCTACAACTGGAAGATTGAGGTTCTTGATTATCTGTGTGTCGATGAATGACAACTCGGATCCTGTGTCCTGTAGTATACGGCCATCCATATCCTTTTCGGCTCCCAGTATCTTTGCCATTTCCGTGAAGAGGGTTGTTCTTTTCTTTCCTTCATAGCTTCCTGTGATATGGCACACTTATTCTCTCTCCTCTGGATCGGATTCTGTTTCGGACCTTTCGTCTTCTTCGATATCATTAACCATTGCTCTATTTGGCTGAGCTCTAGGTCTGTTTTCTCGACGTGCCATAGTCACCTCTCTTGAGTGTGGGGATCTCGGCCGACTGTTATTATCACTCTGCTGTGGCCTTGATCCGTTGTCCACTTGCCTTGTTTCTTCTTGTTCTTGTCTTCCTTTACATGTGGACGGATGATGTTTCTTTCCGCATTTGAAACAGCTGGGACCTTTACATTCCTTTGCGAGATGGTTCAGCTTTCCACAATTGTGGCATATTTTATTCCTGGTCAGGAACAGCAGTCGTTCCTCGAATGGCACCGTCCGACATTGATAAGACTCGTGTTTGGTACGGTGACAGTAAATACTATACTTGTGCTCGAATTCGAATAATTATTCGATTAGTTTATTCGAATTCGATTTTCGATTATTTGATTATTCGAGTTTCGTAAATTCGAATAATTATACGAATTCGATTATTCGAGTTTTACAAATTCGAGGTTTACAATTTCGAATAATTATTCGAATTCGATTGTTTGAGGCTTGAAAATTCGAATAATTATTCGAATTCGATTATTCGAGGTGCGAAAATTCGAATAATATTCGAGTTTCGAATACGTGGTTGTTTCGAATGTGGCATAATGACGATTTTTGTGAGCGGCGTTCATTTCGGTGACGATTGTTTTCGATAGCACACTGTCGAGGAGCTCACCGTAAAGAAAACGCATTCAATATCCTACTATATATAGAAGGATAGTGTGTGTGTGCGTGCGTGTTTCCATCAGTCCATCACAACTGGCGTGGGGAAATGGCGTATTGGCGATACTGACCGCAGTTAATGGCGATCGACTGCGGTCCGAAGTTTCAGCCGTTGGGGTAGTCGATCTCGCTGAACACAAATTTGAAGTTCGCTTTTGAAATTATCGGTTGAAGTTGATCGAGCTATTGATTTTCTATGGGGAAGCCGTTGAGGCGATTCAATTGTATGGCCGGTCTTCGTCGATATTTTCAAAATCTAACTTCACATTTGCGTTCTCTGCGACCACGACTGTCATCGATGTCATACACTTGAATAATCTATGGAATTTGCACAATAAACACAAATTTCGACGGAAAATGAAAAAATGAATTCAGATTCGTGTTCAGTGACCTTGATTACCTCAGGCCTGAAGTTTCGATCTTGTTGAGTGATATTTACGAAAAATAGATAATTTGATTAATATCTCTTGATGGCAATCGTTACTGCAAAAACAAACTTAAGATTCGTGTTCAGCGACCTCGATTACTTCGGGACTGAAGCTCACAGTTTGCATATATGACACGACTATATACCATTTTCAGTTGAAATTCAAAGTTTTTCAAATCAAATTCAACGTTGTTGCACGGGGAAGATTCCAGAAAAAGTTGAAATTTACTTCAAAAACGTTGAATTTCGTCTGAAAATGCCGTATAACTCTACAATTTGATTGGCTGACGATTCGTGTGAAAAAATGAAATGAACAAGTGGAGTGAACGGTTTTTTCGCAAAGGTTTGCACTTGTGCGTAGATGTTTTGCACACGTATTTCTGTAGGAATTTTTTTGTAGGATTTTGTTTGCAGGAAAAATGTTCTCATGTCTTGCCATTTAGCAAGTATTGTCAACGGTTCTGAGAAGATATTGGATATCTTCATTATTGGCTTTTTTAAAGAATTCAAATCCTTTATTTTGTCTCTGGCGAATGTTGTCGTTGAACTTACTTTACTACATTTACTTGAGCCTACACAATGCGCTTTTGGAGTGAGTAAACGGTATCAAACGTAATTGGCTAACACAAAAATCGCATCGTCCTTATTAGTGCACCCCGGCGCAAAATTATAGATACCCCCGATTTATCCATTAGTACCCGAAGGATCCGCTGCCTATGCTCAGCGGTTACCGTCGTATTCCTCACTATCGAAAGCTTCTATAGAAGAATTTTAAGCAGGTTATCTCATCAGTGCAGGATACCACTAACTTAACTTTAACTTTATTAACTTTTATTGAAAATTTAACGAATGGAGACCGGTGCAAAATATAAGTTCCCTTCATAAAAAACCTGTTTAATCACAAACGTACCTACAGACAAAGTAAGATTAGTACTTCGTCACATCACCTTTGTTGCAACCATATCGAAAATTCTGTTTTGCATACTACTGATTAGGTTATCAATAACAGTTCGCTCAACATTGGTTCATGCATGAAGTATTTATTTATTTATTTATTTATTTATTTATTTATTTATTTATACGTGTATGACAACACGCGACGAAATAAACACCAGCAAGACAACACATTGCTAATAAACACAAAAATACAAGAAACGGCGAATTAGCGAGTCTTAAGATAACTACCAAAGAGCTTTTTATATTGGTTAAACGAAGATGGCCAAGTATGTTTTTTTGGTAAACATCAAGAATTCAGAACCGGCCCTTTGAGTAAAAAAGGAGGCACGAACACAACTTTGGCCATAGAATAATGCATTTTAGATCTACAACCCCTAGTGGTAGAATGATGGACTGTGTAAAGCTCAGTAAGTGGAAGTGCGACTTTTCCAGTCATCATCTTGAAAATCATAATTAGATCGCTTCGCTTCCTACGAATACCAAGCGATTCCAGCTCGAATCTTTTATTACGATCAGGCGCTGATGGAACGGAGGTGTAGTCATAGCCATTTAAGCGTAACCATAGCTTTCTAGTGTAGCTATTCTGAACGGATTCTAGCCTGTGTATGCAGCGCTTAAGGTGAGGATTGAACACAGTGGTGCCATACTCCAATATTGGACGAACATATGATTTGTATGCAAGAAGCAAGTGAGTTTTTGAATTTGTAGACAACGTCTAAAAATGTTGTAAGTAACTCTTTCAGCTTTCTTTGCAATCGTCTCGCAATGCTCTGAAAAACTAAGTTTTTTGTCTAAGATGAAGCCCAGATCACGCAGACTGTTTTCACTGAGTAGGTTGCAACCACCAAGGCTGTAAATGTGTTTAACCGAATTTGAATTGCCTAAATGAAAAACCCGAGTTTTTTGAGCTGAGATAGGTAATTTCCACCTGTCCGACCAATCGGCAACATCTGGAACTGCACATTGGAGGGCAAAGTGATTCTGTTCACTGGTAATATTCCTGTATACTTTTATATCATCTGCAAACATTTTGCACTTAACGCCACGCCTTTCAACTAAGACAGGTAAATCGGAAGTGTAGATGATGAAAAGAATCGGTGACAATTCACCCCCCTGGGGTACGCCACTTGTTATTGAGTACGTGCGAGAAAATTTGTCATTCACCTTTACTTTGAAGGATCTATTTGTGATGAAGTTCTTTACCCACTTAACAATTCCGGGATGAATTCCAGAAATTTGAAGCTTGAAAATAAGTTCTTTGAAGGGCACCTTATCAAAAGCCTTGCTGAAATCACAAAAGACCACATCAATATCAGTGTTATCATCCAGTGACTTGGTCCAATCATCTAAGGTAGATAGCATCAAGGTCTCAGTCGATCTTCCGACTCTGAAGCCATATTGGTTCTTAGGTATAACCTCATGTGCTTCTATATGGTTTACAAGAGCCACTTTCAGAATTTTCTCAAATATTCTGGAAAACACTGATGTGATATTAATAGGACGATAATTAGATACTAAGCCTTGTGGTGGTTTTTTGGGGATAGGAGTGACAAATGCATGCTTCCATCGATTTGGAATTTCGCTATGCATGTAGCTAAAATTGAAAATATGCTCAAGAGGAGCTACTAAGCCTACTGCTACTTTCTTGATGAAGTAGGCAGGTATTTCATCAGGAGTAGTGGTATACGATAGCGGTAAGTTACTCAGATGCTTGAAAACGTCCTCTTTGTAAAACGAAACTAAGCTGTCAGGTGAGGCACTTTGAGTGGAAAAGGCTAACTCAGACCAGCTTTCATTATCAGCATCAACGGAGTATGATTTTTTAAAATGTGTGGCTAGCATGGAGGCTTTTTCAAAATCACTGACAGCTGAGTTACCCTCATCATCAACTAGCGTAGGGATCTTAGTTGACTGCTTCAGCCTTGAGTTCAACAACTTAAATAAGGAGCATTTTTTTGGATTGTCCAAAAGTTTTCGTTCGATGTAGCTATTGTACTTTTTGATAAGGCGGTCAAATTTAGTTTTAATAAACCTGAAGCGTTCACTAGCCTGAAGGCATGGATTTTTTTGGTAGTCCAGCCATGCTTTTTCTTTAATCTTAAAGAGCTTGGACAGGTGCGGTGGAATGTTGTCTCTTTTTAGGGCCTGCCTCTCTAAAAGGACAAATTCTTGAATTGATGCGTGCAAAATTGATAGAAAAACTCATACTTATCGTTGATATCAGGAAGTGTCTCCAAAATAAATCTCCAATCTAAGGAGCACAAATGACGTCATACGGGGCTTTGTGGAAAGACCTCCGGAGGCGGAAGTATAGTGGATCTATGAAAGTCTCTACATTGTAAGAGAGGCTGTTGTGACCGGTTGGTGCAGATACAAGTACATCACCTATTAGCTTAGTGTCGCTACAAAGAACAAGATCAAGTGTATGACTACCGCGAGTTGGCTTGTGAACTTTTTGAGCAAGCATGTTAGAGTTGCAAAAATTGAGAAACATTTGTGATGTAAAAGAAGTGGCATGCAGAGGAACCTTAACCCAGTCAATATCTGGAAAGTTGAAGTAGCCGTTTATAATGCATTGCCCTTCAAATGCGGTTAAATCACTTAAAGTCTTGATAAGCTGTATCGTACCACTAATGGTGCAACTAGGCGTCCTATAGACCACAATTGTCCTGACAGTGGATCAAAGCAATTTCAAATCACAGGAGGTAATTTCAAAAGCATTGGGATAAGATTCACACCAGACAACCTCAAATGCTATGGAACGCTTAATAAGTACAACAACACCACCACCCCTTTTTTGAGCTCTGTCACATCTTACAAAGTAATAGGTTGAATTCATCTGCCCAAGAATTGGTACAAGGTCATTAATATCACTTAACCAAATATCAGTAAGCATTATAAGGTCATAGTTGGAGCGTCTTGCAGCAAACATCAAATACGAAATATTTTTCTGAAGAGACCTGATATTAGAATAAAAACATTTTAGGCTCGTTGCAGGTACCCGAGAAAGACTCGTTAGTTTACCGCAGAAGGTTGGGTTGCTTGAGAAGGGAGCTTAATGTCTATTGCGGGCCTATTTGTAGCAAGTCTGCTTTCTCTGATTAGATCCCTTTCCTGTTTAGTAAGCGAAGGGCGGATATACACCCCTCTGCAGGAAAAGGATCGGAGCCTAGAAGCTCTTCTGAGTGATAACTTCTGATAATATGTGTTTGGCAAAACAACCTTCAATAGACGCGATCTACCCTCAGAAGGTTTACCTAGCCTGAACACAACTTGTGGTACACAAGTATGGCGTTCATCAGATCAGAAACCTAAGTGTGAGTGGTTCCATTTTTGCACACTTTGTGTACAAGAATGCCCCACAAGTTCTCTATCAGCGGTGAGATCTGGAGGAAAACTAGACCACTGCAAAAGTTGAATTGTATTGGAGTTGAGCCAACCTCTTATAAACCTTGTGGAAAAGGTACAGAATAACTAACTACAAGGTTCTTATTCGCATTGGCGGGTTCCTTTACTCTATGGAACCTAAAGCATCGATAAGGAACAGATACCTGGGTCTTCATACATTGGCTTCTCGCAGGAAATTTTTTGATATTTGTCGGGTTTATAAGTTAATCCACTTTTCGCGCTTTGTAGGCTCCAAATTCTTTGATGTGCGTGCGTCTCAAACAAAGGGGAGTCTGAGAAGCTTCCTATCAGTCGACCTAGGAGTAAGCTGAAGGTGGCCCTTTCTCCTCATAGGACATTGATTTGACTCGCTCTAGGTGTGTCTTCATGCTGTTGTGTTGTTGTAATACTTTTTTCTGCCGCTTGCGCTTATCGCGAACGTATTGAATAAATAAATTAATTAAATAAATTAAACCTGCAGTTGACTGCAATACGTGTGTGGATGCATTATCTTGTTGGAAAATGAGGTTGTGCCTACGAAGTCTCCTTAAATATGACAAAAGGTGATCTCGGAGCAATTCCTGGTAGTCTTCACTGTTCATCCTACACGAGACGAACTTCCGAAACGAACGAGACAAGTCCGCAGTCCAGTAGTGTAAAAGAAGTGGAATCTTGACGGGCCCGACGGGTACAGACACTACTCGAGAGATTTGAGGAGAGAGAAGCGAGCATTCTACAGGTGCTACTTTGTCGGTGGAAGTCTCATGGTTTCGACTGCGTTTTCTGGATACGAACTTGTTGCCTTGGAGTTCGTCTCGCGTAAGATGAACAGTGAAGACTACCAGAAATTGTTCGGAGATTACTTTCTGCCATATTTCAGAAGATTTCGTAGGCGCAACCTTATTTTCCAACAAGATAATGCATCCATACACGTTTCGCAGTCAACAACAGGTTGGCTCAACTCCAACAGAACTCAACATTTGAAGTGGCCTAGCTGCTCTTCAGATCTCAACTCGAAAACTAGAAAGCTAGTGGGACATTCTTGTACACAGTGTACAAAAATAGAACCGCTGAGACATCGGTTTCTGATCTGAAGAACGCCATACTTCATGCATGGGCCAATTTTGAGCGAACTGTTATTGATAACCTAATCAGTAGCATGCAAAATAGAATTTTCGATATGGTTGCAACAAAGGTGATGTGACGAAGTACTAATCTTACCTTGTTTGTAGGTACTTTTGTGATTAATCCGATTTTCTATGAAGCGAACTTATATTTTGCACCGGTCTCCATTTCTTTAATTTTCAGGCAAAGTTCGTGGTATCCTGCACTGATAAGATAAACTGCTTAGAATTCTCCTATAGAAGTTTTCCATAGTGAGGAATACGATGGTAACCGCTGAGCATAGGCAGCGGATCCTTCGGGTACTAATGGATAAATCGGGGGTATCTATAATTTTGCGCCGGGGTGCATTAAGTTATAATAAAGTTTATTCGATTATTCGATTTTTTCGAATATTCGATTATTCGGAAATTCGAATAACCAAAAAATGGGGTTATTCGATTATTCGGAAATTCGAATAATCAAAAAATGGGGTTATTCGATTATTCGGAAATTCGAATAACCAAAAAATGGGGTTATTCGATTATTCGGAAATTCGAATAACCAAAAAATGGGGTTATTCGATTATTCGTTCATTCGAAAAATTTTAAAAAGCACCAGTATAGTAAATACATTCCTCTGGAGGTGCTCGTCGCTCGTTCTTTCTTATAGTGTGTCTTCCAGCGAATTGGATTTCCTTCCTTGTTGATTGCTTTCCGCGACCGTTCTATGTACTCCTGTTTGCTTATGATTTCTTCAAGACGATCTTGGAATTTGCTCCAATTCCATTGTTCTAATGATTGTAGCTTTGCGCGTTTTGTTAGCGCGTTTTCTTGAACGGTGGCGTCGAATTTCCTGAATATTGTTCTCAACAGCCACCTGTGCTTGACGTTTTGATTGCAAGCATCATCATCGTCGCGGACAATTCATCCAGGAGTTTTTTTTGTGCTGCTGTCGTTGTGTCCTTGGCTTGTGCCTCTTCGACTTTCTTGTACAGTTGCTCGATAGCTACTTCTTCTCTGGCGTGTTTCTTCTACAGCCACTGGACAGCCATTTCATAATTCTCTTCCCGGAATTGGAACCCGTTGAGGACTTCTTTGGCCTCCACGGCAAGCGTACTCAACAAGTAGGCAAACTTCCGTAGCGGTGGAAGATCCTGTTCATGGACTATGGAATTGAACAGTCCCCAGTAGGTGTCCCATTCTTCGAGCTTGCTGAGAATCTTGGTGTCTGAATTTGTGGCGACGCCAGGGACGGTTCGGGTATCGACGATCTTCTTCGGCTCCTTGGCTCGCCTTCCGTTTCCTCTGCCGTTCTGGGATTTCCCTTTTCTTTTGTGTTTTCCTCTTCTAGGCTTAGGATTCGATTCTCATTTCTTCCATCGCCACGATTAGTGCGACTTCTCCTACAATAACCCACGTGCGCGATGTAGTCTTCGCAAGTCTTTAATTCGGTAGCCTTTACTTCTTCAAGTAGGATATCGAATTCTTTTGCCATCTTCTGGACCGCGGTTTCCACTACCTCCTTTTCTTCTTTTAGTGTTGCTATTTTAAGCGCTAGTTTATGGCGTTTCGTTTTTATCCGCGTCCCTTTGGCTTCTTTTTCGCTCTCTATGGGCACTTGCATTTCCATCCTGGCAGCCTTGAATAGCTTGCCCAGGTAGTTTCTCGCCTTAGTTAGACGAGCCTTCGCCGACCGAATGGATAGAGACATTATTGATTGATTGATTTACTTTTAGAATCTAGAAGTTGGAATTAGAAAGACGAACACTTGGAATAGTTGAAGGGCACAACCGTGAAAGGGATTTCCTATTGAGTTTTCTTCCTTTGGACTTTTTCTTTAATATCCTTTTTCTTCTTCTTGATTTATTTTATCTCCTTATTCTTCTTTCTGACTTCCTTATAGGCTCTTTTTTCTTCTCTATTTCAAAAATTTTCTCCTAGGTTTTCTATTCTCTTCTTACGTCTTAAGAAATCTTAGAAAGTCCTAAGGATTACTTCCTAACAGCCGTAGTGGATGCACCATGTGCGAATTTGAGAGCGGCAGGAGCGGTAAGATTAAACGAGATCTAGTCGGAACTCGGTCAGAATCTGCTTTAGTCCGATTAGGAAAGTAATACTTACCGAAGGTCCGTTGCTGTTCCTCGACCAAGGTGCTGTCCGGGTGAATTCGCTGCCGAATACTCCAATGGCAGAATAGGCTACAGTGCCTTAATGCAGTAGTGGTCCTCGTCGAAGTTGAAGTCGAACCAGAAGCAGAAGTAGTCCCAGAAGAAGAAACAGAAGAAGTCGAATCTTTCAGTAGCCCCAGTCAGTAGTAGTCGTGGGCCTCCTTCGAATTTCGTCACTGCCGCCGTACCATCCCTTTCCATCCGGGACCTCTTCTCCTTGTGTGCCTCTCCGTCCTTGAACCTTTGAGTTGGAGAGCTCTTTTTTGTCGTTGTCCGCGGTCGCGGAGCTCGGTCTCAGTCCATTTCTTCTTGGTTTCTTAGTAACAAAACAGAACAGAAGTAAAATTAGGTCACGCCAGTCGTGACAGTTCACATTGGACTTTTTTTGAATACAGACAAAGCACACATAACAAATTTGGACTTCTACAGAACCATCTGTAGAATGCCGCACAAGATACTTTTATCAAAAAAAAACCTTAAAGCAAAAAAACTCAAAAATCGCACTAGAGGAGTTGACCGGGAAGCAATTAAATTATTTCAGCCCTCTTCACGTGCTACAAAAATGTTTTTGGGCACACATCGAAATGAAGAAAAGTGTTTTGTAAAAAGAAAAGTTTCTTGGTGCATCACATGACAGGATTGCGCCGTGCGGATGCTATGCACGCGATGTCTTTAGATTACTTGTGCAAGAACTGTTTTCGCCGAGTTGATCTGCTGTTATTTTTTTAATCTTAACAATGACTTCTTGCGTTTGCTTCTGCGTATATTTACACAAAAGCTAAAGGCAGCTAGAACAGTGTGAATTTTGTCATTGTGCTTTACATTGCGCACTACTAGCCATGATTAACCAACAACGGCTTCGAGTGATCATTTTCTATGAATGGTGCCGAGGCTCCAACGCAAGCATAACGGTATCTTATATCACCGATGCATTTGGAGAGGGGACTGTAAGAAGCACCACAGTGCATCGTTGGTTCACTCGCTTTGATTCAGGAGATATGAACTTTGAATGCGGAGAGCACAATGGACGACCTTCTGCTATCGGTGATGATGGATTGCAGCTCGCTATCCAAACCAATCCAGAAGCAACCACGCGGGAACTGGAAACAACCCTCGGCTGCACCCACTCCATCATCGAGCTGCATCTCCGCGATCTCGGCCATCGAAGTTTTGACAAATTTCTTGAGGATCTAGTAACTTGGGATGAGAGCTGGATGTGCAGCCGCATCGAAAGGAATTTCTTGAGAATCCAGTAACCGGAGATGAGAGCTGGATGTCTACGATAACATCACAGGTCATGCCGTCTGGCTCCCATGCTACGCAGAACCACCAGTTCAGCCGAAGCCAAACCCACATCAATGCAAACAGTTATTTTGCGTTTGGTAGAATGCGAAAGGGCAAGTCTACTATAAGCTGCTGCCTGCTGACAAGACGGTCACCGCTTCCTTATACTTTAATCAGCTTCAGAAATTGACCGGTGCAATGCGAGAAAAAGGCGAAAAAGATGAAGTGTCCACATGTTACACGACAATGCGCGCCCACACGTTGCATCGATAACCTGGGAGAAGATAGCGGAACTTGACTGGCATACGATAGCCAAACTACCGTATTCGACGGATCTTGCGCTATCGGACTACCATCTGTTTGGACCGCTGAAGCATTATTTGAGAGGGAAACAATTTGAAAGGTGTGATGACCTCAAAACGGCAGTCGACAACTTCTTCAAGTCGCAGTCCGCTGATTTCTGGACGAAAGGAATAAGCGATTTGCCGAGCAGATGGGAGAAGGATATATCGTTCTATGGTGAATATATTGTTGATTAGAAAAGATTTTTTTGCTCAACACTTTTCAGCCAGCCTAATGGTACTTACATTTTTTAAGGACACCCTCTATTTCGCACCTTTTCTGGTCTTCCCTGTACTGGTACTGATCCCGCGTTTCCTGTTCCCCCTCTCCTTTACTGGTCCCCACTTACTGGTCTCCTCTTCACTGGTCTCCCTTTACCGTCCCCCCCCCCCCCTTGCTGGTCCCCCTTCACTGGTCTCCCCTTTACTGATCACCTCTTCAGTGGTCTCCCTTTACAGGTCTGTCATTCAATGAACCCTCCCCTTCACTTATCTCCCATTAGTGCTCCCATCTTCACTGCTCCCTCTTCACTGGTCACCCATCGGTGGCACCCCTTCTGAACCCAGACCCTCATTGCGCGACATCGGTGACACGTCATCTGAATCCGGACGGCTGTTGAACACCGTCGGTGAGATGTCTTCTCGGCCCAGACGGTCTTTACGCGACATCGGCGGCACGTCTTCTGACGCGCAATCTTGCACGAAACATTGAGAGAATAGCACAATTCGCCTTTCGCCACTCCTCTAACCCTCATTTAAAATTACCGACTGTTAACACCTGCCACTACTGCATAACCCGTAGCGCTAATAACCCCAGATATGTGTTATCAGGTTTGTTTTCACAGACTCAGCGATAAAAGAAAACCACCCCTGGAGACGTTCCGCCAATGTTGATAACGTGATTGGGGATTCAGGGCACGTCTCGCAGACGTCGTTTAACCTAGTTTTGCGTTCAGGAGATTCCTTCCATCCCTGCCCTGCATGTTCTGGAGAGCCCAGCGACCGTCTCATAGTGTGTCGCATGTCTGACGTTTCGATAAACTTCAACGGTAGGAGAGAAGGACAATGCAGGCATAATGGAGAGGAGCAACAGAATATGTTCCCGCAATTGAAATTGCACTGCAAACTGTATTACAAGAAGTATGACTCGACTAGAAGTATGAACAAGTCGCTAATTATGAAAAGAAGATAGTGAAAGGTGCAATTATAGAAAGTTCACTCTGTTAGGAATCGTGCACTGTGCATTGCTCAAGCGCGCTCCACCGCGAACGCATGACCGAATTCATTGCACGGGAGGGGGGATGTTTTTAAGCGCGATCTCCGCGGGCATTCGATCGATGTCTTGTGCGCCCGCGATGGCATTCCCGTCAGGGGCCGTATGCTATTCCTGCCCGACTCGGGGACAGGGACGGCGCGAAAAATCGATGGCGCATGATGTGCATACCGGGGATGTGGGCGGGGACCGCCTCATACCGGCCGGGGACGGTTGGGGGGAGAATAGCATACGGCCCCAGGAGGGTTGTGGGGCGGTAAATAGTGGCGTTGCTTGATGCCAGAGAGTAGAGGGCTCGGTTCTCCTGCGTTGCGGGAATTTTGCACTTCAACTGAGTGGTTGAAATTTGAGGGGTTGACGTCTACATAATTCGCTGGCGTTTTCTGCGCATTTTCCAGCTCATGCGTTCCTGCAGAACCCAGCTGCGGACTCTCCCTGAGCGACGAAGGCAGTTTCCACATGGGCAGCTTCGATGGCATACACCCTGGAGTCCCTTCCCTAGCCTGGTTCTCTCGATGAACATACGGCCCCGAGTGCCTGATGAGGACGGCACTTTCGTAGTTGGAGCGTTAATTATTTGCTCGCGTGGGGTGCCTGAAGCAGGTAAGATAGATTATTTTGCTGGATCGCAGATTTCGTAGCAATCGAATGTTCGAATGCGATTATTTCGAGCATTCGAATTCGGTTATATTCGAAAATCGCGCTTTTTCGAGCTTTCGAATTCGAACACATTCGAAAATCGCGTTTTCTCGAACGCTCGAAAAAACGCGTGGAATATTCGATTTCGAGTAGAATTATTCGAGTTCGAATGTTCGAATATTCATTCGGGCACAATTATAGTATTAGGTTGTCCCATAAGTCCCCGCCGTTTTTTTCAACGATTCATTGCGGATTTCGCCGGCAGTCTCTTGTGCAGCGCTATACAGCTTTCGAAAGAGAATGATTTGCTCTATCAGGGCATGTATTGCAATTCTTTTTTTCATCTCGAATTTTGTCAATTTAGGTCGTTAAAGTGAAAAGTGAAAAAGTGGCCATCTGCGCAGTTGTTCTATCCGCTTAGGATTGGAATTTTTGCGCACTTTTTTATAGCATTTGGAAAACGTCTTGGTCCTATTTGCTCATTTGTCCTTTATTGATTTTTAGGTCATCAAATAGGGACGTCCGACTTTTCCGTCCGAATTTTTACCGACAGCTCGGTTCTGCGGTTGGACTTTTTTGCTCAGTGTTGTATGTCGTTCGAAAAAGAATGTCTTGTTCTATAAGAATTGGTGTCGCGTTTATTGGCTCATGCTGATTTCTGTCGAATATCAACAACTGAACAAGGAGAAGAAGTTGCTGGTGGAAACGATTTTTCTCTTTTTGGAATTTTGTTGATATACGAGAGAAATCATCATGAGCCAATAAACGCGACACCAATTCTTATAGAACAAGACATTCTTTTTCGAACGACATACAACACTGAGCAAAAAAGTCCTACCACGTAGCAGGAGCTGTCGGTAAAAATAAATCTTCTCTTTCGGACGTCCCAATTTGATGGCCTAAAAATCAATAAAGGACAAGTGAGCAAATAGGACCAACACGCATTCTTGTGGTACAAAACGTTGTCTTCCAAATGCTATAAAAAACTGCGTAAAAAACCTAAGTGGAGAAAACAATTGCGCAGATGGCCACTTTTTCACCTTTTCACTTTTCACTTTAACGACCTAAAAATTGACAAAATTCAGGACAAAAAAAGAAATGCAATACATGCTCTAATAGAGCAAATCATTCTCTTTCGAAAGCTGTATAGCGTTATGCAAGGGACCACAGGCGAAATCCGCAATGAATCTTTGAAAAAACGGCGGGAACTTACGGGACAACTTAATCTATCATAGGCTTTAGGCACATGTTATACTTTGGCGACACATCGCCGACAGCGCCGCAAGGGGTGCTATACTTCGCGTACATTCTCTCTCGCGTCTCGCTCGGCACGAGAGAAATAGAGTGCGCGCGCTCTCTCCTCTCGTCATGCCGGGACTGGGGCGTTGTCGGCCGAAGTATAACATATACCTTAGTCAGTGAGGGGCCCGAGCCAAGAGCCGAGTGGCGGCAATTTTTCTCACGAGCGCAGTCGCACATCGGCTCGTTGTGGCTGCGAATTTCTCTGCCTAGCCTGTTCCCCGAACGATCGATTCGATGAACATGCGACTTCCGACTCCTCCTCCGAGTGCTCTACCACGCGCTACATATGCTAACGCAACAGGGAGTATGCCCAAATCGGAATTTGCTGGGGATGGCTCTCGTGGCAGGGGTATCGGTTGGGTTCGTACGTTAGGTGTCTCCCTGAGTTACGGTAGCGCGCCACCGCCGCCCGACACCGCCACCGATTACGGTAGCGTGCCGGGTTGTTGAGCCCGCCTTCGACGAGGTGCAATGGATGTACAGAGAACAACATGCCCGTGGAGCAGACTTTCTGTCGTAGGGTGGTGATTGACGACTTTGTTCGTTTCTTGCTCTTTTTTCTCTAGATTTCATATGCTTTGGGCTCTGAGTGACTTCTGCTCGGGGCGGAAGGGGGGGGGGGGGGGGGGGAGGTCACCTTATTACGCACTTTAACGAAGACGGTAAAGACCACGTGCTAGTAAGAACTCTACTCACTAACGAACTATAAAAGAAGTAAAAGAAACACACGAGAAGTTGAAAAGGGAACGTGGGCTGAACGAAAATACAAATCTATCGTACACGAAGTAAGTGTAAAAAAGGAAGAAACTTGACATGTTGCTCCCATTATCATTTCGACTTTGTAATCTCAGAGGCGGCATGTGGTCGGGTGCAAAACTTACAGAAAAGAACAATACAGAGCAAAAAATAAAAACGAATCAGGTCCGGTATGGTTCTGCACGGAATCTACTCCACGGCAGCTCTGCTCAACTCGCCTCATCTCTTAGTGAAAATTTTGTCTGTGGTGGGCGCGGCACCAGGCCTGCCTACGGTAATCGAGCGCGTCGCTCCGCCCCTACGGAGACACCTAACGTAAGGCCTTTGTCATACCATCGCTCACCCCGAGCGACGCCTAATGATATGCTCCCATATCGATCGGGCGGAACGATGGAATCGATATGGGTGCATATCATTAGGCGTCGCTCGGGGTGAGCGATGGTATGACAAAGGCCTAAGGCCCCGTTTATACTTCGACGCCGAGCGACGCGACGCCACGTATAGTGGCCATATTGATTGAGCAACGCGATCGATCAATTTGGCCACTTTGCATGCCGTCGCGTCGCTCGGCGTCGAAAGTATAAACAGGGCCTAAGGCCTCGTGCATACTTCTCGTCGCCGCGATGGAATCGCGGCGATGAGTTTTGCAGAGCGACGCGAAAGAATTTGAACTTCTCAGTGCTTCTGGCATCGCTCATCGCTCTGCAAGGGAACGCGACGGCGATCCGCCCAAGACCAACGCTAAACAGCGCGCGCGGCGCGAAAAAGTATGCCATGCTCGCGATGAGCGCGGGAAGCCATCGCGCATGCTGACCGCCACTGTTGCGGCGGCCGCAGCGAAGTTTCCTTTGACTATTCGGCCGCGTGCGGCGGAATGGCTATGAACTGAGCGCCGCGATGACATCGCGGCGATGGAAATGTGCCCCCGGCCTAAGGCCCCGTTTGTACTTCGTCGCACCGCGACGCGACGGCCACGCAATGAGGCCAAATTGATCGATCGCGTCACACAATCAATATGGCCACTGTGCGTGGCGTCGCATCGCGCCGCGATGAAGTATAAACGGGGCCTAACGCATCCTTCGACGACGCTGTGTTGCGCGGGGCCCGCGTAATGCTCTCGCCGACGTCGCCAACAACAGCGTCGCCGAAGTATAACATAGGCCATAATCCGATTGTGGAAACCGAGAACACCTACGTGACGAACAACGAAGAAGTGGGCTCAACGCAGGTTTTTGCCAATGAGAGAAGATAAAATGTCGTTGTTTTAAGATGAACCGCTCGCTATATGTAGATCACACCAAAGAAGGGGCCCGATATCTAAAAGAAATGGTAGACGATGAAACCACCGAAACAACTCTCAGCTTCGAAATGTGAGCATACCGATGATGTAAACTCGATATAGAGGCGAGCAGAGCAAAGTTAGTGAACTTTTTCGTGCACAGTCTTGGTGAATACAACAAAGTACAAGGAAATCCAACACTCGATAAAGGATATTTTATACAAGCATATCTGACCTTCTGCAAATGAAAATTATCAGAGATCAATGGGGAAATTCGACATTGTTGAATGACAAAGGGAATTCAGGCTAACAACATATGAGAACCATAATTCGGACCGCAATATACTATACGCAGTATAATATGATATCTATCCATTATTTTGAACGCTACCCAGTTACTGCATTTTCGGCCTCTGAATTAGCAAAACAGTCACATCCACACAGGTTTCTCCATTCAATCACTAGTCATAACGTAACTCCATCGTGTGGTTTATCACCATTCGAGTTAGCCCCAGTTCATACTTGCACCGCTGCGCGGCGTGGCACGATGGTCGGGATAGATATTGACCGGGCGGTGTGAAAAATCGATATCTATGGCGACCATGGTGCCGCGCCGCGTGGCGGCGCAAGTATAAACTAGGGCTTACGCAACGACAGGTTCTACTCCCACCTCCCCCCTCCGAAATTAAGATAACACAAAAACACCAACAGCTATGGCAGGAATTCAGAATGTGTTGATTCATTTAAAGCAACAAAAGTACGTTTATGAACAAATGGAATGAACGTTAATTCCTCAGTGAAGATTCGATCACGGGCTTCGGTTTATGGTATTGAAGTAGGAGTTCTAGACTAGACGTATGAAAGCACGGAGGAGCAATCGAACAGCTGGTAGAAGGTCACCACGATTCGATTCATCGATGCCATCCACCACCATCGCTGAACGGAGAATGGAGGAACAAGTCCTCTATTCAGCAATCGGATTTGGTTGCGTAGCTATCTGCCCTACGCTCTATGTAGTATTCGGTGTCATCAATTGAGCCTGCAATGATGGGTAAAGCTGTGGAGCCCCCCGCTCTTCGTAATAAGCGAGACTTTGCGATACCGTGAGAATCGTCTAGTGGTCATCGGATCAGATAGAAAGCAACACAGAACACAAGAACCATTTCGACGGTCGATGAGGTTTGCAAGGAGGAGATCAGACGTGCGTCCCGCCATTCATCCCAGGCGAGTTTGTTCTGATTTGGAGATGTAGGTTCCAGTCGATCGCATCGAATCTGGCACAACGCCTCGAGCCGCAGCTGCTCGCACAAACAACGCGTCACCAACGACTGAAAGATCACAATTGTAATTGTCTAGGATCACGATTAATTAAAATTCAACAAATGCCGTTCTATGGCATTGACCTGGGGCGAGGGAAACTCAGGCTTCTTCAGTTACGTGAAATCACTCATTGAGCGATTTCATGTGGAAGAAATGTCGTTGTGCACGACCTTCCTTTTGATCTGCACAAGCGGGATACGTAGGTAAGGATCAGGTATGTATGTGAACAGCTGGAAATGTCAAATCAGTTTCGCACTGACACGGATAGTCGTGCCACTGGTGTTCTGGTTATTGTGTCATTCTCGTGTGGTAAAGCTATTTGCTCATGTCTGGATAAAAGCTAGATCTACGACATCGCATTCTAGCTTCTTCGAAAATTCGAGTAATTTTCCCGAAGGTCCATTCAGAGAACAGCTGTGAATTGTGACCAGTCCCTTGCTTTTATGTATTGGTGTTGGTGCACTCGTCATTAAATGTACAAATAAAAAAGTACGGACGAGTTTTCGAAAGCTCAAGAACCTTACTCCCGGCGAATTGCGGCTGACGCCGCAGCGAACCAACAAGGGAAGGAAACCAAAGGACTTCAGCACTCATCCACCACCATGCACGTCGGACGCGACAATGGCGTGACATAGTTCTGAAGCCGTTGGCTCAATGTCGAATTCCGATTCTGGATGAGTTGTCTTGAATGTGGCAGTCACCTCCGCTTGGCTCACCCGATATGCACCACCTTCGTGGACGGGCGCATATCAGGTGACTGAAGGTCCGGAAGCAACGCAGATGCCGGCTACAACATATACGGTTGAAAATGGCAATTGAGAACAACTTCAAGCCCTTTTTCCGTATTAGAAAATCCATCAAGGTCGGCACCACCTTTGAAATCTGACAAATGCATAATCTGTAACGTAGAGCATCGTCGCAACACCGCGTTAAAACTCGTCCCCACTGATTTTTTATGTGCGTTAAATGATAAATGTGCTTATGTATTGGTATTGGCCCTAAACGTTCATAGATTATTATGTGGATTATCTTTTTCATTGTCTTGCGTTTAAAGACCGGTTAGTGATAAACTAGTCAATGCACAGCTGCTTTTCACAGCATACAGGTGGAATGTGCGCAGAAAACGCCTGAAAATCGTGCAAAAGTCAGAGCTCCTCAAATCTGAATCGAACAATAAAAATGCAGAAACTTTGCAAGGCACGGGAGCTGAACCTCCGAGACTCTTCGCATGAAAGCACATCGATGCACACCAGTGCATGCGAAATATCCGGTACACTTCGATCCGTTCGGCATCGCAAGAATATAAAGGATTCATTTCCACCGCTGGTTGGCCGCGGCTACATAGTAAACTTTGAGGAGCGCTTATTGCCTGGTTTGACGACTTGACAGAAGCGAAACGAACATTTCCACTGGATGAAAGGCTTTTCTCCTTTATGACCCGCAGTGGTTAGAGGATGGGTACGGTGGCGATGAAGGAGTTTGCGGTTCGATGTCCCAACGATGCAACTGAATTGCACTTCAGGAAAAGATAAGACACGATCAATCGAAGCTCTCCACATAAAGTCGCAGCGAAACATTAGCATTTAAGAAGACCAGATTGGTTGGCACTATTGCATTCTCACGATTGCGGAGACAAAAAAAAAGTTTTCGCATAGATATCAATCAAGGGAGGTGTTTGAGGTGGTGAGGTACCGTTTCTAAAATTTTGGCTGATTAGGCAAGGTTGCGGTAGGTGCGTTTGAGTAAGGGTGGTAGTATCATGGTCAACGATTTCGCTCAAACTTCGTCTAGGGGTTCGAAGGAAGGGAGAGAGTATTTGGGACGCTGATTCGATCTCCAAGACACTTTCCTTACTGTTAGTCCGCGCGCTAAATGACCAAATGGAATAGCAGTATCGAATACGGGGTCCCCATACCAACTATAATCGTAATAGCAGGCCTTAATTTCCGTGACTCTCAGCTCAAATAACCCCTCTCGTAGAAGTTTAGACAACATTGGTGATCACAGTCACCTTCTTTCGCGGTCATTTTCTTTTCCGATAGAGCACACACCATTCACTAAGCGGAGAAGACATGCGGTTATATAGGCGTTTACGAGCTAACTCGGTATTAAGTTGGTTGTCATACGGAAGATCAACCAGTACAATCGAATGCAGGCTGAAAAGCACCTCATGAAAATGTAATTAAGATTGTCGGATAAATTGTTGGCGATCCCAACGCGGCGTATTGTTATGAAATAAGCTGGCACTGCTCAGCTCTAGACAGGTAATTTTCATACAGCATTCACTCAGATATGTAGATAGCGAGCTACTGTGGGTAAATGTCGACTCTCAACCAATCGCCGACTCATCAGTTTTTGTGGCTGAAAATTTTACCAATCTATCAGAAAAAATATATGGGGGTGAGTTCATACTTTCAAAAAATCTGTGACTTCTTATATAATTTGAGCCACCAGCCGCCTTCAACAGCAGGTAGGCTTTTTGTCGTTGTCGCTGTTGCTGTCGCTAAGGTGAGCAGCATTGGTAGCTAAGAGCACATCTGCCAATAACAACCAAGCAGAGCACAGACCGAGCACAAGCCAGCCGATCAGGGCACCGACTGTACACGCCCTCTCTGAATGGCACGCCCATTCAATGCGGTCTGATTGGATGGGGCGTTCCCATCTCCCAGTGCTGCCGAAGGTGTTCAGTTAGGCCCCGTATGTGTACAGTTTGCTTTGAAAAGTTATGTGGAAATTATCCTTATCCACAATCATCCGCCACGGCTGACTGTAGTTGTGACCAATCGATGTTGTCTAATTATTTTTAATATTTTGCATATAATAGCATGATGCCAAGAAAAATATGAGTTGGGAGTACCTAAATTGTTTTTTAAATTGAAAACGATAATCGAAAATCATTCGTTAGCTATCCCTTATGAATAAATTCATTTGTTCGTTCGACTATTCAGAAATTCGAGATATACGTTAGTTCGGCTATTCGAAAAATTTAAAAAAAAAGATTTTGTTCGTTTGTTCGAAAACAATGTCAAAAAGCACAACACGCACAAACAGCACTGCAGGGTTTCTGTCCTTTTGCCATTGATTTCTCATAGCAATCATTATCCTTTACAGATATATTGAAGTGCAATGTTTGGTAAAATGCAGCCTACTACCATCATCATGGTACATCATCCGAAACTAATGCGTGAACTGGTGCAATTCCATCAGGCAATTAACTAATGGAATCGTTGTTTTGAATAGACGGACCACAACAGCTCACCACAAATTTAACAGCCGTATTTTAAGCTACTCAACATGTTTCAAATATCTCGTCATTACAGGTCCCATTGCGCAGGTACTCTGCTGTCCATCTTCCACGAAGATTAATTTTTAAAAAGTAACACCTAAAAGTGTCCAATTTTTGAGGCTTCTACTGTGCATGCAGAAGTGGAAAAGGATGACTATTGCCAATTTATTGGGTTGATCGAAAAGTCTTGCAATACTAGCACAACAATATATTAGGTTGGCAACTAATTTCGTGGACTCTCAAGAATCTTCAGCAAAAATATTTATTAACAAATAACCAATGACAATCTTTAATCAAAATAAGATCCCTCGGAACGCAGAAGTGCTTCCCATATATCAAGTAGGTGGTCTATCCCACGGCCACAGAATTATTGTGCTTTTAAGGCCAAGAATCTTTGGAGGCGCATTTTGACGGTCCACATTATTAAATCGTCTTCCAACCAAGAAGTACTACACCGAAATAAAAATGTGGTAGTCACTCGGCGCAAGGTCTGGGCTGTAAGCTGGATGAGTTTGACGCTCCCAGTCAAGGTCTTCTATTTTTTGAGGCGTCCTGTTCGCTACGTTCCCTCCGTTTGGTGGTGTCAAGAAGGTTTTTAACTTCTGGGAGCTCGTCAAGAACGGTTCCAGCATTAATGCCGTAATCTACTCTTCTCATCCTGGCCGCGCACAGGCTGAACTCCGCTGGAATCCGTTCAGACAAATTTTCAGGAGCGGAATTATCTATCAGCAAGATAACGCCAGATCACACGTCACGAATCGGCAGCTTTAAAAAATCGAAGACCTTAGCTGGGAGCGTCAAACTCAGCCACCTTACAGCACAGGCTGTGCGCCAAATGACTAGCTCCTTTATAGCTCGCTGCAGCACTTCTTGGTTGGGGGACGATTTATTAATGTGGACTATGTCAAAATGCACCTCCAAGGATTCTTGGCTTCAAAAGCACAAGAATTCTACAGCTGTGGGATGGGCCAGGTAGCTGATAAATGGGAAGCAGTCCCGCATTCCAACAGATCTTACTTTGGTTGAAAACTGTTATTTGTTAATTGTTTATGAACACTTTTGTTGAAGGCGCTTGAGAGTCCACGAAATTAGTTGCCAACCTAATAACAATACCATTCAAAATAATACAATATACAAATACTCAGCCCACGATATATTCCCCATCCAAGCCTAAGATTCTGTCCCATCTTTCAGGCAGCCTTCAGTTACTTTCCGCCAGAATTCAGGGGGCTGTGAGGAGAAGAATTCAGAAGCCTCCATTTCCAGTTGACCTCGATCATCGAACTCTCTACCTCGAAGATGCTGTTTCAGAGCTCTGAACAGGAGGTAGTCAGAAGGAGCGAGGTCTGGAGAGTACGGTGGATGGGGCAGAACTTCCCAGCCTAACTCCTGGATTTTCCCGCAATTCACTTTTGCGACATGAGGACGCGCGTTGTTGTGCAGGAGATAGATATTTTCTCGTTCTGGACATTTCTGGCGCATGGCGTCGGCCAAGCTCTGGAGCTGGGTAGCGTAGACAGATGCTGTGACTGCGGTCTCACTATCCAACAACTCCCAGTAAAGCATGCCTCCTGAGTCCCACCAGCAACACAGAAGAACCTTCTTTTCGCGGTGCCTACGTTTCGGTTTCTTGGAGCCGGTTCTCCGCGTGGGAGCCATTGGCTCTTGCAGGTGTGGTTAACATAAAGAACCCAGCTTTCATCACCAGTAACAATGACCTTTAGGAAGTCCTTCCTGTGCGGGCGAAGAAGCAGCGACTCAGCAACGCTGATTCGGTATGCCTTGTCAGAGTTCCGCAGCTCATGTGATACCCAAGACGACAAAACGTTGCGCTACCCAAGGATCTCCAGCTGCCTCACGACGGTGCTTTGTGTACAACCAACTGTCGCCACCAACTTGCGAGTGGTTAAATTCGGCTTCACCTTGAAGGCTTCGCGCAGGCTGCCTTCTTCCACAACAGAGGGGCATCCGGAACGAAGTCGATCTTTGAGCGAGATATCTCCAGCCGTGAAGCGCTGATACCAGCGTGCCACTGTGGACTAGTGAACGACTTCCTCCTTGAATGCAGCGCAGATGTTGGAGGCTGCAGTCCTTGCGGAATGGCCTTGGAGAAATTCGTAGTAGAAGATGAGTCGTAGGATGCTGCTGCTTATCGTTGACATTGTTGCTGTATTCGTACTAGATGAGGCCTTCTATATAATAGTATGCTTGAGGAAGCTTCGAGAATGTACTGTGACGTCAACACACAAGATCGATACTGTAAGAGCTTTAACAAATTTAACAGGCGGTAGCGTAAAGTGTTGCAAGAGTTTTCGATTAACCTAATAAATTCCTCGAAAAATCGGCGAGTAAAGCCTTAACGACATGAGAGTGGTTGAGTTGAGGTCATTATTTCGAGGATTCTAAACACACGCACCTCATAAGTAACTTCACCAGCAAACTCTTTACAGCAAGGGCAAGTAAAAACGCAACGGAATGCCTTCAGGCTCTTAAAATTGGAAGCAGCGCAGCACAAAGGACGACTGTTTAACCGCGAGCATAATTTCACTTACATGATAGCAGTGAGAGTGATGAAGGGTGTAAATCTCGGAAAGAGTTGATCGGACAATCAAGCACTCTCGCTCCTTGTCCGTTTCCGAATACAGCAACAGCTTCTTTGAGGTATCCAATTTGATCCTGGAATAATGTTCGCATGACTCCACATGAAACCCACTACCCACTGTAATTGTCATTTGATTTTACTACCTTTCCTTTAAGAACAAATTTATTCCCTTTTCAGCCCCAAATTATTCTTTAGTTCAGAGAAGTGAATTGACTCCCCTGTTTAGAAATTGCAAATTGAGGATGGTTTACGCCGCTAGACTGTATTGTCAAATGGGTCTGTAGTAAGAAAATGGAAGATATTCCTACTCTGAGCCCAACCCTAGTTTTTTTAGTAAGAAGCTAAGAACTTCATATCCAGTCAAATACACAAACATCTTCGCGAAGCGATGTTCAAAAAACCAGATGTTCAACGGCCTCCCGGCCGAAAAACGTCTGGTTGGGGCTTCGCCCCAAACCTGGAGAATAGCACACCCCGAACGCCTTCTTGTCCTCAGTAGGCCTTATCTCACTCATTACAGTAGAAAAAAAAAACAGGCTTTGCTAAATAGAATGGTATAGCAGAATACAGTAGCGAAAAATCTTCAAAACTGCTCCTATGGTGCCTCACTCTCTATTGCACGTGCGCGATTCATTCTCTGAAGTACTCGTTCTATTTATTAATTATGGTCCCCTTTTAATATTTCTATTACTGGACCCTTTACTGGACCCCTTAACTGGTGTTCCTTTATTGGCTCCCTTACTGGTCTCCCCTTGACTGGTCCTTCACTGGTACCCCATTTATTGGCCCCTTCACTGGATTCCCACCCCTTCACCGTTCTCCATTACTGGTCCCTCTTCAGTGATTCCCCCTTTATTGTCACCCTTTTCCGGTTCACCCTTCACTGGTCCCCCCCCCCCTCTTCACTGGTCCCCATTGCTGGTACTCCCTTTACTGGTCCCCTCTTCACTGGTCCCCCTTTATTGGTCAACCCTTTCCCGGTCCCTCCTTACTGGACCACCGTCCTTCACCTCCCCCCATTTCTGGTCCCATCTTGACTGGTAACACGTCGCCTGAATCCGAACACCCCTTGCGCGACATCAGTGACACCTTTTCTGAACCCAAGCACCAGATGAAGGACGTCGGTGACATGTCTTCTCAAGCCGGACGTCCTTTGAGTGACATCAGTTACACGTCTTCTTAACCCAGACACCCATTACGCGACATCAGTGACACGTCGTCTGAATCCGAACACCCCTTGCGCGACATCGGTGACATGTCTTCTAAACCCAGACGCCTGTTGAACGACGTCGATAACACCTCTTCTGAACTCGGACGCTCGCTTTCACGACGTCGATGACACATGTTCGGAACTCGGACGCCCTTTGGGTGAGATTAGCGACACGTCTTCTGACCGCTTTCAACACGACGTAGGTGACACCACACAACTACAACCCTCCATCCCCCCACACTTCCTCCCAACACACTCCTCCAACACTTCTGTCCAAACAAACACACACGCACTCACACACAGACAAACGACTGTTCTCACTTATATACAGTAGGATTGTTGTCTAGAAGATTAGCTGAGTCATTAGACGAACGATGCCTCGAAATTTCGCAAAGAGGCGCATAGCGGCTCGGGGGGGGGGGGGGGGTTACCATGCCGCGTCGTGGGGCCCACCCATTGTACGTCTCTGCATACAACGAATGTTAATGTACTATTATCTCCTCGTTTCGATTACGGACCCCTGTTTTATCTACTTCCGAATTGGGCAAGGGAGGGAACTCCAGGATGTAGGCGATTTTAACACGGACGCGTCACTCGAGCCACACCCTGGAGTCCCTTTCCCTGCTCAAATCACAGAGCAGAGCTATAGCATTGTTTGTTTGTTTTCTTTACTAGCGTGTCATCGTTTCTTTTCTTAGTGTTAGTGGCACTTTGTATGGGGTGACCCCCCCCCCCCCGAGCCGCTTTGCGCCCACAAATAGCTCAAGACACGCATTGATCAGGTCCATACTCACCGAAGAAGCCGGTGCCTGTCGAACTGCGGATAGCCCGCTCGGGGTTTCATGCGCTCTTCACACTGGGACATGATGTTGTGCACGTGCTCACTCGAGCAGTTTTTGCTTCGACTCAGAGCGCACTGCGTCTGAAGGTAGCCAAGCGTCGACACCAGCTGCAGTCGAGAAGGAGCATCGTCTGCCGGAGATCCAGTCAACGATAACGTCTGTAACAGCAAAGATAACCTTACGCTGGTTAATGCTGAGGACGCAAAGCAAATGCCCGTGGCACCCATTCGAGCGGTTGAATACAGGATCCAGACTGAGCACCACAGAGTTTCGCTCCTCATCTTTTGATCGAATTACGCGACAAAGTTTGTTTCGTGGATCAGTGAGTGCCATGCCGATCACCAAAAGCATGCACCGTCGGCAGTACAGCGCAGGAGGTGTGCAGTAGTTGCTAATGTATAAAATATTTATCATGACACTCCTCAGCGTTGGAGGAGGAGTCGCTCATTCCCTTTCAGAAAAATTTGTGCTAAGGATGAAGAAGAGGTGCGCTACACCACTTGATCAGGTAATGAAGCTCTACATACATCTCGATAAAGCGAGGAAATCTATCACTATATAATTCCTTTCAGAAAAATTTGTGCTAAGGATGAAGAAGAGGTGCGCTACACCGCTTGACCATGTAATGAAGCTCTACATACATCTCGATAAAGCGAGGAAATCTATCTACCACTACATAATTGAGTTAGCTCCCTTCCCTGTAGATGGTGAGGCGTATCTCACTCAGGTTGGAAACCTGGCTGAGATACGCCTCGTGGAACCACGCGCAATCTCATGGAACCCCTTGCGACGCCTCCGCGTACCTCGCGCGGGCAACGTCTGCCGTTCAACATGGGATGTTGTTACAGCAGAGGACGCGCAACCTCTTTCTGCCTGACACAACGGCGTCTGCGCGCGCTTCTGAGTGCCTGAATCCAGAAGACGGGTTCCCTTCATCGCACCACAACCTTCTGGAGTGAGAAGAGGAGACACCGTCGTCCTACGACGAGGGATCGCATTCAGAATTGAGCATGAGATGCTGCTGCAGCAGAGGAAGCGCAGCCTCCTCCTGCTTGAAACAACGGCGTCTGCGCGCGTTTCTGAGTCCCTGAATCCAGAAGAGGGGTTCCCTTCGTCGCACCACAACCGTCGGGGTTCAGAAGATCGAAAAGAAAGGAAGCAGAGGTCTCATCTTCGTCGTACGACGACCGGCCGCATGCAGAACTCAGCATTATCCCATGTTGAACGAAAACTTTACCCGCGCCAGGTACGCCTCTTCGCACCTCGCGCGGGCAATGTTTGCCGTTCAACATGGGATGTTGTTACAGCAGAGGACGCGTAGCCTCCTCCTGCTTGACAAAACGGCGTCTGCGCGCGTTTCTGAGTGCCTGAATCCAGAAGACGGGTTCCCTTCATCGCACCACAACCTTCTGGAGTCAGAAGAGGAGACACCGCTGTCCTGCAACGAGGGATCGCATTCAGAATTGAGCATGAGATGCTGCTGCAGCAGAGGAAGCGCAGCCTCCTCTTGCTCTACACAGCGACAACGGCGCGCGCTTCTGAGCGTCTGAATCCAGAAGACGGGTCCCCTTCGTCGCGCAACAAGCATCTGGAGTCAAAAGAGGTGACACTGTCGTCGTACGACGAGCGGCCGCATCCAGAATTCAACATGGGAATTCAACATCCAGAATTCAACATGCTCCTCCAGCCGAGGAAGCACAGCCTCCTCTCCATTGACACAGCGGCATCTGCGCGCGTTTCTGAGCATATGGATTCAGAATACTGGTCCCATACGTCGCGCAACAACCGTCTAGAGCGAGAAGCGGTTCACCGACGTCGTGTGACGAGTGGCCGCATTCAGAATTCAGCATTATCCCAAGTTGAACGGAAAATTTTACCTGCGCGAGATACGCCTTTGCGTACCTCTCACGGGCAACGTTTGCCGTTTAACATGGTATGTTGCGGCAGAGGAAGCGCAGCGCTCTCCTGCTTGATCAGCAGCAACTGTACGCGTTTCTGAGCGTTTGATTCTGAATACGTGTCACTGACGTCTGCCTTAAGCATGGGAGGACCACTAAGGGGTGGTGGAGAAGAGAAGTAAGGGGCCTTTGGAGTGGACCAGGTGAGCGTAGGAACAACCTGAAGGAGGGACCAGGGCGGGAAAGCCAGCAAGAAGAGACCAGTAGGGGGTCAATAGTGAAAACACGGAAGTGGTCCAGTGGTTGGGACCAGGAAGTTGAGGGGGGGGGATGACCAGTAAAGGCGGACCAGCAATTGGATCCAGTAAGAAGAAACGAGTGAGGGGGAAGCTGGCGCCCGGATTCGGAAGACGTGTCAACACTGGAGGGGTCGAAGTACTGCGCAGCACAAACCAATGATGTTACTGGACGGTGTGGAGAAAATGTCTATGATGAAAGGTATCGAAGTGGTGAACGGCTTGATGCTGATGAAATACGCAGCAGGTCCTAAATGTTAGCGAATTTTAAGTTTGACAAAAGCTACTTTCTTTAGGTCAGTGATGGTGCAAAGTCGCGCGAAGCGCGCAAGTGCGAGACACGCCGTTAGCCCTAGTTTATACTTGCGCCGCCACGCGGCGCGGCACCACGATCGCCATAGATATCGATTTTTCGCGCCGCCCGGTCGATATCTATCCCGACCATCGTGCCGCGCCGCCGCGCGGCGCGGCGTGATGGTTGACATAGCTATCGATTTTTCGCGCCACCCGGCGGCGCCGCATCGCACTCCTACTCCGCCGCCTCAAAACACCACACTTGACGGAATTTTGGGTTACGGTATTCGGCGAATCGCGCCGCTGGAGGGAAGGACGCGGCGCGGCGCGATCAGCTGCGGCAGACTCGATGTGGAGTGGGAGATTCACGACCGAGATGAATCATTTTGCTATGTACTCCTTGTTTTGGCTCCTCAACTAACAAAACTAAGAAGGTGTAGCAAAATGGTGGCACTATTGCACTTTCAGGACTCCAGGGGTCGATGAGAGGTCGAAAAGGTTTTTTGACCAAACTTCTCCCGGGGGTGGGGTTATTTAGGGTGCTGATCACGAATCTGACATCCGTTTTCGGTGACCATTACCTTAGTCACCCGTACGTTTAACCTAGGAAGGGAATGGAGATCTGTAGACACTCACGAAGTTTTACCTACTACGCTAAAGATATGTTCAGTGAACAATGACCACAGATGGCACTACGAGAGAGAATTCTGAGCGATTCTCGACAATGAGTACCTTCCAGCAATTTTACTTTTGAACCTGCACATTTGCAAAATAAAGAGTCGTTTAGTGCCATTTGCATTGCAGGGGACTCGAATCAATACCACACTCACCAATTTCAACCGTAGGTTGAGCAGACGACTTCGACCCCAGCTTTAAGAGAGGATTCGTCGTTCACCACAGGACTTCCACCACTAACATTAGCCAGATGCATTGCATTCCGCTGATCGGCCAGACGAATTCTTTCTGTTTTGGTTCTTCAATGACTCATGGACCATCTCTTCCGTCGTCCTTCATGGCGCACGGAACGTAGTGCGTAGAAGTTGGTCGCAGCGCGTCGCTGACGCTCCCCTTTCTAACTACAATCGCACAGCGGCGCGTCAAATTCGGGCGCGGCGCGGCTGGCCGCGCCGCGTTCCCAATTGACGCGCCGCTGCGCGGCGGGAGTATAAAAGGCGCCTTAGGCGTGTCGGAGCACTTGTCACTATATAATTGAGTTAGCGGTCGATGACGTTTGAGTGATCTAACCTGCGTGAGATACACCGCATCTTCCACGGGAGGGGCGGTCGAGGGATCTAACCTATCTATCTATCTATCTATCTATCTGCCACTATATAATTGAGTTAGCGGTCGATGACGTTTGAGTGATCTAACCTAAGTGAGATACGCCGCATCATCCACAGCGAGGGCGGCCGAGTAATCTAACCTGAGTGAGATATCTATCTATCTACCACTATATAATTGAGTTAGCGATAGGGGGAACGATGAAGCAGGTCAGGAGGTGGCACCAAGAAAGGTTTAGGCAATAAGGAGGGACAAGTAGGAAGTTAGGAATTGGGGGGGGGGGGGCAGCGAGGAGGATCGGCAAGGGGATCCATTACCAGTAAGGGAGACCGGATTTAGAAGATGTGACACCGATGTCCCGCCATGGCGTTCGCTCGCCGTCGTCGTGTCACGAGCGTGGGAGGGCTACCTAATTGGGGTAGAGTAGTAAGGAGGATTCCGAGGGGGGAAGAATCTACCTGGAAGAAGGGGCCTGGAGGCGGGACCAAGACGGCGAACCAGCAAGAAGGGAGCCGTAAGGGAATTCATACGGAGAACAAGGAATCTGCCATATGCCTCTTCATGCTCGACACAGCGGCGACTGCTCGCGCTTCGCTTCAGAGATTCAGAAGACGCCCCTCCCCCCCCCCCCCCCCCCCCTACGTCGCGCAACAGACGTCCCGATTCTGAATACGTGTCACTGACGTCTGCCGTGAGCATGAGAGGACCACTAAGGGGGTGGTGGAGAAGGGCAGTAAGGGGGACCTCTAGGGTGGATCAGGAAAGCGACCAGGAAGAAAAGGAACAACTTGGAAGAGGGGACAGGACGCTAAAACCGGCAAGCAGAGACCAATAGGGGGTCAATAGTGGAAACAAAGAAGTGGGTCAGGAGTTGGGACCAGGAAGGTGGGAGACTAAGGAGGGGAGGGAAGACCAGTAAAAGCGGACCAGCAATTAGATCCGGTAAGAAAAAACGAGTGGGGGAAACCTGTCTTCGGAATACATGTTAACGATATCTGGAAACGCTAGCTGTTGAGCATGAGAACGATTGCGGAGGAGCAACCTGAGGGGCAGAAGTACTGCGCAGCACAAACCAATGACGTCACTGGCCGGCCCGGAGAGAATGTCTATGATGAAGGTCCTACACGACACAAGCACAACACGTCATGAAGAATGCTTCATGCTTTGTACATGTAACGCCGAAACAGTTTCCTCAGAAGCCGACCTACGCGCTTTTCGGGAAGCGGTAGGACGTATCAAGTTCCATCCCATCGCCTGCGCAAGAGACTCGCAAGGCTCCGAACACGACATACGACACTTGAGAGACGGAACATTCGTCATTCCTGGAGAGAAGGTTCCACCCTGCAATGTCGAAGGCGTAGGCTTCACCGTCCACCCACCTGTCGTTCATCTCCACGACTCCCTCGAAATCCTCTCTCCTCGTCTAGGAAGAGTACAGGATCGGAAAATTTGGATCTGGAGAACGGAACGAGAACTGTAATCGTCCCTACTGAGCGATGCACTGCACTCCTTCTTATGGAAACTCTTCATGAAATGAGAACATCTTCGATGGACATGGGAATTAAACAAACTTTATAAGATCATCAGTTATAGCTCAAGAGAGAGCAGAGATGCCGTTTACGATGAGGAGCGCATTTTGGACCTCATATCCAGATACGGCTGGCTGATCAAGAAGGATCCCACGGAAGACCACAACCTGCTTCTCAATGACTGCTGCTCTGCGGAAGGCTCGTCTTAAAGCCGCGAATATGGAACTTGGACCTTATTTCAAACGCCACCAAAAAGTTGTTTCAAAAAAGGAGAACCTAAACACTGGATCAGGATACAACATACAAAGAGCAGTTAGTAGCTAATGCGAACTGCAAACGAGCCTTGCAAGAGGATCTACGTCGTTGCACACGCAAAATGTCGCTTGAAGCAGCACACATGACCTACATAGTCTGAAGAAGTGCCGCAGGAATCCCCGCGATCACACTACTTTGCTATCAGCGTTGCTTAAGGAGGATGGGACTCTCACCTCTTCCCGTCGTGAGATGGAATCGATAACGAGCAGTCCTACACGAACTTCTTTTGCTCATCCATCTCCTTGAAACTACTGTCTTATGTACATGTCTGCTGAGCGCGCTTTACAAGCTTTTCACGAAGGTTATTCTTGCACGCATATAAATGACTCTGTATGAAGTCCAACCAGTGGAGCAGGCTGGATTTCGCAAGGGATTCAGCTGCGTGGATCACATCCAGAAAATCTCGTCGATCATTGAGGCAGCCGGGAATACCGGCCGCCGCTAGTTCTCAACTTGACGACAACGAGACCGTTCTCCATCAAGCTAGCGACGGCTCCAGAGGAATTCATTCTTTGTTCGATAGCTCGATATACAGCGCTCGTTGTCACGCTTTCATGTGACGCGTGAACGACACTTACCCCTTCGGCCGAGCTGCGCGATTTTCGGTAGTCGCAACGAGCTAACGCCACTCGATAACCAGCAGCTCCGGCACTGCTCACTGCGTTAGCGTCGCACTTGCCAACACGGCGTTCGAAGCATTCGTCCAGCCACTAAACGGGAGCAATTCAGCTTCTGATGGGCGAAGGTGATTTGAGTTCCTCTTGCACAATAGAGAGCAATCAGAATTATAATGAACTCTAGGAATTACACTGTACAACAGTACGTTCTACGTTTTTGGTGACTTGAACATCAGACATTTTCTAGTTAGAATGGATTGAATGCCGTGAAAAGCAGGTAGTTCCAAACACATCAAACATTTGGTGGGTTTCCTCTTGTACAGAGCAGAGCGACCAAAGTTGTAGTGAAGTCTTCAAATTATTCCTATAAGTTGAATATTTATGCATGCCTTTTTAGCATCAGAACTGCACGTTTTTCTGCCGTGGTTCTATGCTTTCGATTCCGGACAGTATACGGGAATAAGATTGCACAATGCTACTAATATACGAGTGACCAGAATATAACGATGGTGATAAGTTGGGACAGATTTCGGGAATCTCTGAGAAATGTGCCCAACTCTGGCAGACAAAGGAGTCCGATTCAGTCAAGCTGCAACTGAAAATAGAGCTTTGCGACGATGGCGGACCAGGAGTTTCAGGGTTTACCTAATGAATGCTCACGTTCCCAAATCTGGTAGACTAAATGTTCTGTGTGAGTTCTTGATATTCTAAAAAATCTTCCAACTGAGAAATCTAGCTGTTTGCTAGACGATGTCAAAATATCAACTCTAGGCCAACGGAAGAATCTCACTTCAGTTCATCAAAAAAAAAAAATCGTTCGCGTTCTCTGTAAGCACTTCTCTGCTGAAGGATCCCAAAGCACGATCGCTAACAACAGTTCTTCTTCTATGCACGGCAAATAGGCATCATAGTTCGGAAAAGCAAGAAAAAGTGCATGCATGCATGCATGCACACAGGCAGTTTTTTTGCGCTGGTAGGGGATGCAATTTATGAGCATACACTTACGCTTAGCACAGTATCCTTTTTGAAATAGCAGGTAGAGGTATCACGTACAGTACCCGGACATGTTCCTCCGCTCATTCGCCGGAAATCCCGGAAAGGTCAACATAGGCAGCTTTGGAACGGTCCAAAGCGGCCTTTTTAAATAACATTTTTAAAAATCAAGTACTTGTAAAAAGAAACGTATATTTGAGCTCAGCAGCTCAAGCTCTATCTATGACCTATAGATCTCAGTAGAGTTCAACAATGCATATAGGCCCGACAGAATCAATCGAGTGGGCGCGACAACCTGTAGAGCGATCGAGCGACAGCTTGAAGAGTAGGCGTTTAGAGAGTTTTATCACAAATTTGCAGCCGCCCAACTCAGGAATTGCTCTAGGACTGTCCAGCGAGCCTTCGGAGTGCGCCGTGCACAATGCATATATTATCGAACCTATCAATCGAGTGGGAGCGACCGCTTGCAAATTGTACGCGCGGCCGTGTTCGGAGCGCAATAACTCTGTCAAATCCGTATCGTTTCGGCTGCAACTCGTGGGTCTTGTAGGCAGTAGTAAAGTGAAAGGTGTAGCTTATGATTAGGTAAAGTTACAGGGGCGCGAATATGCAGGTTAGCCTTTCTTCGGATTTTAGTCGACCTCTGCAGGAACACGCGGAGACCTAACGGCCTACAAACGCGAAGGCGAGCAGGACAATTACGTACTTTACGATGACATGCTCACAACTCCCTAGCTTCCTGAAGTGCCTTAGCCCCATCTGCCAATTTAGAGTGGCGGAAGATAGCGGTTAGAGTTTCTTGAGTTCTTGCACGCCCAGATTAAAGTTTTCGACACTCGCAATAGTACTGCTATGTTCAGCGTGAAAAGCGCTATCGAACGGTGTCAACTTCGGCCGATTTTGGAAACATCGATTTTTTGACAATTTCGCACCGAGGACGATACCGCTTCAGGCCGTTGCAGACGGACGATGACGTCATCGAAAATCGATGTTTTCGAAATTGACCAAGCTTGATACCATTCGATAGAACTTTTCCTGCTGATTTCAATGGTGTTACTAGGCGTATCGAGAACTGTGATCTGGACGAATAAGAGCGCGGAGAACATCGACCGTTGTTGTGCCAAATAGGACGCAAGGGCGTGTTCGGAGCGCAGTAACTCTGTCGAGATCGAATCGATCTGGCTGCAGCTTGTAGGTCTTGTAGCCAGTAGAACATTGTAGTAGTCTGCTAAAGGACA
>OX375870.1:25343185-25459559 GCA_947359475.1 Heligmosomoides polygyrus bakeri
CAAGGAGTACAGATGCAGTGCCTCCGGACACCCTTTGGAATGAGCTCGTAACTCAGGCCAGAACAATGCATTGCAGCCTTGTGAGTAAAGTTATAATACAGATTAACCTGTGCTGTGCTTCATTTAACGTTTTCCGTCGCTAGGTAGCTATAATTATGCCGATTAGCCTCTTCATTCAACTTGATTGTTGTTTCACCAGCCCACAGAATCCGTCCTGGAAAATGGGGCTCCTGCTCACAGTTAAGTTCTGCAATCAATAAACTAGCATTTCATGTGTCTTTCGCGCGATTGTCAAGTTCTAAACGTTAAAAGAAGGTTAATCTGGCGAAGCAGTAACAAGACTGTAACAAGCATTCAGCCCATGCACATCTACTCGATTCTGGAATGCAAGGTTTCAGGTGGAAGCATAGCATAATCTTGACTATTTACACATCGCAGAAATCTCGTTACCCAGGCTTTCATGGAGTCTCAAACATCTTCGGAAGCTTCACTAGCAGCAATGTTAGAACCTTTCAAACAGCACCTGCATCTTTTAGGATGCCCTGAATTTTTCGCGAGTTTTTAGGTTTTAAACCTTAAAACAAGCCTAAAGCAACTGATACGGCCACTTTGTGAAGAAATTGTGACAAGTGTTCGAACGAAACATAATCAATCGAGTGTAAATCGCAACATTTCAGACGAGTGCACGGCGTATTCCATGCCGCCCATGCGTCAAAAAAATTCTATTTTCATAAGTTTTCATATGAGTTCTTACATTTCTCAGTGCCTTTATTGTGAGCAAAGTTATCACCTTTCAAACAGAGTATACATTTTTTTTTGAGACACCCTGCATTTTGAACGGACTCCAGTAGCTAATTTTCTTCTTCTTGAATGGTGAGCAAACCATAGTGCCAAGTTCCAATGTAGGTCTTATGCACGCTTAATTTGCTCCTACAAGCGTTTCAGAAATTCCAGACTGCAAAGCTTTGAACAAGTTATAACTATGGTTAACGGCGCTCAAAAAAATCTTTTTGTAATGGCTGTCAAGAGCCGGTGATCATTGCATGTAGCTCCAAGATCTTTGCCCTCATTAGTAGTCTAAGAGCTTTGTTTCCACTCTACACATACATATCTA
Source organism: Heligmosomoides polygyrus bakeri (assembly GCA_947359475.1). NCBI lineage: Eukaryota > Metazoa > Nematoda > Chromadorea > Rhabditida > Heligmosomidae > Heligmosomoides > Heligmosomoides polygyrus. Next base: position 25,344,300 of record OX375870.1, read on the forward strand.
GCATCTAGCTTACCATTATCAATGCGAAGAACCCTAGCTTTTCTGTGGGCAGCAGTAGTCCCCAATGATCTGAGCAACTTTTGTCGTAGTCGAGTTTTGACATAATGACATGAGGATGGTCGGTGATTACATCCTGCATGTCGGCCCATTTTTGCAGCTATGGGTAGAACGAGTGCGGATCGACCGTCCAGGACCTGAACGGTGGTGCCACCCAAGAACATAATGCGCGGAGTACTTGTCGCGTTCGCTTCAACATCCGACCATGACAGCGAAAGGACTCACATTGTGGCTATGTCAAGAAGGGAATATGGAACGTATGCAGACCGTCACATCGAATACTTTTAGGATAAGACGATAAAGGATAAAGGTGGGGGTTAATCGTTCTCCCCAAGGAATGTGTCACGCATTCCACTTCTGGCCTGCAGCAGAGTTTTACTCTGTTGCAACCCATAGGACCTCTGCCCCACCATTGTGGTGGGAGCCGCGCCGAGGAGCAGTTGTCGGGATGCCGCCCGCCGCTGCCGATTTTCTGCCCATTTTTAAACACTGCTGTAGGTCTTATATCGTCTTACACTCAGAATGGCCAGTCATAGTTCCAGCATTGACAGGCTCACTGTGTATTGTATGCCTTGGCTGAGAGGTGTGGTAGATACCTTGTTAAGGGCGGTGTGACGGCGTACCGCAGAATTCCATTGCAGGCCTGAGAGATGTAGATTCACTTTAAATGCCCAATTTGGTCTATACAACTTCTTTGGTGTATATATCAGCGTTTTATCCTTCCTCAGACAAGTCTGGTACCAGTTGGCAGATTCCGGAGGGATAGAAGACTCAGTTGGTCTACGCGGAAGCCAAAAACCTTGATTCTGGGTACACATGACAACCCGAGCCCTCTTCGACGGCGCCTCCACGTGCCCATTTCTGGGGCATAGTCAGTACCAAATTGGGCCTCACATTTCCAACCTGACGAGGGTATCTCGTATTTGTGCCTGTAGTGTCATAGGCATCTCCGACGGGCCAGTAATATCGCAACAAAAGAAACGTAGACTACGGTCGAAGATGCGAGAGCACTGGGACGAATAACTGAAAACGCAACGCGTCTTCGGTGGAGACCGATAAGTCTACCCATTCGTTGCAGAGATGATTCAACTGGGCTTTTGACTGAATTTGAACTACGGCTGTCGTCAACGTCATCGCCTTGAAATGACGACAGCAGGTTGGATGACAATGGCGAGAATGCGAAACGACTGGAAACAATGCCGTGTCCAGGATGACGATTGAAAAGCAGGACATAGGTCGTACCCATAAGTGCATGTTTCTGGCAGCTTTCATAAGGACTCGGCGGTCTAAAAAGAGATGTCTAATTCAACTTGGTTACAAACATGGTTACCAATTTTTCTGAACCATCCTGCGCAGTACTTTTTGGACCGCTTTGTATAAACGACGGCGGCTCCTCCAATGCTAAAGATGCGATTTACTTCTGTGTCTTCTCGAAACTGGCACATCCTCCGTTACCGAATAACAAGCCATTATGGCCGACAGTCTTCACTGTCCTACCATTTGATGAGCAAACTTCATGCAGTAGCCATGGCAACAGAATGCATCTTATACTAATCCTCAATTTCCCTACACTTCGAGGAAAAGCATTACAAGCGTGGGAAAATATCGAGCACTCACGGTGGCACGTAGGATCGAACGATGAAGGAGTCGGCGAGGAGGTTCAATTGGTTGAGCATTGTTACTAGCAGCAGGACACGCATTCAGCCAGCATTAGAGAATGCTGGTGGCGATTAGCGAAGATCGTCTGTAACACAGCGCATCACCGAAAGCAGAAGCATTGGCCAACGACACACGAAGTTCACGGCGCAATCTGGAGCAGAGCACTATGCCCGGTGTGAATGCCAGGCGGTCCTCTACGGCAAGCACAGAGCAGCATAAAATGCGGAGCATCAACAATGACATAGGCACGCTTCGTAAAGACGTTGTTATGTGAACTAATTGCTCCTACAAAAAATTTTAAACGCGAGTCGATAGCCATGAAATACTTGGAAAATAATTAAAAAACACACCAAACCGCTAAGAAAGCAAAAGCATGGAGTGCAGGATGTGTCAATATTTTTAGAAGAAAAGCTGAAGACGGAATAGGGAACGGAACACGAAAAAAAAGCTGGAGATCGGAGATGGAAATAGTACAAAATCGTACGAAACAAAGGAATCTAAACAGAATAAAACTGTTCATTTTTATTTCATTTATCGTTAATGCATCCAAAGTGGCGGTAAGGTCTTCCTTGCCGTTAAGAAACTTCCACTGCAAGTAGGCGCTATTCTTCTTCAACAGTATATAAGAAAAAAATGAAATACGTTTTTTTTTGTAACGCCAATTGGTTGCCTCTTCAACTGCTGCTACATTATGTAACAAAGCGAAACGCATGCAAAATCTTCTTCGTCTACTCTAATCAGGTTCCTCCCCAAGATCTTGTCAATTAACTCAATAAGGGTTAGCCAACCTATTTGAAAGGAAACTAATCGAGGTTGAAATTAACAATTTTTGACGTATCAATGCAGAGACTGAACCACACATTCGTTCTAAACACAGCTATAATACACATGCTGCATTTCAACTCAAAGATAGTTTTTAAGTCAGATTTTCACAGGAAACTTCCTGCTCCACCTAATTTCTTGTGCAAATTTAGAGTAGAGACAAATGAACTATAGGCATTGCTCTTTACATGACGCTTCTATTTATTTAGGAAACATTTCCATTTGTATTCTAAACAGTGCGTTCAAATACAGTACCGGACATGCCGCTTGTGCTTGTTGGACGCAGCGGCATGTCCGGTACTGTAATGAAACCAAGGAATATTTTGAAAACTGCTACTTACCAAGTCTTCGGTGATCTTAAACACATCGGTTAACATAATTTGATGCCGACTTTTGCATTAAATCCTCTCGTTTTCGTTTTATAGGACCATATCCGGTTGTTGAGAACCGTCCTCTGAGCACTAAACATCGCTCCAGCCTTCCTTGTGGTGGATGATGACGCTCTACGGGAGCTTTTCGGTGTACCACGAAGCAAGGCGAGCAAAGAAAGGTATCAAGGATATGAAACTGTGTGCTGATCATCACCCACTTCAAGCTCTAACTGGAGCATGTACAGCTGTTCAGAGCTGCTCCGATCTCTGTCTAGCACACAATTCCGAGGTGAAAGAATGAGCTAAGCCATAGATGTATCAGAAAGAGCAAAGCAAGGAGCAGTGGGATTTGTATTTGAGTTATGTTATGAGCTCCTCCGGTCTGAGGACCGGTTTCTTCACACACCTCCGAAATGCCTGCCAAAGACGAGTAGCGCGTCAAGTGTTCACCACAGACGACACAGCTGCCAGCCTTCACGATACAGGGCGATTCCCACGTCATTGAAAATACTATGTCCCTACCCTAGGAACGAACGTTAGCTCAACTGGGTATTTCGCTGCGCACCTTTGACGGAAGCTGCCATGTTTCACAGAAGTTCTGTTAGTGCTCTCCGGGGTGAATGTCATGAAGCCGCCAAGGCTTTTAGCAGACTGACTTTAATAGAAATCCTCGATTGGATTCTTCGTTGGGCGTGCTTGCTTTAGAAACTAGAACTGCAACATTTCCATGTTTTTAAAATTCGCTTCGATACCTTACTGAAGTGAATACTGTGAATACTGAAGCTTTAGTCCAAAAAATCCCTATAACAACTGCAAGAAGTAGATAAGATTACTGAAATTAAAAGATTCGGCGTCAGAATGAGCGCGTAAAGGAAATCCACATCATAATACAGTGATTATATTTCGCATGGCAGCGGTGAAGTAAACGGAGATGAAGCTAAGTGACATAAAAATCTCACTAGACGCCGTTCCGTCTCGACTTGTCGTACATTCGCTGGCGTTGAAGTGATAAAGCACACTCGTTTTCCGTGACAGTTTTTGAAGTTGACTGCATAGACTGTCGCCCAATTCTAATTCCAATCCCCTAATTCGACTTCAATAAGCACTTCATGAATTAGAATTTTGAAAATTTTCTCATTATTGCTTCGTCCTCCTCTAGTAAAGCAAAAGGGATAAAGATCAGTGTTAATTGATTCCATGGTGAGATGCGGCACCCTTTCCACTTCTATGTACGAGATGTTGTGGAGGCGTTTTCATTTGGCCTACGAAATCACTTGCCTTGGGCATCCGTGTGCTAAGTCAGTGTCTTTTCCAGGGTAATACGTTCTTATTCTGCGTCCCCTGGCACGTCCACCCCAACCCCCTAGGTTTGTCCGAGTCAAGTACCTGCATTACGAAGTCCTGGAGACGCAGATGTTTTTGCCCCCCCCCCCCTCGATCGGCAACCCAGGGTACGAACTCCACTCCGCCTTTTCTTCTAACAAGTCTCTTCCGGACTCACGGAACTAGAAAGCGTTGGAGGTCTCGTTGTTCGATTGAGATCATACTTTGAATACTTTGGAAAAAAGGTGTACGAAAAGCTACGGCTCCTGTCAATAGCGGAATGTAACGCAGGCATTTTCCCCCAAATCGTTTTCACAGAATCGCATATTGGGCGGTCCAGCTTATCAAACTGCTGATATAGGATCCGCAGCGGTTTGTCGTCAGATTGTGAAGCAATGAAATTCATGAACACAGCAGCTGTGTCAGGCTCCCGCTTCAATTCTGTTTCATTTCAGTAAATCTCAGCTGGTGCACAATATACCTTTGTCCTTTTCGAATTTTGAATAGTCGAATTTCGAATAATTCGAATATTCGAATTATTGGTTTATTCGAATATTCGAGAAAATCCAATATTCGAATTATTCGTTTATTTGAATATTCAGAGGAGGCCAATATTCGAATATTTGAATATTCTTTATCAATCTCTTAACAAGTTAGTGGCACTCCTCTTCAAAAACTAGGAAAGTGTGACCTTATGGTAAAAACGATGTTTGCGTTTCGCGCGTCATTCGAAGTCCGCCGAATTGTGTGTGCGCAATCTGACAATAGAAGCCTATGAACTTCCCCCCACATATTCTCAGCGAGACCTATATTATGTAGGGCATGAGACAAGGACCGCAGAACTATGTTTCGTTTTTGCTACGGATCTCTGTGTGGTCCGAAAACGGCAAAAAAAATGGTATCACTTCAGAGTGAGCTGTTAAGGCAAAGGAGACGCCTGGAATGGCCCTGTTGTGCTTAGAACCTATCCTACAAAAGGTTTAAAGCTCAAATTAAAGTTGGATCATAGTAATGTGATAGTTTCCGACGTTTACTAGACGAAGCTGCAGGGCACATTCCAGCGTTTCACTGGCAAGGATGGTGGCAGCGACTGGATGACCGAGAGGATAGTGATGCGGACTTGCGGGAGGAGGATCAAGGGTTCGATTCCGGAGAGGGTTAGAAAATTTGCTAGGTGATCTGTTCCAGTTCTACAAGAGAGTAGAACATTTTGGCTTCGGTGTCAGATGTGGAAGAAGCTGGTTTTGTCGTGTGGATGTCGCACGTCCATTAAACCACGCTTGTCTCGCTGAGGGAGATTCCGTTAGATGCATCCCCATTTGATCTCATTGGAATGTTCTCCATCTGTTTTGGAAGTGTTCCTCGCTGTCACCTCATTTGCGTACACGATCGACAAGTATTGACCTGACCCATCATTAAGATATGCTCGTCATTCTTCGGATTTCTTCATAGACTGCTTTTTTATTCTTCTCCCAACTTTCACTGGTTCTTCTACTAACTTTTACGAACCACAGCATAATTTATACATCTCGCGTGATTGGACTCCTTGCGGTGTATTTCTTCTTGACCCTTTTCCCATATGCTTACGGGTAAGGGGTCCGGGTATTGCAGAATTGCAGATGGGAGCACTTGCACTCACTCCCTCAACTCTTAAGGTCGAAAAAAGCTTCCTCCAAAATTCATCTACAGGGTTATTTGGAATTAAGACCAATAATCTGACAACCATTTCGGTGAAACATATAGTTTACCGAAGGTTACGATGGGTATGTGTAAGTAACGGGGTGTACGCAGAATAACCGGAGCCAGTCACAGTACAGGAGCCAGTCATACTCTGTTTCTTATTAAAGCGAGCGATCCCCATTTTTGCTGTAACACTGTCCAAGTCGTAGTGTCTTATCAGATTAGATTCCAACCACGGACTTCGGGTTCGTTTGCTTATAAGTGAAGCGAAACTCTTCAACAGAGTCAGAACACAGACTGAGTGCCGTTCATGAGCCTCCAATGTGCCTTCTCTGCACCAGATCGCCTTTGTGTCATTTGCCCGTCCATGCTAGCCCTTCTTTTAACACCTAGAAGCTTGGTATAACCTAAGCAAAGACAGTAACCCATGGAGCAAGATCTATAACAATCTAGCTCTGCCTATCCAGGGTGTTTCTCCCTTCTTGGTGCACGAATTCTTAGTGAAGCAAAGGGTGCTTCATTCCCATTATACCTTTGTCATTGTTCTTTGGTGTCGTGAAGGAAATGGATGGAGCAGCTTTCGCGGCGCTTGAACAACGGCCTCTGAGCCTGAACACCGACTTCCACAGCCTCGGCTCGTTCTTCAACTCGCCCTGCCTCGCTCGTCGCGCTCAACCTCAGTAGCGCTTATCCCTGTATTATTCGGTCATTCGAAATTCGAAACTTTTTCCCGAGGACAAAGGAATATGTAGTCCACAATACAATCTTGCTGCAGTACTGATTGACTGATTAACTCCGCCCTTCATTCTCTATGATGTGATATTTTCGCTTTTTGATACGTTCTGATATCTTAGTGGGATTCAACTAGTTTCAAAGACAGACGACGGATTTTTAGAAAATTTGTATTAGGTTGTTGCAGAAGTTCTCACCATTTTTGAGACACGACATTTTTTAGTTTTAAAAAGAAGCGAAACACCTCAAGAAAAGAAGTAACTGCCATCATGTTCTATCACTCTTCTCCACCTCACAGGCAGACTCCCGATTCCGTCAGAGTAGAATTTTTCTGGCTTTGATTCGAAAAAGCCATCCAGCCAGCGCTCCATGTCGTTCTCGTCATCAAACGTTTTTCTTCGCATGACATTGGAGAAGGATAGGAAGATGTGATAGTCTGTTGGTGCAATAGTTGGGCTGTACTGTGGGTGAGGCAGCACATCTCATCCAAGGTCGAGAAGCTTTTGGCGGGTCGTTCTTGCAAGGTGTGGTTGTGCATTGTCGTGCAAGAATCGGATTGTGCGATGATTCTGACACTTTTCTGCGATCTTGGCGGCTAGCCTATCCAGCTGCTGACAGCACAAATCCGCTGTTAGGGTTTCGTTACGGGCCAGCAGCTCGTAGTAGATGACACGTTTGTAATCCCACCAAACAGAAAGCATGGTCTTCGACGGGTGAGGACCCTTCTTTGGAGGTGGCTCAGGCTGCTCACCCTTGTCAACCCACTGTCTGCTCCTCTTGATGTTAACGTGCAGGCACAACTTCTCATCTCCTGTGATGATGGACTTCAGTCAACTGTGTGCTTGTACGAGAGCAATCGGGTGCTCACCTCAGCACGTCGCTGGTGATCGTGTTCGGTGAGGTCATGGGGAACCCGCTGTGCCAGCTCGTGCACCTTACCCAGTTGGAGCAGATACCGGCAATGGTGGCATACTACACACCGAAGTCCTGCGCAAGTTCACGAGTAGTCCGCCGTGGGTCCGATTCCATCAGCGGTCGTTGTCGACATCGGCTTCACGTCCTGACCTGAACGAATCTTGAAGGTTTAACTCACCTTTGCGAAAGCGTGCGAACCATTCCCGTGGAATGCGATCGGACACTGTGCCCTCCCCAAATGCACCATTGATGCGGCGACAGAAGGCGGCTGCTGACTCACCAATCTCGAAGTCATACAATAAGAGACCTCGATTGTACTCCTTTGAAAGCTCCATTTTTCTAGAAGGAGTTACTCGAGAGTGAGCAGCTAGCAATCATAGTAAACTTATATAAACCTGATCTCTTTATGTGAACAAAAGATTGGTTGCTATAAGTTAGCGTTAAGCCTATGTTATACTCGGAAGGGCGGGAATCGCGCCGAGATCCCTCACCTGGCCAATCGCCGCGCCCCGCCACGCCCGCCGTCCGCGGTGCACCCTTCTCCCACGGACGTTCCGCGGATGCTCCCGCTGGAGTATAACACAGGCCCTAGTGAGAAAAAGCACATTCAAAAAATGGCGGGAGCTTTCGCAGCAACCTAATACTTTAAGCTGTTTAACAGCAAACCATTAATAATCCTCTACAGGAAGTGTCTAACCTCACGTGGGGCGCAGCTGAATCAAAGGATTTTTTAATTCTCTTGAGAACTGTTGAGAAAGAAAGAGTCTCTTCAGCTGCAGTACAAATTCTGAACAGCTTTCTTAAGACTGTCGCACCGACAAACTTCACAGCGCTCATATTTAAAAAAAGAAAACATTCAGATAATGAGCTTTGCCCGCTAAGTGATTTCCGGATTTCATGTTGTTCCATATGTGCATCGTTCTATAAGCATTACTTATGCTGATCTCAAAATCTATCCTCATCTTTTCCAGTAAATTGGTAATTCTCCTGAAGTGTATTTTAGAAGTCTTGCTGGAACTATCACGCTGTCGGAAAATTAATCTTCGTTTCGAGGTATGTATAAATTAATAAACTTTCACCCAAAACCATTCCTTCTCAAGGAAAGCCGCACATACCGTTTGGTAGGCTCTTTCCTGCTCTTTCAAAAAAATGTGGATGTCGCTATTATTTTTCTAGCCGATTTTTACCAGGGCTCCGTAAAATCATGAATCGACGCGAATATCGAGTCATCATGCTTTACGAATTTAAAGTGGGACATTCTGCGGCAGAGGCAGATGGTAACCTTAGCAGCGCTTCTGGGACGGAAGGAGCTGTGTCCTCGTGAACAAAAAGGTGAGGCTCTGCTTCAAAAAATTCGCTTCTGGCGATTTTGATCTTGAACAAAAACTGGGTCGCGAGCGCAGGTCCTCTCCTGTCGATGAAGTTTTGAGGAGAGCCGTTACGGCAAATCCGGAGACGACTACACGTTCGTTAGTAGAGGACCTTGGCGTACATCATAGTACGGTAGCAAGACATTTGGCAAGAATCGGCAAGGTGAAGAAGATGTCGAAGGGGGCTTAAAATTTCTGAGCCCTCTGTCTTTGCGCAGAATGCACCAATCGCAGGAAGGCAAGTTCCATTAGGATGGAAATAGCGGCGGTTGGTAGCGCACTGGATAGAATAGCGGAGTAGCGGGACGACGTGGTTTGTGGTTCGACTCTCCTAGTGCAGCCTACCATAACCCACCGTATACAATCAAAAATTTGAAAGCTAACCTCGTATTAATCATCAGCGCCTTATACAACCTCTCTGGGCGAAGTTTGGGCGAATTCGATGACCATTATCACACCTCCCATACATGTGGATGTGTGATTAGTGCCTTGAACAACCCTTTTGTTGAAAACGTTTTTCGACTCCTGCGTCGTTATGGTCGATATTACCGGTCTACCTTCCAAATTATGTTCTCACCAGCAGTTGTATTGGCATGCCTTTTGGCGAGTTACTCCATGCGATACCCCACGCGTCCCTATGGGACAAGAAAAGAAGATGGCCAGCAGCTTCTCATTCCTTTCCGCGAGCTGCCCAATACGGTAGCATTGAGGTACAAAGGAGCTAAAATTGTAAAGGATTTATGACGGTGTTACTCTATCCCTTTTTAGATGCATCATGCACTCCACTTCTACGAGATGTTGTAAAGGCGATTTGAGTGGGTATTTGACCATACAATGAATGACTTACGATGGCCAGCCGATAAACAAGTCAGCGCTTTATTCTTGTCTGGTACCAATTCACTGACCCCGGATGTATGAAAGACATGGTTGGCCTGGGCGAAAATCCGAACCAAGAACCTGGTATCGAGTGCACGCGACAGTCGGTACCTCCGCCGAAGTAGTTTAATATTAATTGAAGGGCGCGACTAAATCCTTCCCCCCCCTGATAAAATTTCAGGCTGGCTGTTCATCAATCTCTTCTTTTGCACGAAAGCCATCCATTACTGCAGAATTGGAGATACATGTGTGCGAGAAGGGTAAACCTTTCGGCAAGTTACAGTAGGTCACTGTTAAAAACAGTCTTTTCAAGGAAGTCAACAAAAAATTTTAAATCCCGCACAGCTCGGTGATACATCTTCCTATAGGTAGTAAAAGAATAATGGATAAAGGACGGTGTTACTCAATCTTTTTTTTGCAATGTGCCACGCATTCTACTTCTAACACGTCAGTACTTTATCCTTCCAATGCAAGTCTAATAACAATTCACTAACCCTGGAGAGGTGGAAGGCTTGCTTGGCCTCGTGGGGAAATTCGAACCATAAACATGGTGTCGGGTGCACGCGACAGCTGGCACCTCTACCGGCTCCGCTCCACGCGCCCACCTAAGTGGTATTATATAGTAAATGATTTCAGAAATGAAGACTGCGTTGCAAAGTTTACGGCTAGAAGTCGTATAGGGGGTTGTTTTGTAGTTCGCTATAAGACGCTGTGACCTAGGTCTCCTACATGCGTAGTAATTATAATTCTAGAGCTCCCAAGCGGAAACTTTAACAGGGCCGTACAGAACTCAATAGAAACGTCCGCCCATCTGTACGTACCTTTAGTTGTTTATCTCTGGAGAATGCGTCACGTTGAAATTATCCAGAGAACTGCTTGTAAAGCGCGTGAAGAAGAATTAGTCTGTACCTCCTCGGTTAACAATGTTTTTTTCATTTCAAAGGGCTTGGTGATGGCATTCTTTATAAGATGACGTATTCTTCTTGCAGCTAAGATCAGAATTGTAGTGACTATAAAGGTACGCGTTGAGTGAAATTACATGTGAAACGGCTGTCTTGTTTATCACGTGCAGAAGACGTCGTTTTGTAGGAAAGTCGTAGGATCCACTGCACGCAGGAACCAGGTGCTGTGCGGTAGAGATGCTTAAATCTGAGCACATGCTGTCAAAGCTGGTATTCTTCTGAGACCTCGTAGTTTTTGAAAGATCTGAAAGAGCTTATATGTAATTCAGCCTGCTCTCTCCAATACATTGGTGCTTCCAAAAGCCTAAAAGTTCTAGATCAGAAGCATAATCCCCCAGTCAACAGCAGTAAGACGTGCTGCGCTGCACCACACTTGCAGAGGAGCGATAACTAAGGCGGTACAGGACACAACGGCTGAGCCGACCATGTTGAGAGTGGAGGCGACCACAAAGTTTGGCTCCGTCGAAATTCCACTTCCACTCAAGCCAGGTTCGAAGCCAGTTTCATGACCTCATTCGTACAGCAAGAGACTCTAGGAGTTTTCTGTAAGCGCTAACCACTGTTGCAGTTGTTGATGTCAAAAAGCATCCACATGGCAAAGGGAAGGGAGGGCTACCGAGTCAAGCGTGAAAATGCGTAACAACAGGAAGACGATTTCCAAGAACCCTTTAGAAACGATTTTATTTTTTTAGACTTGTTCTTTGTAATTAATTCCATCTACTGCGAAAGCGAGATTGCTAGCAGAGAGCTTCTTAAGGATTGCCATCTAGTTGAATGTAATTCGAAGACAAGCAACCGAAATGGAGGCATCTCATGACTTTTTATCGTTATGTTCGTTGGGTGTACTATGCACTTAATATGTTTAGTTAAGTCCTTGATGGGTTCCACTAGGGCGAGGGTTGACGACCTGTGACATCTTATACCCCCACACAGCATGGCTTATGCCAACGGGTATTAACGCTCGGAGGGGCCCATGAAGAAAATGGCTAGTTGAGCACGACAGCTTTCTATTCTATTGGGTAGCCAATGCTTTAAAGTTCATTTCAGGCTTTCGAAATCATTTCGAAGCTGATTGGCGTGCAAGTATTAGAGCGGTATGCAATCCTGTAGTTTCCCCTTCACTGAACCAATGCCCGTTTAACAGGTGGCGCAAAAAGGAAATGTGAAGGAGAATTGGAGTACTGACATGGTTTCTCTCCATACGATGTTCAACGGGCGTGTGTAGCGCAGTTAGAGGAGGCGCCGGCTGTCGCGTGCACCTGATACCAGGTTCCTGGTTCGGATTTCCCGCCCAGGCCAACCAAGCCTTCCATCCCTCCGGGATCGGTGAATTGCTACCAGACTTGTCTGGGAAGGATAGAGCGCTAACTTGTTCATCGGCTGGCCACCGCAAGTCATTGTATGGCCAAATACGCATTCAAATCGCTTCACGACATCCCGTAGAAAGTAGAATGCGTGGCGCATCCCAAAAGAGATTGAGTAACGCCATCCTTTATCCTTTGTCCTTTTTGCGATGTTCAATAGCATATTCATTTCCAATAGCAAACATTCTTTGAAGAATAAGAAAAACAGGAAGACGACTGTGAAGAATAATACTAAAATAGACTGTTGGAAGAGCGTCTAACCAGGATACTATCTCAACGGTAGGTCGGAACGGCGCAAGTGTTGTATATGGGCAGAACCGCCTCTCTCTGAGTAGTAACAAACTGCAGGTATCTCGACCCCAATACAACTCTGCGCAGAGTTAGGGGCGACGGAAGTCGCAGGTTGGCGCCCTGTTGATTCACGTGCTCCACAGCTGACGGGCGCGCGCGGGATGAGGGCTCGTATCGCGGCCAAGCGCAGTGCTCAGGTGGCGTAGTAGGGAAGAGCTCGGGCTCGTAAACGCGGGTGAGGGGTTTGGATCCTGCAGACTGCGTTCGTTTTGCACTTTTGCAAAATCCATGTTTATCATATAGGTAATCCACCTAGGGGTATTATAGTGTGTTATAGAGCATGTTTACATATAACATATGCTTCAAACAACAGATTAGCTAAAATGCTCACTTCTGTGGGTCACTTATTTTAAGCCTATTTTGTGTGAAGCTATAGTTATGTAACGATAGACATTTGGTGGCACTAGTAAAAAGTTCCGACACCACCGACAAGACTTCGGTCAAAAAAATTTTTTCGCTAAAACTTCGTTTAGGGGGGTTATTTGGGGTGCTGATCACGAATCTGACATTCGTTTTTCACGATGCGGTCGGAGACCACCCATAGCTTTAATAAGGGTGATCCAGGCAGAGTCACCGATTTCGCTGAAACTTCGTTTAGGGGGGTTATTTGGGGTGGTGATCACGAATCTGACATCCGTTTTTCACGATTCGGCTGAATAATATAGATACAGGAAGGCACAGGATTACATTCTTAAAGTTTCTGCCGATGACGGCAGGTAGAGACAGAATCGTGAAAAACGAATGTCAGATTCGTGATCAGCACCCCAAATAACCCCCCTAAACGAAAAAAAATTTCAGCGAAAAAATTTTTTTGACCGAAGTCTTGTCGGTGGAGTCGGAACTTTTTACTAGTGCCACCAAATATCTATCGTTACATAGCTATAGCTTCACACAAAATAGGCTTAAAATAAGTGACCCACAGAAGTGAACATTTTAGCTAATCTGTTGTTTGAAGCATATGTTATATGTAAACATGCTCTATAACACACTATAATACCCCTAGGTGGATTACCTATATGATAAACATGGATTTTGCAAAAGTGCAAAACGAACGCAGTCTGAAGGATCCAAACCCCCGCCCCCCGCGTTTACGAGCCCGAGCTCTTCCCTACTACGCCACCGGAGCACTGCGCTTGGCCGCGATACGAGCCCTCATCCCGCGCGCACCCGTCAGCTGTGGAGCACGTGAATCAACAGGGCGCCAACCTGCGACTTCCGTCGCGCCTAACTCTGCGCAGAGTTGTATTGGGGTCGAGATACCTGCAGTTTGTTACTACTCAGAGAGAGGCGGTTCTGCCCATATACAACACTTGCGCCGTTCCGACCTACCGTTGAGATAGTATCCTGGTAAGCCTAGAGTCCATATGAGCCGCACATCGTCTTCACAGCTGGGAGCACATATCGTCGAAACAACAAGACGCTATGACCGTAAATGAAAACCTCGCCCTCACAATCAGAACTCTGCTAACGGTTAGTATTGCTCAGTGGCCACGGCGTAAAGTAATCAGTTATCATAAGAAGACGAATTATCCATTTTATTATATTTTCGAAGGTGTCTGGTTTCAGAATAAATTATGTTCAATTTGAATTGAGCGCTCAGTCCAGAATGAAAAATGCTCGGCTTGAAACGAAAAGAGTCCAGTTCAAAGTGAAAATGGTATATATATATATATATATATATATATATATATATATATATATATATATAGCGATTTCTTTAACTTAGAGGAGAAACTGACGGAAAAACTGGACTACATAGTTGCGGGTTTACATGCAGAATTCACAATCCATGTCATCCTGAGATCATGTCCTGCCATTTTATTTTAACATTTGGTTTCACCTTACGTATACTAATAGCAGCATCTTCCGTTTCTACTCTGATGAAGAGCGACTATTTGCTTTGCAAAAAAAAATTAAAAATATGCTTTAACACAATCGTGGGAACTGCATAGATCCGTTCCGCCTGTTGTGTTACACTTATTGTTGGTGGAATTTTCAGAATTCACAAAATTTTAAAATACTTTTGTCCGCTATTTCATAGTTATGTGCACGTCATTTCTTAGTTTCTTAGGATGGCTAATGTATAAGAGAAATACTTTCAACGATTCGGACGTTATTCTATTAGATTGTAAGGAAAGTTTCCCCCTTCCTTTCTTAGGCGGTCTCCCAAATTCTTGAGAAGTGTTCTGGAACGTCCTCCCAATAACGCATATATAGACTGACCTACATATGACCTTCATTTACCACTACACTGTATTGTCGTCATTTTCATTACGACTATGGCAGAGAGAATCGTTCTCGACCGCAAGTTCGACTGCTTCTGCTTTTCGAGTTCAAAAAGCAATACAGTGCAAGAGTCGCGGTGGATAACATGTGTGGAACGATGGGTCCTATCACTGTCTCCTACGACACCGCGAACGTATGGTTCCGGAAGTTCAAGAACGGAGACTTTTGCTTGGAGGACCAACCAAGGCCAGTTGCAGCGAATGATAAGCGCCTTCTGGAGCTGGTTAAGGAGGATCCCCGGCGTTGCACCCGAGAATTGGCAGAGGAGCTGGAGTGTAGTCACACCACCTTAGCTCAACGCCTGTGTGGCCTTGGGAAGACATATAGGCATGGTGCATGGATACCGAATTTAGCGGCCACCAGCTACAGGTGCGTCAGGATACGTGCATGAACTTCTTGACTTTATGGCGGAATTTCTCTCGGCTCGAGAACCTGGTCACTGGCGATGGAAGTGAGTAAGCTATGTTAACCACATGCGAAAGCGTCAGTGGCTCAATCGTGGCGAAGCAGGAATTCCCATGCCGATACATGAGCTTCACCCAAAAAAGGAGAGGCTCATAGTCTGGTTGAAAGAAGTCGTTCACTGGGAGCTGTTCCTGCAAACCGCTACTGTCACTAGCTCTGTCTACTGCAGGCAGTTGGGTCGTGTTGAGGCAGCTCTTCCTGGGGAACAAGACAAGATCTTCTTCCTCCACGACAATGCGCGTCCACACGTTGCAAAGGAGACTCAGAAAAAACTCCAGTGTTTAGGTTGGTATGTTTTCGCACACCCACAGTAGTATTCATCGGAACTTGCTCCAACGGACCATCATCTGCTTCTTTCATTGCCGAGCCATTTGAAGGAGAAACAATTTGGAGACAGGGAGCAACTGGAAAAATGCCTCCCTGAGTTTTTTCGTCTAAACCCCAGAAATTCTAAAGAAGGGGGATTTACAAATCACCTGACAAATGGCAATATGTTGTAGATAATAATGGTGGATATGTTCTTTAGTTGTTGCATGTATGAAATGACTAAAGCAAATTGAAAAAATTGCACGAATGGTGGGATACTTTGCAATTTTCCTTACAAACCAATATATTTGTTATGCCTTTGTTTTAAAGTCGCTATTTTCCCCTTTCTAGGAACAGCACGCAATTCCATAGAAATCTTTCTAACACCTGCAAAATCTTCTGTCACCTTCCTGCACAAAAAAACACCAAAGCCTCCAATTTTTCCCAAATAGGAACTGTCTTAATTTCACTTGTTCTTTAAGTAAGTTACCATCTTAATTGGCCGACATCTGCATGAGAACAAAAACTTTGTGTTTTTAAGTATTTCACCAAATGTTCAGAAGAAAAGCAGGTACATAAATTAAACAATTAGATATCCAGACGTAGGGTGAGATTTTTAAGGAAACTACATAGCAGGTCGTCGGCCGAATTTCTTTCTTTATGTAGCTGCTTGCTAGAGTTCATTTTAGGGCCCACCGTTTTCTTGATTATTTAAAAGGGCCACGGAACATAAAAACGCTCGCTTTTACTATTAGTAATTTTCGCATTGGTCAACTGATGGTTCGATGTTAATTGCGTAGCTTGGAATTTCCTCCGCAGATTTTTGCACCCTCAAAAAGTGCTGATCATTACTCATTTGACCTAGACAGGGCACGTACTGCACAAAAGTGGGAAGAATAGCGGGGTCCGGGCGGGCGGAAGGGCAAAAGCGTACAATTGTTCTGGGACGAAATGAAGAAGCCATAGGGCCCGGCGTGAAGCCATCTCGCGTAAATCCATGAAGACGTAATCGAGACGCATCGATAATGAAGGAAGTCAGCGGAACACCTGAACACCAAACGGAGGGCGACAATGAAGTAACACGGAAATCGATCGCCGAAGCATGCTTAATTTCTATGTCGCCGAAGTTGACAAAGAACTCCCATGATGTGCACCGACACAAAGAGCAACAAACGGCCTGCTATTGTTGTCGTCATCCACCGTCGCGAGACTGATAATGGGATTCGACACTGATGAGCACTTCTACTCGGGTAAACCACGGAACCAAAGGGAAGCAGGAGATGCATATGCACGTGTTTGGCGAGAAAGCAAAGCTCTCGACCACGCTTCTATTCAACGTGAAGTATGAGAGGGCTTGTAACCGTCAGCTTTTACCTGGTCGTTCTGCCTGATATCTGTTGAATCAGCGTCGCTGCACTCCGGACTATTCACTGAACACGATTTACTGAATTTCGCAAAACTACTTCAAGCAAAATTGTCTCTCTATTAAGTGCGACATTTTGTATTAATATTTCTCACGACCGCGTCATATATTAAGCATATACGCGTGTTTTTACTGGGGTTAATTAATCTCGACCACAGGAAGTTGCTAATGTTCCTCAGTGGAGAAGGTCAGGCCGTTGTTCAGATTACCTAGGATATATGTTTCCGGTCTCCAAAAGCGTAATTGAGGGATTTACCCCTGAATTTCAAACGTAGAACGCTGTCTCCTACGGCTTTATTTTTAAGGTTTAGGCCTACTCCCCCTTGCCACCTAACAACAATGGAGAAACTGTTTTCGAATGCTATGTAGGATGTGATAGGATAGCGTAGGCTCCTCGAAGAAGTGAATGTTTATCCAACCCTTATCGCATGCGTGGGGTAGATACGTGGGTTCCTATTTTCAACCACATCAACACATACAATACGTGAATCGCCTAAAGAATCACTGCTCAATAAGGATTAGACCACTTTTGTTTCAATGGGATGAATTTGCTGATAACCGCAAACGTACCGTTTTGCTCCGATTGATGAAGTTTGACCCATTTTTGGGAGGACCCCCTTGAGGTCCCACCTAAACTTTCGTTCTCCGGTGGTAAAAGGAGATGTGATTCGTATCACGAATGGCAGTCGGGTGCCAAAAAATTCTTTACTAGCGCTTTAATAAGATTTTCTAAAGTCGGGATTTCGTCAAGGAGTGATGCGAAGAACTGGTATTTATTCGCTCTCTCAAATGTGTTAAATCGTGTTGCTTGGAAAAATTTTCGCGAGGATCACTTCTGCGTTGCTTCGGCCTGAAGGCTATGATAATGCGAAACAAGTTCACACCACATGAACCGAACCCTTGATCTCCCGCTCTTGAAACACATGCCCCAACCCCTACGCCAACCATCCCTGGCGGTGGCTATCGCTGGATGCTTCATGCCCCAACGGGCCTCCGTGCTTCTGAATCTCACCAAAAACTTTTTTCAAAGGCGGTGAGCAGCTATAATGTTGGATTTCTACAATCTCAATGGTGAGGAATTCAGCCATGGTGTTAGCCTTCCTCGGTCCGACCGACCGTATTTGGCATTGCCTAGTACCAACTGTGCTCTCGCGGCAAAGTTCTCATTTGGGGAATAAGGTCACATTTCTATGCACCACATTGCAATACTAACTAATATTTAGAGTGTTGACCTAAACGAAATCTCAAAGACAATTCGAAGGTACCAAACCTTAAGCACCTGAAGCAAATGTCCGACAAGAAACGCAGCTTTGAAGAGTAAAATTTCCACCTATCCCAAGCGCTGTTTTTTGTAGTACTCCTAGGAAGTTACCCAATTTTCAGATGACTTTGAATATCATGAAAGGTCTGAGCATTTGAATTCGAACACGATCAAATATTTAGACATGACTTTTATATGACTTTTTATTATTATTCGAATTCGAGTACATTCGAAGAACGCAATTCTTGAACAATGTTTCAAAACTCACCCAAAAGCGTGATTTCTTCAATACTCAGATTCGAGCAGATTTGAAGAACGCGAATTTTCGATTTTTCTAGTTTAAATAGACTCGAGAAAATGATCTGCTGAGTATATGAATTCAGATCCGTGATGGTATCAAGTCATGAGTCCATAACCGTGTATAATTTTTACAGGATATTATGTAGTTCACACTATGATTACTTTTGGCCTTATTGTATGGTTAACTGCCCCGTACACACTGAAAAGCTTCCTTAAAAAATAAATGAGTGCCCGTGCTTCGGTGAAGAAAAAACTTTGCTGGTGAACCAAACATTGTATGATATGTACGTAATGGGCTATGACTACACTACAGAATTGTGAAGCCTCACATATGAATAGAAAAACCTCACATAAGCCTAATTTTCAAGCAAAAGGCAATGCAAATGTGTAGTCAAATTCCTCGTGTCAGAAGGATTGAGGTCGCCTCTCGAAGGGCTTCCGCTGAGGAGAACTGTCGCAATGACAACGAGAAGAGCTTATCACGTGGGTCGCCGCAATAGGTGGCACTCAGCGTCATGCGCCCTGCTGTCAGTGGGCTGCTCAAAAGCTCTGCTCAAAAATAAAGAGTGGAGACCAGCACAAAGCCGGTCCTACGAGGGATCCTATAGGGATACAGGTGCTGCGGCCACGCTTTCTGCACATATGCGATGTCCTAGAAGCAACTTGAGTTCGAATTTGGCCTATAGATTGACTTAAAATAGCCTGCTGATCAATAATTCAGCACTTTGAGTTATCCATGCAGTCCATTATTATTTTTCAAACCCTGGAATTGAGAAGGATTGGCTGGCCTGGGCCCTCTTAAGCTGGAATGTTGTTATTCATTCCACAACTGGATGCTTTTGTTGAGATGATTTTTTTTTTGTAAAGCCACTTTAGTTTCGTCAACTTTGGCCGGATTTCGAAGGAAATGCTAATAAATTACAAATCTAATAACATTTTTTCCTATCTTTTCCAGGGAACGTGTAAAACTATTTGTTGAAGTTTCACCACACATTCTGCGAGTAGCCTACAATATACAACATTGCATGAGTTAACAAGGCAGGATAAGAATCACACTAACAGTTCTGAACCTGCGAAGAAGTCAATTATTAGAGCAGTACAACTTCAGACACGCTTACTCTACCACCCAACCTGAACTGCTTCGAGAATGGCTGTACTACATAGACTGATTATGAGATGTGATTGTGGTGCGAGAGGGTTGATATGCGTTGAGTACATAAAGAAAAAAACGCTGCTGTACATTCCTCATTAAGAGATAAATGTTCTCGAAACGTTTGGAAATGTCCGGTCGCATTTTTTGCTTTCCACTTGAAATGCCGAAACGAACGAATACTCCGAAACAACTGATTGACAAGGGAACACGCGGTGGAAGTCGGTAGAAGTCGTACAGCAGAAGACGAAGCGTTAACTTCGAGCGTTATAGGATCGGATTCAGAAAGACGATACGTGTTACCAACGTTGCTATTTCTATCAATGAGACGGGTCGATTAGTGGCGGCGAAAGAGGCGCGTTGTCGAGTGTAGCGACGGATTTGCTTGTTCTCCTACTCTGATTACATGATGATATCCATAGCAATTTATCCATATTGCTAATGAAAATTTCGCTCGGCAGCGAAGGAGTATCTTCCGACTAGCTCAGCCAAGCTAATCTGCAGCTAGCACAATCGACTACATATTTGAGTAGTTCATACGGTTTCGACTCAACTCCTCTAATAAACAGGATTCCCTCGCTGTCAATTTTTGTTCGATTTCGACATAAAATATTTATCAAAAATCGACTTCCACTCGAAAAGTAACGGTTAGTTATCTGAATTTAAAAAAATTAAAATTTTAGTTGAACTCCATACATACGTTGACATCAGATGCAGCGATTCATGTTCTTTTTTTTAATCCATTGAACTGGCTGAAAATATTCTTCGCTCCACAACAGCGGCGGCACAACCTTCTGCAGATTTGGTTAAGGCCGACTTTCGCAGATGCATAGGATAGGATTTGTTTCGGCATGAAGGTGAAATATAGCAAGAGAGGTTCTTCTCTAGCGATTTTGTTCACGTCGTCAAGCAGTGAGAACCATTTTCAAATTTTCCGTTCACGATTGGCATTCTGTTTTTGAAGGAGCCAAAATGTTTAGAGTTCTACAGTTATGAAGTTCTTTCTTAATTTTCCGTGCGTTTCATGAATGACTAAGTTTTATTGCAATTTGTCATAATTTCATACCCTATGTTTTATGTTAAGTTGGGCACCCTTCAATTGAAACCTCTCGCTACTGAAAACAAACTGAGTGCTTTGCAAACAAAACGGAGGCCTTTTTGTATGATTACTGACGAACTGACGAAAATTCTGTTAACATGGAGCTTCGCATAAATCAGCAGGTAGCAGCGACAATCTCGAAAAAATGAAAGGTTTCTGCGCAGTTCCGAGGAAGCGGAATTTACGCTACTGATTATGTAGACATAGTGACGTGCTGGAGGAGCGTATGGCGTAATTTATTTAGTTATTTATACGTGTATGACAATACGCGACAAAGAAAACACCGTTACAACAGCACATTGGTTATAAACAGAACAACACATTTGCAGAAAACACCAAAATGCAAGAAACGGCAAATTCGCGAGTCTCAAGATAGCTATCCACGAGCTTTTTATATTGATTAAACGGGGATGGCAAAGTATGCTTTTTAGTAAGCATCAAGAATTCAGAGCCAGCCTTTGAGTAAAAAAGGAGGCACGAACACAACTTTTGGCCGTCGCATAATGAATTTCAGCTCTACAACCCCTTGTGGTAGAATGGTGGACTGTGTAGACCTCTCTCAGTAAGTGGAAGTGCAACTTTTCCACTCATCATCTTTAAAAGCATAATTAGATCATTTCGCTTCCTACGATTAGCAAGCGATTTCAGCTTGGATATTATATTAGGTTGGAAAAAAAGTCTCTTCACACTTCGAATTTTTTTTACCCTTCCCCTTGTAAACGCACTAGCCAATGTTGATTGCTGATTTCGTAATCCTATCACACTTGTCTACCGTCCGCACGCGGACACAGGTCAAGACCCTTCTTGTAATTCGTTATCCATCCAATCTTCCGAACTCAATGCCAGATCTACCTCATGGCCATTTTCAGCACGGCATTCTTCATGAATTCATTAAAGAATCCGCAGCACGTCAGGCAGCACACCAAATTAACCATATAAATGGCTTGGGATCTACTACTCATCGCGCCTGTTATGAGTGGTTCGGAAAGTCTTTAAAGGGAGATTATTCACTGAGGGCAAAGCATGGTCAGGAAGGCCAGCTGTATTGGACGACACTGAACTACGCCATCTTCTTCGTACCGATAGTTGGCAGACGACACGTCAGCTGGCAGAGAAGCTCGAAGTGTCTCATAGGATAGTAGGAATCCATCTGAAGAATCTTGGCTTTCATGGAAATTTGGAGCTTGGATTCCACATGCCCTGTCAGACACTCAGAAAGGTCGACGGCTCTCCATCGCTGCTTCTCTTCTGTCCAGATAAGGAAGAAAATCGTTTCTTCCGCGGATTGTGACAGGCGAAGAGTCCTGGGTTCTGTGTGCCAACTTCCGAGGAAAAGGCAATGGGTACAAAAGGAAGAGAGCCCTAAGTCTGATCTCAAGCCCAATGTTCACGAAAGGAAGATTCTCTTGAGTGTTTGGTGGGATATCAGAGAAGTGATTTATCGGCAAACTCTCAGAAGTGGAGAGACACTTACTGCTGTCACATACTGCGGCCAACTCCACAAAGTCGTCGCAACTCTCTAAGAAAACAGGCCGGAGAAGTCGAAGGTGATGATCCTGCATGACGATGCAAAACTACATGTTGCAAGACTCACAAGAGAAACAATAAAGGAGCTGGGCTGGGAGGTAATGTCACATCCACCGTATAGCCCTAACCTCGTTCGTGCCGACTACCATCTCTTCCGTGCTCTCAAGCAAGAAATTGGAGAGAAATATTTTGGAACGGATGATGACCTCAAAAATTGGATTCAGCAATGGTTCGACTCCAGAACTGCAGTCTTTTAAGCGAGAGGAATTGGAAAATTATCCAGTCTTTGGAGAAGTGTAGTGGGACAAAATAGAGTTTATCTCAGTTGATTTGACTTTGTAGTTGTGAAGTAATAAATCTTTGAAAAAAAATGAAAAGACTTTTTTTTCCAACCTAATATTACGGTCAGGCGCTGATGGAATGGAGGTGTAGTCGTAGCCATTTAAGCGTAACCATAGCTTTCTGTATACCGCACTAATTCGGCAGCTTAGTAGAACGAATATTGGCCTGCCGCACTCAGGTTTGTTTCCTTGGTCTGAGCAGAATGGGACGGCGCCAGTGGATCTCTGCTGGGATACGCCACGATTTCTACTCCCACGAGATGTCGTGGAGACAATTTGACTGCGGTTTGACCCACGCTGTGGCTTGCGGTGGCCAGTCAATGAACAAGTCAGTGTTTTCTCCTTCCCAGACAAGTATGCTACCAACTCGCTGACCCCGGAGGGATGGAAAGCTTGGCTGACCTGAGCGGGAAATCTGAAGCAAGAACCTGGAGTTAAGAAGTTCGAAAAATTACTTATTCGAGCTTCAAGAAGTTTGGAAAATAACCTGCTCTACAATAGCGCATTTGTTTAATAGGAATTCTCGCCAAAGTTTCTTCTCACCAATCGTTGGTGAGGTTCCACATCAAAATATTCTGTGATCTTCATGGTGCAATTTCAATGATGCGAAGAACTATATATAGTGAGCCAAGATAGCCAATACGCTAGTTTTTCATCTTCTGCGGTCAATTCGAATGAAGCAATACTATCTGCAGTCAGTCAGTCGGAACTACTGATTACTCCATTTCCTATCGACTTTGGTGTCACATCCCACAAAATCAAGCAGTAATGAAAAAAAACGAGGAAAGTTTAACATCAACAAAATATTTTATAAACCATGTTATGGTTATGTAAAGAAGCAACCGAAGATTAAAAATATGCGAAGCAAGAAAAGTGCAAGGGGACATTACGGTGTGCTAGAGAACAATCTCTATGGCCTAATGTCAGAAGTACTTCATCTTGGTTAGCGATAGTAGGAACGGCCTACATATATTGAGGAGTGCTTACAGGGCTGCTGTGTAGAGTACATTTAAATCCCTTCGAGTGTACCCCATTGTTCCGTTTAGTGCCCTATGTAAGAGTTCGTTGTTGGAGCGACACTAGAATAAGGCTTTATTCAGCACGAAGTGCAGTCGAGAAATTTCGGGTCTTAAATCTGTGTCTCTCTACTAGAAACCTATGGATAGAGTTCAATCGCACTCAGCTCAGAGAAGCTCAACATTTCAACATGAGTAACCTTGTGTATTGCAGAAGAAAACGCGACGTATTCGTGATTGATAAGCTGTTAAATGTGCGTCTTCCTCTCTCAGAGTTTTATTCAATCAATTCTTTAAGCACAACTGGTGGGCAGTGGTAAATAGATCCAAATTTTCAAGACAAAAAGCAAGTAAGGTCTTCGCACTTCACCTATCAAACTGTCATAGAAATTCAGAACATTTCTAAAAAACATTCACCAGGCTCACCAATCCAATACAAAAAATTGGTAGACCGATATCTCCAGAGGCCGGATTCATGATTGAGTTTACCCTGGGTTATGTGGGTAGTGGGTAGAAATTTGAGCATTTTCTGTGATTCACAAGACTGAAGCGGTGGGTGAAGGGCAGGGTAGAATTTTATCATTCGGCGATTGATAGCTATTATCACCGTCGATTCTAAATTGATAAGCAAATACTCAGAGGTCGACTAGGGCGAGGGGTAAAAATCCATGCGCTACTCAGCATTCATGAAAACCGGTTTAGAGGAAAGGGTAGTGAAAAACTCTACCCGACTTTAGAGATGGAGTAGAGCCTTTACCAAACAGAATAGCGCTGCCAATTTTGCTTTTAATTCCATGAGTTCGTCTTTAGACCCATATCCCATTATATTTAAATCAACTACGCCTAGGAGCAAGTGTTTACCTTTAACAATTCAAAAATATTATGCGAAACATCGTCCAGTAATAAACTCTTAAAGAGTCCTATCTTCCTCGACCTGATCCGCAAGAATAACGTCACCAGCTGTAGCATAGGCCTGGCCGATCGCTTCCATTCCCTCAAACGGCAGTTCTTTAAGCTACTTAACTATATCTATTATATATGGTATATATACTATAGTATATACACTACTATATATTCTATTATATATACATATATACTACTATATATTCTATTATATATACATATTATATACATACATAAAATTATATAATTATCGAGCAAAGGGAAGAAAACGCTACGACTCTATTGCTAAGTTAGCCCTAAATGCTATGCAAATTCTAATTTTTACGCACACCCTTACTGCAATTCAAAAATATTATGCAGGAAGTCGTTCAATAACGTGGGGTGGGGGACGTGCACTGTCGTGATGACATCTTTTCATACTTCTTTTTTGCTATAGATTCATAATCTAGCTGAATCCTAGAGCCGAGGTAAACCACATTACGCTGTACCTTGAATTGCGCATTGAAGAAATCCATAACTACGGGGAAGTGCCCTCCCCTAACCTGCATAGAGACGGGTCCTTTTTTTCTCTCTATCTGGTTCGGCACATGAAGTTGCCAGCATCAGGTAAGCACGAATGTTGAAATGAAGCCACAGATAGGCCTAAATGTTGGGTATGTCCTAGTGGACATTTATTTGACAAGGAGGGTAAAATAGAAAAGACACTATTTTACAGAGACTACACAGTGAGCAAATCTACGAGAGGTCTCGTCCCTTTGTTTTCAATTTTCTGGCCTGGCGTGACAACGTGTTTGTGTTTGTTTCCCTTTTCTAGCCGTACACTCCTCCGACTACAGAAGATCCTATATGTCGTAGTAATTGGGTGCTGCTACAACCACTAAAATATGTAAAATATGTAGCGAAACTTATTCAAATATTTCAAGATCTTCGTTAGCCCTTCGATATCGATATGATCAGTTCGAAATCTAGACAGTATCTAGTGATATCCGGTGATAGCGCTACCCACTCTTATGAATACCAAATCTACCCTACACCCATCATCCTCACTAAGCAAGCTTATCAGTGGGTAAGTTTTATCCAGTGAGGTTCATTCGTGAGCAGTTCTTCATGCAATCGTCAAGAACCCTATTCCACACAAAATTCCCTTGTCTTCGGTTCTGAAGCAATAAAACAACAATAAGCGAGCTGTGTTGAAAACACTTAATTTAGAGATCAAAATATGTATTCTAGCTAGAGAATTAACATACTCTAAGTATATTGCATTATTTTTGTGTCAATGTGAACCACAGTGATAGACGAGATTTTTTTCTCTTTTTCATAAGCGCGTAAAAATTTTCTGTGGTTTGCTAATATTTTTTTGGCTAAGAAACGCTGTTTCGCTAAATGTACACACGTCCCACCACACATAAGCGCCTAAGGATTAACTATTCTTAGAGGACTCCACTACCTATCTAATCTACAGGCTAGAAAAGATGTCTACAAATAAACTTAGAATTGAATCAAATGCTCTTCACTGGATGAACCGCTCGACGAATTTTTTCGCATGAAATGACTACGCTGATAAGTTGTTCATGAATACCAAACTTACCTTTCACCCACTATCTTCACTGAGTAAACTTTTTCATCCTTAACCTTACCAATCATGAATCCGGCCGCAGGACTCCAACAAGCTTGCTAGCTTGCCCTCTCATCTTTGCAAAATCTCAAAGATTGTACGACAACGTGGTGTTACAATACAGGAAGTAAATAAATTAAGGAGCGCTCCACTCAATATTTGGGCTATGAAAAGCAAGGTGTTTCTGCAGTGGAAGAGAAAGCTGTAACTAGGTTCTAATTGCGAAAGACGTCGCGAAGCTGTAATTGACGCAACGTAGGCACGGAACAGAAAAAGTTCAACTCGACAATTTTTGGAAATGAGTTGTCTCCCCGCACGCAATGTCGCTCTTTATTACATGAATGCTATAGAGGAAAAGAGAGAATTATGGCCTTGAGTGCCTTAACAGCGAACACGGAACTTCGCAAGAACTTCAAAGCACGCCATCCTGCGTATTGTTCCGGTGCATTCTTTGCTTAGTAACCGTCCGTTCATTTGAAGAAAAAAATGACACGACAGGCAGGGCGTGCAGCTCCGGAACCTGATGACGAAAGTGTTAAATCGTTTACTGAAGCAGCTAGCACTAAGAAGAGCGATATGCCCCAAAGAATGGAGACGTTTCAGTTAAGCAGCAGCTACGTAGGGTAACTTAACACGTTGACGACAAGAACGATTTTCGCGTGTCTGGCCCGTAGGACGAAGCAAGCCGCACAAATGTAGCACGACATACCGAGACCCAAACTTCATCTAAGGATAAATTTGAATGCCAAACACGATGCTAACATTTGTCTCAACAGTTACGGTCGGTTACCCTCTCCTCCATAATTCTATAATTTTATTTTTAGTATTTATTTGATAACGTTTTGATGTTTATATTTATTTAATTTTTATTCCGGATAATAAACGTGCACTCACAAATTTCGCCGCAACTTTTATTCGATTGTTAGCGTGAATGCCACTTACACTAAGCATCAAAGAAAGGATATTGTGTTCTTTACAGTGGTTTTTGTTGTATCGTTAACAGGTATCAAACTCCATACGAACAGAAATTCTACTAACAATCGAATCAAAATCGCGAGCTCTTGGAAGAGGGCAGGGCGCAATCTCGTTTTTTGATACTAAAAAATGGCTGCTTTCCTGCTCTTTAAACTAAGTTCTAATCCATTATTTTTCCTCAAAAAATAGAATTTTCATAACATTAATAACAGTTCACCTACTGGGTAGCTGAATTAAAAAATCGGTGGTCCTGACAACACTATTAGTTAAGAGGGAAACCGACGTAATCGCCCAAAAGGACACCGGCATCGTGTCTATCATCCTGAATAACCTCTCTGGACGAAGTTTGGATGGACCAGATACTATTCTTGTTGAAGTAATATACCGTCGCGCACCATTCAGCGACATCGTCCCACGAGACAGATTGTTTGTCGCGCACCATTGAGCGACATTGTCATCAACGTATTAAACATGTGAGCTCCCATCAAATGGTTATGAAATTCCAGAATCCTGAATTACAGCAAAGCTTCATAGGATGTTCTTATTAGAGGGCAGTGAAAATCTTCGTGTGGGTTTGTGAAAATCGAGTGAAAATCTTCATGTGGATCGTGCATTCGAGTTCATAAGGCTTGTCACAGACGTCGTGCAACGAGCATCGCGATTCAGAATGGGTAGAGGGTTGCGAGAAAGCAGAGGTTACTACTACAGGAATCGGTCGAGTATGTGCTTCGAATTACAGTAAACAGTATAGATCGGCGACCGCGAACAGTACAGATCGATTGATTCCGTCTCACATTCTACAGGTTAGACACTATGAAGTGAGAATTACGTAATTCAATATATTAGGTTGTAACGAATTAAATGGCACTGGCTCGCGCCATTTTTTGGCGCGTCTTTACGCGTTTGATCAAGAACAAACCGTAACATGTGGCATATCATTTAGAAGCGCAAACTTTGCTCTACCGGAGAGTGCCAAATTTTCTATGTAAAAGTGGAAAAACTTTAGAGTTTTATTGACTTTTTTGCAGATGGACAAAAGGGTAATCCGAGGCATTTACTTGTATGAATTCAAGCTGGGCACTACAGCTAAGGAGGCGGACAAGAAGATCAACGCCGCATTCGGTCAAGGATGTTCCACAATTCGGACGGCGTGTCGTTGGTATCAGAAGTTCCGGAATGGAGATGAGAGCTTGGAAGAACATGAAGGTCGTGGGAGGCATAGTGATGTTGATGAGGACAAGCTGAGAGATGTGGTAGAGGAGGATCCACACAAAGGTACCAGGGAGATAGCAAAGGTTCTTGGCGTCAGTCACAACACAGCTGCCCGGCATCTGAAGGAAATTGGAAAGACCAAAAAGCTGGAAAGATGGGTGCCTCACGAGCTGTCTGAGGAGCAAAGAAACCGACGATATGAGATCTCGTCCGCACTGCTTCTACGGAACGAACGGACCCATTCCTTGATCGCATCGTAACCTGTGACGAGAAATGGATAATGTACAACAACAGGCGACGATCGGCACAGTGGGTGGACAGCGATGAGAGCCCCAAGGTTTTTGCGAAGCCGGAATTGCACCAAAAGAAAGTAATGGTGACAGTATGGTGGTGTTCGCTGGGAATTATTCACCACAGCTTCCTCCCTCCCGGTGAATCCATCACGGCAGAGAAGTACTGCATTGAAATTGAAGAAATGATGAAAAAGTTGAAGGATATCCGGCCGGCCTTGGTAAACCGAAGGCGAGTTCTCCTTCTGCACGCCGACTCGCCCCCATGTAGCACGAATGACGTTGCAGAAATTGAATGAGCTGAGCATTGAAACTCTACCACATCCTCCGTTTTCTCCCGACCTCTCCCCAACAGACTACCATTTCTTCAAGCATCTTCTTGGTAGGGAAAATGTTCAAATACCAACAGGATGCCGAAAGTGCCTTCGAAGATTTCGTCAATTCCAGAACTTCTGATTTTTATGCTACTGGGATAGAAAAGCTTGTGTCACATTGGCAAGGATGTGTAGAATCAGAAGGTTTTTATTTCGATTAATAAACTTGCCTATAAGCCGAGATATTAACTGTTTAAATTTACAGTGGTTCAGTGCCATTTATTTCGTTACAACCTAATATTACGCTGATCTGTTTGTTAGTTACAACAGTGGTCCACCTACTGGGCAGGTCACCGATCGACTTTTCCAAGAACTGACGTAATCGAAGAAGTCGGCGACCGCCGGCTCAAGTCTTCAAACTTTGTGAAACTTTTCTTAGCCAACAAAGCCGTTAGGAACGGAACAATTGGTAATCTGAGGAGGCTATGTCAGCTGAATGTGGCGGATGTAGTAAGATATCTCGACCTAGCTCAACGATTTTTTGGTGGGTCGCTCTCGCTTTTCACGAAGTTGAGTTTCTGGAGTTGAGTGGCGCAAACGGCAGCGGTGACCGTGTAGGAGCTACTCATAATACAACACTCCCTGTGAATCCCAAAGGCGGAAAAGAGACACTTTTTGAGCTGAAGGCCCGTTTTGGTTTGCGCTGGCGAGTCTTCTCCTCGAGGTAGTCAAACGACACGGTGTGCGTTGGAGTCGTAGGGAACACAACTCTAATCTCCGGTAACCAGGCCTTCCAGAAACTCCTTGCGAGACAAGCGGAGGAGGAGACACGGCAGATGGATATGCGGGTGAACTGCATGCTAACTCGGTCAGTCATGCGGGGTCCATCGAGCCAGCATTTTTCAGTAGCCGAGGGCTTGGAAGCTGTTGACGACTGTCAGTCGGGTATATCCGAATCTTATCGCACGCAGGACAGAGGGTGGCAGCCTCCGAATCCACCTTGACAGGGTCGAACTTCCACTGCTTGCGGTCGTCCCGACAGAAGTTGGCCTTTGAAGTTATTGTTTCCTCCTCTGATACGAGTGAACCAGCGGAATGCATCGTTGATGTTGCTGACTGCTGCCGTCGCTCTAGTGCCGCGGATCCAACCGTAGAAGATGATCGCTCGAAGATGCTTTTGTGAAACTGACATTGCACTAAAACCCAAGGAAGAACGCACTGCGCGCTTATATATCTTTATCACAGAAGCATCGAGAATGTTCTACGACCACACATGGAAGCCCATAGATATCAATCGAAAGTCGGAAGTTCCGAAATTTGAAGAAAACCCCTATTACTACTCTCCGATTAACCTAATAATAAGCGAGAGCACCCCTGCGTATATGTCTGTCGATCCGTCTGTTGTTTATTGCCACATAGCGAAGGAGATACGCTTCAGAGTACTAATCTCATAAATGTGATTGAGGGTTAGGCTCCACAATCACCGTCTTGGAAACCTAGCCACATATTCTACTATCCCATGCTACACTACATGTTGGGTTCTTTACTGTGATAAGGTAAGAAGGAGTAAATTAGAAAAACTTGTCTTCTGTTATCGGGGTTTGGGACCAAGTATTAATAGAAACTTGAATGCCGGTAGGCCGCTGCACGTCTGGTAACCCTAAGACGATACTGTAGGTAAAAGGGTTACACATTCGTGACTACTCAAACAGAAAAGACAAGTTTTGGGATGCACTGAAGTTCCCGTATTACAACTTGTTCTTAGCCATTGTTAATGTATTTAAGTTCCACAGCTCTTGTTCTTAATCGTTCTAGGGGTTTGATTGGTAGCCTTTCAACGCTTATTTGTTGGAGCGTTGGTATTCCGCAGCAGAGGAGCCTCACCTGCGCGTGTTCGACAGCTGTTAAAACAGAAAACTGGCCATATTTAAGGACGACAGTGGGCTAAAAATCTGTAGTCACGGTAATGTCCCTACCACTCCCATGCGTGCCTTCTGAACTTCCTGTACGTTCTAT
Source organism: Heligmosomoides polygyrus bakeri (assembly GCA_947359475.1). Classification (NCBI taxonomy): domain Eukaryota; kingdom Metazoa; phylum Nematoda; class Chromadorea; order Rhabditida; family Heligmosomidae; genus Heligmosomoides; species Heligmosomoides polygyrus. Next base: position 25,375,281 of record OX375870.1, read on the forward strand.
GACTGCAAAGTCTCACGGCGACTTTTGCAGGTTCCGCTATGCAGGCACATACTGGATGCCTATTCAGACGGGGAAGTGCCGGAGTTTTAAAGTCAAAAGGGGATGCATGTCGGAATGTCGTTGTTGAATGAGTGCTCTGCCACTAAATGTCTCGCGCGTACTAGTGAATGGACAGATTTCCATCCTTAAAGAGCCTCATGGTGAAGGAAAGTTGTTTCGAAAAACCCTATGTGCCTAAAGCAGTCCGGAGTGACACTGAGACGTTCGTGGTTGTCTCACTTGGTGGAGTCGGCCTTACTTTAGCGGCTAAAAGGGTGCCAGATGGAGAAATATGAATGAGCAGACCTTTACATTATAAAGGTTATTCCTCTCAAAAAATGCATACTTGATACGTGGCATAAATTACTCTTTATTTACGAAAGCATTGACATAGTATTCCACAAATGCGCCGAGGTTTAGCCATGACTGCCCGGAATAGGGAAGTAGCTCACCACCCACGTCAAGGGAAATCTGAGAAGCGTCGCATTACTTTTATAGGGGGATTCCAACTGCTCACCGCGAGGACTCCTAGTGACTGAAATTCTCTCTTCGATGTTGAGAAGGAAGGAAAACAACATGGTTACGAAGCAAAAGGTTGCGATGCGCATTCGCGTAACCGCTACATCATACGCTGTCGAATCTATCACCACATCTAAATCTCTATATTTCAGTAACTACACTCCATAATGTGGAGCATTTTACGAGCCGTGCCAGGGATGGAAGGAGATGGCAGACAATGAGAGAAGGCATTACGGAAAACCAATTCATCGTACACTGCTAGCATCCAAATCACCCAGCAGTTGACAGCGTTCAATGAGCTTTCGCAGTGCTACCATGATATCTCACCTCATACTCCACAAAAAGCATGTACTTGTAAAGAATTCCTATAAACGAGGTTTTTAGGGTAATAGAAGTCACATTTTAGACTGAAGAAATAAGGCTGAGGGCGCAACTGCCTGCGTAAATGTGGAGCTCTGAACACTAATGGTAGGAATGTAATTAATCTTAAGAACATAACGTGACGGTGATTTTGTTGAATAGACGGATCATAAGCGTTTGACATTAAAGATATCACAACCGTTGGCCCTCTTGGCACGTCCTGGTTGGGATCGCTTCTGTCACCTACATCATCTGCTGTCCCACTGCTCATCAATTTGCCCTCGAGAAGGCTAACTACACCTCTTTCACAATTTGTCGCACGTCAAGGTAGCCTCCCTCCTCCGATGAATCAATAAAGGGGTCAATTTTTCGTTTAGGCGTGAGTAGGGGAAGAAATCGTGAAGCGAAGTGATTCAGCAATGCAGATTGTAGCAGAGCAAGGTCGACACTGGTGCCACGGGCAACCTTCAACATGTGCAGTAGCAGTATGCTCATTCGTAGTGTGTGGGCGTACACAATGTCCTCCATATTTTCATGTCGGCTCTGTCACAAATTTCCACTCGGAAATGTGGAAATCCACCTACGCCTGTCCGCGTGCTCCGTCAATCAGTCAACTTCTGATTAACCACCGCGATGGAGCCCCGCAAACTGTCCAAAATTACGTCACGGACAATACCACTCCCAATGCTATAGCAGTTTCAGAGACAGCCGATGATAAAGAACCGTAGCTCTAGTGCAGAGGTGTCAGCTCAGTTTCTGTATCGTTGGGTGACTGTATGCTGCCAATGTCACGTGAAGCGCAGTCGGCGTAGGTGCCGGCTGTCGAATGCTCCCGGTACCAGGTTCTAGGTTCGAAGTTCCCGCCCAGGCCAACCAAGCCTTCCATCCCTCCGGGATCCTTGAATTTCCAGCCTTTTCTGAGTAGGATAAATCACTGACGTGTTCATCGGGTGGCCACTACAAGTTATTACAGCCCAGATATGTACGTATTAAAACCGCCTCCACCACATCCTTTCGAAGTGGAAAGCGTGGCGCATCCCAAAAGGGATTGAATAAGATTGTCCTTTACTTTATCATTTTGCTGTCAAACGTTCTTTCAGAAAATTTTTCATGACGCGAATGAGTAACATTGCGCATTTCAAATGCTCTCATATCTATTATCTGCAGCGTGGCATCTCTTCAGCCTCTATCACACGTTGCTAGGTTATCTTTTGCCATTGTTTCGCGCTCACAACAGGTTTGTCATACGTGATTTGTCACGCTACAACCACTAGAAGCTAACCACCAGTGTCAAAAACACCCATTAGTGGTGGCAAAGAGCATGTTTTTAGGTGCGGTGAACATATATCCACAACAGACAAGTGTCCGCTAGGTCGCTGTAGTCATTAATAGTAATTTATTAAGTAAATCATGTGATAGCGATGTGGGAGCAGGCATCGGCTATCGCATGCACCTGAGGCCAAGTTCTTGGCTCGGGACTCGCTCAGGCCGAACATTTCATTGGAACCAAACTTGTCTGAGAAGAATAAAACATTAACCTCTTCATCAGCCCGTCATCGTAACTGATTTTATAGACCATTTTCCCACTTTCAAATTGCCTCCACGGCATCCCAAACATGTACATAGAATTCGTGGTGCATTAAAAAAAGGTTGATCCACGAGTTTTTGTGCTCCGTATTTTTATCAAAAGAAGCAGTCGTCAACTCCAGTACACCATGTTCACTACGTGGAAGTGAGTGGAAGGAAACGATTCATATAGTGAGCTATCAGGAGTATCGAAGAAGTGATTTAGAGGTAAGCCAATATCCAGCCCCACATTGTTCGCTAATTCCGCTACACCGTTCCTTCTTAGCCCACATACACTTCGGTCTTCCATACGTAGGGACGACCAGAAGACTACTAGCATCTTGAGGAAAGATATTGCGAGTTTCACGATCGTTGATAATCAAGGAAATCATGAAATCATCCGTGCGTCTTCTGAGTACCAGAGATGCTGCCGAACAACAAGTGGGCTCCCCCAAAGCTGACAGTCTCCGAAACTGGAAGGATCATCTCCCACTACTGAAACGATGTGGTTATGTAACTGAGGTGAGCGTCAAGAGAATCAATGGCTACGAAACGTAGATGACTGGATCCTGAGAGCTACCAGAACATTAGGTGAATGGACGACGACGAATTCCCACCAGCTGCGAGACTTTTTCAAAATTCTGCGCCCAAGTTCAACATCAGGAATGCGAGCGATTCTTCAACGCTACACTGCTATGCAACCGTCACGAGCAGAGACGTTGTTAACGTCCACACAAGCAAAACAGCTATCAGTATTGCGTAAAAATGCTCAGATTATAACAGAGTGGGTGGGATAGGCATGGATGAAAGGTACAAAAACTACCAATTCTATGCTTCACACATTCAGTTATGGAATTGATAATCATGTTGAAAACGCCTAAACTGATGCTTACATGCTCAATGCTTCACTTAGATAGTTTTGCAATGTTGATATAGTGTAACCTAAAATTGTAGATATCTCTCAAAGCGCTTCGCTGCGCTATGAATTTGTAGGTCTATTGCGATGTTTGATAATTAATGTCGTTTTTTGTCATACATGACGTGGATTGTATATTTTTGTGCAGAAGTGATTGCGTGACTTACAATATTGTGTACTGTTTTATAGGTTCTATCTTCTATCAAAACCTGAGCGTCACTAGTAGAAAAAGCCTGACAAAAAATTTCGTTGAAGATAGATGGTCAAAGAGAGCACTCTCGGCATATTTCACTGCATTCTTCCGAAAGGGTAAAACGGCGTTGTAAGCTCGGAAGAAATTATGGGAAGTTTATGGTGAGGACTACATGGATCTCCCTCGATGGAGAGCCTTCGGGCTCTCTTGTTAAGAGGGATTTCGGGCCGCTTGTCGCAGGGCCACGTGGCGCGTCCCCGGGTGGTGGATAGGGGAATTAAACGCGAACCAAATGCGACCGTGTACTGCCCAGAGACGCAGGTGGGATGCAGAGGATGGACTCCTTGCTCCTGCTGTGTCGGGTCGACGCGTTCCTTGTGCGTGGGAGCGGCATGTTCATGCACAGTGTGCGTGGATGTGCCCGTGACTGTGCGGATTGTAACTGTGTCGGCCCGGCCAAAAGCTTGCACTCGGTAGACTGGGAGTACATCAAAAGGCGATTCGAGGCCGCCTTAAGTCTTGCCCCGTCCCTTCGGGCAGTCTGGCTGGCTGCCCGGAGTTCTTTGCCCGCACGACAGAGCCCGACTAGCTACCCGTGTGTACTCCAGTCAAAAACAGCAGCACTAAAGGGACCCATTCCCCTGACCTCGAAAGAGCCCCCATTTCTGCAGCGATGGGAAGGACGAGTACGGAGAGGCTGCTAAAATCTCTGGGCCTAACCAGGCTGCGCAAATTGAGAAGGACTAGGATGAAGATCTGTACTTACAACGCCCGTACGCTCGCATCGGAAGCATCCGTTGAGGACCTGATGATGCAAGCCAGGAAGATCAAGTACGACGTCATCGGACTGACCGAGACGAGAAGACACCACCCCCTACACGCCGCCTACGACTCCGGAGAAGAACTGTTCCTCGGAACATGCGACAGCAGGGGAGTAGGCGGCGTTGGTGTCCTCGTCAACACGCACTTGGCCATGAACATCGATTCGTACGAGTCTCTGACAACCCGAATCGGACGTCTGCGACTGAAGCGATGTGGTTCCGTGCCAGCTTTGACTGTGTTCGTCGCGTATGCCCCAACATCCGACTACGACGACGAAGAGGTCGAAGCCTTCTACGTGGAGCTGGAAAAGTTCTATAAGGAAGATCACACCTTCTACAAGGTGATCGTCGGCGACTTCAACGCCAAGATCGGATCGCGAAGGTCGCCGGAAGAACTTCACATCGGAACCCACGGTTTGGAATGGAACGAGCAAGGTGAAAGGCTGTCTGAGTTTATCATGTCGACCAAGACCATCCATGGAAACTCGCAGTTCCAGAAGCCTACCTCTCTACGATGGACCTGGGAATCCCCCGGTGGCCAGTTCCACAACGAGATCGACCACATCATCTTCAACCGCAAGTATTGCCTGACCGACGTCTCCGTTGTCCCCAAGTTCTACACGGGATCGGACCACCGCCTCCTTCGCGCAAGGTTCCGCTTTTCGCGTCAAGGAGAGAAGGCCGCGAAGTTCAAGAAGAGGAATCCCAAAACGACCATCAACTGGGACCTCTACACCTCTCTTGCCGACCTTTGGGAAGATACCGTCATGGACAACATCGACGAGGAATACGACCACTTCGTGCACCATCTCCGCGATAGTGCTAAGGGAGCCGAGAGCTTGAAGACCACCAAGAAACGCCTGTCTCCGGAAACTCTCGAGCTGATACGCTAGCGTGGAGCAGCACGATCGTCAGGCAACTACCAACTGACGTCCGAGCTTGCGAGGCTATGCAGAGCGGCGATAAAGGAGGATCTTAAGGAGAGAAGGGCGGAAGTGTTGGCTGAAGCTGCAGAGGCAGGTTTGAGCATCCGCAATGCCCGCCGGAACTTCGCCAACTTCAAGACCAAGATGACCGCTCTCCGACGTCCCGACGGAACCGTCACCTCTTCCAGAAGGACCATGGAGAAGGTCATCCACGACTTCTACTCCGATCTCTTCGATAGCCACGTCCACCTGCCCCCACGCCATCTTCCGCAGGATGGATATGTCGTCCCCTCTGTTCTCCCTTCCGAGATCCGACACGCCATCTCGTCGGTGAAGAAACGTACAGCACCCGGTCCCGACACGATCAGACCCGAACACCTGAAGAACCTCCCGCCAGCGCTCATCAACACCCTGGCGCGGCTCTTCTCGCGCTACCTGTCCGAGTGCAAGGTTCCATCTCAGTGGAAGACCAGCAGGACCGTCTTGCTGTACAAGAAGGGAGATGTGCACGAAATTGGCAACTATCGCCCGATCTGCCTGCTGTCCGTAGTCTACAAGCTGTTCACTCGAGTCATCCTGAATAGGATCAGCAGAACGCTGGACGAAGGACAGCCATGTGAGCAAGCAGGATTTCGGAGAGGATTCAGCACGATCGACCACATACACACCATTACGAAGCTCATCGAAGTTTCGCGAGAGTACAAGCTGCCACTGTGCCTTACGTTTATCGACCTGAAGAAGGCATTCGACTCCGTCGATACTGAAGCGGTCATCGACGCCCTGCTCACTCAGGGTGTTCCTACTCAGTACATCAGAGTCCTTCGAGAGCTGTACAGTGGATTCACGACGAAGATCTCACCATTCTACAACGACGTCCTCATCGACGTAAAGAGAGGGGTTCGGCAAGGGGATACCATATCCCCGAAGCTCTTCAGCGCCACCCTCGAAAACGTCATGCGCGAACTAGAATGGGAAGATATGGGAGTGAAGGTCGACGGCCGGCAACTACATCATCTTCGCTTCGCTGACGACATCGTGCTCATAACACCGAGCATCAGCCAGGCGGAGCGAATGCTGGCCGACTTCGATCGTGTATGTGGGAACGTTGGACTGCAGCTGAATCTTACGAAGACGATGTTCATGAGGAACGAACAAGTTTCTGATGCTCCATTCTCGCTCAACGGAACGAACATCTCCGAATGCTCCAGCTATGTGTATCTGGGTCGCGAAGTCAATATGGCCAACGACCTAGCGCCAGAGCTGAGCAGGAGGAAACGAGCGGCTTGGGGAGCTTTCAAGAGCGTCGAAGAAATCGCGAAGAAGACGAAGAACGTCCGACTCCGTGCCCTCCTATTCGACTCCACTGTTCTTCCTGCCATAACATACGCCTCAGAGACCTGGGCCACACGAAAGCAGGATGAACACGCGATCAGCGTCGCGCAGCGTGGAATCGAGAGGACGATGCTCGGAGTGACACGACTCACGCAAGTGAGAGAAGGCCTCCGGAGTTCCGAGCTTCGCCGACGTTCGAAGATCAGAGAAGCTGTCGCGTGGGCCAAGTTGTCGAAAATTAGGTGGGCCGGCCGCGTAATGCGCTTCGCAGACACCCGCTGGACGAGAGCCGTCATCGACTGGATTCCGCGGGATGTCAAGAGAACACCAGGACGCCCACCAACGCCTTGGTAGGACTTCTTCGTGAAAGCCCTGAACGACCGATATGACGCTCTTCGTGTCCCTCGAGCGAGGAGGATCCATTGGAGCACTCTGGCACGCGACAGAGACGAATGCAGACGCTGCTGGCGCCCGCTCGAGCAAGTCGATGATCAACGGGACGACAAGTGATACAGGTGATGGTGAGGACTGCCCACTGAGCGCCCGTGTCAGTGATAGTTTGTTCGCTTCCGCTCTAGAAATTTTAATGTGCAAGATGCACTTCATACAGGTACAATCCCTTCTGATCACGACAAAACAAAGGCGTTGATCGAAACTGACCCGTGTATGAGAGCTCTAGAGATGGCAGAGAGGCTTGACATACGTAATCAAGCGTTCACTTGCACTTACAACAGCTTGGTTACGCAAACGAACTGGCTGTTTGGATTCCTCACGAATTAAAGGAAATCCGCCTACTAAACACACAACAAATGCGAGGGCATAGTCTACATTGAGCTGCTTCCAAGAGACCAAACTACTGAATTAATCGCCTACTGTCGTCAACTATTGAAATTGAACGAAGAAAGAAAATCAAGAAAAAACGCTCTGAACTGGAAAATCGCAAAGAACATCACGTTGCACCTTGATAACTACAGACCCCACACCTGTTTGATAACCCGGCAGAAAAATAACAGAGCTCGATCGGGAACTGATCCCACGTCCACATTTTAGCTCTGACTTACAAGGGAACTGTTTGAACGGTACGCCGGAACGGCAAGAACGACTACTATAGGGAGAATCCCCGTCCTCCAAATAGTAACAGAAGATGTTTTGCTTTTGCCGAATCCTTGAGGCAAACGAGTACGAGGGTGTAATGGTTAAGGGTCCGTAGAGCGAGCTTTTCTTGGCAGCGCAAGACCCAGGTGCCCTGGACTGGGTGGCGCAAGGATGGAGGTCCCGTCTCATGTTCGTGAGGTCTAAGGTTCGGTTCCCACACTATGTCGCGTTTTTGCACTTTTACCATAGTATCAGATTTCCATAGTGATTTCCATATCTGAACTTGTTTTTGGAGTTTGCTGCGGTAAGATGTTTTTATTGCTTATTATTTGTCGGCATCCGTAATTCACCAGCAATGTCCCAAATATGCCAAATGCGATTTTATATGAAACTTTTACTCCAAGAAATTGTTCTCATTCTCAATGTAAGAAATTCTGACGCAGAAGCAACATGAAACAGCGGCAGGAAGCTAGAAAATGCTTCAAATGCAATTTATTAGTGTCGGTGAGGTGAGTGCCACCAGTGTACTCACAGTGTAGGAGGGGACCACGTGATCTTCAACTCGAACTACCACTTCGATCAATATTGTCGCCTCTGTTGTGCTTACAAGGTCGCGCGGTTATAACAAGCTGCTGCCGCCAACTCTGACTCTACAATGTCTCCTAACCCTTCACCTATGGACGGATCTCCACTGGATGCTGTCCCTTCGAGAGACGAAATGAAGCTGGCGGAAAGGATAGCAAGTATCCTACAGGATTTCGAACTGCGACAGCTGGAAATCGACGAAGTGGAGAAGTAGGCTATTTGATGACACATCCTGGTTGCTTCGAAAACCCGAGTGGAATGGTATTCCCGGAAGACCTCTCCCCATGCGATGAGTCAGGATGTGAAGAAACTGTAGCCTTCATGCGTTGCCCATACTGTGATCGGTCTTACTGTTTTATGCACTTTGTGTCTGTGTATCATTGGTGCTGAAGTTGTTTCGTAAATATTTCATATGTAATCGAATTTGGCATATTTCGGACATTACTGGTGAATTACGATATGTGGACAAATAATATATAGTAAAAACATCTTACCTGCAAACTCCAAAAACAAGTTCAGATATGGAAATCTCTATGGAAATCCGATACTATGGTAAAAGTGCAAAAGCACGACGTAGCATGGGAACCGAACCCTAGACCCCACAAACATGAGGCGTACCCTCTACCATTGCGCCACCCAGCCCACGCCACCGGGATTTTGCGCTGCCGTGAAGAGCTCGCTCTGCGGACCCTTAATTATTACACCCTCGTACGCGTTTGCCTCGAGGATTCGGCAAAAACAAAGCACCTTCTGTTACTATTTGGAAAACGGAGATTCTCCCTATAATACTCGTTCTTGCCGTTCCGGAGTACCGTTCAGACAGTTCCCTTGTTAGCACCATCAGATTACCATCCCTGACTTAGCACCATTAGATTACCTTTTGTTTCGCTCCCTTCAAAACCATTTGAATGATAAAACTGTTGAATCCGATCAAGCCGTAAAAAATGAGTTGCACCAGTTCTTCGTTTATGAAAAAACCAAGGTCTCTTTGAAGGTAGGGTTTTTCAACTTACCGAAAGATGGCAAAAGGTCATACAACAGAATGGTGAAAGGCAATGTTAAAACCTTTCAAACAGTACCTGCGTTTTTTAGAATACCCTGCATTTTTTGCAAGCCGTAGTGTGTTTTAAGTTTTGAACCTTGAAAGAAGCACAAGTCAATCGTTACGGCTACTTTGTGAAGAAATTATAAGCAAGTGTTCAAGCGAAGCACAATCGATCGAGTGTAAAATGCAAAATTTTAGACCAATGCATGGCGCACTCCATACCGCTCATATGCCAGTATCGAAATGCTCGCGCAGTAGGAAAAAACAGCATCGATTTGTTTAGTGTTTTTGTACAAATCAATTCTTAGCATCATTGTGGTGCAGGCCGGAAATGCACAAAAAGCATTTCTTGCAGACGTGAGCTACACACGGAACTTAAATCCTGTCTCGAAAAAAAGCTGTAGAAAACAACATCGAAGGCTTCTTCAGCATCGCAACCGAGAGCAGAGAAATGTGAGCGCAACACAGTGAGTGGCTGCATAGCGACGCCCAGATTAGCCTTACTAGTAAATCGGAGCGATTCATTTCTAGCCTGCTCATTAACGGACTTCGAAAAGGCTCGTCTGACACGCTATCAAGCTATATCTATAGTTCGCATCAGTACCCTGTCGCGCAACCGGTGCCGTCACATCTAACCTCTAGATTCGACGTTCTCGAAGCCTGTGCACTTCTTGAATATGAGCCTTCAATTTTCTTTGACTGCCGTATTTGATATAAAACTATTTACTGCGGCCATCTCTTGACCAACTCGTCCTTCTCAAGATCTGAGCGAAGCTCGAAATGATTTTTTTGTCTTTTTAGAGGGTGCCCCAAAAATGTAAGCACTGTTTGAAAGGTGCTGCCAGTGCTGAGGACAAGCAAATGCGAAAGCGCAAGAAAATAGAAATTTTCTGTTGAACAGTAGAGATTATTCCACGCAATCATTTTAGTTCTTGCATTTTACACTTAATTGATCGTCTTTCGCTTGAATTCTTGTGATAATTTTTTAAAATAGCTGCATTGATTTATTTGTGCTTCACCTAAAGTTTAAAACTTAACAACATACTAGAGGTTGTAGAAAAATACAAGACATCCAAAAAATGTAAGTAGTGTTTGAAAGGTGCAGGCATTGCTGCAACTGAAGCTTTTGAAGATGTTTGAGACTCATATAAAAACGCAGGATAACGAAAATTCCCTAACGTGCAAATGGTCCGGATTGCGCCTGGATCCTTACGTTTCACCGTCGACTGATTCTTGAGGAGCCGAACCCATGACTCAACGCCCAATTTGAAGTGAAAATGGTATATAACGATAGAAGCTGAAGCTATTCTCATAAAGAAATTTCCAGCTTTCTTCTCAGCGCAGCCGTGAAGAACTCCTTGATAAGACTCCATAAGGTCGGTTAACAATATCAAAATATATGGGAGAAGATTATAGATGGGAAAAACTGCACGAATAGTCAATCATCCTGAACCTGGCTGACTTCACGGAAATCCATAAATCGATCACTTTTATGAACTAATTGAAGATCTTCCAAATGGAAGCGAGCGACTTCTAGGTTAAACCAGACACTTTCTAAGAAGGGTGAAATAAATTTCTACCATTGGAGAATTTATTATTAAAATTCCTTGAAAATTTATCATCTCCTGATTCAAAAAACTGGCTGAACTGCCTAAAGTTTCGTAGAATTTAATTTAAAAAAAATAAAAACAAAATAAATTTGCTATAAAGTTCATTTTGAGTTAAAAGCCACACATTGAAAAATCATTAGTATAAGTGACAAGTGAATACCAAAATTGGGATCAAAGTGTCAATTTCTGTCTCGTTCAAAATCACATAAAACGTAACAGTTCAATTTGTTTGATTTTCAATAGTTTTCAATAATTTTCAATAGTTCAATTTGCTGAAGTCGCAATGATAGCTTCAGATCGATATTGAACATACTATTAAAAAATTCGTTTTTCCACAGAAATGCAAGAGGACCTCTATCATTTCAAGAAAAAAATGCTGTGAATGTGAATCACAATATACTGGATAAACTGCCAAAACAAGGGTACATGAGCATAACTTCCATAGAAACTCTTGCTCTTCTTCGTTTTTAAAAAGGCTTCGACAAAAATCTATAAAGACGTAAAATGTCGATGTAAAAATGTGTATTTGCGTGAAGGCAATGCCCAAGGGTTTGCGTGCACATGTGACATCTATCCGTGTCTCACCTCATTACAACTCTCTAAAAGGGAAAATATGAACGCACAATTTGCGCTGAATTTGCCTTGAATCACAAGAAATTTTTGCAAAAGGCAGCTTTTTGGAATGCGTTTCCTTTCAGAACCTTGACGAAGATTTACATCTCTAGGAAAACTAACCTAATGGTGTGCAAATCATTTAAAACAAACGGCTGATGGGGAATCGAAAGAAGGCGAGGAACGAGAGAAATATAAATTGCCTAAAAAGTTGTTACACCCGATAGTATTACTCGAATATTAGATGCTTTTCCATCGTTTTTATCCTCGATTGATTGCCAAGCCTCTTATCCCGGTGTAGTCACATTGAGCTTAGACACATGACCGAGAAGTGCCGTTAAACTGGCCGCCCATTCTCTCTTGAAAAAAGCGACTGAGGCCATTTTCACTCAATAAATAAACACTTCGTATTCCTCATGTATAGCTAAGCTGAACTATAAATCATTGTCCTCCTACCTCTAAGGCAAGCCATTCTGCCAATTGCTGTAACTGGGGAACCTAGGGAATCAAAGTACATATGACATACATACACATCTCCGAAAATGCACTCTCATAAGGAAGCAACCACCTGACAAAAACAACGAAGCCCGAAATGCTTTTTCTTGATTGCAAGATGGCGTTGAACACCTTTGCGAATGGAAATTGGCATTTTGTTGACTGATCGTTGAAGCAGCTCCCAACGGAATAATTGTCCGTGCGTTTGATGTAAGATTGGTTACTCCGTGATTTCGCTTAAATTAGAAAGTATCAGTTGCACGTCCTGCAATATGAGCAGCACTTGAGCTTCTTCGCCACCAACACTAGTTCAAGGAAGAGCTACGCTCGGTCGCTAATGATCTCACGGCTCAAGCGAAACAAGGAGGCGGAAGCGTTGTGTGCAGATGAGCCGCATGAAAGGTGTCGGAGAAACGCGCGGCTATAATTGTCGTCAGACGGCCGCGCACGTCCGTAAATCCAAATAACTGCACACATGACACACCGCTATCAACGCTCTGTTCCGGCCAAACGGACAGCAGAGCGACGGAAGGTGGCTGGAAACATCGGGGTGGCAGACAGCGGGATGCGGGGGTAGGTTTCTTACATGCACTCCACTCGACTCGATTTAAAGTCGAGAATTGTCGCCTGGCATGTGAAATGGAGCCGCCGGCGTCTACAATTCCCAGGTTCTCATCGACAACTACGCTGCCCTTGCAATTCGTCATTTAGTCAGAGAGCAAGCTGGGAATGTTCATCGCTAGCCTGCTGACGGACTTTCTTGATGTTCTCGCGTGATGGTGCAACTCGTTTCAGGTCGATAACAGAAGTGGACGGCAGCGTAAGGGAATGCCAAGGAGGAGACCACCTTGGTATTAAGACGTCTCACGGGAGCAACACAGCAGTCCTTTAAAAACCTTCAAACCTTCATGCACCTTTGAACGACTCTAAAAATATCAACCTCTTAATTAGACATGACCGTGGTTTACAGGTTCTTAGATGTCGCTAAAGTAATACCACATTGTGATGTGGCCAGGACAAAATAACCGTACGGACGTCGCTTTTAGGGCAGTTGGACACCGTTGTCTATTCTACCCTTGGTACGCAGTGCATACCGAGCTATTTTTGAGGATACATATGTACAGTATGCTCCTGAAAGTGTCTACACTGGGCAGTCAGTCCAGGTACACTGAACTCCGCTGTTACTGAAATTTTAAAAATTTCTGATTACTTTGATTGTGTTTAAAAATTTCGGCCCCACGGAATGTGCGCCCGATATTAGCCATAGTTTGTGATGAAAGCAGGCAGAAACGTTTTAGAAGGCCAAGGCGCACTAGCAAAGACCGGCGATTGATAAGTGAGCAGGGGCCCCTGAAGGGCGACAACGGAAGCAGGGGTGTGAGTGAATGAAGCATGGAATTTCCTAAATCGTAATTCCGAACCACGAAAAGTCCGTTTTGAATTGTAAATCGTGAACTGTATGCAAATCGAGCGAGGTATTTGAGGTGGCACTAGAGGTTGAATAGTTTTCTATCCAACTGCATACCTTTCGAATCAATTGAACACCCTTATAACCAAATTGGACACGTTCTAATAAAGTCCAAATGAATTGTTTATCCTTTATCTTATTAACCCGGATCATATAAAAAGTGACCAACTAAACAACACAATCACAATATTTCCATCATTTCCCATACCCTGTAGAAAGTGCGAAAACCTATGAACGTTGGCAAAAACAATCGCAACAAGATACTGTTAAATAAATAAAAATTAGCCAACCGCTTACCAAATCAGTGAAAGCAAGTACGCTCAAGTTATCCAACAAACATGTACTGAGCGAAGAGTGCGCAATCCTATCGTTTGACGCCTAGAAGGATCTTTTTGCTATATTTTGAAATAATCGTAAGAACATTCCTGTTGCTGACGGAGAGGAATGAAGCGGTATGAGCCTACATTTCTAGACTGCGTGGTCTTTTAATAAATATAAAATAAATGAATAAATTTAAATTTAAAAATATAAATAATTAATGCAGTTATATTGTGTGACATTCCTAAGTGGTTTCGAAGGTGCTCAGTTTGACTTGAAAGAGTCCAATTTGATCTGGAAGAGCTGCAGTTTGAATTGATAAAGGTTAACTTAGCTTGAAATATGAAGGGAAATGGTATGGTACAAACGGTTACAGGAAAGTAATTAACCACCTATTTCCTAATGAAAGGTTACTTAACAATATCTGCAGCGCGATACTCGAAATCAGAAAGAAATGATGCTTCCGTTGGATTGCAATGTATCACACATACAGTACCGGACGCGTCTTTTGAATAGACGCCGCAAGAACCGCGATTTTGCGGTTTTAGCGACTTTTTGAAAACACTCGCCTAAAATTACCCGTTTGAAAAACCAACGGTATACTTAAGCTCACGAGCTGGCGCTCTATCGTTTGGTATACATATTTCATGTCGAGCAATGAAAATGTCCGAAATTTAAAACTTGCCCTCCATTGCGAAGGGCGGTCGAGGACGAATTGTCGGTCGCAAGCCGTCGAAAACGGTTGTGTGCTCACAATTACTCTAATTTGAGGTTTTTTGAGAAAGAATGGCGAAAGAATGGCTCCGACAAGGTTGGCGGCACCGAATTTTCGCTATATCGAAAGTGGAATGAAATTATCTCCCTTCAAACCACACATGAGCAGAGCTGGTTTTTAAAAAACTGCTCCATTCTGTTTTCCGAGCACTGTGCCTATGTATTGCTCTCACTCGCCCACCTACAATACCATTCGGATACACAGAGTGAACATGTAGTAAAACCAAGAATGTATGAACAAGGACGAAGCCATCTTATCTCGATTAAGTATAAGAAAGGAAGAAGTAACAAACCTCTCAAAGTTCTATTTCGAAAATGACAGCAATGTGCTGATAATGGCGACAATGCTCAAAAAATGTGCATTGCCGAGTAAATGAATTTAAATTTAGCAACTCTTCTGTAAGCAATGAATATGAATGTGAAGCTTGGGCTCCTCTTTTCAGCTGCATAGCAGAACAGTTGTTCCGGTTACATGCCTCCATTCCTTGTTACATATCCAGTCAAAGACTTGTCGTATTTTTAGCATGATCAATGTGTTGCTATAGGCTAAAATGAGCATTAACACTGCGATTCAAAACATTTCTCCAAAGCCTCAAGTGGCTGTTACTGAGGTTATAAGTTGCAATAACGACGTTTTGTTGCGATCAAAACTGCGACTACACGCCGGACTCGAACCACCACCACCGAACCACTGAAGGCCCACTCACACTGCAGCGACAATGCGGCGCAGCAATAAGACCTGTGTTATACTTCGGCGACGCGTCGGCGACGCGTGTTATGCGGGTAACACTGCCGCCGACGTCGCCGACAACAGCGTCGCCGAAGTATAACATAGGACTAACGAAGTGCAGAACTGCGACAGCCGCGGCGCTCCGACACGTGCTGCAGGAGGAGGGGCTGGTCACGCAGAACCGCGGTGACGGCCGCTGGCTGGAATGGTTCAAATCATCGCCCCACTTGCCGCGCCGCGGTGTCACAGAAGTGTGCATGGGCCTTAACGGGGCAGGAATGCTCTACGCTGTCACACCATCGGCGCCGTTTGATCAAACGCAACATCCACACCTCGTGGGACCCATCAACACTCACCCATATATCGGGTGCGCCGACCGCTGATATCAGCATGAAACCAGTTGAGTGGATCTCGGTAGAAGATTCAGTTCAGATTCAGTTTCCCTGACCCCCAACAGGCTGCTGCTGAGGTTGTAAGCTGCTGTGACGATGTTTTGTTGCGTTTATAGCTCTCGCACCAGGCAGGATTCGAACTCGCACCATATGCTAAACGGGCAGTAATGATCGACGCCTTTACGTCGCGAAAGAGCTCGTGGCGGTAGCTCAGGAGCCGTCCCCCTTTACTGACCATTTCGGCTTGACCCCGTAGGGCGATAGGAGTATTGCCGTTAAGGCGGTAACTGTAGAGGGCGTTATCGGAAGGTGAATTACCAGCTTCTCAGCTTTTTCCATAAGGTTGTTGGGGTTGGCTTCCCTCCCATCCGTCGCATTCTATCACTGCCCACCTTAAAATTGAAACTTGAAACTGTGACATAAAATGGTTTCGGACGAGCAACTTTTCCATCTCCTTATAACTGTTCCAGGCTTTTAAAAAAGTCGCAGGAACCGAACAAAATCTAGCTTAGAGCATAGTTTTCAGGAAACTTTCACATTTATGCTATCATGAATTACACTGATATACTCAGCTTGCCTAACACAGAATGAACACCACTCAGCACTCATCTGTTAGCTACGCCTCTGGGTGATGCCTACCTTTCCCATGGATTTTAGCTTGTCTTCTCGCATCGAATATGTATTCCTAGAAGCACGCAGCTCAAACGTTAGCAGTAGTTGAATGGAGAGATACTAATCTCCGAATTCTTTCGAATTTTTGTCCTCTGATTAGAATTGGCGGCTGGACAGATAGTGGCGTTTAATAAACCGGTTTTTTTAGGATCGAGTGGAATCATAACAGCGCTCTAACCATAAGGTTACCAAATACACAGAATATCAGGAAATTTTAGGGACAGATTCGTACGAATTGGTTGAAAACGGACCACAGACCAAGAAATGTCTTGAGGAATGTCGGTTAGCACTGCAATTGTCTGTCTTGGTCTCAAGGAACATACTCTCTTTCGAAAACAAATTGTTACGGGCTCGGGTACGAAGCCTGCGATTTGACTCGCCCATTCTTACAGAAGTGTTGTGTGGTCAAACGTCAGAAATTGCATGGCGGGAGGTCTCTTAATGACTCCGTGGACAACGCTTATAGAGGCAGAATCATTGGGGTGAGCGTAGCTATTGGGAGACTCGGTGTAGTCTGATGACGAGAGCAATCCACTGCGGCTGAAACAACGCTTGCAAAAAGGTGCAAATGGCTTCGAAGCGCCTTCTTTCTTTCAGCTCCTATTTTTTTGATTCTAGGTCGTATGTATAGCGCAAGCAGAGCCTCATCTTTCATTCCACACCCCAGAATTATGGTGCATTTACATAGAAAACAATGGACACCTTTCATTAAAAACAAGAGCTGTTTGGAGTGGCCTTGTGCTAGTTCTAGCTTGACGTTTCCTGAATAGCTCACGATGGCCTCCTCAGTGATTTCACCTCTATTTCAGCAACTCATAGCATACGCAGAATTAGGTGACAGACCGTTATGCGTTAACAAAAACGTTTACTGTGACAGCAATGGTTGAACTGATGACCGCTCATCCACGTGATGTTCAGACCGCTTATACAGAGGAAATACAGTGACTGTAATCTTACTGCAGAAACATTGAAGAAAACGGCTGAGGAACAACAGTGCCCTCGGCATGCAAGATTCTCCAAAATCTGTAGGAAGCGTGAAAAGTTCTCGGTGAGGCAACGGTGTGCAGAAAGGAGACAATGCTATTAATTTGTCTTTTTCTATTACTCTACACGTTGGACGTTGATTTCGGCGGCTTTGTCGGCACTGCAGAGCACTCTTGAGAAGAGTTGAATAATCAAACAAGAATAAGTCAGAGATAGGAGTGAAAAAGTTAGAAATAAAAATAAATATGTCCAGTTAACCGATTGACGACCGCGCGGGTCGATTTTGGATCGCAGTTCTAAAGCAGGTTCGCTGCTGCCCATTTCTCGCTTTTTCATATTTACCAGTATTCATTAGATCTATTGGATCCTACCAACGCTATCTTCACAGTGGTTCGGGAATCATTTACTTCTAAGCAGTGATAAAAACAAATAATCAACACTATCCACTATTCAAGCTTCGCAAAAATCGATACTATTCAGAAACTCTTTCTCACATTTTACAAAAATGGTTATGCACAAAAGAACTAGTGACATTCCTTGTGAAAATTTTGAAAACAATCTAGGCTAAAATACTTCAAGCACTTGTTACATCGTGTGGTCACCTTCTTCGCACGATTCGTGGCGAACCTGCACCTTTTTTTTCTTTGCAACTTTCTCATAGCAGCAAATACATCTTCTACGTCCTGCTTTCGGACCGGTTCTAGCCTTCTCCAATATTTGGCTAAACCATTAAGAGTGAGTTTCATTCGGAATATCGTGAAGTAGTGATTTCATGAAATTCACGCGTCGGCGCGATCCCAGCGCGCGGTCCCACGCGGCAGACACGCGATTTCTCGCGCGGTCGTCAATGAGTTAATCAACAAAATGAATCAATAAATCAATGCAATTAATCAATAAATAACAGCAGGCGAATGTACTCAAATACATTAGAAACCCATTTTATTCTCTAATTATCATTTGGCTACGCTGCGCTGATATAAGGGAGTCTTCTGGCAACAGTGTATCACTGCCAAGAAATGAAGAAATTATTTGTTTATACGTGCATTTATTTATTTATTTGTTCAAGAGTACACTCAACACCAACAAAATCATCAACAGCAACGCAATATGTAATATTAACTGTTCCTTTTGATGATTTGATTGGAGTAATATTAATACAAACAAACAAATTGTTTCTCCAAAAATAGCAGGAAAATGTACACTCAAATTTATTCAGCGAAGTTACGCATATTTAAAGCTTTCTATATTATATTAGGCGGCATGATCCGAATTACGCGAAATCCTATTTTTGTTGACAACAAGATGTCAAATACTTTGCTCGACAAATTTACTTATTATGGATGCTGAAGAGCCCTAATGTTTTTGGATTCGTGGAGGTCTTCCAAGCAATGTATGTCGAACCCATTCTCGTAAATTCACATTTTAAGCTCCTACACAACTTCATAAGCCTAAGGATTTGCGGTGTTGCAGTTCGAGGGATTTTGAATTCCATTTACGAGAGAACTTTATTTCGGCTGACGTTTCGGCAACTTTGCCTTTGTCGGAGCCTGGAAAATTCAGAAACGTTCACAACACTACTCGTCCAAACATCCTGTTAATTTACCAAGTAGTTTTCTTAAATAAAATAGAGACAGGATCAGTGATGGGAGATACAAAGGACGAATAACCTGACAGGTGATTCCCCTTAGAGGACCACAGTCCATCCGTAGCTGGAAGCAATGTGGGTGTATGAGCTTCAGTAAGGGACTGTCACCTATCCTGTCTCTATTCTCCTTAAGAAAACTGTTTGTTATTGTGTTTGGATGAGTAGTGTTTTGAATGTTCCCGACTTTCCCAGGCTCCCAAGAAGACCAAGTTGCCGAAACGTCGGCCGGAATAAAGCCGCTAACAATCTTGGTGAACAGCGTACCAAGAATGCAGCGTTGTTGTCGACAACAACAGACGACTTAACAGTTCAATTTTTGACAAAACTAGAAGTCCTGTATGTCTAAGACTCATATTCCCAGTTCAGGACAGAGTCGGTTTCACAATACACGAAGCCTGATCACCTTCTTTAAGCAGTCAAGTAAGGGTCCACATATTCTAAAGGGTGGAGAATTGCAGCTCGGCGAATTCTTTTTGCTCCGCGAAATCAGTTGTCATGCGTTCACTTTAGGCACCTCGTCAAGTGGCGTTTCACTCGTGCGTACGCCGGGTCCTTCGTTTTCTCATTTTTAGCATCACTTCAACCACGGCTCAAAGTCCATTCTAGGAGAACACAAGGGAAAATGTCATTCTGCACACACATTTGGTTATATTGAGTCATCTCATTTGTCGTATCTGGCATTAGTGCCCCTTGCCACATTCGTGTGACGCGCTTTTCAGCGCTTTGTAAAGGGAACAGTAAAGAACATATGGCTGTGCTGATCAATCCCTTTAGGACGTGCCACACATTCTACTTCTACTGGTTGTTGGGAATGGGTTTCGAACACAATTTGGCCCATGAAGTGAGTTGTGGTGGCTAGCCAATGTATAAGTTAGTGTTTTGTCCATCCCAGACAAGTACTTTACCAATTCACCGATCCTGGAGGAGTGGAAGGGCCTGGGCGCAAAACCTGAACCAGGAAGCCGGAATTGGAGTCAGCGCCTCATTCGAAGGCGCAGCCATGCGCCCCAAGTGGTACGATTGATAAATGATTTGAGATGCGTTACGTTATTAATAACCCCAACTCAAAGGGAGGGCGTGGTTAGCTGGTGAGGTGCATCTAGTTCGGCCGAGTTTACGCGACGCAGGAGGACGGTCGGCATGCGGTGGCATGGTAATAATGGCAATTTTCTCCAAATGTCAAATTGCAAACTGCGGTTTTGTGCCATGCTGTGAAAATGTGCGCAATAGGATGCTTAATGTAGAATTCCAGATACCAGCGCTGGTGGTGTAAGGCGTAACATCGCGTCCCGAAAAGCAGAAGGTGCGGGTTCGAATCCGGCCTGCTCTAGAGTTTTGACTACAAAACATCCTGAAGCAACATATCGCTCCAGGTTTATTCGAATGTGTTTAAACATTCCAGAGACTCACAAGGTACAATTTCATCTGTAAATGCATGCATTCTACCTGCGGCGCCAACCGTTTAGTGCGACTCAAATTGCGACTCCAGCTTTTAAGGCACTAATTAAGCTCTAACTCGATTTTCGTATAACTGCAATTCCAATCGAGTGAAGCGAAACTGTGAGATGTTCGAGTTGAAGGATAGAACAAAGTGTGAAGTTTGACGTTAATCAATCCCTTTTGTGGGATAGGCATCTCTTCTACGAAATCTGACGCGAATTGTATGCCTAATGGGCATATAGAATGGCTTGCTTTGGTTAAGTCTGTATTTCACCCTTCCTATGCAAGCACCATTTCCTCCGCTCCAGTGGGAGGGAGAGGTTGGTCAACCTGAGTGGAATCCAAATCCTAAACCTTGACGAGGAATGCACGCGGGAATCGGGGACTCCATCGTCTCGAAAATAACGCTTTCCTACCGCAATTTATTCTTCCACGTACAAATGATCCCTACCATCCATTTGCATTCATTGGTGCTGGCAACGATTGCGGTGGCCCATGACAACTCGTCTGCGCGGGCGGAGTTTCCAGGGAGACTCGGCCAGTCGAAGTGACTACGGGTGACAATCGTCCGGCCCCAATATTTTTGATGGTCTGGTTGTCTTTGTAGAGACTGACTAAAGTTCTGCCCTCCTCTCTGCGTGCGACGTTTAACGCTGTGGTGGATGCTTATCTGTAGCGCACTCGATATCATCTTCAGTCCAGACGTGCTCCTCCAACACACATTTTCGTTTCTCATCCGGTATCACGTAGCAGACTGCTGCAGCTAATTGAATAATTGTACAAACATAAAAATAAAAATGGATAGATGTCACTGACCCTTCTTGTTTCGGGCGTCATGCGTTCCACTTCTATGAGATATGATGGAGGCAATTTGAATGCTTATTTAGTCCAAGCAACGAATTTTATCACAGTACCGGACATGTCTTTTGGTCATTGGCCGAAAAAGCCGCGCCTACTCGATTGATTCTGTCGGGCCTATATGCATTGTTCAACTCTACTGAGATTTATATACCAAACGATAGAGCTTGAGCTGCTGAGTTCAAATATATGTTTATTTTTACAAGTATTTGTTTTGTAAAGAAGTTATTCAAAAAGGCCGCTTTGGAACGCTCCAAAGCGGCTTATGTTGGCCGGCGCGGCTTTTTCGGCCAATGACCAAAAGACATGTCCGGTACTGTAAGGGCCGATGAACATGTCGACGCTTGTTCGTTGCTAGACAATGCATGACAAAATCATCGAGTGGGAGGGATGGAAGGCTTGATTGTTCTGGGCGTTACCTGAACTGAGAGCTTCGATTCAGGTGCACGTGACAACTCCTCCGACTGTGCTCCACGAGCCTTCATTGCATACAATGATGAAGCCTGGAACTTCAAGCCCACTTTTAGGAGGTCATAGAAATTAATTCCATTAGAAGTTTGGTTGTCTACTACCTTTAGTTAACGTCATTTCTTCAACTGCTTTTCACATTATGACACTGTTCTTAACAGTGATGGTAATGAACTACTAATTATTAAGGTGCTCAATGTCTGCTAAGGATAGCCTTTAATCCCTCAAGACACTACGCAAAATTTTATGCCTCTGTCAGAATAACGTAATTCCGCATGGTGAAGTGCTGGTGGAAAAGTGATGTCAGCGAAGTCGCTCCCGCCCACCTAACGGCTAATGACAGCCATCTCATGGTAAAAACCAACAAATCTATTTTTAAACAGTTGAGCAGCACGAAGAGGGAATGCGAAATAAAGTGATCTAAATCTGCAAAAATTGTACGAGCGTGTAAGTGAACTACTTCAACCGTTAAAGTCCGAGGTATAGAAAAATCGTGGGAACTGGAAAAGTTAGGACAAGAAAGAGCTGTAGAGAAAGGCTTTTCAAGAGCAATACGACTTTATTTCTCCTCATTAGATCATGGGCTATCGAAAGGCCGGTAGCCTATACTGGATTTCAGGAAAATCTCGTAAGGTGACAGAGCCTTAGCACCCCGTTGGGCTTAAACAGCCAAAAGCATCACATTTTCAATACACACTCACCACTCTCAGCAAATCTTCGACAACCGCTATCCGTCATAGTTATCGTTTTGAGGAATGTACAACCCACTCCCAGAGATTACGTTTCATCGAAGCGAAGGTGATGCCGCAAAATCAGCCACCATCACGATTTTACGATTCCTTTGCAACAGCTACCTGAGCCGGCAGTGCTGGCATCTTCTTGGAACATGAGGCAAAAAGCTATGACAGCTAGAATTTTTGGTAATGCTGACTTTTATAAAGTAAAGTAATTATGCATATTTGGCAGAGTAGACAACAAATGTGCTTTGAGCAGCAATGTATTACGGCACTATGGCGCTTGAAACTCTGGCCTCCTGAACAGACGGCTAAGTTCTTTACATCGAGCTGAGTCTACTCTGAGAGTTATTCACACGTATTCAATTAAATCTGCTACCCCTTCGTGCATTGACCACTGACTGGTGATGGCAGCTCGCAGGACAACAAAAAAGGCCATGCTTCTATGGTGGGAGACTCGCTGAATCGACCTGCTGAAGTAGCAGCTACTGCAACAGGAGCGATTTAGCGATAAAGTGATTACCACGACATCTTTGTGGTGGTTCAAGAGATAAGACGCTAATGGAAAGGGGTCTCGCGGTCATACTCCCTCGTTATTGCTAAAGTTGAGTAATACGCTTTTCCAAAAAAGGCAAAATCTTACCACATTTATTTATTTATTTATTTATTTATTTATTTATTTATTTATTTACCTTCAGAGGGGTTGTAATAGCACGTCACCTAAAAATTACCGTCATCCCTCATCCTTGATTTCATGATTTTACCGCAGGTTGAGCCTTTTTTGGAAGTCATACAGCGCTGAGCTTAACAGTGACCGTACGGACTCACTGAGCTGACACTTCTCTACCGCAAAATTTTCGAATCAGGTG
This sequence comes from Heligmosomoides polygyrus bakeri, assembly GCA_947359475.1. Taxonomy (NCBI): domain Eukaryota; kingdom Metazoa; phylum Nematoda; class Chromadorea; order Rhabditida; family Heligmosomidae; genus Heligmosomoides; species Heligmosomoides polygyrus. Next base: position 25,398,747 of record OX375870.1, read on the forward strand.
ATACCATACGGCGGTCTTCTGTGTAAACACTACGTTGGCGATTACAGTCATATCCTCCGTTTAGTTCCCGCAGTTCTGCCGCGAATAAGCTGCTGAAATGCTTAAGAAAAGAGTGTTTAAGCGAAACGGCGCCGAGCCGCTGCAAAGAATACAAATCTTGAAAATTGACCCATAATTATTAGTAGTTATCTGCAATGAGAACCGATAAAGGCTAGAAACTAACATATACACACAACATTTGTAAAATGTTGTGGAGGAGCTTGCTTTGGCTCCAACGCTGGCACAAGACAAGCCGTATAGCCGTAATTCGTGGTGCCGTGGAGAACTATGATTATCAACGATATCGACTAAACCGCGTGCATGATCAATATCGGTGCATTCGCGCTGCAGCACCACACGGCTAAAAAATCCAAACTCTTGGGAATCCAAACACTTGGGAGCATCGCAGAACGACAGCTACTTTGAAGAATCCTTGCAAATCCACGGCGACGCAAGAAAATCGGCTTCTCGCGCCTGCATAATTCCGGCCGGTATTTACGATAGAAGTACTCCCGCACCCAAAAACAATAGCGTCTACAATTTTTCTCAGAATTTCACGATCTTTGCTGAAACCCATCATTCAGCAGCATTGCCATTCTAATTCTGTTTAAAAAGAACTGCAACGAAGCGGTTTAGAGTGCTAATTACGGGTGAGCTGTTGAACGCTTTTTCTGAAGTGCAATTCCTAGCATAAAAATTTTAGTGCAAATTTAGTTTTTTTTAGTGCTGCTTTTTCATACACTCAGATGCACCCAGTCAAGATTTGAAAACGATGTTAAATCCACACGGGTTTCACAGCAAAGAGGGCACCAGAATAAGGTTATCACGCCTGTAGGCGCAATATAAGAATTCGTTTAGTAGGCTGTGCTACTGCAATCTTTTCTGACAAAAATTTGCATTCAATACCCGTGACTGGCGGCACTCATACCGAGTGAAGGAGTTTACAGGGTGAGATAGAGATTTTTAAAAATTAGATGGGCTGCAGTCACCAGACCTCAACTAGGAAGAACAGTAGAAAAGCGAGAATTTAAGAGAGCCATCAAAGCATCGCAATCGCGTAAAATCAAGAAAATGTGTAAATGTAAAGATCAGAGGCAAGAAGAAAGATAGTTTTTGAGAAACGCAGGACAAGAAAAAACATCAAGTGAATCAAGAATAAAATGAAAACAAAATCTGATGCAAATCTTCCCTGGAAAGAGCACCCAAACGAGGAGTATGTGGGCAACACAAAACAAGGCAAAAGGACATGCAAAGGGTTCTAGTTCACTAGTTCTAATCGCAAAAAATTCGGAACTTAACCGGCATCCAGCTTTGCGGTAAGCTCAACTAACCTATGCCTAAAATCACGCCGCAGCTTTCGTGTCAAGGTGGGCAGGGCAGCCGTGAATATATGAGTGATTCATGAGCCCTCCAGTTCTTAGTCACCATCACCAATGGAAGAAACCTCCAACAGGATGACGTAAAGCTTAAACGGACAATCCTTGTGAAGAAACCGCCTACAGATTAGCAATACATCACGAAATGCGACTGGAGCTAAAAAGCTGTGTTTTATGTTCTTTGCGCTATGCTAGTGAATAAGACCAACTTTTGACTTTTTGACGCAAGAAATCGGGAGCGATTTGAACCTGCGTTTACTGCTTCACAACAAAGCGACATTGCACCATCGACATTTCTGCTTTAATTTGATTCGTCTGATTTAGCACACCTTGCCGAAGCTCGCCTGCGTCCAAGAGTCACCAAGAGATAAATAGCTAATGGATTTATATACGAGTATATTCGAGACCCTTATTTTGAGAAAGCATTAATTGGCAATAGCCGTGGCCTGTGTCCCGGTAAAAAAAAATCGAGCTGTTTTTCTGCTCATTCGCAGTAAAAAGCGAAAAAAATAGTTTGCTGCTATGATTTTCGAGACATAGAACCTAAAGGCCGAACTTTATGTCTACGCAAAATTTTCTTTCGCTCCTGTATCTCGATAGATGGTTGTGAAGCGGACAAGGCAAATTGCTCCAAAAAGGAGAAAACGTCACAATCGTACGAAGGCTCGCTGCATGACATCAGACTTCATGAGATGAGCATCAATCTGAGAGATTCTAGACCTCTGAAAACTTTGTTCAAGCGAAAGCGCAAACAAGTAGTTTCTGATCCTGTTTTGATGCGGTTTTGAACAAATTGCTGATAAGTATTTCTTCCGTTTTCGCGTTTTGTATTACGGTTTATGGCTATTCTCGAGCTCTTCTGTTGCTTAATTCGTCTTTCGTTTCCTTCAAAACATTTCCGGACATCCCAGGCTATGATTGTCCACCAGTAAGGTACAAGAGATCAAAGTACAATATAATGAGCCAGAACTACAATAAAACAAATGTGCTGTAACTTGCTGTGATAAATATTTGAAGCAGGAAATGCCATCTCCTAGTAAAATATGCAAGCAGGTGCTGCTTGTGTTTAACCAGATATACAAACCTAACACTAGACGAACAATTATGCATATCTTGCACCTTCCGAAGAGCGTAGGCGAAAATCATCAAAGGCGGAGAAGCCTTCGATTGTGAACATGTTGGTACGTGTCTGAACTGGGCCATGTGTTGAGTGAAGTCTTTCGAGTTTTCGCCATTCTATTCCAATCGCTCTTAAGGCAGTCTCACTGCGTCTCAAATGATCAAAGATAGGCGAGTGTTTATTAGATTAGCAAATAATCGTTGTTACACCTGACATGTTTGCAGACTGTTCAAACTCACATGCTTAGTTTTCAGTCACTGGTGTATCCTCCTTTTGGTGTCGACGAGTTGTTGCGAACATCCAGGCAATTTGTAGCTCGCGTCTTTAGAAACGTCTGGAGATTTGCGACCAAAGAATATCTGAACGTCCGCTTCGAGCACATGCTCATCAGCGAAGTGGCGTCTTTTCAGGTGATGAGCCAGGGATCAGAACATGCGGTAGTCGAGAGGGGATGGCTGGGCCATCCCCTCTCCACTACCGCAAAGTTGGCCCAGCCGAAGCTACACAACTTCATCTGAGCCAACTTTGCGACATAGACATTGTAATGCAAGAAGAAAACTTATCCCTATTTCCCTCTAAGCTTGGCACTCACCCGATCCAACTGCTTAGAATTTTTCTTACCATCGGAAGTAGAACCTTCTGGCAGAAGCTCCCAATGAATAACTACCTTCCACCAGCCACATATTGTGGTTCTCGTTGACTCCAGTATCCCGCCTTCTGGCTTCAGCCACTGGAGGTCGCGCAGGTAGTTGAATTAGTTGGCATAGAACACCCACTTCCCGTCTCCAACTACCCCTAATCTAACCAGGCGAATCCAGTTGGCGTATTTACACACGAAACGAAAGAAGACGGCCCTTGATAATCGCATGCATGGATTGCAACTCTTCAGCTATACACCAGATTACACGACGAGTACCCTCTTCAATGCGTTTCTTTAGACAATCTTCATCGAAGGTGGATGGGTGTTCAATATGAAGTTCATCTTCCAGAGAAAAATTTCAAAGCTCGAAACCATCGGCATCTAACAATAAGAGACCGTTCCGACTCTCGTCAGTTGCTTGATTCGCCCTGCTGTTTTAACGATGTACCAACACGAGGTTTCATATGTGGTTCTCTTTTGTAGCGCTTCTACAGAATCGTCCTCTTCAAAGCCCTGAATATTGTGCAACGATTTTGACATGCAGTTAATACGACCAAGACCCCTACCTGCTCTGTGCTCTAGACATTAGTTCAAACGCAAAAATTCGAGAAAAAAGAGATATGCTCACACATACATCCACCAATACATAGCAGAGCGCAATCACCCTTTGTTATAGCACCAGTAAGACCGAATGAAACACTTTATGTAGTCTTTCTATACATAAATCAGATCCATCCATGGGTCACGAGTCCATCAGGGGGAGAGGACCAAAGCCAAGAGATGCCTTCGACAGAGCTGCGTATGCGAGCAGGTCTGTCTTTAAGCTTAGCCATGGGCGATTGTTGGCGAATTTAGAATCTTGGCAGCGGATCACCCAAGATTATGATATGCTAGGCCGGCAACGGATGAGGGTATCAAACGCCGAGCGCTGGGATTCAGAAGACGTGCCGAAGACATCCAACGTGCTTCGGAATTCAAAAGGCGTGCCACAGAGGTTGTGTCACGTGTGTCAGGGCACAGAAGGCCTGTCATAGATTGCCGTCGGATAGCAGACGGTGACCGCTTCGAAGACTAAATCGCATGAATACGATAGAGGAAGGACTGGCTTCAAAGCAGCAACTCTGACGTTTTTTGCCCTACCACATCCCCCACTATATTATTCCATGTAGTCAAACCAGTTCCTTACTGTAATGGAAGTAAGACGGCCTAAAGAAGATGAGGATCCGGCCAGGTACTCTCGTCTCGGTGCCTGGAGACGAAGCTCCAATCTGGCGTTCCGCGGCCCCTAGCCCGCTAAACTTCCGGTCATCGTATAACTAGATATTCCTACACCTGCGCGTCCGATAACTGGTCGTATTATAGTACGTAATGTGGAACAAAAGGCAAGAATTCACGGGCAAGGGACATACACTTATTATGGTTGTTCATTGCTGAATTTCTTGTGAAAAGACAGAACGCTTGTATCCTTTCGATTCTTTTAAGACGACAATTCTTTCGAAGTGTAAGACCACAATTAATGATTTACCTTTTAAAAAACGCATTAGAGACAACAACAACTGCCAATCCAAGCCGACGTTTCAAGGAAAGAGTAGCTGAAAACGGCAACATCTAGAGCCTATAGGGTGCATAAATTACATTTGGTATTAAGTAGCTAGTTCAAATGAATCAATTTGTAGAGTAAAATCTATAAAGTGTAGCAGAAATTAATTGACAATCTTACACACAGAAGCATTCTAGAAAAATGTCATCCGGAAAATGCTTCGTTCGAATGTGCAAAACTCCTCTTATTGAAGAATTTCCTACGTTAAGGAGTGTAGAACTCTTTGCAGAATACAACAAAAGAACTCATTGAAGGATTGCATTTATAATTGTTTATCACACAGGTCGATGCCTATGTGTGTGGTAAATCTGATAGAAAAGCTGCTAGAGATGGCAAACGCGTAACAAGAAAACACATAACACAACACAAACAAGAGAAAATGAATCAGGATGTCAGACACTTATTTAAAATGCCTTTAAAGGTAGGATGTTTTCAATTGTGCGGGATCTCGTACTTCGTCATCAGTTTTTTAAACTCTGATAACAAAAAAGTTTCGCCTTACATTACGCTGGCCGTTTTGATATACGTACAGCCACCTGGATCCTCTCCCAGTATTCGAAGCTCTTAGCCGAGGAAGCGAATGCGGTTTCGTTCCAGAGTGTCCGGGCAAAATCTTGTAAAACATGATAAGGTCATACTCTTTTCCTCTGAGAGCTAGCGATTCCAATCCTAAGTTGAAGCTGCGTGTATTACTACAGGAGATTTGATCATAAAGAAATCCATCGGCCCTTATAGTGATTTAACGCGTTAAGTTATTTTGCACGTTTTCCAAGGTTTGCTGCACACTAGCTGCCTTTGAAGGATTGAAAACCACAGTTCCATATTTTAACGACGGTCTAACACAGCTTTGTACGCCTGCAAGAGACGGAGGGATTCCTAGTCGAGAGACCTCGGAAGATGATGTGCATCATGATTGTCGCTTTTTTGCTATCTTTTTGCAATGGACATCAAAACATAGATCACTTCGTATAAGAAATCCAAGGTCAGTGATTTCCTCCTCTTGCTGAACCTCATAGTCTCCAGGTGTACATTTTGAGTCGACAGTCGGTTGACCAAAACGTAGGACCTTTGTCTTTTCCTTCGATTTCGGGAGATTCCATTCTAACGACCATTTGCTAATACCATTTGGGGCTTTTTGCAATTTTTCTTTCTCTGACGCAGAACTCACAGAGATATAGAGCTTAAAATCACCAGTAAAATCGGTACACCTAACCCCGTTATCCGTCACAAGTTTAGGCAATTCATAGTTATCAGTTTTAAACAAAATTGGTGAAAAAACTCCGCCTTGAGGTGCACCACTTAAAGCAGATCTAGGCTGTGAACATGCTGAGTTGACTCTGACGGAGAACGTTCTGTCCGCTAAAAATGACTTTATCCATGCTATGATCCTAGGGTGAATCCCTACTTCTGTCAGCTTCACCAGCGACTTTTGAAGAGAGAATCTATCAAAAGCCTTGGCAAAGTCGACATGAGCTATATCTACACCTGGTCCGTCAACAAGGAACGTTGTCCAGTCATTTAGCGACTCAGACATGGCTGTAATATGTAGTGCACCTGTTTCATCGAAAACAATGCTGAAAATCTGAGATAGTGCCGTTGTCGTCCAGATGTCGCGCTATTCTTTTCTTGAGGATCGTTTCAGATACTCTAGCAAAAATAGAAGTTATGCTGACTGGCCTATAGTTGTTATGATCGGAAGGCCAACCCTTCTTAGAAACATGTGTAACAAAGGACCTATACCACCTTTTTCGCATTTCTGCCCTCACAAAACTAAGACTAAACATGAAAGCAGGAGGTTCTACTATTAAAGTGTAACGCTCTTGACAAATTGGATAGGTATGTGGTCGGATGTATCCGAGCAGGAATTTGGCCATTTGGAAAGCGACGACAAAAGCTTGTCCTCAGAGAACCAAACTGAATCGTTCACCACTGGAGATTTGGGAGAAATGGGATGAATACAAGAATCCTCATCAGCGTTGGACGAAGTTTGAAATTTCTGGCAAGAACATCCGCTTTTTCTGGTCAATTCTGGCTATAGTCAGTCACCCCATCCCTAGGCGGTCCACTCAGCCGTTCCCTGAAGGACGAGAGTTTGTTGCATACGCCAGAAGATTTACACTGGAAGCAGCCTGAGTACAGAAAATAGAGGCTGCATGAAGGGTGAGGTGCAGCTGGCGGGTCTATTGGCTTGGAATTAACACATCTCAGATCCCTGAGCCTTAATTCCACCCGCAATCAGGCGCGCTTAATTACGCAAGCCATCACTTGAATAACAGCAAAGTCAACGATTCCGCTGCCTTAATCGACATCGTAATTAAGGCTACCTCACACCTACGAAATTTCATCAACAATAAGAAGCTCATAACTGAGACGATGTGTACTAGAGCACAACGAATCTTTGAACATCAAGCTGAAGGGATGTGGGGGATATATACTCGGAAAGATGTTGTGCCGTTAGACGATGTCAAGGGTTTTCAAAGGAACACGTAAGAACACCTCGTGATTGACGGATGAAAGTGATCCTTTTTTGGTCCTAAAGAAAATCTTCCTTCATCTTCCCCTTCATGTGCCACACTCATCGCGGTGGAGGGGTGAACATCACTTAGGCCTCTGTTATACTCCCGCGGGAGCATCCGCGGAACGTCCGCGGACCAATGGTGCACGGCGGAGGCGGGCGTGGCGAGGCGCGGCGATTGGCCAGGTGAGGAGTCTCGGCGCGATTCCCGCCCTTCCGCGGATGCTCCCGCGGGAGTATAACAGAGGCTTTAGTGATGGCTAAAGGCACAAATGGTCACGCAGTACACGATACTTTGTCGTGTATGGGCGGCTCTCATGTATCCTTGGCCAGGAACATGTGAGTAACCAGACCACCGCCTTGGCTCAAGCAACTAAACCCGCGCCCCAGTCCTTCGCGTGCCGGAGGTGGACTTCTACGACGTCGGTTGCATCCACCTCCGGCGAGGGGCCATCTAATCATTCCTCTGCCTGTCTTGACCGTGAGCGGCGGCTCCGATCGACTCCCTCGTCATGTCATCCCGAAACCCTTCCCGTCCGTCCTCTTACTATGGACCTCCTGACTCGGTATCCAACCCGAGTTCGTCACCACTATTTGACAGTGAATGTATTCGACTGCTAAACCAAATCCAGCATATTCTGGCGGAAAAAGCGCCTGAGGTCATCGAGTTGCTTGATCAATTCGTGAGTAAAATACCTTTTGTTTGCGCTAATTTTATTGAGTCTGACAAGCGATCTAGATCGGCAGTATTTTATGGTGTGCCTGAGCCTGAGGGACATCTTTTGCCGTCACAGCGCCAACAACACACCGAGAATTACATTGCAGGGATCCTAGATACCCTTGACGTCGAAACCCGTCCGGTCGAGGTTTTTAGAATGGGTAAGGTTCTCGATGGCAGACCTAGGCTTGTGAAATGCGTATTTTCATCGCAACGCTTTTTGTTTGAGACCCTCTCGCGTTCGAAGAGGTTGCGATCGACGGAGACTTATAATCACGTATTCGTCAGAAAGTCGATGACAAGTGAAGAGCGTGCGAAAGATGCCGAGCTCAGAAGGCGAGCTCGTGAGCTAAACGAAAAAGAGCATGGCGGTAATAGAGTGTTCGTCGTTTACAGGGGTGAACTGATGAAGGCTGCTGATATACGTCACTATTCAAAGTTACCAGCAGCTAGTTCCTCGTCAAAAAACTAGTATCCAATCATGCCCCTACCGTTACTTGCGCTCTACTTAATGTCCGAAGTTTAGTAAAGAAAGTTGATCATCTTCATTGATTTATTGATAAGTACAAACCCCATTTGATTTTCATTACTGAATCTTGGTTAAGCAGTAAAATATTAGACTCTGAACTTTTACGTGATCTCCCGTACTCCATCGTCCGAAAGGACAGGACTTCGAAAACGGGAGGTGGAGTCTGCGTGTTCATTCATGATTTGGTGCTGTTTGATGAAATCAGCTTCAATTGTGAAAGCTTAACATCCGGTGTGATTTGCTTTGATGTCTACAAGCCTACTGGAGGGAGTAGCAACGCTTCATCCTTGTTTACCGACCTCCTCGACCTACCGCCAAGCAGGATGATGAACTCTTATCCGTTCTTAGTGATCTAGCTTCTGCTGAACCATCCATAACAACTATCTTAGGCGATTTGAATCTCTCTATTGATTGGTCCGTGGGCTCCGCCACGTCACCTCCAGGTCAAAGGTTCTTAACTGTTTTCGATGCGCTTTCACTGAAGCAATTTGTTGCATTTCCAACTCGTGGAGATAGTATTCTAGATGTAATTTTAGCACCCCCTGAGTCCGTAATAGATGCCACCCCTTGCGGCATCCGACCACAACGTTGTACTCTTCAAATTATCGCATTTAGCTTATTTTTCGCAAAAATACCAGCTTCGCGATTACAATGCGATGGATGCTAAATCAATTGAACGCGAATTATCACGTCTTGATTGGTGGTCCATTTTTTGCGATTTTCTCAATATCGACGACCTTTATGGTCGTTTTTGCACCACACTTCAAAGCATCATCGATAGATTTGTTCCATTTAAACATGACAGTCGTATGCCGGGCTATCCCCCCACATTTCTAATTTGTTTGAACAGCGATACAGACTATTTCGCCAAAACGTCTCAACTAAATCTTACGAATATAGGCAGCTTACCACGAAACTTGAGCGGCATATTAAAGTTTCATGGCGAATAAAGTGAGGCGACTTGCTTCCTTCAGGAATGCCAGACGTCTCGCTTCCTTCGTGAATAAAATAAAGAAACAGTCCAAGCTCAAACCAATTTTGTCTGATGATTCGGGTATAAAATATTCCTCTAATACTGAGAAAGCTGAAGCATTTGCGGACTACTTTGCAAGTATATTTACAACTAGAAGTGAACCTGGCCCTCTCCCATTCTCTCAAACAGAGGATACTATGGAAGTTCCGACTGTCACTTTCCATGAAGTGCTCAAACAGTTACGTGCATTGAAACCTTCACAGTCATTAACTTCGGATGGAATCCCCCAGTTATTCTACAAGAGGTTTGCAAAGCACCTTGCTACACCTCTTATGCACATATTCAACATTTCCCTAATGTTTGCTGAAGTCCCTGAAGTATGTAAGTATGCATTTATCACTCCCATCCCTAAAACTAGTGGTGCTTCGAATATCTCCGGATTCCGCCCTATTAGTATACTCCCTACTCCTTAGAAAATTTTGGAGAAAATTGTCAAGAAAAGATTGCTAGAGTGGATCACCAAGATCAAGTGCATACCCGTAGAACAGCACGGATTCCTCCCCAGAGCGTCTACGTGTACTCAGCTAGTAGACTGTACTTATTCGTGGATTCAATCTATTAACAATGGCAAGAAAGTGGATATCATCTATTTTGACTTTAGCAAGGCATTTGACAAAGTAGACCATGATCGCCTTCTTACTAAGCTAGACAGTGTGGGAGTTCGTGGTCAAATGCTCCAATGGTTTGAGTCTTATCTCTCTGGATGGAAATTGAGCGTTAGAGTAGGAAATCACTTGTCAATGCCCAGAAACTGTCCATCGGGAGTCCCCCAAGGAGGTAGTTTGTCACCGATCCTGTTTCTTATCTACACATATGATTTGCCAAGCTATCTCAAGACTGATCCCAGAATTTCGGTTGCTGCTTTCGCCGATGACGTTAAGGTCTGCATTTCATACGAGAGCAGTGAGTCAGAAGAAGCTACGCGCTTATTGAATGAAGCGGTGTCGAAGATGAGCACCTGGTCCAAAGAATGGTCACTGCCTTTAAATAAAAAGAAATGTCATATTTTCTCGCTTAACTCCTCCCCGCTAGAAATAAAATTTCCATATGGCAGTTCTCTTTCCCCCTGCGATCAGATGGTAGATCTTGGCGTGCTTCTTTCAAAAGGCCTTTGTTGGTCAAATCAAGTCCAGGAAGTTGCTAAAAAGGGACTTAGGCTAGTTCACCTATTATTCCGAAACATCCACTGTTCTGATGTAAACATTTGGTTGAAGCTGTATAAAACCTACGTTCTCCCAGTAGTTGATTACTGTAGCCCTGTTTGGAGTCCCCATCTGACTAAAGATATTCAAGCACTAGAAAGAGTCCAAAAGACCTTCACTAGGCTGTTGTACTACAGAGCGTTTGCCAATGATGGTTGTGATTCGAGCATTCCTGAGTATACGGTAAGGCTTAAAAATCTCAATATGAAAAGTCTTTTCTATCGTAGAACTGTTTCAGACCTACTTCTTGCTTTCAAGATCTTCAGAGGGGAGCTTTGCCTGAGTCCGTCGAAATATTGGACATTCCGTCCATCGAATGGCAGGAGAAGTCGTTTCAACGTATATAACTACAAGTTGGGTCCATTTCAGAAAGGCCTACGTATAAACTCGTTCTTTGTTCGTACTACGAAATGGCTTGAAAGTCTGCCCGTGTCAGTTTTGTCTTGTGAAAAATCTTCTCAGTTCAAACAAGCTGTAAAGAAGATTGATATTTTAAGCTCTCTTGGGATCCCAGATGTCTCCTAGTACTCTTGTAGACTTGTTCAGATAACTCGCCCAACTGATCCGAGTCGTATTTATCTTTTATTCTCTAAACTCGTGGCTTTTCCGTGAGCGTTGCTTGCTTATACTCCATTTTCCATTTTCTTGACATGCTGAGTGAATTAAACCCAGTCTCCTTCAAAAAGGGATTTTTTTCTAGACTGCGCCCCTGCAAGGGTTATGAAATTGACCGATCTCACCCTGTTTCACAACCAGGTAGAGTCCCTAGGAACCACTCCGGTGGGGAGGGCTTCACCTATTCCGATTCATGCTTTCTTGGCATAGGCGGCTCTCCTACAGCTTTTAAATGGTACGGCAACCGTCTTCTATCCCTTCAGCTTTCTGCCTACCATCTAGCCTTTGGAAGAGCAGTAGACGTTGTCCTGAATACGCCTGCCCTGCAACTGTGCTTAAGCCTGGTCACGCCCGAGGAGCCTCTACCAAGGGGAGGACTACACCTATTGCTATGCACGGTTTCGATTTTCGGCCATCACGGGTTGTTGCCGGTCTGACATTTTCCTCTCTTCCCGATCATCTTTTGCCTGGACTCAGCTTACACGACAAAAACGTTTTGTCAAATCATGGAGGATATTCTAACCTCGTTCCCGGGAAACTACGAAAAAAATCGTAGCTAGAGGTGATCGCATTAGGACACTTGAACCGATTCGGTCCACTTGGCGAAAAATCTCCTTCATCTGCCAACTTGTTTCAAGCGCATGAATAGCACTACCTTTACATTCCATGATTGTAATTGCTTATTTTGTTTGGTTGGTTCGTTTTGTCTAACTAGTTTAATCGTTTCCCTTCGTTCTTTCCTTGCGTTCCTTCTCTTGTTGTTGAGCTATGTGATCACTTAAATTTAGCGTGTCCTTCACGGGCGCATAAATAAATAAATAAATAAATAAATAAATAAATCTCGGAGTTAAACTATCAGGGCGTCATTGGAATCGGACTACCGGAAACTCCCTCCCACCACGACACGGAAACTGCCTATTCGTCTGCAAGCGTGACACTCATAAACCGGCACCGGTGAGGATCCCCACATTCAAGTCTGAGGAGTTGGAATATGCAATAAAGTCGTATGATTGGAATCTTCTTGAAGATCCATCGGAAGACTACGACCTTCTCTTCAAAAGATTGTTGAAATGTGCTGGCAGCTCTCGCGAAACCATATCACTTCAAGACTCAACACACATGCGATTAAGCTTTTGGAGCAAAGAAGAGCTGTTAAACTAGACCCTAAGGCTTCCCATCTGGAACGAGTCACCATCCCGAAGGCCTGTCGAATTGCAGTGAAAGAGTCCATTCAAGCCTACAGAAGATTGAAGCTGTTAGAAGCCGCTGGAAAAGATTCAAGCGTAAAGCGCTGCAAACGAGACCAGAAGGCAATAACGTCAGGTCTTGTGGATAAGGATGGAACAACACAAACGTCTCGAAGAGCGATGGAGACCATCGTTCAAGAATTCTACACAGATCTGTATCGTTCTTCCAGCATGTCTCGAAATGCTTGATGCCACCAGCTGAGGAAGTACCTCCCATTCTGGAATCAGAAGTTGCTCATGCCATCAGAAGGATGAAGCCAGGCACTGCTCCCGGACCGGGCGGCATATCTGCTAACCTCCTTCGTGCGGGTGGCAGTGCCCTCTGCGCACTTCTTGCCAAGCACTTCAACCACTACCTTCGAGTTGGTAGGATTCCGGACTCATGGAAGGAGTCGAAAACAGTTTTAATCTTCAAAAAAGGTCAGCAGGAGAATATCAACAACTATCGACCCATCAGTCTTCTCTCGGTTGTGTAGCTCAATCGTATGGAGCGTTGCTTGGAAGAGTATCAGCCTGTGGAGCAAGAAGGGTTTCGCAAGGATTTCTCCTGCATGGACCATATTCAGACTGTCTCACAACTCATCCGAAGGAGCCGCGAATACCATATCCCACTTGTCCTTGTCTTCGTGGATTATCGGAAAGCGTTCGACTCTGTGGAAATCAACGCCATTCTGTGCATGCTGGTATATCATCGCCCTACATCCGACTTCTCGACAAATGTTTCTCGAACACATCGACCACCATCCAGTTGTTCGACCGAAAGCTTAAGATTCCTATCGGGAAAGGAGTACGGCAGGTAGACACGATTTCTCCTAAGCTATTCACAGCGGCACTCCAGGATGCCATGAAGGACTTGAACTGGGACAATAAAGGCTATCTTGTCGACGGTAAACGGATCAGCAACCTTCGCTTTGCCGACGATATTGTTCTCATCTCTACCAGCACGGCAGAAGTCGAGGAAATGCTGAACAAGCTCAATGTGGCAGGTATGAAGATTGGATTGGACATGAATATGTCCAAAACGCAGTTTATGGTCAACCAGTGGTGTGACACGGGACTCGTAAGGTTAAATGGAGTCGCTCTACAACAGGTCGACTCCTACGTCTATCTGGGAAGAGAGCTGAACATGGATAACGACCTCGCTCCTGAAGTCGCCCGCAGGAGACACGCAGCATGGGCAGCCTTCAGTTCGATTCGCGAAGTCACCGATCAGGTCAAGGATGCCGGCCTCAGGGCCTCGATATTCAACGCCTCTGTGCTGCCTGCGATGTGTTACGCGACGGAAACCTGGCCCGACAACAAGACAATCGCCAGAGCAATCCACGACCGCCAACGCGATGGGCAGACTCATTCTCAAGATCTTTCAGAGAGCGGAGTCTGCCTCACTGGATGCAAGCAGCCAGAGATCGAGCGGTCTGGAAGAGTTGTGGTCCCCGCTGAGAAGACCTCCAGCCGACAAAAGGACCATCAAAGTAAGTAAGTAAGTACAGGGTGCGTAAAATGTATTGACGCACCTACTTTTTGTTTCAGCTCCAGTTTTCTCTTTCTACCCCTCTAGGTTTTTGTCTGTTATTTTTGTTGTCTGTGTTGTGCTCAAAAAACACTTACGAAAAAACTGAAGAAACATGATCGTCATCGCTACGGTGGCCCTTTTTTTGTATGTTACCCAGACAGCTGAATACTTGCTTAACAAGAGAATTAGGCGCTGTTCGAAACGGTTGGTGAGGAAAGAGGCCAGCAACCCAAACGTCAGTCACGGCTCTGTCATAACAGGTGATGATTACAATATGTTCAAGCACGATAACGTTCAAATCCAAATTTATCAATCTTTGTCCGATAACGGCAAACGGATAAGGCGCGCAGGTGTGAACAGCTTCTCAGACGAGCACAGCTTAAACGTGAATCGGCTGGATTACTCTTTTTAGGCGATTTTGGAGAATGAGGTCTGGGCTACTTTCAACAGAAGTGACCAGTCGCAGAAGGCTACCCTGTTAAAAGCCCGGAACGAAATCCAAGCGAGTACTTGCGGCGCGTGCTCATGAATTTTTCCGTCGTTTTCGTTCCTGTATTCTCAGTAAAGGAGCCAATGTCGATTACGAGTTATTCTATCGTGTTTGCAAGATCATTTTCCATATTTCCCAAGTGAATATTTTAAAACTTACTGCGCAATACTATTTCCACAGCCGTCATTTACTGCGTCAATACTTTTTATGCACCCTGTAAGTAAGTAAGAAAATCTTTTAAAATCACAAACTGAGAATTCTAATAAAAAAATCATAGCAGTTCGATTTTGAATTCGCTATGGCATGACTCGACATCAATACCGGGGTGGTTTCATCTAGCAAAGTGACGTTCCCTGAGCCGCTTAACCTTCCCACACCTCCAAAATTTGCCCAGCTGGATAGCTGCTTTTTTAGTTATCTTTGCTTAGCCCTCCCGTAGAATCTAAAAACAGAGCGAAATAGCATTTCACGTGGTACGACTCTTCAATCATCTTGGTACTGTACACGTCGCAAAAGAGATGCCACAGGATCTTTATTCTTGTATAAAAAATTTCCTTTCGGTTGATCTTATTTTGGAAACAAGGTACATTTGTGGTAATATTTACTTTCTTATACTTGCTTAATCACGGCAACTGCTCCGGACCATTTGTTCTTGAAACTTCCTTTTTTCGTTTTCTTCCCGACAGTGTGGCGGCGCAGTCGGAGATGACGCCAGCCATCGCATGCATTCGTCTTTTAAACATTTAGGTTGTCCGCTAATTTATGAATGCCTACTAATTGGCCAGCCCAATGCATCAGCCGCTTTCCACTATCATGTAGGTTAATGTGATATTGTTCAAGGTAAGCAGTTTTGGAATATAAGCATTATTAGTTCTTCTACAGACCCTTTGTGTGAGAAACCCCTCTAACTCTGAATGACTGCGTTCCTTCAGCTTATAAACTGTCGAAAGGCAACGTTGACATTTATTACCTTTTCACGGCGAGATGTTTGCCCCGAGAATTTTTGACTCAAAAAATTGACACGCTAGTCGCCCAGATTTGGCCAAAACCAAACAATCGAACATCAGAGACAATCCTTCAGTGGTCATGCCCAATCTCTTCCGATTCCTTTAGAAGGGCCTCTTAAGTACCCTAACGTTTCCTCAATACTACATACCTCTATTGAAGTGCAACATCTGCGCGTTATAAAAATGCTATCCTTCTAGAAGCGTTCAGCCTTTTCCAGTAAAAATTAACGTAAGTGCAGCCGTCACGCAAGCGTGTTTAGCCAAGGTACCGACTTTTCTTCTCACTCTTTAAACTATGAAGGTCGCCTAACACATGTGGCCTTTGTATTCCAGTCTCATGTGCTGAGTTGGTAGACATCAAGTCGAACTTTGGCCCTACTTTTTATCCTGAGCGATCCACTTATTTATTTTAAAAGCTCATCATTTCCGACTCCTCTGTCGACTACTCTAGCATCTGAAGCCAGTTATACGACGAGCTTATTTTCTGGACCGTCTCGTTGTGATATGAGCTCCTCGAATCCTGAGATTAGCTCTCCCTGTTTTAACCCTTAAAGCATCACACGAAAAATGAATAGTTCTTCTGTCACGGGAATCGAAATCTTCTATGTCCTGGAAGCAGCATGCATATTCCGCATCTATTCACACCCATTTTAATTTTTCAGAACAAAATCCAGGATACCTGGTTGTGAAGGAATATTGTAGAAGGGCATGGCGTTCGAAACACTATACCGTTGGACTACTTAAGTGCGAACTGCCATTTTCGAGCGCAGCGAGTGCATAGTTGAGAAATCTCGTGGTACACGTGTTAGAGCGTATCCAACGTCAAAGGTTGGAGGAAAATTAGGTGAAACAGAACATTCACCCGATTGTTGTTCCATATAACTACGACTCCTATAATGCATCGAGAATACGAGGGTGGTATAAGAACTCTATTTACGTACACATTATCACGCAGAACGGTTAAACTCTACTTGACAGCGTTATATTGTCCCGCTCATTTCAGTGAGCGATGTCCACGTCCGGGTGAGTCACGTTCATGACGGATGTACATAATTCGGCAAACATTTTGAGCATTGGGATTATAACACCGCAAGGAGGCTCAGCTCCTCAAAGCTGCGAGAGAACAACGTTACGCAGAGAAGAACAGCGACTTGGGTAAAATGGCTTTTTATGAGAACCCAGCTCTGGGCTGCGCGCACAGCATAGAAATTCCGATGCCATCGCTATTTCTCCCACAGGATATTAATAAACCAGCAGGCTATCCGTATGCTTGATACACTGGACATTTATGCGTAGAGTCTCTCAATCGGAATTGTCTCTCCACTCCTCTTCGTTTTCGGTTTTGCATTAACCTTTTCAATTTTTTTTTCGTGCTTTCTTCAACTATCCGTATTGGCCTCACTTGATGGCGCAATAGTGTTACTTTTAGTTTAACTTTTTCATGCTTTTCAAGCTTCTGTAGGGAGAGTACTCCCTATACTCTCTGTTGCACGTAACGCGGTCGGCAAAAGGCGCCGTTATTGTGCCCATCACCAATCGATTTAATTAGGTGGGTGAAAAAGTCTTGCACCACGGCGTAATTTTTTTCAAAATTTTATCGTTCCTTTTTTGAGCGACTTTACTCTACAAAGTAGTTACCGTTTACATCTACATCCATCTTCCATCTGACGGGGAGACCATGGAATCCTTTCTTCCAGAATGAAGTCAGCTGTGACTCGAAGAAGTGCTCCACCTCGGATTCCATTTCGGTTCGGTCGTTGAAGCACCTATCCCTTAGGTGTTGCTTGAGAGCTTGAAGGAGGTGGAAGTCCGATGGCGCAAGATCTGGCGAATGCGGTGGGTGGGGCAGCACCTCCCTCCTAAGCTCATGCAACTACTGGCGAGACGACTTTGCAATGTGGGGGGGGGGGGGGCGAGCATTGTCGTGAAGAAGGTAAACATCCCTCGCCCTCACCGTCTGCGACATGGCCTCGCTCAGCTTCTGCAGCTGTGTAGCATAGATGTTCGCTGTTACTGTGGTGCCGTCGCCAGGAAGCTCGCGATAGAGCGTTCCTCGAGAATCCCATCAACAGCACAGCATTACCTTCCTCTGGTGGATGTCCGCCTTGAGGTTGTGGTTCTCCTTGAGGGAGCCACTGGGGGCTCCAGGACGTAAGTCCAACGCGACGTCCCGCGCTAGCCGCATGCGACGTCGCGTTGAAGTTAGCTACGTCCTGGAGAAGAAAAGAGACAGAGTTGAGGATGAGATGAGTCTGATGTCTCCTGGTAGGGAAGTGGGAATGATTGTTAACAAAGTGCGGCGGAATCAGACTCAATCTATTTGAAATGAGTGAAGGAAAATGCTTAAGGATCTGATGAGGGAAATTCGAAACAAGAGCTGGGACGGAATTACTAACTAGAAGTTTCGGAAGCAAGCGTAAGTTTCTATTGGGGGGGGGGGGGGAGAGAGAGATGAGCGCACTAATTCATATTTTCCTTTAATCCTAACTTTATGCTACACTTGACGGTCACCAACTCACTTGTCTTGGTTCACGTGTAATGACACTGGCAAACACCCCATTAGCAAACGCTAAGGACCTCCTTATTTCTCCAATCTACAAGCAGAGGCAGAAGCATTCTACTGCTCCCATTCTCTTCCAAGCGCCTCCACCAAGAGAGTTCCTCCTCCATTTCATTTAGGGCTCCCTGTGGTAAAGAACTAGGCGAGGAGCTTAAACACTGGCAAAATTTCGAACTCTGCGACTAATCACGCGTCACCGAGCGCACGTCAAACTAGTAGCCGTCCTTGACGGCCCGTCCCTGTTGGAAGCAACCGGACCGCAACAACTCGTCCAATCTCGTCGCGCACCCTGCGTGACGCTAGGGGTTCGCGCGGCGTTGGTGTTATGTCTGCCCCCCGCCACTTGGCCTTCCGAGTATGGTTAAGGCCGGCAGCAGAGTCTTGCGGGTGCCGCGGACCCGCCATGACAGCGGCGGGTGGTGCGGCCCACTGTACGCAATACTGCGTACTTTTGCCGTAGTTGCGGCTTCTAAGAATGTCAGAGATGTAGTAAGCAAAACGCTTTTTCTTTTGTGAAGAAGCGTTTTCTATGCCAAGTTAGGAGTTCTTGAATGTAAGCCCCGAAATCTAATAGAACCCTCCTTATAACTCAACAGTTCTGTATCATTTTGTGTTTGCTCTCACTTTTGTCGTTCTAACTCCACTAAAAGTTCCTCGGTTGAAAAGAAGCTCGGAGATAACGTGGTAGCCCTTGTGATGACAGCATTCCCTCCGATGCCTTGTTGAGTCCGGGCGGTCTGCCCGATTCAGTTATAGCTGATACTTAAAAAAACGGTCTGCTTTATTGTTGCATTTCTGTGTAAGGGTTTTCCCTAAACCTCACACGGCTCACTTGTGGCTGGAAGGCAACGAAGGTTTTCAGTGCAATTAAGGTTACCTAATATCGTGCTAAGGCTTTTTTTGCGTTACGTTTTGAGTGCAGAATTCCATACGCCTCCATTTGTCGAGGCACTAGCGGTGATCATATTGTTGGTTGTTAAGCCCTTTTATGGACAGAAATTACGCACCAACCTATTACATTCCTAGCATATAAATTCGTTTAAAAAATGTTTCCAAGTAAATAAACCACTATCGACACCCATCTATCACGTCCCCGGCGGGTCTCACCCGCAGCTCCTGGCGCTGCGGGTGAGAGCCGCAAACTGCGGCAGCCCTCGGGATCTTTACGTGCGGCTGCTCCGCGACAACTCGTCCGCACCACGGTTTCCACCACAGTGGCAGCGTGGGTCCCACTGCGGCGGGAGCGATATGGACGAGTTCTCGTGGTGCTGCCGCGAGACTCTGTAGAGGCCCTAACGAGGAAGACCAGGATTCATCCTCCGTGACCATCTTCCGTAACGACATTCTCGAGAAAGTCCTTATTACGAAAACGAACAAGAGAGACTGAGCGATCGTCAGTCGCGAAGCCTTGTCGGAGTCATGGAGTCAGTAGGTCTTCACTGCAATCGCAGTATTTATATGCCCTCAGAAGCAAATTGCCACGTATGCGAAATATTCTAGATTGTTCGTGCTACAACTGTGTGGTACCAAACGGTCCTCGGAAGTTCCTATTAAATCTTGAAAATTTTTCAAAATTTTTGATGCTTCTGTCCTTGTTATGACGGCCTCCATCCTTCTTTGTCGAATTCTCCGAGGGTCAAATATATTAGGTCTCTATTTAGAGTTCAAAGCCTTCGGTGAAATTCTTCGAACGTACTCCATGCAAATGCCAAGAGAAGCTCATAGATTGCTATGTCTATGATAATATCTAGCACCCTAGTCGTTAATTGCTCTGCAGCTCCACCTAACTTGGTAACAGGCGTTCGCTCGAACCTATTTAAGTAGTGTAGAATCTTGTGACTTTCGCAGAAACAATTTCTCTTACGACTTCATTGGATTCGTACAATAGACCTCGACGAGACGAACCGAATACCAATAGCGAACAATGGTTCTCTCCAATAGCAACACGAGCCTCGCGGTCGTGAGGCTCGTGTTGCTACAGGGGAGAATCCGGTCAACTGAGGGACGGGTACTGTTGCTTTCCTGTTCACGTAGCAGTCGCCGTTCGGTTGCTAGATGGTTGCAAGGTAATCATGCTTTCGGTCCGATAATCGTGCCTTCGTATCCCACTGCTTGTAGCCATATGTCCACGTATATCCGACTGGCACATAAATACGTGTATACATATGCATATATACACATATTTGCTTATACACTGAAAGATGTGTCTACATATACGCATATGTTCACACACGAACTGGAAAAAATATAGAAAAGTTTTACTCGTAAGGCGTTCATTAGGTCTAACGGTAAGTGATTTCCGTATCACAATATTCCCTGTAGCACAATGCGAAACACGGTGCTAGGCCTGTCTTCCCTATCTCATAGGAGGAGAAAGTTTGACCTAATCACAGTCTACAGGGTTCTATACGGACATTAGGAACTTAATTCTAACGTTTCCTTCAAACTGAGGGCGTCTAGTAACAAAGGAGGTCGAGTGAAATTAGACATTCCTAGGGCTAAACGGAATGTAAGGTACCATTTTTTGTGAATAAAGCTGGCACTGAGTTCGACAAACTGCTAAGGTTAGGCATTGTTACAAGCGAATTCAGCGATTTCAAAAGGAAACTTGACAGGCTACATTTGACCTAAGAAGATTCTTATCACTGGTATATCTTTCTTACAACTTCTAAAATTTCCTATACTCGAGTAGATATCGTTATGCATGTTGTACTACGTTAGGTGAAACGTTTTGTTGTTAAATGTTCTCACACGGATATCCTGTGTAATAAATGAATGAATGAATATGCATATAATACCTACATATGCATATATGCGTATGCATATGTGTATACACGTGTATGTACATAATATATGTAAATGTATACACGTACCTATCTACATACAAGCTGGATATAGAAAGATATAGACAATTTTTATTTTTAATATTCAGTAAGGTTTTTCAACCACATGACCACTCGGCGGGCTCATCGGTTCTGGGCCAAGTGCGTAAATGAAATTCAACATTACGTAAATCGTAAATCGAAATGGCCGGAAGCAGGATTCCTATCATGGAACAAAAATTCCGGATAACCCTGACCAGAGCCTTTTAAAGCTGCTGTCAATGTTATTGTTTTGCTTTATCTCACATCTGAAATAAAGTCATCCATTTCTCGAGGTATGGAGAGTCAATATCCCCGAAATAGCTTTCAAATCCAGCCCACACTTTTGTCGCGGACAAAGGCGATATTGTTGGACAATATGCAGCATAATTGATATGTAAGCGCCGGCCAGTTTTGAAAAACGATTGTTCCATGCACACAGCACTGCGAAGTACGTGTTGTGGTCAACGTGTAAGAAGTTTAAGTCTAATGGTTAGACTAGGCGGTGACGGTGCACCAAGACCGCTTTGAGAAGATTTGCGAGCGCAAAGGGGTAGAGTGTGCACAGACGCATGTGCAGGTGCAAGAGCGCAGAGACTCTGGCTGACGATGCGCGTCCTGCCGAGAGACGCAGACAGCGCAAGAGCGACAGAGACGATCGGGCGCACTTGGATAGCAAAAGTGTGTTGCTAACAAGGGAGGTCAATGAACGCCCTGTGGGAATTTTCAAAGTGACCTATTGAGGGTTGTAGGGGGTCGTCTGAGAGGCATCGTAGTGACTTTCAAATTTCCTGTGGACATCTGGGTAGATCAAAAATTGCAAAAAACCGTTAATGCGAATAATCGTTAGTGCGATTGCGAACAATTAATCGCCCAATTACTCGAAAATCGGACATCTCTGTTGTTCGAACAATGTTCGAAATCGAATTTCGCGAAAAACCATTATTCGAACATTGTTCGAATTTTTCGAATAAGTTGATTTTTGAAAATTCTACTTCCGAATTTTCAAAAAATCGACCTATTCGATTGTTCGACTTTTGAGTTTTTCAAACAATCGAATTATTCGATTGTTCGATTTTCGAAAAGCTCAAAAATTGAGTTATTCGACTGTTCGACTTTCGAAAAAAATACCAAAAAGCTCAACTCTAGTGACAGCGAATGGATGGCGGAATGGGTGTTGGGGCGGACTTGCACAAAGAAGGTCAGCTTTCATGGAAGTCGTCGCAGAGACCCCGAATAACGCTGACCCGCTTCCTGAATGCTTTTTCGTAGGTCTGGTTCTCCCACTCAAAAGAACGACGAAAACTTGAGGACCCGTCCTGACCTGTTTGGCTCGATTGTCCATCATGCACTAATGTGCGGCATTCGGCAACTTGGCTGGAGCAAGGGTTAAAAGAACACGTTACTGGTACCCAGTTTAGAAGAAAATGTTTAGAAAAAGATGATCAATAAGACCAGGGTGATGCTTATAATATGGACACTTTCGATTTTATTTTTCATCAGCACTTGGCGTATTCTGGCCACCGTGTTCTACCGAAATACTGCAAGGGGTAATTGTAGACATTGTGGGATCATCTTTTGGTTTTAGCGTAAAGAATAAAGAATAAAATAACTTTTTGTGGTGAGCCACGCACTTTCCTCTACTGAATGTTAAGAAGGAAATTTGAACCCGTGTTTGGCCTATGCAATGGTTTGCAATAGCCAGCCGATGAATAAGTTGGTGTTTTACCTTTACCAAACAAGTCTAGGGCCAATTCACCGATTCCGGAGGGATGGAAGGCTTGGTCGATCTGGTGGGGAATAGGAACCAGGAACCTAAAATCGGGTGCATGCGACTGCCGGCCCATCCTCCTTCGGCTGCACTCCACGCGTCCAGGTTTCCGTCTCAGTTCAGTGTCTGTTCAGCCATCAATCGCTCTGCTACGAAAAGCCGAAAGGGTGGCCGATTCTCATTTAGCTTGGAAGTCTAGTTGCCAAAATCTATCAGAGAGTCTGAACAGACTTCAGCACAACAGATGTACAGATTTATTCATTATTGCACTGTAAAGGACCACTATTCCAGCGGTATTGCATGGCTTAAATTGGAAAACTCCCTTCAATAATATTATACTGCCTGACCCCATATAACCAACGACAATCCAAGGTCTAATCACAAAACCGATAATCAATCTCGATCAATGAGAATCCAGCTCGTTAGTATCGCAGTTTTGCGTTTAGGGCATGAAGTCGAACAGATAGGAATACTATCACGCCGGAAATCAGAATGATGACAGCATTGAAGAGGCATATCCATGACAAACCGATGTTGCTCACACACAGAGCGACCTGAAAGTGCGGAGATTCTAAAATTCGAGCCTTTACTCAGAATAGTCAAAGTAGCACACGGAACTGTTTTTTTTTTTCTTCGATGCGAAGAAGAAGAGGGAATCGGTAGACAAAGTTAGGGCCGCGTTCAAATGCGTAGAGAAAGTTGGTTTTTTTTAAATCTAGAATCTGATTTCCTGCTGGAACCTTAAGTAAATAACTTTCTGTGATTAACTGACTGTTAAACAGGCAAATAGAGCCGAGGAAACCGGACGTTTGAAGCAAAAACAGAATGCCCTTATCCCGACTTTCCTGCTTTCTCGCTGGAATTTGGAGCAGCGTTTAGCAAAGCTGATGGCCTTCAGTTCACCAAATTCAAACTGATTGGAAACATTTTAGAACTGAGAATTTTCTTCGGCCTCTGTGACAAATTCTCCGGCGAAGCTGCCATCATGTGAGGGTCGCGAGACATTGCGGAGGGAGCAGCTCCATAACTGGATCACAGATTAATGTGGTCCAAGCGAAGGATAAAAGTGTATTGTTGAGAAAGGATGATCCTTTCAATGTCAATATTCATACAAGTCAACGCTTAGGCGTCAATTTTTTTCATCAACAAATCTGAGCATGACTGTACCTGTCTAACGTCGAAGTTCATTTCAATCCAACTTTGCTTCACAATGTCGTCATGTGGTATAATAAAGTTGGCTCGTCTCGTCAGCTGAAAATTTCAGTTTGCGTTTTCCCATTGTGTGTAATCACAAATACATATGCTTGTAGATGAAACTGTTCCACAAACAGGAGACTGAGCTCATACCACCGAAAAGCACTCTTCAGGGAGGTCACATCGTTACCTTTTATTCTTTCGTTCGATGCAATAAACGGCAAAGCGTGATGCGATCGGCGACGACGTGGCGGATCAGGGCAAGTTGGCACCTGAATATTAACGAAGTGACTGGTTTGGCTTCATATCATTCGACTGCCACAAAAGCGGGAAATCGGATGAAAAACATGTGCATTTCTGCCACGCCACCAGTCAGATTGGAAGCTTTGTGTGCAAGCTATTCTCAAAAGAAGCTGTTGTGAGAGTTCACACGAATACACATTTAAACCTAGGAAACTCATCCAGATTTTTGTTTCTTGGAGATCGAATCCTTATAAAATGGTTTTTCATACGCGTTTATTAATCGGGTGCAAGCTAGTGAATGAATACGTCAACATAAGATTGCTCTTCTTATTTTGAAGATTTTCTATAGCTCAATAAATGTTTAATGAGCTAATTAAATTAAGCAAATGAAATGTTAACGTTTGGTCCAAAAATGAAGTCACATTTAGGCAGCGTCACTCTCATTCAAAATAAATTCTCTCCATTCATAAATGAGTTCTTGTTTAAGTAAAAGCATTTCTTTGTCTTTTTTATATTTGATAACGTGACAATCATGGGGCTTCGCGAGCATGAAACGTGGACATCTGGGTGGGAACTGCCGCTCGACGCTGTTGCGGCGGCCGCGGCGAAGTTTCCTCTGACTATTCAGCCGCGCGCGGCGGAACCGCTATGAATTGAGCGTCGCGATGGCATCGCAGCGATGGAAGTATGCGCCCGGCCTTAAAGGCCGCCACAGACTTCTGCGGCGCCGCTGGAGGCGAGCTCTGCGTCTCTGCCCTATGGTTAAGTATAGGGCAGCGGCGCCGCCGGTGCCGCCGGTGCCGCCGGCCGCCAGCGGCACCGGCGGCGTCGCTGGCGGAAATGACTTGAATCATTCCACCCGGCGGCGCCGATCCAGCGTCTGTCTGTCTGCGCTCTGCGCTCTGCCATTTCGCGGCGGGATCCAGAGCGGAGACGGTCGATGCGGGCGCACGATCGTCATCGGGGCGCGTTATTGTTAAGCACCAGTCGGTCCCCACTAGAAACAGTACAGTACCTCGCCGTCACCGCTCCCACTGATGATGAGTCAAGCCGCTGAGCGGCGCCGCCGAGCGGCGCCGCAGAAGTCTGTGGCGGCCTTTACTGATACCTTCTTGCTAGTTTCCCTGTTCCCGTCCCACCTACATGTCCCTCCTTTCTGGTTGCTCTCCTGGTCCCCATAGGTGCCCTCTTACTGCGTTTCCCTCCCTCTAAGGGGTCCTCCCACGCTCATAGTAGACGTAGTCGCTACGTCTTCTTAAATCTAGATGCTCTGAAATGCGTGCAGTTGCCGCTGTATGAAGCAGGAGAGGCTGCACTTTTCCTGCGGCAGCAGCATCCCATGTCGGGTTTTGAATTCGTACGCTCGCCGCACGACGTCGATGACAACTCTTCTGAATCCAGACGCTTGTTGCGTGACCTAGAGTACCCGCCTTCTGAATGCAGAAGTTCATAAGCGTTCAGTTGCCGCTGTGTGCATGAAGAGGGTGCGCAGATGGCAGATTCCTTGTTCCCCATATGAATTCCTATACGGCTCCCTTCTTGCTGGTTCCCCGTCCTGGTCCTACCTCCAGTGGCCGTATTCATGAACGTTCCCGGGAACGTTCAAGGCTTCCCTCGGGAAGCGACCGGGGCGGGAAGCAAAATTTCGTATTCATGAACCTGGCGGGAAGCAACGGGAGCCTCCCACGGGAGATGGCGGGAGGCTCCCGGCCTACCCGCACTCAACCGTTCGGGAACACCGGGAAGCTGTCAATGAAGAGGTGTGTGTAATTGCACGCAATAGGATTTCGATGGCTGTTTTGGCATCGAAAGCCATCTTAACGGGTGTTATCTTCGCCGTTCGTCACGTAACGTTTTCCTAGGCCATCTTCGAGTGTGGGGGGTGGATATTCTCTTCCTATCAAGTGCGATTGCCGTTTTCGCAATTTATTAGCATAAATTGCCTGCTAATTTAGGAAAGAGATAAATTGAAAGGCAAGTGCTTCAAAATGCATAAAACTAGACGATATTTGACACTACTAGCCATGGTGAATCAAAACTCGAGAGTCCGCACGAAGAAAATGAAGAATCGACAATCTTCAATGTTCCGGACAGCAAAAAGTTTTGCTGCTGAGAAGTGCAGCTACAATATGCTCTGCAATCTATGTTGACCTAGAAATGCAGAGTATCCCAGAAAATGTCGTCACTGTCTTATAGCCTACTTTAAAAAGCAGAAAAAACAAACTTCCAATGGCTGGCTACGAGTCGAAATCATGTTAGCCTTTTATTCGTTGTACACAAATCTGGCGTTAAATTACCTAGAGATCGTTGAAGAAGACCTTCGTACAGGCAAAGGAATTGAACCCTACCTTGTTCGAGCATATATTTGCAGTTCCACTTATGTAATCTCTAAAAAATTGATAAAGCAATACCGTCAAACACCCCACACACCGATTCTGAACGGCTGCAGGAGGTGCCTATTGTCCAAATACACAAACTGGAGCGCGCTAGATGTGAGCGTCTGGTCACACTTACGAAAATTTACGATTTACGACTCAAAAATTGTCGTAAATCGTAAAAAAGTCGTAAATCGTAAAAAAAATCCTCAAAAATCGCCGTAAATCTCAAAATCGTAAATAGTAAATCGTAATTACGCACACCCCTGGAAATTTAGGAAAGAGGTAACGCAAACTAAACTCCCGACTGAAAACGGAAATCTCGAAATGTTGTTGTTCTTAGTGTTGACTGTAATGCAGCCTATTCCCGTCCACTGCGCTTCTGAGCTACAATTCCGTGTCCTTGAATTCCGGTAAACCCAGAAATACTTCAATATTCAGTTGAAAACCCTGTAATTTGAGAAATTAGTTTTTGAAATCTTGCAATTCCCGCCTCCGCTGCGAATCTAACTCGCGCGTCGCGGTCGCTCCTGCTTCCCGGTCGTTCATGAATAGCGACCGGGTTGCGGGAAGCCGGGAGCGGGATGCGGCGGGAGCGGGAAGGCATCTCCGGCCTTCCCGCTCCCGCCGTTTCATGAATACGGCTACAGGTGCCTTCTTTCTGGTCGCTCGCTCCCTCCCCCCCCCCCCATCGCCCTCGCGGTCCCCCTTACTACTCTACCCCACTAAGTTGTCCTCCCACCCTCATGGCACGAAGTCCGCGGCGACCGTACGCCCATTGCGCGACATCGGTGTCACATCTTCTAAAACCGCACGTTTCGTCTTCCTTACTGGTCCCCTCTTAATGGATCCACTTGGTGGTCTTCCTTACTGCTCTCCCTTATTGGTGACTCCCTACTGGTCCCTCCTTATTGCCTCCACCCTTGTTGGCACCGCCTTCTGGCCTACTTCATTTTTTCGCTATTGACCACCCATCCTGATCCGTCCGCTTCCCTGGTCCAGCTGCGTTCGACGAAAATACCATACATTCGTCACCAGACCATGCCAATCCCACTATACGTACATTCATATGAGTGGAAGTTTCGCCGTTCGTCACTTACGTTAACTAGTCTGACATTACCGTATCCTTGCCAAGGACAATGCGACAGGATAGAGAAACATTAGCTATTTTATTTTATTTTTTTCATTTTAAAGTTCTGAGACTTACGACGCTTTTAGAAATCCACTGCTCCCATCATATCATCACTATTTAAGCACATTCTTCATGGAGTTTGAGTGAAATGCGCAGCTACGCTAATTCAAAGACTGTAGAGCTCTCTCACTTCACAAAATTCTGATCCAGGTTCCTTAATTCGCAGGGTGATTTCACAGTCGAAATACATGTTGTCGCGGTCTGCGTACTTGTACACGTGAGCCTCTCGTCCCGCCATAAGGTCCTCTGGATACTCCAGGTTCGTCAGTAGATACTTGTCCAAAGCGCATCTGAATTGGCTTTCTCTCATCGAAATTGGGAGAGTTGATTTTTCAGCGAACATTGTAGAACAACATAAGGTATTGTTCTAGCACAGAATAACTAACGAGGAAGGTCAATGAAGTGACGGCGGAGCTTCTCAAAGCGACCTATATAAGATTGTACGACGTTGTCTGGGAAGCACCGTAGAGGTTTCTAAATTCCCTGTCGACCTCTAGGTAGGTTTAAAAAAACTAGGAAAAACCTTTAATGCGGGCTGGTAACGCGAAACTGTCGTCTGGAACACCTTGGTCGTACTCTGAAATAATCCAGCAAAAGTTTAGAGCTTGTGTCCCAGACAATGTCCTACAATCCTATATAGGTCGCCTTGAGTATCTCCACGGTCATTTCCTTGACCTTCCCCGTGAGATGTGCTGTGTCCAAGAGCATAAAAGCGGTAAAAATTGATTGCATATTTACCCGTTCTCGTTTATGAGCTGCACCTTTTCACCGTTACCATCGTCGACAAAGCACGAATGTACAACCATACAGAACGTGTCGGCCTGTTCTGCTTCGCAGGTCCACTTGTGATAAACCTGGAACAAGTTAATGTGTGCGAAATTGGTTCAGCGCTGAAACACCGTTGAACTCCTTTTTTCATCAACAACCCTCAGTGACCACCAGACGCCTTTAGTAACATACCATTTGTCCAACGGTAGCAAAATATACGGGAAATCCTGTGGGCGAACCGTCTAAGACCTCGTATTTGCAAACGGGCATAGGAACTTGCTTTGTATGAAGTGTTGGCGGTGGCATTCTGAAATTTTGAAAAATGACACTGCCGTAAACAAATTCAGGGGTTTATGGTGCGCAAACTTGATAA
This sequence comes from Heligmosomoides polygyrus bakeri, assembly GCA_947359475.1. Taxonomy (NCBI): domain Eukaryota; kingdom Metazoa; phylum Nematoda; class Chromadorea; order Rhabditida; family Heligmosomidae; genus Heligmosomoides; species Heligmosomoides polygyrus. Next base: position 25,427,728 of record OX375870.1, read on the forward strand.
CGATTTCCTTCTCCAGACGACGTTCCATTTCCATATAGAAGCACTGCACTCGGTAAATCCGGTCAACTTTCGTCAGATAGTTGAGATTAAATGCGATGATGAGTGATGTCGATAAGAAGACGCCACGAGGTGAAGTCTGAAGTAAAGCTATTCGTATACTTTGCTTTTATATGTAACGGATCAACTTTTAAATATAATAATAATAGTAGTAATATTATTCAGATTTTAAAACCAAACATCGCATCTGCGTGGCAATGAGTTGTTATTTCAGATGTAAGGCACTATTGTTTCTAGCCACTATTACATCGGTTCTTTCACAACAGTAGCTTCGCAGGGTCTTAGATTTGCTGAATTTTGTCTGCTTGGTGAGATTGCTAGCCATTTCTCAAAAAAGGGTGTAGCCCAGTTATGTCTAATAGTGGAACTTTCGCGCCAGCATTGTTATGCAGTTCATGTGTCGATATGCTCTCTATATGCAGTCTAAAGGAGAGAAGTAGTTTCACATTACAGAATCGATAGATGCAACTCTGCCTCAAAAGAGTATAAGTGCTAAAAAACCTTTTGAGTACTACTTCAGTGGAAAAGGAACCCAGTTCTAACCCACAGCAGCTCATGTGTCCTTTTTCTCAGAGCCGACCAAAGGAAACTGGATTTGCAAATTCCTTTCGCTTCACTGCTTAGTGAGGAATCATAATGCGAGTAAGTAGATGTTTACTTATTGCAACTGGGAGGCTTTCAGAAGTTTCCTCAGAATTCCTTTGCAAAAACAAACTCTTGCTCACGGTTGCTGCTGCAGTGCATGGCGGATTTTTTATAAACAGGACTTGAACGGTCTCAATTCTCCTCACATGAAGATTTTATGTTTGAAAATAAGTGACTGTTTTATGTACAAACATATGCAAGACGCGTGCTACAAGCTAAATGACTGTACTAACAAGCAACAGGACAAGGGAGTACGGGTCAACACTGATCGTGAATATGACGAAAGCCCCAAAAATCGGCCAAAATATCATATTTTCCTGAGTTTGGTGCAGCGGTGAATTGCAAGCTGTTGTAGCTAAAAATTGGCAGAAACCTAGCAGTTAGACTCACGGAGATTCGACGTTCGATGCCACACGTTTTGAAAGCAAGCCGTAAACTGGTGTTCTGGGGACCGCTTGGACTCAACGGCGAACCGCGGCAGTGTGGATCATCTAGGCGATCTTGGACAAACACAAGACCTTGGAATGGATTCCGTGTCTCGAAGTGAACCTAAACGTCAGGTTAAGTCACGTCTGCAGCTCTATGAGAAGCAAAAGTTTCTAGTTTTTGAACACACTTGTTTTCAGGTAATTAGCACACACAGGTCTACTTGATTAGGCACAGCGCAAGCCTCATCAATGCGACCAGAAGTCTGATGCTGACCGGTGATAAATTATCATCTAAGAACCGTACCTCAAAGTAGCTATCGGCACAATCTACAACTGGATCTCCAATGATCCCATTGTCGTGCTGCGCTTGAGATACAGTCTAAACACGTAACAATAAGCAATATACATTCGGTTGTCGGAAACGTTCTGCAACAATGCGAAAATGTTATCAAAAGTTATTGTTTTACTTGTACACAATTTTTAAAGCAATCACAGCTGACATTGACAACCCTCTTCCATCTAAGGGCAGATACCATCTTCCAAAATGTAAACAGCTGTGACTCGAAGTACTGCTTCTTCTTCTTCCTCTACTTCTCCTGAGCGTTTAGTCCCGCGCAGTGGCAGGGTCAGCTGTTCTTGTGATCTGTCGCCACCTCATCCTATCAAGGGCGTCATCTGCCGTGGCGCCGACTTCGGCGAGATCTCTCTTGATGACGTCCTTCCATCTTTTCCTTGGGGCTCCTCTCGGACGCTCTCCGGGTGCCTCGAAATCTAGGGCCAACCTTGTGGGGTGATCCTCTGGTTTTCTGAGGACGTGTCCATACCACCTCAGGTGCTGCTCTCTCATCTTCAGCTGGATCGGGCTGTCTTAATCACTGCCCTAACATCCTCGTTTCGCACCCTGTCCCGACGGGTTCATCCACATGCCCACCTCAGCATCCTCATCTCCGCCGCAGCAGTTGCCGCTCATGCGCCTTACCCAGGGCCCAGCACTCACTGACGTAGAGGAGGGCAGGTCTCACAACTGTTCTATAGAGCTTGCCTTTGAGCGTCCTGGAGCATTTACGGTCGCAGAGGATCCCTGTGGACTCCCTCCACTTGAGCCAGGCTGCGTTTATCCGTCCCCTGACCGCCTGGTCCACACTTCCTTAGGTCACTTCCGAGGTAGCGGAATTCTTCCACCTTCCCGATTGTTTCCCCTTGGCAGTCTAGGATCGATCCAGCGCATTGCTCAGAGCTGATGAACTTCGTCTTCTTCACGTTCAGCCGTAGGCCGTTGTCTGCGAGGGCTCTCTGCCACAGCTGCACCTTCTCCTCCAGCTCCTCCTGGTTGTGGGCTACCAGGGCGATGTCGTCCGCGTAGAGGATCGTTCTGAGAGAGCCTTCCTCAAGGTGGTTCACTATAGAGTCAAGCGTCAGCAGGAAGAGGAACGGGCTCAGAGCCGACCCCCCCCCTGTGATGTCCACTCTCCATGTCACCCCGTGTGGAGTTCGTATCGCCGCTTTCGAGCCCTCGTACATGTCCCTTATGACCGTGATCAGACGTTCCGGGACATCCCTCCCTCGAAGGACATTCCAGATTACGGCCCGAGCTAGCCTGTCGTAGGCCTTCTCCAGGTCCAGGAACGGCAGGTAGCAGGGTTTTCTTTCTCCCGATATTTCTCCATCACCTGACGAGCGATGAAGATGGGGTCTGTGGTGGACCTCTCAGGCATGAAGCCCCACTGCACCTGGGAGATGGGTATCATCTCCCTCAGCCTTGAGTCGACCAGTCGTTCGTAGATCTTCATCGTGTGTGAGATCAGTTTGATCCCTTGGTAGTTGAAGCATTCGGAAGCGTCTCCCTTCTGCTTGAAGATGGGAACTATGATGTTGTTCCTCTAGTCATCCGGCATCTTACCTTCTTTCGTGATTCTTTTGAGGAACTGCGTCAGCCAGTTGATTCCGAGGTCCCCGAGCACCTTCCAAGCCTCTACTGGCACACCGTCAGGCCCTGCTGCCTTTCCGAGTTTCATCTTCCCTATGGCCTTGCGAACCTCTTCTTGCGTCCAGGGTGGGATGGGTCCTTCCGTAGGTTGTTCCTCTTCGACCTCCCGACGAGGGAACTCCTCGTTCAGGAGTTCCTTGAAGCACTCCTCCCATATCTCTCTGACCTCGACCGGCTTCCGTAACACCCTACCGTCAGCACTCTTCACAGTCTTCACTACTCGAATGTCGAGGCTAGCTCGATGACGCGCCTTGGCCAGGCGGATGTGACTCGAAGTCCTGCATCACCTCAGATTTTAGTTGCGCCTAGTCGTCGAAGTGTCCATCTCTCAGATCTTGCTTAAGAACCAGGAAAAGGCGGCGCAATGTCCTGCGAATATGGTGGGTACCGAATACCTCCCACCCGAGCTCCCGCAACTTTCGGAACGAGACATCTCTGCAACATGCGTCGTGAAGAAAGTACACATTTTTCCGTCCTGGTCGTTTCCACTGCCTTGCATCATTCAACCTTTGCAGTTGGACAGTCTAGATATTAGCAGTCACTGTGGTGCCGGCTTCGAAGAACTCGTGGTAGAGCTTCCGCTGAGGCTCCCACCAGCGCTCTTCAGGTTCTTCAGGTAGACCTTTGACTGAACTTTGATTGCTTCCGAGGCGGCTCTCCTTGGGAAAGGCACTGGGTCTTCCGGATATGGTGGACGTAGAAGACCCAGAACTCATCCTCCGTGACTATGTTCCGCAGAAAGTTCTTAGTATGGAAGCGAAGAAGGAGAAACTGGGTGATGCACAGCCGCGACGAGCGGCCCGCGTCACGCAGATTGTGGAGCACTCACTCGAGACCACATCTATTGTATTATAGAACATTCTGGAACGCATCGCATAATATTCTGGAATGTGCGGGCTATAAGCTAGTAGCACTAACCAGACCGCAACAGTTTTTGTTAAATCTTGAAGAATGCGTGAAAATTTCGTTGCTGGACTTTTCCGAATATTACCAAACATCACATCGATTCAAGTGCTAGCCAAAGACCCACCCACAGTTACCACTTTCGAACATCGCTGTGTACAATATCTATTTTTTTCTACAACCTTTGTCTACAAAGGCGCGCTTCGGGAGGCAACTCACTGCTACACAGAGAAGCAGAATCATCAGATGTGGAAGACTACCCATTGTATCCACCGCTGCGGTTGTATCACTTGTTGACCTGAAAGCGTTCTTCGAAATGCTTGCTTGTGGGGTGTGGCAGAAAATACAACACGCGGGTTAAGAGAATTGGAAAAATATGTGAACATGGAATAGAATATGGAATATTCTGATATCTTTGAAGCATCCTCACAAGTTTCCAGAAGGATTCATTCAACCACATTTGGAATTCTGAATTCACTCAATCACATTTGGAGGAGATACAACTATGAAACCGCGCTGTCCTCGGTTGGCTATGAGGAAAGCACTTTGCCATTGCAAGGCAACAACTGCCGCTGGACACGACACTTCCCGAATTGTAGTCCTTATGAAAAACCAAGATAAATTAGCTGTTGCATGAAGCAATGCGGTTGGTATACCTTCCTACACAGCCCGTTCATCGATCTAGTGTTTATGTATCCAAATTCTCCAAACTGTGGTGACATTCAAACGCTTCCACAACGTTATCTCCTCCAAATATGTATGGCTCAATGAATTCAGACAGGCATCTCTCGCTTTACTCAAGCGTGAGGGCGACATCTATTTTATAGCTCTTGGTTTCATTTAAATGTCAACAATGCAATAGGTTCCAAAAATTATACCTCCTTTTGAACGCTCATGAATTTTGTATCCGCTCATCTACTTTAAAGAGATCTCATTTATATAAAAATGCAACAAAACAGGAATATGTTGGAAGACGGAACAACGCCACGCATTTCTACAACGTGCCGCTCTCCCCTCTTGTATAACAGTGTAAATATCATTTACATAAAGATGAAGTTCTGCAATCAGGGAAAGCATGATTTTTGCGTTTAGCATTGCTGAGTGTTCGCTTTAAAGGAAATTTCGATGCGCTCGGAATATTCATGAAATCCTACACAAGAATCATTTTACGGAAGCGAGTCCATCACGTTATTTCCTGATTAAGAAGGTCCCAACAAGCAGTTTACAAGAGGCCCGCACGCGGTAGGGAGTCATGAATTATACACTCGCATACCAGCAGTCCCATCCTCGACCGCCATATTTATTTTTACATACTATACATATACTCGCCACAATGAAAAGACAGTCAAGAATTCATGAGCAAGGGAACCATCATCATGATGTCAATAAGGCTATAAAAAGGACAAGGAACGACCACAAATCCAGGCACAACTAAGAAGAAACTCAAAGGTTTTGATGGACTTGCAAATAAAGCTGATTCTTAAACACCTCATAAAACTCGTAAGTGAAAACAAGTTTCACTTTTGAGATTAATATTACTTTCACCACTACATAAAATGCAGAAAAGCAGACAGGTCTATAGTGCAGCTCTTCCTACATGACTTGGAAGACTACCTAGATAGAAAAAAAGGCTCATTACAGTGCGAAAAAAGTTCGGCTGCAAATAAAGAGTTACCATTATGGTTAGAGAACAACTGTTTCTTGTCTTTTGTTTACATAGATTGCAAGAATACTCTATACTGTGGCCACGATTTAATAGCCGAGCAACAGACATAACCATATCTAGTCGGGTTCTGCCTTTAAAGAACCTCACTATACTACATACTGCGCAGACCAGGCAACACCCTACTAAGGAGATCTTCTGTGTTCAAATCTTATCAATATGTGACAGTATCTTACTCACTAAGAAAGGCCGACAATCCACCTGATAATTGGCCGGTTTTGTCGTAATTATTTCACTACTACTGCCATCAGAAAAATTTGGAATTTTTCCTTCCTACTTGGAAAATATTGTCGATATGAATTTTATAATCAGCGCTAGATTGTCAAAATTAAATAAAGGCCTAGCAAAGTAGTGCGCAAAAAGTACTTATAAAGGGCGTTCCAAAGTAACCTGATGAACGTTTGACGTTCTCCCAAGTGAATGTATTGATGGCGGCAATAGCGCTATTTTTTGGGCGTATCTTTCTGCCCTTGTTATAATTTTTAATTTCTATTTTGTCCCAGTTACGGTTTTCAAGATGCATAACTATCGCACTGCGACTTTGGAGCTTCATCGTCAAAGAAAGCACCAATGCGACATCGTTCACCTGCTCGGTTGACTGTCCCACAGAAACTCGTCGATGTAAGGAGCTTGGCTATGAAGGTGGTCGTCCAGGACAGGGAAGAAATCGCACTTTCAATTCGCCACAGACCCGGTTAATCATCGAAAAGCGAAAAATCCCAAATTCGAGGGTATGCTGAGAAAAATCGCCCGTGATGTCGGTGTCTGTCTCACATCGGTACATCGAATAGCCTGAAAGAAACGTGGACTTAGCGCCTACAAGTTCCTTAAAGTCCAGCTTTAGATGGGCAAGAATAAGCGCGAACGGCTTCGTTGATGCCGACAACTCAAGGTGCGGGCCGCATGTCGCGGGTAGGAGGTAGGAGATACACTTTCCACGGACGAGAAGCAGTTCACTGTGGAGTAGGCTCACAACCACCAAAACGGCAGGATCTGATATGGAGAGGCTCCAGCCACTTTTGCCATCGCCAAACATCGTCAGAATCCGCAGGCGCTCATGGTTTGAGGAAGAATCTACACCAACTGAAAGGCCTCTTGGTTTCTGTGGACGAATGAGTAAAAAATAAATCAAGATGTGCACCGACGGGACGTCATGATGCTGTGACACTTTTCTAGTCCCAGCGGCACTTCAGCAATGCGCAGTGGACGTTTCAGCAAGAGCAAATCCCTGCACACAGGGCGAAGAGCGCGCAAGCAGGGTGCAAGGCCAATTTCTGTACTTCATCATGTCTGCGGATGGCCACTGCACTCCCCGGATCTGAATCCAACGGACTACAGCGCGTGGTTCATTTTGAACGCCAGGGTCTGTGCCAAGCGCCACCACAGCCTGGAGGCCCAGAAGGAATCTCTGCATGGGAAGCGGGAACGACTGTCTCCAGATGACCTGCCTCCCATGGCCAAAAACTTCACCAAGCGTTTTGACTTCTGTATTCGCGCCAAGGGGGACCACTTCGAATCCGGTCGAATATAATGTTGCCTGGCGTCTATGTAGTTGTTATCTATGTATTGTTTTGTAAACTTCTCGGCTGTTTCGTAGTTATAATTTAAAAACCTTCATCATGTCATTTTGGAACATCCTTACATCCTTCATCTGCAGAACTTTACGTGTTTGACGATCGCACATCTAATCAAGGGAAGATAGCGAGTGCATGGTGGGATTTCGTTATCTAATACACAGGAAGATTCCATTTTTCCTTTCTGAATATGCGAGGGGAAGACCCCATGCCCGACGTTCGTAAAACGTGGGCATGATGTCAGAACATCTTTTATTCTTCTGCACCCCGCAGCCTGTTATGATGGAACAACGTTTACTGCAGCTTGACATCTTGACAGGGTGTCCTTCTTAAAGCCCTGAAAGAATTTAGAGACTTTGGGCTCTGCGGTTGCAGTGGGTTCCCACGAGTGTCAAGGAGCATGCCCTCCAAGGCATGCCAAACTCACCGTTGTACCACCAGTCAGAGAAGGCTCACTGAGCAACTGAAGTGAGACCCATCATGCATAGAAGTCTACCCTAATCTGTATAGAATGCGCAGTATTAAAGCTCACACAACGGCACGGACGGCAACAACTCGCTGGTGATTGAAATGCACTCGTTTTTCGGTTGTTCATTGTTGGATTGCTCTCCCGAACCCAGAAAGCCCCAAACGTTTTTCTGGCATCGATTTCGTTCTCACGTAGTAACACACTACATTTGTAGTCAAAGCCGTTTTCACAACGGACTTCATGTCAGTGTTTGCCCAGTGGGTATAACAAGCTTCGTTTATATGATTTGACCAACGCACGCGACTTGTTCCATTGCTCGATGGTAGTCCTATAAACAGCTGAGCTCGCTCTCTCTATCTCAGTGCTGGTGTAACTACGGTCAACTTGTCACGCGTTTGATGGGTACACCTTGAAACTCGTGGGAACATGTTACAACTAGAGAGCTGGAGAAGTATGCCTTTGACGAAGTGAGTGCCTGGCTTGAAGTGCTGCAAATATTTCAAGCCTTAGAAGAAGATGAATTTCTTGAAACGTCGGGCCGCAATAAACGTGGTCCTATCGCAACAAACAGGAGTGGCCCTAGCGGTAGGATTCGAAGAACTACTCAAGCTATATACCATATACTATCTTAACCCTGCATATCAGAGAAGCGTTGGTAAATAGGGCGTCGTCAGTGACAAAGAAAAAATCGGGCTCAAGGCTCACGCAGAAAAAAGTAATGGCGCAGTGGGCGAAATTACCAAGCGGACAAGCCGACAATAGCGATAATTGTCGGAGACCCCGCTGCCTCGTTCCTCGCGCCTTGCGACCGCGAGAAACAGGACCGATCATCTGCATTGATGGCTCCTTCAATGGACCAAAGGCATCCACAAAATCTGTGCGAGAGCAACTGTGATGCATCCTGTAGGCTTCTAATCTTGCCATGTTCTCCTGTATGTGCAGTGAAGCAACCTGCAACGCTCCTCCTCAGCAGTTGCTGCTCTGCTTAATTCATTAATAAGGTGAATAATTTGTTTTATTTTTAGGCATTTTTAAGACTTTGTAGGATGAAGGTTGCAAAAAAAGCCTATTAGTGATGGCAACAAACGAGCCTCCTAAAAATAAAAGCTTAAAATCGATTAAAATACAGGGTCACTCTAAAATATTTTCTCTGAATTGCTTTTTAAAGAACTTGCTGTCAGGGCTACGGGAATGGCTGCATGTTTATCTTAAAGTTTAGGAAATGAAACTGTTTGTAGAACACGAAGGAATCGTGACGTGCACTCGACCAAGGTGCTAGCACACTTACTCCGGGCAACAGGGCATTCACCCTTATTGCCCTCCTCCACTCACAGTACAGGTCAGGTCACGGCAAACACAAACTACGCTTGAAAATCAACTATTCCTCGCATAGCTACTTGATGGCTACAAAATAAAACAGCTGCTTAGGGAAGATGTTACGATGTTAGGGCGTTCAGAAAAGACCCATGCAAGTATGCGTGTATTACTCCCTCTCAATTCAGTGGTGTAACTAACGCCTAATGGAGTTATTCGAAGTTATGAGAGCGAGTTTTTGATAGTTGACAAAGATAGAAACAGGCGTTCTAGATACTAACCAGCTGCATCCTGACGTTAGGATGACGTCAGGTATGACTCCTGAAGACAGCTTTCCACCTTGAAAACCATAAAGGTTTTATACTATACTCCGTTTTACGTATATGCATAAGAACAATCTGTTTGAACAATGAGATCAAACTCTGAAAGGAGAAAGTACTTTTTGTGCGTACCTGGGCTGTGAAAATCACAAACTCGCAATGCTAACATGTACTATAATGCGTCGCCCCGATTGAGTGAAAAATGTCAGAAGAATTCAGCTTTGCAGGCGGTCCATACACATAAGGGCGCTCAAGAAGCACAAAATTTTATGTTTCTGTTTAAAAAATTCTCTCTATAAAAAAGGACCGACTCGTGCGGCATAGATATGAACCTCTAGAGGATGATCTTGAAAGCTGCAATAACCGTGAATGAGAAGCTCCACCGCTGGTTGAAAAGAATAGATAGATTTAGAAGAGAATGTGGGCATGGTTTACCTTGATTTCAGTAAGCCTTGTGATCGCGTGTCACATGTCAACCTATTGCACAAGACGAAGTCAGTCGACATACATCTTCGAATCACCTACGTCTAAAGAACTCTTTCCCCTGTGACATTCAGCATTTACAAACACAGCCATACAGAACTTTTGGAAGCAGGCGGGATGGACTTTTGCGCAGTTGCTGGTGATCTTAAGATTTATCAAGCACTATCGAATGATCTGCTACAAGGTAACTAAAGGAGGCTATCGATATGGTCTAACGATGGACTCCGACATGGGATTTGTCGTTTTCTGAAGAGCAGCTCTGAATGGTACTAAAGGTTACTATCGCCACCAGTACGCTATCAATGATACCCCTCTTATTGGTACCGTCGAAACAAAGGACTAAACTTTGTAGTTTTATTTCCTTATGACCTTACTTTGTAGCTAAGACCATCACTTTATAGTTTTGATCATAGATCCTTCTCAGAGGTAGAGAGCCGTGACTTAAAATGACCCCTCTTTCAGGGTTGTCCTAATGCCTAGGAGAAAGAAAAGTACATAGAAGTAGACTTTATATCTGGCTTTCCATGGATTTCGCATAATCTTACTTGTTGAATTACAGATCTCGTGAAGCTATGAATCAATATTTCCACAACTCTTTTTTTCTGTTTAGATTTTGCAGGTTTCGCCTCCTTCACAGAATGCTAAAAACAAGTGTTATTTGGAATATTCCACGCACCAAAGGAGGACAAAGCGCCGAGATGAATAAAGTACAGTGAAATCATGATGCGCAGCCCCTGAGGAGAATGATGCGTCAACAAAAACGCAGAACCAACAGGGTTCGATGCCCGGGATTTCTCCAGATTCACGTTTTTTACTTCTCTTGTGTAGGTTATCAACAGGAAGGCCTCTTCGTAATGTCGAGATCTAAAAGGTCTGACGCCATCTTGAAATGCAAGAGGAATAACGTTTCGCAGGAAATACTGCAACGCAACGTCTAGAGCTACATACACGATCAGAGCACATTTGCCATGTCAAAAGCGGACAGTATGAGGGTAATACTCAGGGTTTGCGGAATTTCCGTTTCCGTGTTCCGAATTCCGGTTTCCGGCCATTTTGGGCTCTTCCGTTCCGTTCCGTGTTCCGCCTGTTTTGGGTCGAAAGGCGGAAACGGAAATGGGCACTGTTCCACAATGTTTTCTATTGAACACAATCAGCTTATCAATTAAAAAGAGTTCTCCTTCAACTGTGAGAGAAATATATACTGTTTGATAACATCAGTATTAATATTCTTGAAATTGGTTAGGCTACCAAAAAAACACACTCAAAATGGCAACGGCTCGGTGCAGGGCAAGATTAGTGTGCCACAAAGGCTATGCATGCATTATGAGCAAAGAAAATGCACTCAACATTTGAATGGTCATAAAATTCTTGATGCATTAGTTACAACTGGCTCACAAAAACTTTGTAAGCATGTCGCGCAGTATCATAAGACAAAGGGTTTAGTGAAGGTTGTGCCATGCGGTTGTCTGCTCCAAGATTACACCAGCGTTCCTGACCAAAGGTGCAAATTTCAAGTTTTAATTTCGTTAGGTGTAACACTCATTCATATGGAGTTATGCGATTCATTTCTTTAATGAAGCATCACGAATATCTACCATGAGCTATTATTTTGAGTGACTATGGTGACTTATTGAATTCTGACACAAAAGTATTGCTTCGAGAACCGCCTTGGAACTGTCCAGCTGTGTCACCTTGGGCGTAGAGTTTCTAGGCTGGCACAGACTGAATATTCCTGTGTGTGGACCCACTATGACTAATCAGTCATACAGTTATCGTCTTAGATCCCAGAATGAATTCTGAGTGCTGGTGTTGGTGATTACAATGTAACTGCTAATCTTGAGCATGCAGATATCTGTGCAGTCATCAGTCGTCCATGACGCCATGGGTTTCTAAAAATGTTGAGAGGGATCTCTTTCCTGGTCGGAAAATGATCTAGGTGGCTACTCCAGTTTTAGACCTTACTTGAGTCGGTTTTTTGGTGCGGGTCTGTAAGTAACCTCAAGTGGTTAGGTCGGTTAGGTCTACCGTTCAAAAAACATCAGCATAGAGAAAGTCAGCGAAAAACCCGTCGCAGGAACTAAGTATGAAAGACTGCTTGCTGAAATAGTGAGAAATAGTGAAATAAGCCCCTGAATTTGTTTTCGTTTATTGCTCAGTTATAGTTAAAATGTTATCATGGCAATATTATGAATTCCTGCTTCGTCATGTTATGTTATGATGAGGATGAGTATTATTGTGTGGAAGATTATGCTGCTCGCCAAGTTCTGAGCAAGAAAAAGTGCAATACAAACCGCTTCTGACGCCGTTTCAGATGCACTTTTGAAAAAATGGCGAACATTTGTCATTTCCGTTTCCGCGTTCCGTATTCCGGTTTCCGGCCATTTTTGAGCGTTTCCGTTCCGTGTTTCGTGTTCCGCTTTTTCCAGAAAAATTTCCGCACATCCCTGGTAATACTGCTCATTCATGATCCGAAATGTATGGGTGTTTGTTACTGAATCTGTGGCCATTTATGTCCATTTATGGTTTTATACGGCGCTCATTTTGCAGCAATGATTATGGGACTTAGAAATTGATAACCATTGCCATGGATGTTCATCGTACATAGTTCGCGGTTCTTTAAGAGGTATCGTATTACTGTGAGAAGAACTGACTAGTGCAATAGCCTTCTACGATGTTGGGTGAAGCAGCATAGGAACTGCTGAGAAATTTTTTTCACCAGATAGCATCCCTGCAAACCCTGTTGTGGATTTCAATTTTTAATACTACGATAATGACCTTTTACTTGAAACCTAAACACGAATCTCTTAAGTTTCATCCCTTAGTGTGTAAATGGGTACAGAATTGCCTTTCAGACAGTACTTTTCAGGTTAAGACAAGAGGTACTTTTCCAGTCTTTATATTAACGAAGAGCAGAGTTCCATAGGGTACTTTGCTTGCAATATAAGCACCTAATCTTCCACTGATTCTGAAGGTAAGCGCTGTAGTCTGTAAACAGTTGGTAGACGATGTCAAGACCTATAGGAAAATTGAATCAGATTCTGATGTGGAGAAAGCTCGTCGTGCATTGGAAAGGATTTACAAGTGGTCAAATATCTGGAAGCTACCTCTTGCTCCAGAGAGAGCTGTACCCTGAAACTAGGGTCGGAGTGCTCTACTCGGTACTCGTTTAGAGGGCAGATGTTGAACAGAGTGCTTAAGGTAGAGGATTTGGGATTCCATTACAACAATGAGCTCGACTTTTCTGAACGCTGCGGTGATTTTCAGAAAAGCAGCAAAAGCTACTATTTTCACATGACTTACAATAGATGATAAACAGGTTTTAGTACGCGTGAATAAATCATATGTAAGACTAATAGTGTAGAGTGGAACGTCAGTGTTTTGCCTTTATAAAAGGAAATATTTTCTAATATTGAAAAAGTGCAAAGAAATTCCAATGGGAAGCTTTTTTGAGGCTGAATAGGTTGCATTACATGAGTTTTCATCACTCGTCTCACAGAAACCATGATCTCGGATGGCGCTATCTGGAATCTCGTCGAAAAGCCAAAGATGCCTGTGTTGTTTTCAAAATTCTGAGTGGAATGGTAATAACGGACGATTATCGAATTGCATTCTCAAGAACTGGAGATAGCTCCATGGAAATCATCTACATCACTCACTCCAAAATCGGGCGTTCAACTCATTTACTTGTAGAGCAGGCTCTTTATTCATATCTTTGAAAAGCGCAGAACATTTAATCCTTCCTTGTTATTCTACTTTTCGACGCAAAGCTCGATGTCTACTTCTATGCTATTAGTAGGCTGTGTTGACTGATTGCTCTTCTCTTATGACTACCTCATGTAGTGCATTGAATAAATAAAAAAGTATTGTAAATAAATAATGATTGAGATTTATAATGGGATCATTTAGACCAGAAATAATGTGTGGGTTAATACAGAAGAATCTGCTCCGGAGTGTGCCAGAACGGCGCCTTGCCGAAGAAATCAATTTGGGTAAACAAAACACATCTATAGGAAAATGGTGACCTGTACGAAGATCCAGATCCCTGCTGGAGCCGCACCACTTCCAGGTACTATTCACGTTTCCACCCATACATTTCTCCACAAATTAGGATAAAGGACAAAATGCATACTCTGTTGCCCGCAAATCCAGCATTTCGCTTGGCTAGTGATTTTTGATTACAGTAGGAGCACGGTCAAAAACAACTTCTTCTGCTTCCAAAAGGTTATCGCCAACAGCGAGTCTTCGACTAGAGTAGTTTTTACGTGAGCAATAGTTCAACATTCCTTGGACTTTCCCGTTAGCTTTGAAGTTTTTTTAAAACTGCATTTACATAAGTGATCTTATTTCACTCGAAAACTTCAGGAGAAGGAATAGAGACGTACAACAGTCAACATTCATCAACTGTAAGCTTGTAAAAAATCATCTTGAAAGCGTGGATAGGTTTGTAGCCCGCCGACGGGAATAATTTGCGTAACAGTGTGTGTTTTAATAAAATAGGAGTAACAAGAACCGTGCACAATGCTCTTGAAGGGTCTGAAGGATTTATGTGCTAATTAGTGATGTATTCATATCTCAACTATTAGGCAGTGCAATTCGCGCAGGAAGCAGTACATTCCTTCGGATGGACCCGTAATTATAGCATTTATTTCATTTATTCAGCACGTAGAAAATGAGTCTCTTCGCGCTACAACCTAAGAAAAAAGAACGGAACAAGAACAACTAAAATACAATCAATTCAGTTAGATATCAATTCGTGTGCTACGCTTTTAACACACATGACATGCTTAAATTGGATTGTGATTAAAATTTAAGGACACTACAGGTCTAGAGCTCCCCAAGATATGTGTGCCAGTGTTTGTTCACGCGACAAATGTGGTGGTTCCATCAAAAGGTCTGGAAACTTTAATAGATGAATTGGTATCAACAAACTTTAGGGTGAACCTAAAATTATGATACGCAACAGTATGATAGTGAAACCTGAGGTTCCCCACCTCACGATCTGGCTCGCCTAAATGGCGTAGCTCGGGCAGCAGCAGAGCAATGCATTATTCTCCAAAAGTCGTCGTTCTGGGAATTAGGGACATGCTCAGTGATAGAATTCCACTTGTTAAGTTAAACGAGCATTTTTGGCAAAATCGCCTTCTATAGGTGTAGAATACCTCCAGAGCAGTACAGTCAAACACCTCTACCAAGTAGCAACGTTAGTGGCAGAATAAAAAGGAATCCCATGGATGAGCGATGTGTCCCATAACGCGTCGGTAGGATACGTGACGAAAATCGAAGTTCGCATGACCGGATGCGCTGTGAAGATAGTCATCTACGAGCGTTATAGCGTGTTTGCCCTGGATGTTCACGTCTGAACCTGACCAAACTCCCTAGGAAACAGGGTTTGAAATGCTTCGTTCCCTTTTGATTTCTCGACTATCCCACACACACACCTGAACAAATTTGATAAACTAATAACGCAGCTCTTCAATAACAGATAGACCACTGATAATAAACAAATAGCAAAAAACGGAAGAATATCAGCATGTCAGACATAAAGGATAATAAAGGATAAAGGACGGCGTTACTCAATCCCTTTTGGGATGCGCCAGCGCATTCTACTTCCACGGGATGCCGTGGAGGCGACATGAATGCGTATTTGGCCATACAATGACTTGCGGTGGCCAGCCGATGAACAAGTCAGCGCATTATCCTTCCCAGACAAGTCTGGTACCAATTCGCAGATCCCGGAGGGATGGAAGGCTTGGTTGGCCTGGACGGGAAATCCGAGCCAGGAACCTGGAAACGGGTGCACGCGACAGTCGCGCCTCCTCCGACTGCGCTACATGCGCCCAATATGTCAGACATATCGAACAAAATGTGTCCTTGGCGGAAACCTGGAAAATAGGCATGGCCTTTACCCGACATTTATCCGCGATCATTTTGCACACAATTCTGCGCAGTTCTGACTTCAAGCAGTGAAGAAGCATCGGAGACGTGCAAAAGGTTTTGGCATGCCTCAGCATTCAACTTTTCACCCGCAGATATAGACGTACAACATTACCTATTGTAGGGCCGAATAAGGCAAACCACTTCAAATATTCTCCTCGTTAGCAGACTTGTTTTCCGCCAATTCTACTTAGAGATTAGGCACCACAGTTCTTGATAGAAGGAAATGCGCTGGACTAGAACGCCTACCAGGTTAGCAAAGAAAACGGGCGGAAGCAAAAGAAGTCCTAGCGAAAGCGCGCATAATAGAAGTTAATAGATCTCGGAGTTCCGCGAGGCGAGCTGCGGAATGTCGTCCTCCGTGGCGAGATACAAATCTTGATAGCGCACACGAGATTCTGGATTTCAGCGCTGGACAGGCTGTTCGGCGTCTTTAAACAATGGGTGTAAAACTGAACAAGAACCAAAACCTCAAATTTTGTATGTTGGAACTTCTCACACCTCTTCCGTCTCTTATGAACAATTTCTCTCACACGAGTGATGCGTAGATGTTAACTGGGTTCAAACCTTCGTATGCATAGTTATTTTCCGATACGTTGTTACAGGATGTTTTGTTACGATCAAAACTCTTGGGCGGTATACGTCGCGAAGACGGGCAGCAATGGGAGATGACAACACCCCATCCAATCAGACCGCATTGAATGAGCGTACCACTCAAAGATGGTGTGTGCAGTCGGTACCTTGATCGGCTGGCTTGTGTTTGGTCCGTGCTCTATCTACTTCGTTATTGTTGGCTGGCGAGCTCTCACCTACCAATGCTGCTCATCTTCGCGACATGTACCAAAATATCTATTATAGATCCCCTGTTTTGTAGAAACAAGGCTTGAGGTTGACTGTGACTGATCTAGAAATTATTCGAAGAAATTGAAAAATAAATTGATGAAGGAAAACTTTATATGGTGCTGTTTTACCCGTAACCTTAAAAATACAACTATGGAGGTAATTCAGACCAAAAATATGTTAAAAAAATCTCCACGGGGATTTTACTCTCGCACACAAAGAACAGAAAGCTGAAGCCTCCTTTTTGATTTCGTGCGAATTCGTTTTCATCTCAACAGGCCCAGAATTTGAACTACACTTATCCCGTTGCTAATACACAAAAAAATCTACCTTCCAGTGAATGAAACTACGACGTTCGTTATGCAATATGTTTATGTAACAAATTAAATTTCACGCAACAAAACCAAAAGCGAAGTGGAAAGAAGGAAAAGCTGCAGCGAACAGTAAAATGCAGAATGCAGATATGTGACTACACAACGGAGAAAAACAAATCAAAGAACTTTCAATAGAAATCTGGCGAAGAAAGTCTTGCAAAATTGGAAACACATTACAAGATCACACAATACCATCGGGAAAGGCTACTTGCATAGTCATCAAAGACTCAATAGAGAATGAATGTGAAAGACAACAAACAAGAACATGAACGAAGCTGTCAGGCCTCAAGCAAAATATGAGAGCAGAATTGCACGGGAATCATCCTTCAGAGTATCGAAGAAACATACGTTGAAAATGCATTCACGGATCGGTAGGATTCGTTCTTTCTGGCACTTGGTTAACCGAATCAGAACTCTGAAATTAATGTGGGACAGATTACTGATATAAGGGGTAAAGAATACTAAACAAAGATGAGCTATGGGAACAAGTGCCCTCACAGTTTTAATGGAATGGAGAATTTCACCTTCTTCTAGGGTCACCATAACACAAAGAAGCTGACACCTTCAGTCAATATGGCTGCAGTGGGTGAGTTGGAGAATGGGGTTCGGCACCATCACGACTGCGAGTTTATCTTACTTCGTTCTTTCAGGAGTTCACTATTCTAGCGCAATCTGAGAACGGGCCATGGATCACCACTGAAAAGGCTAAATATTCTATCTTTTCCGTTCCTGCACATGGGAAACATCAACACATCCAAGCAGGGATTGCCCCTTCCCCCAACCAGTGCTCTGTAAGTATAATACCAATTTCACCTCATAGCGGACACTTTTCAAGTGAAACTGGGCACTTTTCAAGTCAAATTGGATGCTTTTGAAATCAAATTGAACACTGTTCTAAGCTAGCGTGAGACTTTCGAAAGAATATCAGCTTGACGCTAATGAAATCAAACTGAAAATATTCCAAATCAAACGAACATCTCCTAGATTACTAGAGATCCAGAAACGGTTAGAATAATTATTTGCTCAAAGAAGATATAGAACGAATTCTTTTGGAATTGTATGTATAAGTCACCTGCACGAATAAGTGAACACACTGTTTGAAAGTTTATTCTAAAAAATTGCAAAAAAAAACAACTGTTGCATTTTATTTTAAGGTGAAGGGAAGCAGCAACTCTTTTAATCCAAAAAGAAGGGAGTGCGCCACGCACCAAGAAGTCGCGACTTTCTGACTTAAAAATCAAAAATCTGTAGCGTGCAGTTTCGCACTTGTAAACGAAACGACGAAAATAATTATATAGAACACGCATATACTCACTTTCCTGCTCCACGTAAGCAGCGTTTGCATTATCAATAAAATCAAAATCGAGACAAGCTAGACGTGTGCATGGCGCGACTTCCTACCCTAACTCCCTAGTGAAATCGCTGCTCTATTGCGTTTCAGAAACAGCGTTAAACCGTTATTCTTTCTTTTAAAAAGTAAAAAGCATATATAAATAGAGTGTGTCCACCTATTGGGACAGGTGAATTCGAAAACTTCAAAGAAAGTCATGCTAATTTCTCCTTGAACAAAAAATTATTTCAAACTTCCTTGAGGTCTCAGTCACAAAGACGATCGTTCAGATCTGGAAGAGCTGGTTCGATTTGGTTTCAAAATCGTCGAGCTTGCACGGAACAGAGTCCAATTTGAGATGCTACGATCTCGAGCAAAACGCTTACCGTGTTCGCTTCTCCTTTTGCACTACGGTAGAGCTGTTCAGAGGTATACCGCGCACTGAGGTCGTCCTTGAAGAGATGATTCAGTTTAATATGGTTGCACAGAGCAACCACTTCTGCTGACTGCTCCAACGAAACCGCTCCTTCGGCCTGCAGTTTCGCTTAACAAAGATCATCTTTGTAGACGGTTTATTCATATATATTTCATGACGTTAATTGTAAGGCAATAACATGCGCAAAAATGAAAATAAAGCTATAGTATAAATAAAGTCCAAACCAAGTGTACAACCGATGACAGACGATCTACGTAAACTCATTGAACTGAAGCAGTCTTGATGTCAGACAAAGGGTGAGGGGAGAAGGCTCAAAGGGGAGGTCGAGAAACCGATTTTGCACCGTTACCTTCGCCTTTTTTGAGGTTGAACCTTTCCGCGACCGTCTCTCTAATCTGCGGCTTCTAAATCGTCGAGAAGCAGAGCAACCCGACGATTTCTACCACGGTCTACAAGGTTGTTCCGTAAAGATAAAAAACTCTGATAAAAAATTCTCTTGACAACGCAGGAAAAAGGTTGAGAGGCTTAATATTGGTGGCTCTTCTATAAGATTATTCCATCCTAGATGTTGGCTTAGCCTCACCTTACCTCTTGCTGACTGAAGTGACTATGATATTTCTAACCGATTGTGGCAAGGAACAGACACGTACACTAGTGAGAGGTTCCTGTAATCGAATAGAACCGTCCGACTTAGGCAGAATACATTACTGCTCTGAAATCTTATCAGCCCTATGAACCTGTATACTAGGGTGGATTATTGCGTCACCTCGTGCCTCTCACAGGCAGCTTTTGTGTTTTCGCGCAAGCGTAAACCAACAGATGATCGTTTAGGACTCCTTGCCTAAAGCGAGCTCGTTCTGCTCGTCACAGAACAGATACCGAGAGTTTCAGCGGTCGTTAATGTAGCATATGTCTCCGCCATTATTGGAATTGACCTAATCATTTCACAGGGAGAGAGATGAGTTCAATAGTTCATTGTTCACAATATTCTAGTCCAACACCAAATACGTGGTGATGAATCTGTCATTTATAACCGTTCTTCACCTAGCTCATCCTCTATACAAAGGACAGCATTGGTCTGTCTGGCAACCGATCAAAGGAACTCACTAAATATATTGACCTCCACAGCAGGATGAGAACGTTCACTATGTCTCTTTACACTCCCTTCAAGTCAAGAATAGTCTTGCGTGTGCCGCAGAATCCAGCAGGTGTTACCAAGTGTGCATTCTCATACAGCATAACCATTGCGACTGGCAGAACAAGTCCTTAGAAAGAATGTAGCTCCTGACAAGAAACCCATATCTAGAAGGAACGTTTCTAGGTTGCACCTGAACTCAATTGCTAATCGCAAGACCATCGTATGATCAAGGACAACCACATGCAAAGAAATTCCCCACTATCCCTTCGGTAATTACTTGCTGAGTCGTTACTCTGCTGATGTGGAGGGCACAAAAACCGTGTTCCTGATTGCTTGGCTGACCTAACGCACCTGTTTAATGACTTTCCGCTGCGATGTGAGCAAAAGCTCGCCAACTAAGGTCTGCTTTATAGTTGCGCCGCCATGCGGCGCAGCGTGATGGTCGCCGCAGATATCGATTTTTCGCGCCGTCCGGTCGATATCTGTTCCGATTAAGGTGGCGCGCCGCACAGCGGAGCAACTATTAGGTTGTCCCATAAGTCGTTGTAGATTTTTTTTTCAACGATTCACTGCAGATTTCGGCGGCGGTCTCTTGCATAGCGCTGCATAGCTTTCGAAAGGGAATGATTTGCTCTATCAGAACATGTATTGCAGTTCTTTTTTCATCATGAATTTTTTCAATTTTTAGGTCGTTGAAGTGAAAAGTTAAAAGTGAAAAAGTAGCCATTTGCGCACTTGTTCTCTCCGCTTAGGTTTGTAATTTTTTGCGCAGTTTTTTACAGCATTTGGAAGACAATGTTCTGTACTACAAGAATATGGGTTAGTGCTATTTTTTCACTTGCCCTTATTGATTTTTAGGTCATCAAATTGGGACTCAGGAGGACGGTTATTTTTGCCGACAGCTCCTCCTCTGTGGTTGGACTTTTTGGGTTGGTGTTATATGTCATTCGAAAGAGAATGTCCTGCTCTATAAGAATATGTGTCGCGTTTATTGATTTCTATTGAATATCAACAGAATACCAAAAAGAGAAAAATCGTCTTCACCAACAACTCCTTCTCCTTCTTTAGTTGTTGATATTCGACAGTAATCGGCGTGAGCCAATAAACGCGACACAAATTCTTACTGAGCAAGACACCCTCTTCCAAACGACATATAATACCAAGCAAAAAAGTCCAACCACAGAACCGGAGTTTTGGTAAAAATTCCGACGGAAAAGTCGGAATTCCCAATTTGATGGCCTAAAAATCAATAAAGGACAAGTGAGAAAATGGGACCAACACATATTCTTGTAGTACAGAACATTGTCTTCCAAGCGCTATAAAAAACTGCGCAAAAAAATACAAACCTAAGCGGAGAGAACAAGTGCGCAAATGGCTACTTTTTCACTTTTTCACTTTTCACTTCAACGACCTAAAAAATTGACAAAATTCATAAGGAAAAAAGAAATGCAATACATTTTCTGATAGAGCAAATCATTCTCTTTCGTAAGCTGTACAGCATTATGCAAGAGCCTGCCGGCGAAATCTGCAGTGAATCGTTGAAAAAAACTGCAAGGACCTATGGAACAACCTAATATAAAGCAGGGCTAAGACAGAGTCATCATATCGCTAAAGAGTATTGCGAAGACTGGTCAGTTTTTCGATCTGTCCTTTGCCTCGAATTCTGTTATTTGGGAAAACTTTGGCGGAGGACACTTCTGCACTGCTTCAGCATGACGACTACAATAACGCTATACCTTTGTCTTTGGGAAAAATAGTCGAATTTCGAATAACCGAATATCATTCGATGTTCAAAAGGTCGAATCTCGAATAGTCGAATATTCGAATAATCAAACATTCAGGAACACTCTTATTTATTGCAGTCACCAAAGGATTAACATTTCACCTATTACCTGTATCACCTGTTATCCCGGTGGTCATCGAGTTGGTCGAATGGGCGCCAGCAGCTTCTCCATTCGCCACTGTCGCGTGAGAGGGTGCTCCAATAGATCCTCCTCGCTCGAGGGACACGAAGAGCGTCATAGCGGTCGTTCAGGGCTTTCACGAAGAAGTCCGCCCAACGCGTTAGTGGCCGTCCTGGTGTTCTCTTGACATCCCGCGGAATCCAGCCAGCGACGGCTGTCGTCCAGCGGGTGTCTGCAAAGCGCATTACGTCGTCGGCCCACCATTTTCGGCGACTTGGCCCATGCGGCAGTGTCTCTGATTTTCGAACGTCGACGAAGCTCGGAACTCCGGAGGCCTCCCACTTGCCTGAATCGTGTCACTCTGCGCATCGTCCTCTCGATTCCACGCTGCGCGACGCTGATCGCGTGTTCACCCAGCTTTCGTATAGCCTTGTCTCTGAGCCGTATATCACGGCAGAAAGAACAGTAGAATGGAAGAGGTGGGCACGGAGTGGACATTTTTCGTCTTCTTCGCGAATTCTTCGACGCTCTTAAAAGCCCTCCAAGCGGCTCGTTCCCTCCTGCCCAACTTCGGCGCAAGGTCGTAGGCCATTTTGAATTCTCGACTCAGATAAACGTAGATGAAGCATTCGGAGATGTTCGTTCCGTTGACCGAGAATAGGGCATCATAAACTTGTCCGTTGCTCATGAACATCATCCCCGTAATATTCAGCTCCACTCAAGTCGATCAGCAATCGCTCCGCCTGGCTGATGCTCCGTGTAATGAGCTCGATGTCGTCAGAGCAGCTGCCGACCGCTAACTTTCACTTCCATGTCTTCCCATTCTTGTTCGCGCATGACGTTTTCGAGGGTGGCGGAGGAGAGTTTCGGGGATGTGGTATCCCCTTGCCGAACCTGTCGCCTCACGTTGATGACAACGTCGCTGTAGAATGGTGAAATTTTGGTCGTGAATCCACCGTACAACTCTCGAAGGACTCTGATGTACTAAGTAGGAACGCCCTGAGTGAGCACGGCTTCAACGACCGCTTCAATTTCGGCAGAGTCGAATTCATTCTTCAGGCGTAAGGCACAGCGGCAGCTTGAACTCTCGCGATACTTCGATGAGCTTGGAATTGTGTGTGATCGTGCTGAATCCTTTCCGAAATCCTGATTGTTCGCATGACTGCCCTTCGTCCAGCGTTCTACTGATTTTATTCAGAATGACTCGAGTGAGCAGCTTGTAGACTACGAACAGAAGGGAAATAAGGCGATAGTTACCAATGTCGTGCATGTCTCCCTTCTTGCACAGCAATACAATCCTCTTGGCCTTCAACTGGGATAAACCTTGCACTCCGACACGTAGAGAGCCGCGCCAGGGTGTTGGTGAGCGCTGGCGGGAGGTTCTTCAGGTGTTCGAATCTGATCCTCTCCGGACCGGGTGCTATACGTCTCTTCACGGACGAGATGGCAG
The DNA here is from genome assembly GCA_947359475.1 of Heligmosomoides polygyrus bakeri. Classification (NCBI taxonomy): domain Eukaryota; kingdom Metazoa; phylum Nematoda; class Chromadorea; order Rhabditida; family Heligmosomidae; genus Heligmosomoides; species Heligmosomoides polygyrus. Next base: position 25,451,037 of record OX375870.1, read on the forward strand.
GTCGGATTTCGGGAGGACACATGGGACGATGCATCCATACTGCGGAAGATGGAATAGGGGCTGGTAGACGTGGCTATCGAAGAGATTGGAGTAGAAGTCCTGGATGACATTCTCCATGTTTCTTCTGGAAGAAATGGCGGTTCCGTCAGGACGTCGGAGAGCGGTCATCTTGGTCTTGAAGTTGGCGAAGTTCCGGCGGGCATTGTGAATGCTCAATCCTGTCTCTGCAGCTTCAGCCGACTTCCGCCCTTCTCTCCTTAAGGTCTTCCTTTATCGCCACTCTGCATAACTTCGCAAGCTCGGACGCCAGTTGAGGCCCGTGCAGCTCCACGCTGGCGTGTTTCCTGAGACAGACGACTGTTGGCGGTCTTCAGACTCTCGGATCACGTAGCACTACCGCGGAGATGGTGCACGAAACGGTCGTATTCTTCGTCAATGTTGTCCATGACGGCATCTTCTCAAAGGGTCGCAAGAGAGGTGCAAAGGTCCCAGTTGATGGCCGTTCTAGGACTCCTCCTCTTGAATTTCGCGGCATTCTCTCCCTAAGGCCGGGAGCATACTTTCATCGCCGCAATGCTATCGCAGTGCTCAGTTCATGACTATTCCGCCGCGCGCGGCCGAAAAGTCGAAGGAAATTTCGTTGCAGCGGCCGCAGCAGTGCGCAATGTCTTCCCGCGCCCATCACGGGCATGGCATGCCTTTTCTCGCCGCGCGCCGTGTTTAGCGTTGGTCCTGGGCGGATCGCCGTCGCACTCCCTTGTAGAACCACGAGCGACGGAACGAGACATGGGAACTCCACGTCCTTTCCCATCGCCCTGCAAAACTCATCGACGGGAAGTATGCACGAGGCCAACGCGAAAAGCGGAATCTCGCGCGAAGGAGGTGGTGGGCCGATCCATTGTAAAACTTGGGAACAACGGATACGTCGTTCAGACAATACTTGCGGTTGAAGATGTGGTCGATCTCATCGTGGGACAAGCCACCGGAGGATTCCCAGATCCATCGTATGGTGGAAGGCTTCTGGAGCTGCGAGTTTCCATGGATGGTCTTGGTGGTCGACGTGACGAACTGAAACAGTCGTTAGCCTTGCTCGTTCCGCTCCAAGCTGTCGGTTCCTGCGAGTTTCCATGGATGGTCCTGGTGGTCGACATGACGAACTGAAACAGTCGTTCGCCTTGCTCGTTCCGCTCCAAGCTGTCGGTTCCAATGTGAAGTTCTTCCGACGACCAGCGTAGCCCGATCTTGGCGGAGAAGTCGCCGACGACCACGTTGTAGAAGGTGCGGTCCTCGTTATAGAACTTCTCCAGCTCCAGGTAAAAGGCTTCGACCACCTCGTCGTTGTAGTCGGATGCAGGGACATACGCGACGAACACAAGAGCTGGCACGGAGCCACATCGCTTCAGTCGCAGACGTCCGATTCCGCTTGTCAGAGACTCTAACGAATCGATGTTCATGGCCATGTGCGTGTTGACGAGGACACCAACGCCGCCTACTCTCCGTCGTCGTTTCTGTTCCGGGGAACACTTCTTCTTCGGAGTCGTAGGTGGCGTGCACGGAGTGGTGTCTTCTCGTAGCGGTCAGTCCGTTGACGTCGTACTTGATCTTCCTGGCTTGCATAATGAGGTCCTCGACTGATGTTTCCGATGTGAGCGTGGTGCCGGCGTTGTAAGTACAGACCGTCACCATACTCCTCAATTTGTGCACCCTTGTTAGGCCCTGACATTTTAGCAGCCTCTCCGTGCTCGTCTTTCCCATCGCTGCAGAAATGAGGGTCAGAAGAATGAGGCAGGCCTTTAGTGCTGTGTTTGGCTGGAGTATACGGGTAGATAGTCAGACTGTGTCGTGCCGGCGAGTAACTCCAGGCAGCCAGCAAGACTGCTCAAAGGGAAGTAGCGAGACTTTTAAGGCGGGCTCGAATCACCCTACCATGTGCTCCCAGTCTACCGAGTGCAAGCTTTCGACCGGGCCGAAAACGATACAATCCGCGCAGGCACGAACACGTCCACGTACACCTTTCATAAACACGCCGTTCCCACACAAGGGACGAGTCGACCCGACACATCATGAGCAAGGGGTCCATCCCCTGCATCCCATCTGCGTCTCCGGGCAGTACATGGTCGCATTTAGTTCGCAATTTAATCCCCTATCGCGGGTTGATGTGCAGACGTGAACATCAACCCCCGACTCCATGGAGTGCATCAGCAGAAGTTGATTAGTCTAAGTAAGAAAGCAAAAAGGCTCTCTATCGAATGAGATCCGTGGAAGGATTAACATATACTTATTTTAAATCAAACACAACAAATGACGCCCTATGAATACGCTGAGTCATCGCTTCGGATCGACTTCGGTTGCGTACACACAATTCGTCGCACTTTAAACGACGCGCGAAACTTAAACATAGTTTTTTAACATAATGCTTCACTGGTTTTCAAAGAGGAGTGCCACTAACTTATTAATTGATTGATAATGAATTTTCGAATACTCGAATATTCGATATTCGCAGCCTTCGAATATTCGAATAAACGAATAATTCGAATATTGCCCTCTTTGGAATATTCGAATAAACGATTAATTTTAATATTGGACTTTCTCGAATATACGAATATACGAAAAACTCGAATATTGGACTTATTTCGAATAGTCAATATTCGAATATTCGAAATTCGAAAAGGACAAAGGTATATGCCTCACCCCGTAGCGGTCCGGCAGCCAGCTGACTGTGCCGATAACACCGTCACCGCTTGGAATTTCGCCCACAACCTGAGAGTGGCGGTGAACATCAGTAACATCTGAATTTCCACTGTATCGATGGTGGGGATTCCAGGCACATTGGTCGTTTTCCTAGGTCCGTCCGACGTTGTAGCCTTACCCTATATAAAGGTGTGTTCGCTAAGCACAAGCCGTGGTAAAAGTCGAAATCCTTTCCTTCGCTAGAGCCAAACAAGGTTGAAATTTTAAAGATTCAAACATACAGTTATGGAACATACGCATACGCAAATCATGTTTTAGAAACTCACAAATCTCATCAAGTACATTCACTGCTTTTGCTATCTCGTCCGCTTGTGCTAATTCCAGGGCAAGGGTGCTGGCCAGCGACTTTTGCACGAGATCTGCCTGATGCGCCAATAGGAGCTCAGCAATTTTGAAGTCTAAATAAAAAGCTATGGTATAATAGCAACAGCATTCCTAGCATGAGTTACTGCAACACGATTCCACGGTTTTGTAGGAATGAAGTTGTATACGCCGTGTGTGAGACATATCAATTACAGATTTAGGCGCTATGGTAGCTGGAGGGGGGGGGGGGGGGGGGTCACCTTATAAAAACTGTCATTAACACGAAAAAAGAAACGAGGCATACTGACAGTAAAGAAAACAAACAAACAATGCTATAGCTCTGTTCTGTGCTCCAGAATCGAGCAGAGAAGGGACTCTGGGTGTAGGCCGTCTAATGCGCACGTGTTAAAATCGCCTATACCCGGATTTCCTTCCATTGTCTAATACGGAAGCAAATAAAACACGGATTTATAACCGAAAAGAGGAGATACGACTGCATTTACAATCGCTCTATGTAGCTACTCGCCACGTCTGCACACCAAAACAGAGTATGCCCCCCCCCCCCCCCCACCTACTACAGCGCCCAGATTTATGCGTTGATGCTATTTCAAGGCAAAGAGAAAATGTCAGTAATATGAAGGACAAACCCACTCGTGGCGTTTTCCCTCGACACCATGACGCTTCAAATGCTTTGAACGCCGAACACCTATTGATTCCCAAGGACGGCTGTTGAATTCTTTAGATCATAGGTCGGTGATCCTGGAATTCACTGAAAGATAGCGAATTCCTCACTCCTTGAACAGAAACGCCTACAAGCACGAAGAAGCAGGTAGGAGTGCTGTACTGGTGTAGGGTGCTGTATGAGATCTTGCTATGCACTCACGCAACTCCGTAACAAAGGATTGCACTTCGTCTTGCTTTTCGCTTTGATGACCTTCAGCGTAAGCAGAACTTCACTTACTTGTGCTAACTGCGAGACCTTGAATGGGATGGCATGGGAGTGTTGGCCGACGGCCGGCAGCTGCACCATCTTCGGCTCCGCTGACGATATCGTGCTCATAACACCGAGCATTAGCCAGGTGAAGCGAATGCTGGTCGACATCGATCGTGTATGTGGGAAGGTGGGTTCGCGTATCTATTCCTATCGTGAAACCAACATGGCCAACGGCCTCGCTGGGCAGTAAGAAGCGATGTCTGGCGAATTTTCAAAAGCCTCGAACAAGCACTGAGAAGACTTCTTGTCCATGATCAACTATTCGACTCTGCCGTTCTCTCAGGGGACGGATTCATCAACGACTAACCCGCAGGTATAGGTGGTAGAGATACCCACTATGAAGCCTGCGTCTCTGGCTCTTATCTTATCTCTACCCCTTATACTCCGCAAACTCATGGGTTTAATTGTTGATGAATCCGGCCCCAGGATAGCAGCCGCGAAAACCCATGCTACACGAAGGCAGGGTGAACACGATATGAGCGCTGCACAACGAGAAATCGAAAGTGGGGGGGGGGGGGGGGGTGCTCAGAGAGAAGCGTGCGATGCAAATGGGAGTCTCCTGAATTCCAAACTTTGTCAACGATGCAGGATAAGGCTTAGTTAAGGTTTGGCCTATACCTGTGTCGACGCGCAGCGCTGCACCATGATCGGCATAGATATATATTTATCGCACTCATACTCTACCAACTCAAAACACTGCATTTGACGGAGTTTTAAGAAGCTGTGGGTGGCAACTAGTGTTATAAGCTGTACGAGAAGTTTTCCTTGAAAAGAAGTGTGGAACAGCAGTTCAAAGACAGCTCGCTTCCCTGATTTACACCCTTGAAGGTTTTCGAATTTCCGAAATCTGGTAAAGAAATCAGCAACTTTCATGAAAAAGGGCATCCAGGATTACGGGCAGCTCGCTCCCGTGCGCGCCGAGTCATCCCTGAAGGGCAGATTCCTGATAGGAAAAGGCTAGTGGCGGTGCTTGCACTGCGTCTCTGAATTCACGTGCATTTCATGTGACGACTTGCTCAGGGAGGGAAGGCTTCGAGCGAGGCAGAAAGGAGAACGAGAAGAAGACATTGCCGGATTTGGGGATATGAGACCTAAAGGCCCCCGCAGACTTCTGCGGCCAGCGGCGGGTGGCAGACGCCGAAATCGATGAGTCACGCCGCTCAACGGCGGCTGCCGGCCGGCCAGCGGCGTCTACGGGCAAAGGTCAACCAAAGCAGCGGGGTGACGAGAGCGCAGAGAAATAGACACTCCTGCTGCGCTACGAGCGAGCGAGCTGAGTCAGCGCCCGAATGAGAGAACACGCTCGTCGTCTGCGTCTCCAGGGCTCGCCGATTGTTGCGGAAACTTCAAGAAAGCCATGTTCCAAAAGAGTAGGACCTCGTGCAAGTCAGAATCGAGATGCACCGAAACCGCTACTTTCTACGGGAATAAATACGATGATTCCAAGAAATGAGGGCGTAGAAGCGGTCCATCCTCAGACCTTCTTTATTGTCCGTCTCCCTCCAGCAAAGCATTAATGCTTATGGACAGATCAATAGTGGAGGTATATTAGGGAAATACACTTCAGTGTCTTTAGAACCTCTCATTTTCTCTAGTCTTATGTATAGCCTGCCACAGCGGATTGCGTTGGAATCCTTGCTCCTTCGACTGATAAAAGGATTTCACTTGACAAGGAGCGGGAAAGGCACGACCACTCACCGTTTCGCAAGGGAAAACAGTTCCTCACCCTCAAGTCAAAAACTGACACCGAAGACGCACTTTGTGTTGGTTGATCCTTGAAGCGTGAAGCTTCTTGAAGCCATGTGTCGTGGAATAACGGCAAAAATTCCAATCATGCACGTAGAGCAAGCAAAATAGCAAAGCTTCTAGTTGCGCAGAACTCCACATGTGGCCATAAACACTGTTGTGTTCAACCCAGGGGCCGTATGCTCGTCTACCCCGAGTCTCCCCCAATGGGGGATTGGGGCGTGATATAATATGCTGATATTGATTGATTCTCCCCCAACGGGGGAACACGAGCATACGGCCCCAGAACACGGCACCTCCCAAGCCCAATAAACGGAAGAAGCATCGCTCCCACGTAATGGCCATTCTTGTTGTTGACTAACATGTCATTGTCTCTACGCGATATTTTCCACCCAACCTGTGCCAGAAAAGGTCGAAATCTGATCTCATCGATGGTGCTGATACGCCAACTCCTCCAGCAGACGCTCCTCCTTTGAGAAATGAGTGCTAATGAATGCACTGGTCCACTCACCCAACCCCGGTCCCAGTAGGGTGCTCTAGCACAGACGTGCTCCGCTGTCTGCACTCTAGCGCGGGCAAGAAGAGACGTAGGGACTATGCGAGGAGAATCTCTAGTACGGAGAGCGCCGACGGCGCGACGAATCGGCGAAAACATGAGTCATGGTTGTCCTTTGCCCTGTAACCGCCAGCGGCGACGGCGAGGTACTGTAGTCTTTCTAGTCGGGACCAACTGGTGACGCGCCCGTTTCCGCTCTGGATCCCCGCCGCAAAAGGGCAGATCCCGGTATGTTTCTATTGATGAACATGTAAGCGCAAGGGCACAGGTTTGTTTCAGGAGGCCCTTGAGCGGGCCAAGGATCAATGTGATCAGCGAACCGAAGCGCTTCCATGCAAAGGATGGACCTCAAATGACATTCAGATTTTTGTAACCAACTTTCGCCGATAGTTTAGATGGAACTTAGAGAACGGCGATGGTGTAGCTTCGTAAATCACTACCTTAATAACTACGGAGCTCGAACAACCAGCTTTTTTGTGGGGGGGGGGACTCAGTCCTAACATTTGCTTCATTAAATGTTCTCTCTCGCATGCTAACATTTGTAATTTGCATCATTAAATGTCCCCTCTCGCACACCAACATTTGTAAATCTTTCGCTGTTCCTGTCTTCTCTCTGCTCCTAAGTCGAGGTTTTTGCACATAGCAGATGACGAGAACGCCCATTTAACCGAATTGAATAAGAACGCTGAAAGTCATGCGTTAGGAGTTGATCAGCTTTATAGGGATGTATCCCAGAATTGATAAGCGACTTCATTGCTATATCAGCGTTTAGAGGCTAGGGATGTAGGCCATAGTTTGGCCCCATCGTTAGATCCCTCTTAGTTTGTTGACAGTTCAGACCTTCATTGTGGCCCATTGTCAACAATCGCTCAAGAATTCCACCAATCACAATTAGAAATTCTGACGTCAGACCCATCACCCTAAATGTCCTAAATGAACCCTTCTCCTTTCACGGTTAGGTTCTAAGCCCACTTCCACATTGGGAGCACGAAATGTCTATTCAGCGGTGGAGAGACAACGTCTATGGTGAGACTTTGGTTGCGGAGGTATCGGGCGCCAGCGGCAAGAGACCGCAGCGGCCAGCCGGAGAGGGGGACGAACGGGGTAGGTTGCCCGCCAACCGTCGTAGCTAAATGGCGATCATACCGTTGCCTTTTTTTAGAAACCAGGGTACTAAGCGGGCTGGTGCTCGACCTGTCGCGCAATCCGCCGCATCGCGGCGGAGCGGTCAGGCGGCCACGCCCCTCCACCAATAGCAGCAGAACGCCGCCGGCCCTGCGTGACCACTACCCCCCGGGCGCTCCCAGGCGTATGTCGGGCACCGTGTTGTTCTCCGCGTCAGCGGAGGCAGACACATTTGAGTGGGACATATTTTATTTCTTCTGGTGGGGAGAAAAACTGGAAGCGTTTTTTTTTCAAAGTTTGGGTGGAATGAGACTCAATATGGTTCAAATGAGTGAGGAGAAGCAGCAAGGGATCTGATGAGGGAAATTCGAAACAGGAACTGGGCCAGGATTATTAACTAGAAGTTTCGGAAACAATCTGGAGGAACAGCAACAGTAGTCAGTGGTGTAGGGGATCCGCTCCGTTTCCCCAAAACGATTTTTACAATGTGATTTCCTAAGGAGGAGTATACAGAAGTGTTATCTAAATGGCCAAAATCTTCTTCAATATCATCGAATTCTATCCTTATATGCTTCACAAAAATGTTATCCATTACATTCCATATTCTTAGTATACATATTTAATCTGAGCTACAGAAGATCAGAAATCCCTGCTAAGTGGAAGCATGCGTTTGTGACCCCAATTTCAAAAAAGGCTCTACGAAATATTCCTTGGAACTACCGACCTGTCAGTATCACCTCGGTTTTTGCAGAAACTTCCGACAAGATTCTTAAGCAACATATCTTATTGCATCTTGAAGCTCAAGGTGCAATATCTGAAAGTGAGTAAGGGTTTCTGAAAGGTTTTTTATAGATTCTTCAAGAGTCTTTAGAAACAGCCGTTCTCACCTCATTAAATGACCGGAGAAATGTATTGAAAGACAAAAAACGTACAGAAGTAGTGCATGTTGACTTTTCAAAGGAATTTGACAAAGTCCCGGTAGAAAAATAGGGTGTGAAGATGGAGGCTGTGAGGGTTCATTCTTTGGTCATAAGCTGGATTCGACAAT
>OX375870.1:25459759-25492163 GCA_947359475.1 Heligmosomoides polygyrus bakeri
GGAGTTGAAATGTTCGTAGAATATTTTTTTCTTATCCTTATTGTTGATATGATTACAGTGTTCTTTAATCCTGGTCCTAAGTTTACGTGTAGTGAGTCCAACATACTGTTTATCACAACTGCAACAGGTTAAACAATAAATGACGTGTGTAGAAAGACAACTGGAATTACTTTGTTTATATGTAGGGATTATAAATTTGGTAACCGACGATTGTACATAATTATTACTATCCATTATATTGCAAATAGAACAGTTAGTACTACATTTTTTGGAGTGGTTCGAAGTACCAAAATTGATAAGGTTGTACTTCCCGTTAACCTTGCACTTATGTAATGTTTTTGCCTGAAAGTAAGTTTGGGATGTATAGGTTGCTGTTTGGTTTTTTGGCCTAGATCAAAGACTACGAACGGCCAAGTCCCTAGTGAGTGGGAGAGTTTGCACGAACTTGAAATGTATCGCTCTCCCCGCGGATTTGCAAACGTCCAATCTCTTTTAAGCGATTGGTTGACGAGAACACCAAGATTTGCATCGTGGGCTGGGGAAGACAACCATGATAGCGGAATGTGAGTGTCAGAAAAGATATAGGTATCTCAAACAACGCTCTCTAGTGGTTGACGAATTGAGTTTGCGAGGCGAACAACTAGAGTTATCGCGTTCAGTTCCATCTTTGAAACAGTCATTGCTGATTTTATAGGGGGTAACATGGATTTTCCCACTATCAATTCGGATTGACCTTCATCAAAAATACAGTCGCAAGCAGAGAGCAGCAAAGACTGCGAGTTTGCTGCTTTCTGGATTACCTGTGAGCCGTCCATTGAAGATGCGTTTAAAGCCGTTTGCGTTATTTGCAATTATGCGCCATTCCTCCCGCAAATCCTCGGGTAAAATTGAGTCCCAGCTAAGTTTGTGCCCACAAATTTTGCTGAAAATGTTTTGCGGTGTTATCATAGTCTTCAAGAAGCTTCGCGTTGCATTTCGGCGTTTCTAGAGAGCTTTGCAGACGCTTATGTGCTATCGCCCTGTTTGTAGGAAGAGGAGGGTGATCATCTGTGAAACGAAATCGAACGTAGTACCCTTCTGAACGCTTTTCTAACGTGTTGGTGAGGAACTGTAGCATTAATCACAGATTTTTCTGCGTCTTTTGTACCCAAGAATTCACATTCCTGTAGGAACCATAGTCCAATAATCTAATATTCCTGCAGAATCCATAGTCTTTGAAGATTTTCTTCTTCATTTGCAATGCTCTGGATTATTGCTACCATGGCTGAAGACGTGTCAAAGGCTGCTAAAGTGTAATGGGCTGCTAAGTGCGTGTCATGGCATTTGTACGTTGAAGAGTCTTCACCGCTGCGCTGCGATCCATTGAGGAGAGTTGTATACCCGATGGAAACGTGTAGCGTGGCGTCGAGACTTCCAGTAGAACCTACAATTGGCCACAACCAAAGAGTATCTGTGGTTTGGAATGCTTATCGTATGAGGTCTTCGATAGTTGTACATTGTTGCGAACCAGAAAGTCTAAGTGCTCAGTGCACAAATGCGTGACTTTGCCATGCGCGGTTAATACCGGCATTATGTACAGGCGTAGGTTATGGCGCTCGCCTTGCTTATCCCAGAGAGCCATGGACGTTATTTTACAGGTTGTCGCTGTAGGTGTGGTGGATTTGAATGTGTACATGCTGAATTCATGGTTATCTGTACACGTAAGGCCTGATTGCTTGGCGAGGCCTCGGTTTATGAACGGTTGGTCTGCGCCAGTATCAAAAAGGATTTCAACATCTTGCCAATCTCCTTTATCTGTATTCCATGTGCGTGCTATGCCTGCGAAAAGCAGCATGTTATCATTTCCCTTGTGTGATGTTTGCATATTGGCAAGGACTGCGGATGGGGCTTGCGTTGGATCGTCCTGCGCAATGCTTTGTGCGGAGTGCTCGTTATCCGTGCGCATTTGCACTGGTTGCGCGTGCATTGCTCTTGCAGTGCTGTTTGGTCTAGTGCTTCCTGCGCTTTGCTGCTCGTTTGCCCTTTTCATAGCCGATGATGACCCGGGAGCGCTGAACGTGTGTGGTGAGTTCGCCGTTTGACAAGAGCCCGCTCGAAGCGCACACAGCGTGTGATGGTGCCTTTTCCCTTGACAGGACTTGCATACATTTCGCGAACAGTCTCTTACAAAATGACAATCCCGTCCGCAGTTAAGACACACATGGTTTTCTCGTAGTAAATTGCGACTTTCTACGATTTGGTTATTTTACTCCCCTCTTGGGTCACCAAGCCGTTTGTGCGTTCCTCAGTACCTACTCGAGTGTCCAAAATTTCTATTAAGTCCTCCATTTTCCACTGAACTTCCTCCATATCTTGCTCCACTAGGTGCTCTGGGACTTTGCGTTGTATCCTAGGCGCAAATTTGGACAGTACCTTTTCCGCGTTATACGACCTGTCCAGACAGACTCCCCTAATAAGCTAGGCATCATTACCGTATTTGCGATCTAGGAGGTTAAGCGCACGCTCGTAATTTTCTTCTGTGACAGGATAGCGCCTAACCAAATCACGAGCCTCTCCTCTTAGCGCCCTCAGCAAGTAATTTAATTTTTGAAGTTTTGAAAGTGAAGGAAGATTACGAACATTTTCTTGGAAAAGCGTCCAAAAATTTCCATACTGAATCCTCCCGTCAGAATTGGGAATTGGTATGGGAGGTAACTTCAGAACTGACATGTCTATCATCCCGGAATCCCGCGGTTGTGTTGTTTGTGTGGGTGGAGGCTCCATTCCCGCTATTTCCCTAGCGTTAGCGCGCTTAAGTTGCAGCTGAATGGCCAGCGTTTCCGCACGATCAATGACTTCGTGTATCATCTCGATGTTATCGATCAACTGTTTTTCCTGGTCCTTATCGAGCGACTCATCGAGAGAATTGACTGTGTAAAATATCGCTGCAATTACGCCCTTTTTTGTAGAACAAAGAAGCGTACATGTTCAGTTTGTGAGCAATATATTTCACTTACGCGTTTTTTTCTTACATTCCTCCATCACTGTTGAAGAAGGCTATTTCATCATTATCTATACTTACCAGTTGGTTAGTACGTTTTTAATTCCATTCGTGTAAAGATTATAATTTTTTGGACTAGATCACCTCTTCTCTCATCTTGAAACAGCTTGGCTGTTCGAAATCAAAAGAGGCCCGTCACTGTACTACCGAGGTCGAAAAAGTTATTCATACTTCGCCACGGGTTGGGTGCCGACCACGATCCTCACATCGATTTTTGAATTTCCGGTTTCTTGTGGCAGGTCAAGGTAGGTGCGCGTTAGAGAGGGTGGTATACTTACGCCCTCGTAAAAATTTCGAATATTCAAATGGTTTCGAATACCGAAAATTTTCGAGCATTCGAAATCTAATATATTCGAAACACGGGGTTTTTCTGAATACTCGAATTCGAATACATTAGAAAAACGCGATTTTTTGAATATTCGAATTCGAATTCATTCGAAAAACGCAATTTTTCGAATATTCGAATTCGAATATTCAAATTCGAATGAAAATCGTTCGAGTATTCGAATAGGTCATTCGAGCATAAGTATAAAGGGTGGTGTGTCAGACGCACCAATTTCGCCCAAACTTTGTACAATGGCGTTATGCTTTTGTTCAAAATTGTGTTGAAAATGGCGATAAAGGGTCTCACTGACGATAAATCGTAAAGCGCAATAACACTGGCGTCTGCGGGAATCCACCCCACAGCCACACTTCTATGAAGCGAGAACACCACCACTGCGCCGCTGCGGAAGGTGGCCGGGTGGTTAACGGCTACGCTGATTCCGCAACACTGCGTCCTCGCTGCATCAACGCACATGGCACACAGTCGGCAGACTTTGGTCAGCCAGAACTTGCTTATCAGACCCATTTGGTAAATTTGGACTACATATTTGTAATCAGCGTTTCGAGCTCTTTTACACCTCTGTCCGTAGGTTCCATGGGAAGTTGAAGACATTCCCTGGTTAGCGGCTTATTATATGGAAAGGCTTATCTAACGAATGGACGAATGGCATGTAAGCTAGCACCAAATATACAACTGAGCTGTTTTTAATAAAAATAATATTTATTTACTTAAATAAGCTGTGCAAATAATATTTAAATGTTGTACACAATCGATCAGCTTTCTTATCTACAACTTTACAACAGTGTTCTTCGAAGGAAAGATTTATATCTTATATATATATATATATATATATATATATATATATATATATATATATAGTCACACAAACTAGCAGTATCGTTAAGTTGATATTCTCCAAGATGGTAGTTGTTCCTGCTATCATGTCTCCCTAGGCGAAATTCTTCTGGGTTTTACCCAGATAAGGGTAGTTCCAAGTTTGCTATCCAATCCGCAGTAACGTTTATTGCGGAGTGAAGAGAAGTGTGGTTTCTGCACTACTCGCATTCTTGTAGATCTTTATACCATCAGCAAACAATCTGCAAGTGATACCAAATTCAGTGACCAAGGGAAACGAATCCGGATTTTCACCGCCACCACTCGCTTAGGAGATTCATTTAAAAGAATTTGGTCTACACCTTTGTAGTCATCTTTTAAGCTCTTTTAAATGGCATAGGTCCTTCCTCGAAGTTCCATGGAAAGCTGAAGGCATTCCACGGTTAGCGGTTCCTCTTTTACTGGTCTCCCTTACTTACTCTTCCAAATGGCCAAGCATGTTTGACGACGACTACGGTATTCTTCGAACCGAATCGCATAATTTCTAACGAATATTCGAATTTTCATTATTCGAATATTCGGCAAGGTCCAAAATTCGAATATATTCATTATTCGACTACTCGACGTGGCTCAAAATTCGAATATATTCGAATATGTGCGACGCTACCAAGTTAGATTACCGGGAGTCAGTTTGCAAGAATAAAGCTTCTCAAACAAAGCAAATAACGCTACAATGCTCGGCTAAAGTTAACTACCAAATTTGCGATTCAATTTTAGTATTAGGCCGATGCAAACATGAAGGTCCTTTTATAGTTATGCCTTTAAAACTGCAGAAAGAAACTACATCTTCAAGTTACCTAGATGGAGTTCTTCTTCTCCTCCTGAGCGTTTAGTCCTGCGCAATCGCAGGGTTCGCTGTTCTTGTGATCCGTCGCCATCTCATCCTATCAAGAGCGTCGTCTGGCGCGGCGCCGATTTCGGCGAGATCTTTCTTAATGACGCCCTTCCACCTTTTCCTTGGGGCTCCTCTCGGACGCTTTCTGGGTACCTCGAAATTTAGGGCTAACTTATTGGGATGATCCTCTGGTCTTCTGAGAATGTGTCCGCACCATCTTAGGCGCTGCTCCCTCATCTTCAGCTGGATCGGAGCTATCTTCACCACTGCTCTAGCATCCACGTTTCGCACTCCGTCCCGGGGGGTCCATCCACATGCCCATCTGAGCATCCTCATTTCCGCAGCGTGCAGTTTCCGCTCCTGCGCTCTACCTAGAGCCCAGCACTCACAACCATAGAGGAGGGCCGGCCTCACACCTGTTCTAAATAACTTGCCTTTGAGTTCCCTGGAGCACCTACGGTCGCAGAGGATTTCTGTGCACTCCCTCCATTTGAGCCATGCTGCACTTATCCGTCCCTTAACCGCCTGGTCCACGCTTCCTTCCTCGGATAGATCGCTTCCGAGGCAGCGGAATTGTTTCACCTTTTCGATTACCTCCCCTTGGCAGTCTAGGATTGGTTCGGTGCACTGCTCAGAGCTGATGAACTTCGTTTTCCTCACGTTCAGCCGCAGGCCGTTGGCTGCTAAGGCTCCTTGCCACAACTGCACCTTTTCCTCCAGCTCTTCTCGGCTGTCGGCCGCTGGGGCGATATCGTCCGTGTAGAGGATGGTCCTGTAAGGGCCTTCCTCAATATGATTCACTATGCAATCAAGCGTCAGCACGAAGAGAAACAGACTCAGAGCCGAACCCTGATGCACCCCCACTGTGATATCCCTCTTCTTTGTCATCCCGTGTGGAGTTCGTACCGCTGCTTTCAAGCCTTCCTACATGTCCTTTATTACCGAGATCAGACGTTTCGGGACACCCTCCCTTGAAGGGGGTTTCAGAGCACGGCTCGGGGCAGGGTCAAGCTTGAGGTTCGGGAATCGAAGGGGGGTCGTACTGTAGCCTCGAATGGAGGGCGGGGGTCGTACTCTCTCGGTTTTGGCAGAGGACTCTCTCCAAATTCAGGTTTTTAGGTGATGTTTGCATCTATTAATAAGTTGTTTTTTCCAGGTGTGACTACGACAATGCGGAGATATACAAGCACTTGCGTTTCCTGGAGTTAAAAAAATAGGATTGAATATCAAAAAAAATTTAATGCCGATTACTGTGCAGTGAAAAATAAAGATTTCCTGTCTGCAGATTTACAGTCAAAGAGAGATTTTCATTTTTTCAGATTTTTCCAGGACGTCATGGACACGGTAGTTTTCTGCCTGATGAGCGACATCTACTTCCAGAATTGCACTCTATAAAATTTCAAGTGTTAATTACTGATGACGACCTAAGTGCTTTCCCTACAAGATTTTTGAAGCGCTCTTCGAGTCGATGACGGAATGGCAACCGAAGGACTGACTTGCCTGAAAAGTAATTTCTCTCCTGCAGGAAACAGCATCAGAAAATGAAATCGCACCCTTAAGCCCGTTTGACACACAATGATAAAACTATGTTTCTCTGAAACGATATTCTATATGATCAGACGTCTCGATTTACCGAAAAGATATCGACACACTATTCACATGGAAGATGTTACTTTTAGAACCTGCCTTTTAAAGCATAGAAAACACATCTACTAGAGCTTTATGAATTTTCCAGGAGCCCCAAAAAATCTCCGTGTTACGGCAGTTTACATGCGGCTACTGCGTTCTCTGACATGATCAATCGCAATTGAAATATGGATGGACTCCTCGCTGGAAATTTTTTCTGCCTTCTGAAGGGCAGGACGACAGAGAGTGGAATTGTATCATATAAAATTTTAAGTCATGCTTAACATACAATAAAAACTATGCTTCTCCGCTGCGATGAAGATATGACGAGGATGGATCGCATACAAAATTCTCATTTTTCATGAAAATATTATTTTTTAGCCGAAGCAGATCACCCATACGGATAAAATCTAGCCACAAGAACCTAGAAGTTTTGGTCAATTCACTGTGAAAAAATTGTGATTTTCTGGATAGAACAGGTTGAATCGACCTCTGGTCGACTTTGCACCAACGTCATCGGAGCATAAAATTGAACGTTCACAAAAAGATTCATAACTCGGTAAGTTTTTCGAATTTTGAAAATTCTTTTAGCTTTTCATAAAGTAGATAAAACTCCCTTTCTCATGGTGTAAAAATCGTTTTCCAGAAAAGGAGTCGTCACGCGTGGCCGCTGGTTCGATTTTTGAGCGAAAAAAATTGAAGTGGCTTCACAAAAATATTCATAACTTGACCAATTCTTCGAAGTTCCAAAATCCCGCTAGCTTTTCAGAAACTAGAGGAAGAGCCCTTTCTTGCTATGTAAGAATTAATGTCCAAAAATTCGGTCTTCATGTGCGGCAGGGGAGGTTCAATTTCGGCTCCATGTCGCGAAAATACGTACCGACAATCGAACCCCCGCCCCGCATGAAGACCCCTTTCTTGGAAATCGGTTTTTACATGGTTAGAGAGCACATTTGCTCTATTTTTTGATGAACGAGCGGGATTTTTGATTTTCGAAAAAATAGCCGAGATATGATCAACTTTCGGAAGTCGTGAACTGAATCCTTCACCGGCGTCATCGGAGTGATTTCACAAAAATATTCATAACTCGGTTATTTTTTAGAAATTCAAAAATCCAGAAATCGAACCCCCCGCCCCGCATGAGGATCCCTTTTTTGCTAAACGAGTTTGTAACCGTAAAGAAGCGCTGTTTACCTACTTTTCAAAAAGCTAGCGGGATTTTTGAATTTCTAAAAAATAACCGAGTTATGAATATTTTTGTGAGATCACTCCGATGACGACGGCGAAGAGTCGATCCGCGATTCAGTTCACGACTTGCAAAAATTGATCATATCTCGGCTATTTTTTCGAAAATCAAAAATTCCGCTCGCTCATCAAAAAATAGAGCAAATATGCTTTCTAACCATATAAGAACCGTTTTCCAAGAAAGGGGTCTTCATGCGGGGCGGGGGGGGGGGTTCGATTTCCGGTACGTATTTTCGCGACATGGAACCGAAATTGAACCCCCCTGCCGCGCATGAAGACCGAATTTTTGGACATTAATTCTCACATTGCAAGAAAGGGCTCTTCCTCTAGTTTCTGAAAATCTAGCGGGATTTTGGAACTTCGAAGAATTGGTCAAGTTATGAATATTTTTGTGAAGCCACTTCAATTTTTTTCGCTCAAAAATCGAACCAGCAGCCGCGCGTGACGACTCCTTTTTTGGAAAAGATTTTTACACTGTGAGAAAGAGCGTTTTATCTTCTTCTTGACAAGCTAGAAGAATTTTCAAAATACGAAAAACTTACCGAGTTATGAACCTTTTTGTGAACGTTAATTTCATGCTCCGATGACGTTGGTGCAAAGTCGACCAGAGGTCGATTCAACCTGTTCTATCCAGAAAATCACAATTTTTTCACTGTGCATTGATCATGACTTTGAAGTTTTTGTGGCAAAATTTTATTCGTATGGGTGGTCTGCTTCGGCTAAAAAAAATTTTTTTTTTCATGAAAAACGAGAATTTTGCTTACGATCCATCCTAATCATATTGTCATCGCAGTTCCGTCATCGCTGCGGAAAATCTTGTTTTTTTGCTGTATCATGTACAGAGCTGGGGTTTTTTAGCTCCATTTTCGTTTTTTATGACGTTTTCTTAGGATGGGAGAACATTATTTCCGAGAGAAGTCCATCGTCCATCCTTCCTTTTTCCGCTCCATAGTCGATTCGAGGAACGCTTCAAAACATTTATAAGGAAAGCACTTAAGTCGTCGTCAGAAAGTAATACTCAAATTTTTATATAACACAATTTCGGAGCACAATTTCAGATGCAAACGTCGCTACTTCAGATAGAAGAATGTTCCGTGTCCATGGTGTCCTGAAAAAAACTCCATAAATTGAACAGTGATGATTGGAAATTGCTACCAGAAGATCTTTATTTTGAAGTGTCGAAAATAGCGTTCAAAATTTTAAAGAATTTTATTGTGTTTTGAAAACATTATTGATCAGGGAACTCGTTTCATTGTCCTCTTCAGTGCCGAAGCCGCACCTGAAAAGAAGAATCTATTAAAGAGTTCAAACTGCACAAAAAACCTTGAAAAAATCAAGAAATACAAGAAATAGAACAGTGGAAGAGAGAGGGAGGGAGTCGTACAAATTCCGCTTCAGAGGGGGGGTCGTAAATTTCCATCAAAAATCGAACCCCACGCTTGACCCTGGCTCGGGGTGGCTTGTCGTTGGCTTTCTCCAAGGTTAGAAATACCAGGTAGCAAGGCCTTCGTCTCTCCCGATACTTCTCTATCACCTGGCGAGCGATAAAGACCGCGTCTGTGGTGGATCTTTCAGGCATGAAGCCCGACTGTTCCTGGGAGATGGCGACCATCCCCTTCAGCCTCGAGTCGACCAGCCGTTCGTAGACCTTCATCGTGTGTGAGATCAGTTTGATCCCGCCGTAATTGGAGCACTCGGACGTGTCGCCCTTCTGCTTGAAGATGGGGGCTATGATGCTGTCCCTCGGCGGAGTGGCGTTCGACCCCCCCGCCCTTTAAACAAAGGCGTTGCAAATGTCTGTGTCTCCACTATCTCGCAAGGCAGCCACCGGACTCTCGAACAAGCCCAGAGGTTTGGAGTGGGCGGGCCAGGGGGTAGAACGCTCGTCCCTCCCTGTCCCTCCAATCATCCGGCGTCTTACCCTCTATCGTGACTCTGTTGAAGAACCGTACCAGCCAATTCACTCCACAGTTTCCAAGCACCTTCCAAGCTTCTACTGGCACCCCATCAGGTCCAGCTGCCTTTCCGAGCTTCATCTTCCCTATAGCGCTGCGAACCTCTTCCTGCGCCCAGGACGGTATGGGTCCTTCCGTTATGTTATCTAGATGGACTAAAGGCTAAAAATTTTTTGAAACTGATGGTCATTTTATCTACTCCTAAACTTTTATCTGAGGCGAATTGTTCTAGGATAATGGACGCCTTTAACGGCTTTTTCGAAATGATAGCAATAGGTTTAGCCATGACAGGAAATGGGCTTGCAAATGAGATCCGTGTTCCATGAAATTGTTTCAGAGTCCATTCGATTAGACTAAAGGACTCCCAGGAAATACAACAACAGGAAACGGATTAATTTTGCATCAACCTAATATTTCTCTCGATACTTCGTTAAACAGAAACACAGTGCTCTGAACGTCTTCCTCAATTTATAGGGTATGGCTTTATAGTAATGGTATATTCATAAATGTAGTAACCCAGGAGGAATCCATCTGTGTCTTAAGGCTATCTGGGAAACTGTAATGCTAGCTGTTAAACCGTCGCGCTACTCATTCGCTCTGATCTTAGATGACTTTGATAAACTCACTTTTTACAGAATTTCTAGGGATTTGAAGGGACAAATTTTGATTACATTCGGAAGCTTACAGCTGATAACGTCGATTCAAAACAGTTTTACCTTGCGCATTTTGTTAATTAATTGTTATGTTATACTTATTCAATTAATTTTTTTTCGATCCCCTCTTCTTTTGCTCTTTCTTCTTTTCTACGAGATCATGCTGCAACAACTTGCAAAGCAGAGAGAAATTGAACTCTGCCTTGAAAACTGCAAATCCCCCTCGCTTTTTTTCACATTCTTCGGAATAGCCTTAAATATCGTTTGGAAAAGTGTTTTTGTTCTTATCTACTTGTGAGAAGTGCTCATTAGAAAGGCACCTCCCTCACCCCAGAGAAGGGATCGAAAAAACTGTCACAAATTTATCAATTAGGAATACTTTGGTAGAAACGGTCAACATTCTACGCCAAAGTCTCAGTAATTTGTTCTTCTAGTTGGATTCAAATCTTTCGAAAGAACTTTTTTGTGTTATGTGTATTCATCTTTAGACATTGTTGTAAAAAACAGTCCACAAAAACAATTTTCGGTTACTGATTTATTGAGCTTCTCGTCAAATAATGGCTTCAACTAAAAAACAATCTATAGCGATTACTAGACACATTAATTATCAAACAAACAGCAGTGATAACTAGAGACATTTTTAATGCCTAGATTGGAAACAATCAATACAAAAATATCGCTGATACTTGGTGTAGCAAGAGCGAACTCTGCTGGGTGAGGGTTTTGCTCCGCGGCCAATTTCTGACCCAGTGCATGCCTCCGCTGGCTCTGATTACATGTGAACTGGTCCCCGAAAAATTCCGTCACGCGCGAGCAGCGAGAGTCAGATGAGCAGAATAAGCGCATGGCAGAGTCCGGCATTTTCTGTGCTCTCCTCCGCTGTCGCGGAGGAGAGCACAGATTGGGCTAGAAAAGAGACTCCGCGGTGTGGCGAGCAGGGAGGCGTGGAGTGCGAGAGACGACACGACGAAAAACCGCGCGCCGTCTCGGCACCATGCCAAGCGGACCAGTTCTCCGGCAACGGCTGGCCCTTAGCCAGCTCTGAGCTGGCCGCCAGCCGCAAAAACAATGCCTAGCAGAGGCGCCTAGTTGCCGTCGCCGTCCTTCGCCGCGCCTACGGTGAGTTCTTTTAACTTTTGTTTTTCTCTATTACTTTTGCATGTCACGGTTTTTTAGGCTCTGTGGATCATGGCGGCCCACAATGCCACTTATTTTTAAATGAATTGCTTCCCTTAGTTGTTAAGAGGATGTTTAGTTGCGGTCAAAAATCTTGCGCCAGGCTGGACTCGAACCCGCATCTTCTGCTTTCCGGGCAGCGATGTTCGCCTTACACCACCGGCGCTGTTTGACCGAACAGAACATCCACGATATCTTCCTAGCAATCTCGCCTATCAGCACTCACCCGTGATATCGGGATGAGCCGGCCGCTGATATCAGCATGGAACCGGTTAAGCTGAAGGCCTTCGTAGAAATGATGTTTTTCATTTTGCTTAAGCCTAGAGCGGCTGTTATAGAAGATAGAAGCTGTTAAGAGGATGTTTAGTTGCGGTCAAAACTCTTGCGCCAGGCGGGACTCGAACCCGCATCTTCTGCTTTCCGGGCAGCGATGTTCCCTTAGTGGCATTGTGGGTCGGCTTGGGCCACCATGAGCCTAGTCCACCACGCAAATCGTAAATTACGATTTGCGTGGTGGACTAGGCTCGTGGTGGCCCAAGCCGACCTACAATGCCACTAAGGGAAGCAATTCACTTACAAATAAGTGGCATTATGGGCCGCCATGGTCCACAGAGTCCAAAAAATCATGGAAGGCAAGCCTAATAGTGAAAAACAAAGGTTAAACAACTCACCGAAGGTGTGGCGAAATACGTGCGAATGTCGACGGCAACTATGCGCCCCTGCCAGGCATTGATTTTGAAGCTGGCGGACTAAGCGGCAGCGGAGGCATGCATTGGGTCAGAAATTGGCCGCGGAGTAAAACCCTCGCCTTGGAGGTAAATGTTTCCTGACGGAGTAGCATTTACCTCGACACTTACCTCCGATTTTTCCCGCCGCGCATTCATGAATCGTGCGTAAGTGTGGAGTGGGGGTAAATTTTGCAATTACCCGCCGGTAAATCATTCATGAATCCGGCGTGCGATACAGGTGATGCAGCATATGCGCGTCCTTGGGCTTTGCACAGGTTTTCGTAACAGCTCTTGCTACGTCGGTGATCACTTGTTTTAGCCTGTTTTAGCCGTCTGCGATCATTTGTTTGGAAACATGTGTGGTACGACATCGCGCTAAAATTTTGCGGTCGCGTGGGACCGCGCGACATGATATCATGCCAAGGCGTCGGCGTTGCAAAAAATCAACTGGTCCCACGCGCCGGACACGCGAAGAAGGTGCGGTCGTCAACGTGTTAAAGG
This sequence comes from Heligmosomoides polygyrus bakeri, assembly GCA_947359475.1. NCBI lineage: Eukaryota > Metazoa > Nematoda > Chromadorea > Rhabditida > Heligmosomidae > Heligmosomoides > Heligmosomoides polygyrus. The sequence continues at coordinate 25,472,738 of OX375870.1, forward strand.
AAAAATCTCATCGTCCCTATGATATATGCAGTTTATTCGATTATTCAATTTATTCGAATATTCTACTATTCGTTCGTTCGAGTAGCCGAAAAATAGGGCTATTCGATTTTTCGTTCGAAAATTTTTGGAAAAGCGCAGGTATACTAACCAGTGCCTTCATCCGTTAGGTTGTTCGTCAACCCTTCTGATGCCACACAACACGCTCCTCCCTCCCCTCCCCCCCCACTTCACTCTAGCGGCAAATTTACTGCAGGGACCTTTACTCCTCATCCTTAGGCGGTTAACCTCAAACGAAAATCAACATTCTCGATAGGCACTCACCGTTTGGTAGAATTCGGGCACACACCGAAAAGCATTTTTGTCAGAAGAGAGAATTCCCACCGCTTCTAACACCACTTGAGCTGAAAGCGGGACCGCTGTAGCAGTGACGGATTCGATTGCCTAACCGTCGTCAGTAAATAGCAAAGAAACCTGACTTTCAAGCTAAAATCAACAACATCGGTTATTGTCTGCCCCCTGCTGTGAAGCCCTTTCATCAGCGACCATAATCATGTGACTCCTACCCGATCGGTTGAATCTGAGAGTAAATAGATAATGTCGATCTATATTGATTGCCTGATCGATGTGTGAAGCGTGTTCTGATTGACATCTTCGGCACGTCTTCTGAGTCCCGATGCACGTTGGACGTTTCTTCGACACGTCTTCTGAATCCCTGGGCACGTTGTATTGAGGCTAATCGGGGAATTTAGGTCTTTATATCCAAGGATTGCGGGTTCAGTGGTTTTGATTCAAACGTGAAAAAAGAAGAGCAGAACTGACAGAGAACCGTTATCCGTCGATGTAGTTCTATAAGTGCCTAGGCCCACCTCTGGCTTCGGGTGGGCAGGCAGGGGTCGCCTCGTGGGCGACGACAATACGTTGGACGACGTCTTTGACACATCGTCCGATTCCACAGGCACGTTGCGCGACTATAACGATTACGAGAGAAAATGCCCGAACCGCGCCGCGTCTGCTTCGGTGTGAGAAAATGCCCGCGGCCAGGGGAGAAAATGTCCGCTGTAAGGAGAGAAAGTATCCGTGACCGCTGAGCGGTTGTCGATAGCGCGATCACACCTGTTTAACAAAACACGTAGTAGCGCCATGAACAAGAATACGGTATTTTCTGATTCCGTGATGGACAGAGCCTGTGAAAGGCTTGGCAACTGGAGCCGTGAAAATATCTCATCCGCATCCTCAAAAAGAGCAACGTGTTCATTTCCTATCACTTAGAGTTTACGAAATGCTTACAAACCCACACGAGCAAAGCTCAGCCCTTCTCAAAGGGTGCGCATCTATTGCTATATTCGCATTTGATCGCATGATTAAGGGCAGTGATACGAATATACTTCGAAGAGAAGAAACAACAATGATGTTTCCGTCTGTGTGTAGCAATAGAGCAGTCGCTGCTAATGCATGAAAATGTTTGACCCAGCAAGAAATGGAGCCCCTGCCACTGTAAAGATAAGAGGATTTTGAATGTGACGGTGCAATCACGCATTTTAGTTAAGAGGTACTTACTTCATAATAGACCCTCTTCTTGGTCACTACTGTCAGCCCAGGAGCTCCGTTAAAGCTTCTATGAAACACAAGATAGTAAAGAATTGTTCCAAGTGCGCGATACACCCTCGTCTACATGTCTACTCGAATGCAAGAAGTGGAAGCGATTGGTAAACCAGAATACGGTAAGTAAAAACTGGAAGCGCCGTTCATTAAAAATATTGTTACTGTGTTGTTAGCCCATTTTGATGGAGCTGAAACAAAAACCATGGCTTGTGTGTTGTGCATTTGTACGGGATGATAGCATGAGAATTTCCAAAGCCAACGTCTTTGGTCACTCTTCGGAGAGGCTGGGCGCTACGGTCTAGGAGATGTTTGATACACATTTCGACACCTCTTTGCTTTTAAAGTATTTCTTCTTCCGGAACACCGCCAGTATTGTAATAAATGTTTTATGTGCTTTTTTTTATTAAAGTTTCTCTTAGTAAAGAATTTTTCTTTGGAGTTAGATTGAGAACCTTGCTTTGTCTTTTCTTCTTCAGGTATTTCTACACAACTGCATAAAGGATTTAAATATGTGAACATATGGTTGGTTGCTACACAAATGGTTTCACAAAAAGCCTTGAAATGGCTCCGTTCTAAGTGTTTCAGTCGCCATCAAATCAACAGAACTTACGCTGCAGTACCTTAACACAAATCCGTCGAGCTCTCTTGTTTGGAAAAGCAATTTTCGTGTATGAATTCTTTTCGATCCACTTCTTTCTGAAGCTTAAATTTGATTGAAGCTCTGCGGAAATCAGATTAGCGATGTATTAGATTAACGACGCATCTGGTTGAAACTCTTCAAATGAACGGTTTTCCCAATAGTTTCGAATTTATTTCCAGTTTCCTTAATGGCGTTTACCGCACTTTTGCTAGTTATCACATGATGTTATATTCTGGCGTAATATACGTCTTCCGCAAACTATGTGACTATACTATACGTTCTGGTGTTCTGTACTGTACGTTGACCCTGGCATTTTCTTTTACGGTTCCGGGCATTTTCTCTTCTCCTGGTTGCGGGCATTTTCTCCTCACGCAACGTGCACCGTGAGATTCGGGCATTTCTCCGTAGACCGACTATAACCCCCTGTCGAACTCCTCTGGTCCGGACAGGGGCAGACCGTCATTGGTGCGTCCTACTCAGAGAGACACGGCCCCGCCCCGTGCAGACAGACAAAAGCCTGCCTGGCTCAGCGGCATATTATCAGGAATGTGCTGAACTTCCGCTTCCGTGGTCCGAATTCCGGTCTCCGCCCGTTTTTACTCCTTCCGTCTTGCGCTTCTTTGCGCTGGAAGAAGAAAGGGAAAAGGTGACTCATCACCCAGCGACTGTTTTGCATTGAGTATTCACCTCTTGAACTCAAACAGTTTGCATTGCTTTCAAACTGGTGGTGAATCATGATGTCGGAACAGCGTGATAACCAAAGTGGATTCTTTTTGAGAAACAGGGTTCAAAGCATTATCCGATGAAGCGCTGACTTTCAGCGCAAAGATGTGGGTTACCTCGCTAGCTGATAATGCATGTGTCCGAAAGTGTATGCGCTGTGCTAGTGTTTAAAAATTCATACCTATATAAGGGGTTTTGACAGAAACCGCTCCGTTCAATCATCCAATGGACAGCGATGTTTACTTGATCTGTGCTAGGGCTGTTTTTCCACTTACCGAAAAAACTCTCGCGAAGCTTGGAAACAAAATTACTGCATCAAGGAGAACCTTGGAATTGCACAGTCTTAGCAAGGAGGAGGAAGTCTATCGGATCGAACGGTTTGAATATTCGTGGAATGTGAGAAGTCATGCATCAAATCACCAGTTGTGAATTATTGGCTATTCGCCTTCGATCTCGCAACTGAACCCTGGGTACGGCTTTGGAATAGAACTAGTTAATGTTAGTCATCCGGAGGGGGACTATCTGGAACCGGCAAAAAGTCTAGGACCACAACAAATATTTCAAGAATGCTTGAATCAAGAGTCTAATTCCTTAGCCTTTCTTTATTTGTCCTAATAAACCTAGGTCTTGTTTGGAATACCAGTTTAGCTCAGAGCTCTGTAAGCAATCTTAGACTGTTAACAGTGCTTTCCTCCTTTATTCCTTTATCTAGAACACTATTTCTTTCTAGAGAAAGATTTTGCATGAACTTCAATTTGTTGCACGTATTTGATTATTATTTGCGTATATTTGAAAAGCTATCCTAATAATGACACGAATGCAAGGGCCTTTTATTGTTAAACCAAGCCGTCACGGCTTCTCAACGGCTTCCTCGTAGTAGTAACTTCCTATCATCAATTTTAAGTGCCATTTATGTTATGGTTTCAGCAGGAGAAACACCCTAGCTACGTCGAGTGGGGAAGTTAGAACGTCACGAAGAGAGGCTGCTACTCTAGAGGATACTGATTACTACTCGGAAAAGATTGAGCCCACCAACCATAAATCCACACGTAATTGTCTCGGTAATATAGCGACGGCACGAGGATATTAAAATGATTACAGAGATTACAAATGCAAAACATACATCAGCTACCCTGCAGCGACCTCGACTACCCCAGGGCTGAAGTTTCGGACCGCTAAAACGACGTCCACAGAAAAATCGGTAATTTGATCAATAACGATTGATCGCGATCGACACCTTGAAGGCAAACGTTAGATTCGTGTTTAGCAACCCCGATTATCCCAGGACTGAAGTTTCGGACCGCTTGAACGGCATCCACAAAAAATCGATAATCTGTTGATTGATGGCGATCGATACTCCAAAATAGATTCATGTTCAGCGACCCCAGGACTGAAGTTAAGTTTCGGGCCGATGTCGACCGCCATCAATCGCTGAGTATCGCCAATACACCGTGCTTCACCCCCCCCCCCCCCCCCCCCTCCAGCACTGACGGACGGAAATACACAAACTACTCCTTCATATATATAGAGGATGTTGTTGGGGAAGAGTCCATACTCCCTGCTTCCTAAACTCGTTAACGGTAATTCAGACCATTTTTGATATAGTTACGAGATATGAGTTTTGTGTTATTTCCGCTCCCGTGTTCCAGTTATCGCCCATTTGTGAGCTATTCCATAATCATAATAATAATAATAATAACTTATTACGACGTATAAGACAATCGTGAGAAGAGTGAACAATGAAACACAAACCTGAGAAGAGAAAAACGGTAACAGACTCTATCGCTTTAAGGATAAAAATAGTTAGACAAAGTTGTGAAGTAGATGAAACACAAGACGCAGCCCTTAAAAATTTAGGATGCTTTTCGAGGCCAGTCGCTTGAGAGCAACAAAATTGGCTGAGGAGTGGCTTAGCCCAGCTCTTAGGGAGATAAATGCCGATCCCGCTCTTACTGCAAATGAGTGGGCTCGAATACTAGTTCTAGGCCGGCCGTAGCTTAATTTTACATTGCCACCCTTGGATATAGACGATACTGTTTTATAGAAAGTTGTACCGTCCACATCACACAGTCCAGAAATTATTTTAAACAAGTGCTCCGACATGCCTAAAGGCGTGTCTCCCAATTGCGCGCTTCGCGCGACTTTGCAGCATCACTGACCTATGGAAAGTAGTTTTTATAAAACTTAAAATGTGCTAACATCTAGGACCTGCTGCGTGCTTTATCGGTATCAAGCCGTTCACCACTTCGGTACCTTCATCATAGGCATTCTCTCCGGACCGTCCAGTAAGACATTGGTTTGTTCTGCGCAGTACTTCTGTCCCTCAGGTTGCTCTTCCGCAACCGTTCTCATGCCCAACATCTAACGTTTCCGGCTATCGCTGACAAGTCAGGTTCCCTCTCACTCGTTTCTTTTTACTGGATCTAATTGCTGGTCCTCCTTTACTGGTCTTCCCTCCCCTCTTTAGTTCCTCCACCTCCTGGTCCCAACTCCTGGCCCACTTCTTTGTTTCCACTATTGACCCCTACTAGTCTCTTCTTGTTGGTTTCCCCGTCCTGGCCCCCTCTCCAGGTTGTTCCTTTCCTTCCTGGTCGCTCCCCTGGTAAACCCTAGAGGTCCCCTTACTGCTCTTCACCACATCCTTAGTGGGCCTCCCATGCTCACGGCAGATGTCATTGACGTAGGGGGCTCGTCTTCTGGATCCGGAAGCTCAAAAGACCCGCCTTCCGAATTCAGAAGCTCAGAAGCGCGCGCAGTCGCCGCTGTGTCGAACATGAAGAGGCTATGCATATCTATTTATCTATTTATTAATTTATTTATTATATACGTCATAGGACGCGCTCAAACACAGTAGCAAATATAGTAGACATACACTAGCAAATTGTCAAAACAGCAACTAACGCAAAAAAAAAACTTACTGAAAATTAGTCGATAAAAGTGCAGTCGAAAAATAAGAACACACATCCATTAATTTTAGAAGGAAGAAAAACGCAAGGAGGAAACTGGAAGTCGAGGAGTCCAGAGTGGTCTCACTATGGTTTTAGAATTTGTGAACACCATGAAACTTTGGTCACCCAACAACTTGGTCTCTTAAAAATTCTGGTATCCCTGCTACACGTATCCACCATTTACATTACATAAAAACATATCTACTTCAGCTCTGAATTTGAAAATTGAAAACAAATTAAACGAGGGACTGGCACCTAGCTTTGTCGAAAGACTAGCCCAGCACATACATATTTAGCAAAAGAAGAATAATGCCTATGCTGCTTTCAAAAGAATGCGAAAACAAAAATCTACCGTAAAGACATATGGCTCATGAGCGCAATGCGCTTGGTCTACGACCTTCTATGCGCACGATCCCAGGGCGGGCCCTGTATCTCAAAGGCCTCTTTAAACTGATACGCACCCCAGGCGAAGGCATAGAAGGGAGGACACGCATGTTGGAATACATATGTCAGTACGGAGAAACGAGAATCATCAAAAGCATATGTACAAAAGAAGATAAGGATAAGGATAAAGGACGGCGTTACTCAATCCCTTCTGGGATGCGCCAGCGCACTCTACTTCTACGGGATGTCGTGGAGGCGACATGAATGCGTATTTGGCCATACAATGACTTGCGGTGGCCAGCCGATGAAGAAGTCAGCGCTTTATCCTTCCCAGACAAGTATGGTACCAATTCACCGACCCCGGAGGGATGGAAGGCTTGGTTGGCCTGCGCGGGAAATCCGAACCAGGAACCTGGTATCGGGTGCATGTGACAGTCGCGCCTCCTCCGACTGCGCTACACGCGCCCACAAAAGAAGATAGCACTCCAAATATGGGTGATCATTTCCAGCCGTTCGGTAACAGTATACCAAGCACCCACGTGAGTGGCAAGCTAGTCAGTAAGACAAAGCAGAGTGATACATAACTTTGGCAAATTTTTTAAGTAGAAAACGTTGTAGGGGAAGGTAGAGGGATTGGGATGAAAGGATCTGTGGATGAACATAAATAAACTGGCAGCAGGATAAATCAGGAAATATGTTGGCTTTGTATTCAGTAATTTGTTTTTGCATTTAGTAAGACCACAGAGGACTACCCGTTAAATAAATTAGAGAAAGCAAAATCAACCCCTACTTTGAGAGGCAAGCAACACAAAATTGGAGAAACCGGTCACCATGGAAAACAATCAGATATTAGCCAGGAACAAATAGCAAACAAAACAGCGTAATAGTGAACAAGAAGTAGAGCATAACCGCAAAGGCACATTGCTGATTAGTTCAATCATTGACTGCATTGAGCTGGAGAACATATTCGAACTCACACTGCTCGTTCAATACGAAGAGGCGCCATTCTGAATAAAAATCCATTTCAAACTACCAGTGAAAATCTGTAATTCCTTGAGTCTCTAATACATTTATCTTTTTTAGATTCCTTTTGAATGTTTGGCTATTCTGAGACGCCAATAAATCTGCAGGCAACGAATGCAACCATCTAGCGAATCGAAACAGCACGAAATGGAACAACTTTGATCGTTTTCTTTTCTGCAACCTCATATAATCAAGTCTAAACCCACCTGAGCGCCCATTAGTAGGTCTGAAGATCCAGTATTTGCTGGGAGATAATTTAACTTCACCACGAAGGATGCGAAAGCCAAATATAAGATCTGCAGCTACCCTTCTATACAGCAACGTTTTGAGACCTAGTAGCTTTAATCGTTCACCATAAGGCGGTATAAGCTGCCAATGCAAACCAGGATGTAATCGGCTCAGTGTGGACGTTACGAAAATAGAAAAAAGTGTCATATTGGCCTTCCTCACAATTCGATCAATATGCGAAGAAAAGCTCAGCGTGCTATCAAACAAAGCCCCGAGATCTTTCGTTTCCGGGCAGCTCTCTAGCGCAACGCCATTTATTTCGTATTCAGTGATCGGTAGATCCCCATAGTGTAGAACGAACGACTTTTCGCGATTAATGGTCAAGCTCCATTCTGTAGCCCATTCACCAAGGTAACTAATCGAACGTTTCATAGCTTCTCGTACTTCGTCACAGTTTTCGGTGTTGTAAATCCCGTATATTTTTATATCATCGGCTTACAACTGAACTCGTATGTTCGGTGAAGTGCCAAGCAAAGAGGGTAGCTCCATTGTATATATCAGATACAGCAATGGCGAAAGAACACCCCCTTGAGGTACATCACTCGTGCAACGATAACGCATGAAGAAATTGCGGCCAACTTTTACCGTCATATGTCTCTCATCAAGGTAAAAATCAAACCACCTCAGAAGATTGCCGCTTATGCCGAAAAGTGCCAACTTCTGAAGTAGCTTGCAATGACTTACTCTGTCGAAGGCCTTAGATAAATCAATGTAAACTACACCAATCGAATTCCCATAATTGAGTGCAAGGCTCCAGTCAAACAAGCTATCAACAAGATTAGTGACAGTGGATAGACCGGAAACGAAACCATGTTGTTCATTTGGAATAAGATGAAGCCTTTTGATATGTACTAACAATTTATCTCTTACAATTTTTTCCATGACCTTTATGGGTGGCGGTAAAAGACTTATTGGGCGAAAGTCAGACACAGGCCTAAGAAGCACCAGGCTTCTTAGGAATTGCAGTGACAATTGCATACTGCCATACTTCCGGCACTTCACATAACATTAACGAGACATTGAAAATATGTGCAAGAGCCTTGGAAAGAGAAGAGGCACATTTTTTGTAAACAATTGAAGGGGTGCCACCAAAGGGTTCCGTGAAGGATGGCTTTAAACGCTTGAGGACAACTAGAAGCTCACTAGGATGGAAATAAAAGTCGCCTATTCGATGCAGCACGGAAGGACCCAAGGTGGTAGTTTGCACATAGGAGTCATCCTCTGAATAAACAGACGCGAAACATTCACCGAGAGCCGAGGCTTTACTGAGCTCACAAAAACACTTAGATCCAACTTTGTCCAGCAAAACTGGTACGTGTCCATTAGGTTTCAACTTGTTACGAACATATGACTGCAATTTCCTCATAGACGAGTCTGCTGCATATCTACGTTCGCGATTGGCCCAGAATTTGGCAGATTCCTTGTTCCCCTATGAATTCCTTTACGGCTCACTTCTTATTGGTTCCTCATCCTGGTCCCGACTCCAGGTCCCTTCTTCCAGGTAGATACCCTCCCCCTCGAAATCCTCCCTATTACTCCACCCCAATTAAATAGCCCTCCCACGCTCACGACACAACGACGGCTATTTCACGACATCGGCGGCACCTCTTCTTAATCCGGTGTCGCTCACTGGTAATGGATCTCCTTGCTGATCCTCCTTACCTGCCTTTCCCCTTATTGGTAACTACCTACTGGTCCGTCCTTATTGCATAAATGCCCTTCTTGGTGCCACCTCCTGGCCTACTTCATTGTTCCCTTTATCCCCCACCCCGATATCTCCTCCAGATCACTCCCTCCTGGTCGTTGTCGGTTCTCCACCCTCGAAGTCCCCCTTCTACTCTTACCCTTTAGTAGTCTCCTCATCCTCATGTCACGAAGTCGGCGGCACGGCTTTTTAATTTGGACGCTCAGAAGCGCGCGTAGGTACTGTTGTGTTAATCAGTAAAGGACTACGCTTCCTCTGCTGCAGCAGCATCCCACCTTCAATAGCAACTTTTGCCCGCGCTGTAGATGATGCGGCGTATCTCACCTAGGTTAGATCACTACCGCAACCGCTGTGCATGATGCGACGTATCTCGCCTAGGTTAGATCATTCAAACGTCAATGACCGCTAACTCAATTACAGTGGTAGATAACATACAGACATCCTCAATTTTCTACGACTCTCTAAAGTATGAATTCCAAGAAATTTGTTCCTAATTCCAGATCTTTTCACCCCGCATTCTATGTCCCGCATTTATTGAAAAAAATTTCGCCCCCGCTTACTGTATGGCCTTTGTCATACCATCGCTCACCCCGAGCGACGCGCAATGATATGCACCCATATCGATTCCATCGCGCCGCCCGATCGATATGGGAGCATATCATTAGGCGTCGCTCGGTGTGAGCGATGGTATGACAAAGGCCTATAGGATTCGTCTTGCCACTGGTGAACACTCAATTTTCTACGACTCTCTAAAGTATGAATTCCAAGAAATTTGTTCCTAATTCCAGATCTTTTCACCCCGCATTCTATGTCCCGCATTTCTTGAAAAAAAAAATTCGCGCATCCCCGCTTACTGTATGGCCTTTGTCATACCATCGCTCACCCCGAGCGACGCGCAATGATATGCACCCATATCGATTCCATCGCGCCGCCCGATCGATATGGGAGCATATCATTAGGCGTCGCTCGGGGTGAGCGATGGTATGACAAAGGCCTATAGGATTCGTCTTCCCACTGGTGAACCCTCAATTTTCTACGACTCTCTAGAGTGTGAATTCCAAGAAATTTGTTCCTAATTCCAGATCTTTTCACCCCGCATTCTATGTCCCGCATTTCTTGAAAAAAAATTTTCGCGCACCCCGCTTACTGTATGGCCTTTGTCATACCATCGCTCACCCCGAGCGACGCGCAATGATATGCACCCATATCGATTCCATAGCGCCGCCCGATCGATATGGGAGCATATCATTAGGCGTCGCTCGGGGTGAGCGATGGTATGACAAAGGCCTATAGGATTCGTCTTGCCACTGGTGAAGATTGAACACCTTTGTCTTGAGTCGTGTTACTTGGAAAACTTCCACTACGGACAATACACCAACACGAAAACTACATTGACGTAAATTAAGAACGCATATCAAGAACCGAATTCATGACCCCTACGTGAAGCAGCCTCCTTCACCACTGTGCCAATCGACTGCATCGGTGCTCGGCACTAAAGCTTAACCCTGGAGAGAGCAGGCATTACGCTGAATCCGCTTGTAGCACGATAAACGGTGCTTGTGAATTTCATCCACAGCTTCTTCAGTTTCCTCATGGCAGCTATGATCCTAGACTTCCACTACTTGGATGGCCGAACTTCATAGACTAACGATTTATGCCACGAGATCCAGTATGAAAAACGACACAAAAAACACTTTCAAAAATGATCCAGACAGAAGTAGCACTTGAGACCAAAAAAGGAAGCCATCGAAGAAATCTATAATAACACAGAAACTCTTCATGTTGCCACCGGCCAGAGAACAACACGCTTTAGCGCGAACTATGAGGTAGCGAAAAGATATAGATGATTTCTGTTTATAAAAACTATTCTATGTTGCTCCGTAGGAAAGAGAGTAAACAGAACAGAACTCAGCGGGTTGCCTCATCACTGATTGCTTTTCAGCACTTTTACACACGGCAGGAATACCATGCAGAAAAACTTATCAATGGCTTAACGGTAGTTTCACTACAACGAACACCAAAAATGAAGCCAACAACAACAAAACATATTCACAGATTAACCAAGCTTATGAGGGCCATACATGGGGAGATAGTAAGTCATCTCCTAACGTCCACCAGGCTTATAAAGCGAACCGTGGACCCGAAGACGATATAACGAGGTGTACTCAGCGCCGTAGTTACTAGTCACTTCCATTTCAATAATCTTCACCGGGTAATCAGGTTGCCTCTGAAAATGAACAAAACGATGGTAGCTCAAACCAACGAAACAAATAAACAAATTGTGCCAAGCTTCGACGTTCGTGACTAAAAAAATGAAAATGCTTTAAAAATTGTATGAGCAATGGAGAAATTGTAGATTTTTATGGGATTTCACACAAACATAACCAGCTTGAGCACGTCCTGAACATAGTCATCTATAACTTAATTAATTCAATTAAATTATACATTGTTAGTCAACTATGTCGCGCTAATTGATGGTGAACAAGCTAGAGACTTTACCTTCACAACGAAGAACTGCAGAGGACTGCCGTTGATGTCGTATACGAAGTCACCAAGGAGAACTCTTGTAGCCAAATCTGACTCGGTCTTGTACGCCTAAAATTAACCACAACGTATGTTTCACTGGAAATGTTACATATCATATATGGACGCGTGATAACGCAACTGGAGGCGGCGCGGGCCTTGCACTCCAATTCAATGTTGTTGGTTTCGGAATTTCTCCCCACCTCCCCCATGGGAAACAAGCCTTTCCATCAATCTAGCTAGGATCGTCGGATTGTAAGCTAACGATGTTTTGTTGCGAGCAAAACTTCTACCGCCAGGCGGGATTCGAACCCGCACCTACCTCTGTCCGGGCGGGAATGTTCTACGCCTTTGCACTACCGGCACCGTTTTGATCGAACCGGTTTGGAGCGTCGAACTGGTACTAGATTTGCCTGAGAAAATTAAAACACAGGCTGGTTAATCGGCCGGCGACCGCAAGTTACTGTGTAGGTCAAATATTCAAATTCATTCAAATTACTTCTGCGATATCCCACAAGGCAAAATACGTGGCGCATCCCTCAAAGGGACTGAATAATGCTGACCTTTATCCCTTATCCTTTATCTAAGGATAACTGTTAAGAAGATATGAACACCATACCCAGATTTTGAACGTCTTTGGGGCACTCGGTCGTTCTCCGCCTGGAGCCTGGTGGGCACCTGGAAATATATTCTACATTAACAAGCGCTAAATCGCCCACTGTATAAGGAACTTGCCACAGAAAATACACGGGGAGATAAACGTATTTTTAATAGGAAAGCGAATGAATAGGAAGGCAAAATTAAACATCGATATGCAACACCAAGAGCACGAAAGTTGGCCGAACAAGAACGAACCGCTAACATGGTTTGAACGACTTACACGAATTTCTGTAGCTGTTTAGTGAATACTACCCAAATAATCGCGATTTCAAGTATACAGATAATAAACAGGAAGATAAACAACAAGAAAAGCTGACCACTCTCACAAGAAAAGGGTACGCAACTATACAAAGATTCTAATGCGCCGCGAACGCGTTTTATTAATAACACGTTAACCTTATTGAATCTCTTGAAAAAAAAAGGTAACGGCGCTGTGGGATCTAAAGAGGGTAGTGACGAAGAACTATTAGGTTGTAACGAATTAAATGGCACTGGCTCACGCCATTTTTTGGCGCGTCTTTACGCGTTTGATCAAGAACAACCCGTAACATGTGGCATATCATTTAGAAGCGCAAACTTTGCTCTACTGGTGAGTACCAAATTTTCTATGTAAAAGTGGGAAAACTTTAGAGTTTTATTGACTTTTTTGCAGATGGACAAAAGGGTAATCCGAGGCATTTACTTGTATGAATTCAAGCTGGGCACTACAGCTAAGGAGGTGGACGAGAAGATCAACGCCGCATTCGGTCAAGGATGTTCCACAATTCGGACGGCGTACCGTTGGTATCAGAAGTTCCGGAATGGAGATGAGAGCTTGGAAGAACATGAAGGTCGTGGGAGGCATAGTGATGTTGATGAGGACAAGCTGAGAGATGTGGTAGAGGAGGATCAACACAAAGGTACCAGGGGAGATAGCGAAGGTTCTTGGCGTCAGTCACAACACAGCTGCCCGGCATCTGAAGGAAATTGGAAAGACCAAAAAGCTGGAAAGATGGGTGCCTCACGAGCTGTCTGAGGAGCAAAGAAACCGACGATATGAGATCTCGTCCGCACTGCTTCTACGGAACGAAACGGACCCATTCCTTGATCGCATCGTAACCTGTGACGAGAAATGGATAATGTACAACAACAGGCGACGATCGGCACAGTGGGTGGACAGCGATGAGAGCCTCAAGGTTTTTGCGAAGCCGGAATTGCACCAAAAGAAAGTAATGGTGACAGTATGGTGGTGTTCGCTGGGAATTATTCACCACAGCTTCCTCCCTCCCGGTGAATCCATCACGGCAGAGAAGTACTGCATTGAAATTGAAGAAATGATGAAAAAGTTGAAGGATATCCGGCCGGCCTTGGTAAACCGAAGGCGAGTTCTCCTTCTGCACGACAATGCTCGCCCCCATGTAGCGCGAATGACGTTGCAGAAATTGAATGAGCTGAGCATTGAAACTCTACCACATCCTCCGTTTTCTCCCGACCTCTCCCCAACAGACTACCATTTCTTCAAGCATCTTGGCGACTTCTTGGTAGGGAAAATATTCAAATACCAACAGGATGCCGAAAGTGCCTTCGAAGATTTCGTCAATTCCAGAACTTCTGATTTTTATGCTACTGGGATAAAAAAGCTTGTGTCACGTTGGCAAAGATGTGTAGAATCAGAAGCAAAGATGTGTAGAATCAGAAGGTTTTTATTTCGATTAATTGTAAGGAATCCGTGGTGCTATGTTTGTATGTTGCTATGCCGTCGTTCGCTCATTTCGTTTTGTATAGGTCCTGACACGATTACCTTAGTTGCAAGTAGTTACGAATTTCGCGCATTACCGTACCCCAGCGCCTATAAAAGGCGCGTCCTCAGTAGTTGTACTCTCTTTCTGCGCTTGTCCGGACCGCGAGCGGCGGCTCTCCAAATAAAGGCTTGTGAAGGACGACCTAGACATTCGACACCCCGGCCAACGCGACATAGGGGCCGAACCGAAGCAAGTCTACGACCTGACCGCCGAGTGTCCTGCTTTGGACTGGCGAGAACCTGCCATCAGGAAAGGCAGAGAGACGTCTCCAAAAGGAGCAAGAGAATCTACTGCTCCTGCTCACTGGAGACAGACACCATAGCGATCGGTGCGATTGTTGTATTGAGTGTCCGCGTCGTGGTTGCAACGACAGGAGGGACAAGTGACAATACTGAAGCACTGTGTTCCAGTTATCGCTATGGAGTCTGACGCACAAATGGCGGACGCGGAGCTGGAGCAACTCTTGTTGGAAGAGCCAGTGGCGTCGGAGCAAATTGCGTCGATGAAAGCGTCAATTGACCGCCTTGTCGGAACGGTGCAAGAAATGGCGCAGAAAACTGCTCTGCAGGTAAGAATTTCACAGTTCACTATCAGAGACAAAGTGTCCGTGCTGATGGAACTGCCTACCACTGTAGCAGAGCTTATACGCGCCAGCGCACCATCAGAAGATGTCAGCAGTGATGCCCCCGACAAAGTGAGGAGAACACTCGCTCAAGAGTGCGCTGTAATAGAAGGGGAGCTAGAAAAGCTTGATTTCGTGCAGAAGCAACTCAAAGAGATCGCCTCGAAACTGAATACAACGTTAGCTGACGCGTTGGATGAATATTCGGTGCAGGCAGAACATGATGATCGTTGCATGCGCGAACTAGCAGAACTGCTCGCTGTAAGCTCTACGGAAGTGGTTGGCAGTGTAAAGCAATTGCTGGAAGTAGCCTCTCGGAATGGCCGAGAAAACGGCGAAAGGCAAGATGCAGACCCAGCAAAAGTACTTCAGGAAAGAGCGTCATCGGCAAGAGCAGCAACCGAAGTCGTAGTCGAGCAGCTCAATCGACAAGAGTTCGAGAACGTAGAATACCATGCGACGTTCGATCCCATCGCTGCGGCCCAAGGCAAGTTACGAAGTCTGCCTAACGAGCTCATGCTGAAGAATTCATTCCAGCAACCAAAGACGAGCGAGCTGCAGCCGAAGCCGAAGGGAGGCCGCCTGAGTCCACCTATGCCACAAAGCAGGCACCAAGGTGAGTATAATAGCGGAGACTCTCCTACATATCCTGAATTTAATCTGGCAAAAATGTTCGCGGCCATGACCCTGCCTGAAGTGGAAACGTTCGACGACTCCAAAGGCAATAGGTTCAGCGAATTTGTCACCAAGTTCAGGATGAAATATGAGGGCTTGGGATTGAGCGACGAGATGTTGAACCACCTACTCTTTTCTAAGCTGGATGGGTACCCTCGAGTAGTGGCGGAAGCTCTGCCCAGGTCCGTTAGGGAAGGAAGTTTCGAGACCATGGTGAGGGCACTGACCGAGAAATTCAAAGAGAATGATTCCGCGACGCAGATTAAGGCGTACATGGCTCTGAAAACGCTCCGTAAGCGAACGGACATCAGTAGCTATTGCGTGGAGTTGGAAAGACTAACGCAGAAAGCCTATCCACGTGCGTCCGAAGCGGAGCTGTCGTGCACTAGAGCAGGGGAACTGGTGGCACAGTTGGTGGACTGGCCGGAATACCTGCAGCTCTACACGACTATGGAATTGGCACCTCGGGAATGCGCTTACGAAATGGTGAAGAGCCTAGCGCAACGTTGCGAGCGCAGCAGAGAGCTGGCAAGAACGGCGAAGGCAACAACGGAGGCGCTGAGGCCACGCACCTTCCAGCAACGGAAAGGAAGTGTAGCAAACGTGGTTGAATCGCAGTCGAGAACGAGTCAACGGCCGATGGCTAATGAAACCGAGGAAGGAGACGGCTCGGAGAAGAGGAAGAAGAAACAGCCTAAGTGTTTCAACTGCAATGAGAGCGGTCATTTCAGACGTGACTGCAAAGCTCCAAGAAAGGTGGGAGAAAGTGACAAGACAACTGCTCAACGCAGGAAGGCAGAAGGGCCGAAAGTGTTCACAGCGTCCTTAGACAAGTGGCTTTGCGGTGCAGTAGAGTCAGCATGGCGTAAAGACGGCCTGGTCGGGGAGCGTACGGTGAGAAATGTGAACCTGTTGGGGCTGTCCAAGAAGGCACTGCTGGACACTGGTTCCCAAATAAGCATAGTTCCTCTCGAGATGCTTCGAGCAGCCAGAGAAGCGGGTTTCGACCTGAACGCAGATGTCGAAGAAGTCCCCATAAGATGTCAGGATGCTGTTTATGATGCTTCAGGAAACCGTATGAGGTTCAAGGGCGCAGTACAGCTTACTTTGCAGCTCGAAGGTGATGCTAAACAACGAGTCTCGCTGTTTGTCATGGCTGGAGGGGACGATATGATAGTGCTCGGAACCAATGCATTGCATCTGTTGGGCTTTGGCCTTACGAAGGTCACTGAATCCCCCTACCTTCAACCACACCCGAATGAACGGGGAAAGTGCTTAACAGCAAACAGTGCTGGGACGAGTCAACGGGAGCAGCGGAAATTTGCGGACACTACAACTGTGGTGGTTAGCAGAAGGGCATATATTCGTCCCGGGGAGACAAAATTGGTGACCATAAAGTGCAACCAAAAATCGAAGGAAGGAATCGTTTGGTCAGATAATGACCTGATTCCGGATATGGTGTGCACGGATCTGGGCAACACTGTGGATGTAGCAGTATCAAACAACAGTACCGACGCGAGGATATTGCGAGCTGGACAAAAGGTGGGGAATTACGAGCCGATACGCGTCACAGAACTCGAGCCTGTCAGATGCCAACAAATGCTAGAAAGAACCGCCGCACAGGTTACGAACAGAGAGCAAGAGCTTCTAGACATGCTAACGAGCAAGCGTGGGAGCAAACTCGATGAAGACTTGGAGAAGCTCGTAAAGCGATTTGCGGACGTGTTCGCGGTCAGCGAACAGGAGTTGACACAGACAGCTTTGGTAGAGCATACGATAGAGACGGGAGACGCAAAGCCAATTAAACAAAAAGCCCGTCCAATTCCAATGTCAACTCGAGTAGAACTGCGTCGGATTCTGAACGATTTGCAGGAAAGGAAGATTATCGAATCGAGCAAGGCCAGTTGGGCTTCCCCAATTGTACTGGTCCAGAAAAAGGATGGTACCTTGCGGCTTTGTGTAGATTATCGCAAAGTGAACCAAGTAACCAAGGTCGATAGCTACCCACTGCCCACAATAGATACAATGCTTCAAAGTTTACGGGGGAGAAAGTTTTTCTCCACACTCGACCTATCTTCAGGATACTGGCAAATAGCCCTTTCCGAGTCCGCCAAAGAAAAGTCGGCGTTTACAACGACGGAAGGGTTATATCAATTTCGGGTGCTGCCATTTGGACTATCCTCATCGCCAGCTGTATTTCAGCGACTTATGCACTTGGCGCTAGGAGAGCTACTAGGCGAGGAAGTCTTCTGTTATCTGGACGATGTAATGATAGCCACGGAAACCGAGGAAAGGCACCGAGCAATGCTTGAAAAGGTTTTCGCTGCTCTGAGGGCAGCTGGGCTAAAGTTGAACCCCAAAAAGTGTGTCCTGGGAGAAACCAAGGTAGAGTTTCTGGGTCACGTAATAGATGGCCAAGGACTCCACATGGATCCAGCAAAGGTGCAGGCCGTCGTCAATTATCGATTGCCGCGATCTCGCTCTGAGCTGCGCACTTTTCTCGGAATGTGCTCCTACTACAGAAAATTCGTGTTAGGATTCTCCAAAGTAGCGGCTCCGCTCCACGAATTGACATCTGAGAAGGCACCGTTCGAGTGGACAAGTACTCGTCGGGTATGCTTTAACAAATTGAAAGAAATAATCACCACAGCACCTGTTCTGGCACAACCAGATATAGAAGGAGCTAGAAGTGGAAGAAAACCTTTTAAAATCTACACGGACGCAAGCTACGAAGGACTTGGGGCAGTCCTCAGCCAGGAGGGGGAAGATGGGCTATTACACCGCCTCCAAAGGACTGAACAAGAGCGAGAAGAATTATCATGTCACCGATTTAGAGGCCCTCGCAGTGGTATTTGCTCTTAGGAAATTCCACGTTTTTGTCTACGGATTGCCGGTTGAAGTCTTTACGGATCATCAGGCGTTGACAGCTCTGTTTAAAAGAACCAATCTCTCGGCAAGAGTTCTAAGATGGGCCCTCGAGCTGCAGAAATACAACGTAAAAGTTGTCTACCTTAAAGGCGCAGCAAATAAGGTGGCAGACGCCCTAAGT
The DNA here is from genome assembly GCA_947359475.1 of Heligmosomoides polygyrus bakeri. Classification (NCBI taxonomy): domain Eukaryota; kingdom Metazoa; phylum Nematoda; class Chromadorea; order Rhabditida; family Heligmosomidae; genus Heligmosomoides; species Heligmosomoides polygyrus. Next base: position 25,491,361 of record OX375870.1, read on the forward strand.
CGTGGGACAGCACCACTGAATGACTGCTCGGAAGGCGAATCAATTCCGAACGAAGTAATAGTTGCGGCTATGGTGAACGAATCTGAATGGACGACAGAGCTTCGTGAACACCCAGTCTATGGAAAGATAATCGAAGACCTGGAAGCTGGGCAGCTTGCAAACGATGTAGTGTTCCCCGAAGTGACGCGTAAGTTCAAAGTCGCGGACTTTATGTTAGATCAGGGAACACTGGTCATACTCGAAAATGACACCCGAAAAAGAATAGTGCCCCCTTCGAAACGTAGAGCGCTGTTTGACGAAGCACATTCAGGAGTGCTAGCGGGTCACTTTGGCGCGAAGAAAGTCAAAAAGCAGCTCTCGAAGACATTCTTCTGGGAAACCATGAGCAGAGATGTCTTCAGATGGTCAGAAGAGTGTCGAGAGTGTCTATGCCACAACGCGCGCCCATCCCTGACCCCGCCACTAAAGCCAATCGTAACCTCGAAGCCGTATGAAATGGTTGGTATTGATGTTCTGGAAATGGGGCAAACGTCAAGTGGGAACCGTTACATTCTCACTGTCGTTGATCACTTTTCCAAGCTGGCGGGAGCGTACGCGATGCCAACGAAGGCAGCGGAAACAGTTGCCAGAGTGTTTTTCGAACGATGGGTCGCAGAAGGGTGTCGTCAGCCAAGATGCCTGCTCTCCGATCAAGGGGGAGAGTTCGACAACAGGCTGATGGAAGAGCTTGGTACCATGTTGGGAATCCAGCGTGTATTCACTAAAGGGTATAATCCTCGCGAAAATGGGATCACCGAGAGGTT
>OX375870.1:25492363-25517741 GCA_947359475.1 Heligmosomoides polygyrus bakeri
CGACATCCCGTAACCCAAACGTCACCCCAAGAGTAATTTTGGATGCTGAACACGATTCCGATGTTCGTTTCATCGAATATAGCCGAAGGCCCACCATATCGACAACTAAGGTGGTCAGGTCAAAATCACCGACTTGGCTCAAACTCGCCTAGTGTGGCTGCTTAGGGTGTTGATTATAAGTAAGAAGTCTGTCTTCAGTTCGTTTATCATTGATAACATGCGTCATTTTCACGTACCCTGCAAGTGAAAATCACGCGATAGTGCGCGCGAGAAAGTGGGAGACGAGATCGCGCTTCAAAATTGACCAGTAACAATCGATCCATTATTTCTGTGCTGTTCAACAGGTATTACCACCCATAAAAATTTGTGCTGAACACCACTATAAAAATCTGAAATTTGATGTGAGTGCACTTGAAGTATTACCTGTTATTTCGAGAATAAGACGATTGATCACCCTCATTGACCTGTACCTACCGCAGCGCGCAGTATTCGGTAATGCGGGCGTCGGATTCGTGTTTAGCATTCCAAAAAACCCCCCTTGGCGAAGTTTGAGCTAAATTGGTGATTCTGACCCGAACCCCAGTTGTCGATATGGGTGGTCTCCGGTCGTATTCGGTGAAGCGGGGCGCCGGATTCGGGTTCGGCATCCCAAGAAACTTCCCTAGGCGAAGTTTGAGCCAAATCGGTGGTTTCGAAATAATTTCATTAGAACTGTCCGACGCGACCGAAAAGGTGCGTCCCAATTTGGGACGCATTGTCGTCAACGTGTTGAAGTGGGGGGGGGGGGGTGAGGGAGACGGGTCACTTTGAATCAGGCGATGTTCGCCTTATTAAAAAGGCACATCCAATTACCCAATTACATCAAAAGTAGCCGAGCTCAGTTCACCACTGGAACACACAACACAACACCATAGTTCTGTCTATTACAAAATGTCGTATAGAGCTGCCTTACAAGGTGACTCCCTCGCCCTGAGCAGCTTTGCGCCAAAACTAAATTCACAAATTACAAAGACAGAACTAAGCAAATGCGCGGCCTAGCGCTTGTTTCAGAGAACTTCTTGCGGCAAATGAAGAGACAGATGTAGCTCACCTATTTCTTATACTGGCGCATTGGAAGATATGTCAAAATCAGATATAACTGATTGAAGAAAAAACTAATTGAAGATATTGATATTTATTACATGTTACCTTCAGATGTGCGAATACATACGAGAAAAAAGATAGTGTAACACAGAACCTTGAAAGAGAACTAATCAGCAACAGCATTTACTATAATGTTAGAATTAAAATAAAACATTGGTAGGACGAGAATAAGAGCTTGATATGCGGAAACTCATGGATGGGATAAATGCGAAAATCCCGCTTGCACAGCTTTTGGTATTCAGCTTCCGCCCTGTGAATGAAGAAAGCCGTTCTCACTGTAGTCTTGGCCAGGGGTAGAAAAATCTTTTGGATTTCCCCTCTGGTAGATGAATTACGCATTATGAAGAATGAACCACTGAGACGAACTCGATCAGTCACAATTTTTCCCTTGCCCTTGCTGTACCCTTGCTACATCAATGATTTTTCTTCGACATTCCAGAGTTGGCAGCGGTTTGGACTCAAATTGAAGGTTAAAAAGACCGAGTATCTAACGACGGACGTGAAAGAGTCCAGCTCCATCGAGGTTAACAGCATCGAGCTCCAACGTACTTCGTTTTTTTTTTAAGTACGTTGGATCAGCAGTAGCATCCGATGGCAACTGATGATTGAAGTGAACTCACGCGTGAGTACAACTTGGTCCAAGTGGCGCTCGTTGGCTGGCGTGCTCTGCGATAGGAAGATACCAGAGCACCTGAAGTCGAAGATCTACAGAGCAGTCATCCGGCCAGTAGCGATGTACGGCGCTGAGTGTTGGCCTGCGACTAAGGAAGTTGAGACGCGCCTCAGCGTCATGGAGACGAAGATGCTGCGCTGGACGGCTGGAGTCACCCGCATGGACCGCATCAGAAATGATGCTATTCGGCAGAAGTTCGGTGTCGCGCCGATAGCCGACAAGATGCGCGAAGCTCGCTTACGATGGTACGGCCATCGTAAGCGTGGGAAAGAAGACAGCGTCCGCAAGATGGGCGTTAACTTCGAGGTAAATATAAAGAAGCGGCCTAGAGGGCGCCCGAAGCAGCGCTGGTCTGACACGTTACATATGGACTTGAAAGCAGCTGGTGTCCACCTTAATCTAGCGCTGGATCGGGAAAGGTGGCGTCATGACACCAGAATAGCGGACCCCGCCACGAAGCGGGACAGACGCTGAAGAAGAAGAAGAAGAATTCCAGAGTTGGTTGCCCTAAGACCACATTAAATTGGGTGTCACCGGGTATGCTTCTATAGTCAAAATTGTCAGTTCTTAGTACAGAGTGCGCCAAAATAACAGGTTGAGAGTTTGGTGGTTTCCTGTGCAAACGCAGCAATGGCGCCAATTGTTTCGGTACATCTTTTTGTACCGGTCAGTTTCCTCCGAGTTCAATTTTGAGCCGTCAATCGTGTTCTGCATAATGTCAAACCGAAGAGCCGCAATTTCGGAACTCCATCGACGAGTAATGCGTCAAAGTGACATGGTGTCGGTGTCGCTCAAACGACTGCTTCCAAAGCAATAATTCGGTATAAGAAGCTGGTCCATGAAGGCGACCGTCCAGGCCGAGGACGTAAGCGCACTGTCAACACGTCCCGAATACGAAAAATCATCAAGAAGCGAGTTGACCGAAATCCGAAGACTTCCATGAGGAAAATCGCTCGAGACATCGGTGTCAGCCCCTCTTCAGTGCGCCGTGTAGCCAAAGACGAACTAGGTTTGAAGCCCTACAGGACCCAAAAACTTCAGCTTCTAATGGACAAGAACAAGCGCGAACGGCTCTTTCGATGTCGCCAACCAAGGGTGCGGACTGCAGGTCAAGCATGGGAACGGATACTCTTCACAGATGAGAAGCTGTTCATCCTGGAGCTGGCGTACAATCACCAAAATGGTAGGATCTGGTGCACAAAGGCTCCGGACACCTTCTCCATCGTTGAACACTGCAAAAATCCACAATCGGTCATGGTGTGGGGTGGAATTTGCGCCAGCTGCAAAACACTATTGCACTTCGTGGACCGAGGAGTGAAAATTGACCAAGATGTATGCCACGAAACATTCATGAGGCTAGTCCTTCCTTGGGCTTGACAGCACTTCGGCAACACGCACTGGACGTTTCAACAGGACTCTGCACAGCAGTGGTGCAAGGCCAACTTCTTCGACTTTATAACATCTGAGGAATGGCCCCCAAACTCTCCAGACCTGAACCCTATAGACTACAGCGTGTGGTCGATTTTGGAGTCCAGGGCCTGTGTGAAACGTCACCGCAGTCTCGGCTCCTTGAAGCAATCCTTGCGCCGAGAGTGGGACCGTTTGTCTCCTGATGACGTGTGGCCCATAGCAGAAAACCTCGCGAAACGTTTGGCACTCTGCATTCGCGCCAATGGAGGCCACTTCGAAACCGGACATGATGTTGCTGTAAGTGTATGTTGTTGTTATTCGTTGACTGCTCATCGAAATTGTCAACCGTTTTTCAGCTATGATTTTAAACAAAAAGCTTCAACCCGTTATTTTGGCGCACCCTGTATATATACGAGGAACAGTTCTGCTCTGGAACATCTAGCGAAAGTTGAAATGTCGGCGAAACTTCGTAAACTGATACCCCGCGACATCCTAGAGGGTCACTGTCTTGATGTCTCAGTTGTGCTTCTTCTGCTTGACAAGTGGGGTGTGCAGGCCAGTCGGAGGTCCCGACTGTCGCGTTTACCCGATAACAGGCTCTTGGCTCGGATTTCCCGCCCAGACCAACCAAGCGTTCCAGAACTAGGTCGCTGAATTGGTACCACAATTGTCTGGGAAGAATAAAGCGCAGAGTTGTCCATCGGCTGGCCACCGTAAGTCAATGTCTGGCCAAAGACGCATTCAAATCGCCTACACGACACCCCGTAGAAGTAGAATGCATGGCGCATCCCGAAAGGAATTGTGTAACGTCGTCCTTTGTCCTTTCTTGATCAGGTTGAATAGGATAAAGGAAGGCGTCACACTTGTCATCAGATGTTATTCCTGCAGTAGAACACCAACTTAGCTTCGCCGCACGTAGGCTGGTGGGCGGGGATGATCTTGTACCCCATGGTTATCCGCCATGGTGGGAAGGCACATGTATGTCCAATTACATCAGAAATGGCTTAGCTCAGTTCACCACGGGTGTCTTACACACCGGTGCTGCATAAACTTTTTAGTTTCCTACAGCACAAAATGTTGTACAGGGCTGCCCTAAATGGTAACTACCATTCTGATGGGGTAACTATCATTCTGAGGGTCACCTCATCAAAAGTGTCATTAACACGAAGAAAAAAAAACAGACAATACACACTGATAGTAAAGAATAGGAACAAACAATGCTATAGCTCTGTTCTGTACTTAGCGGGCTGATGCTCAATCCTCTCAACGAGATCACGGCATCATACCGTAGAACGGACACAATACGATCTCTGTGTTCTCCCGTGCTGACTACGAGGTAAGCGCACAACTAGGCAAAGGCAGTAGTTTCGGGGTCTGCCTGATCAAGCTTGCATTTTGTTGTTGGTAGTACTATCATTGGAAACAGGCGCAGTTATTATTTTGTCCCGTGGAAGTCCCCATAAATCGTGACTTGCTGGAGTGCAGTGTTTGCTTCTTGTGAAGCCGCATGAAAAGTTGACTTATTAGTTGTTAACGGTAGTTGTCGATCTGCCAAAACTAATATCTATACCTGTGATCTTGATAGGCTTCGGCGTATACTTCTATGGTGGTGCGCCCCGCTTGTACTATATGAAACTATGGACTACCATACTACTACACTATTTAGTTATTTATATGTAGAGATTCACGAAAAAAGGAAATGGAGCAAACAGAACAAAGTAAATAAATATAAGTATAAGTATAGTATATAAAACACGTGTTGGTAGATACAAGCGACGAGCAACAACAACAGGAAGCAAACTATTAGGAAACACTCTGGAGAAACCTGCCAAAAAGTATTTTGTTGGAGTCGGTTAAATTAAGTCAATGGAACCTTGAAAAAATAAAAATCAAAGTAAATAACGTCCACGCTGGCTCCTTGACCAGGAGCTTTTAATTAGCAGCTCACGTCTTCAGAAATAAAACAATCCATGAAAAGAAATGAAGCCATCAACAAGAAGCTCGTATAAAGAGCTCCAAACAACTCACCAGTATAGGAGGGGGAACATGTAAAGAACCCCAAACAGAAATCAATCTAAAACAATGCATGGCAAAAGTGTAATGGTAGAAACCCAAACTGGAACAAATCCAAGTCATGCGCAAATTCTTAGCACAAAGTAACAGAGAGCTTCCCGTACGCGATAGACAAAGAACAGAGGAACTCAAACACCGACGAGGGGATTTGGCACGACCACAAAGCGAATCTATGCTCACGATCTCCTAGATCTACCGTGCATCAGACCCTTCCTTCTTGAAAAACAACCATAACCATCGTAATAGGATGGTGGTCAGAAAAATGCAGCAACTCTTCCATCACTCAAATCCAGCCAGGTAGGTTGGAATTCAAAAAATTCAGCCCTATCTTCCACAAAACAATAGAACACCGAACACTTGCTTTCGAAATGCGTGGACAAAGTTGCGGGGCCACTCGCCCCCGCGAGCGCGGTTCCGAACGTAGTAGGTTAGACTCCAGACGGAAAAGTGCGGCCTTTTCTGTGCTCTCGAGCACAGGTTGGGCTAGGGAAGGGACTCCGGGGTGTGGCAAGTCACCAGACGAGAAACAAAACAGGGCTCGTGCGCCGAGACTGCGGTCTCGGGGGGCGAGATGCCCGGAGACCGCCTCGACAACACATTCAAACGGAACTCAAAACAACCATTGGCAACCTTCCAATCGTCGCGAGACCACCACGATTTTGCTGCAGCTGCTGCAATCCGAGGCGCAGGGGAGTGCGCCAAATTCAAACAGTGAGTATAGTGAACGCGGAAAGATGTATTGGGTGGGCTTTCGCGAGCTCTCAAAGAAGGATTGTACCGTTTCACTTCGGTCACTTCCTCATTATTTGTCCATTTGATCACCCACCCCAGATGGTCTGCGCTAGTCTTCGTTATCTGCACCACGGCTTTGAATTCGTGCGCAGTTCGCGATGAAACTGAAATCTACACCCTTGACGTCATCTGTAGCTGCCAAGGAACGCTAGTTTCTCCACATTGCCTGAAAACAATAGATGTAAGTCATTCACAGGAAGGTGGTTTATTCAGCTTGTTGTTGCAACATGGGCAAGGAGCGTATTCTTCTTAGGGTAGTTAAACGAAGAGATATTTCCTCTCCTTTATTTCTGAAAGGAGTGTGGCACTTCGTTTGGTAGCGCTTGCCAGAGGAAGCTCACTGACCTCCTTGAGAGTTCGATATAAATGAACTCCTGGGCGCAAACAGGGTCCGGGGGGGAGTCACCCTATAAAAAGTGTCACCAACACCAAGAAAACGAGACAAGGCACACTGATAGTAAAGAAAACAAACAAATGATGCTGTTGCTGTGTTCTTTGCTCTCCTCCGCGTCAGCGGAGGAGAGCACAGATTTAGGCAGGGGAAGGGACTCCAGGGTGTGGCTCAAGTGACGCATCCGTGTTAAAATTGCCTACTTCCTGGAGTTCCCTCCCTTGTCCAATTAGGAAGCACATAAGACGCGGATCTATAATCGAAACGAAGAGATAAGACTGCATTTACATTCACTGTATGTAGCTGCTCACCACTACGGCCCGCCGCGTCATGCTGTGGTGACCCCCCGGACCCTATTTGCGCCAACTCCTGCTCTGTGTGCCTCTAATACAGTAAAGTGAGCTATGCTGCTCGGAATGGCACGATCAGTGGTTACCTAAAGTGCACGGCAGAGGGACAGTATCATTTTCAGTAGCGTTTGTCCCACTTGGTGGCGGGGTCCGCTCTCCTGGTGTGGTGACGCCATTTCTCCCGATCAAATGCTTGATCAGGATGCACACCAGCTATCTTTGAGTCCAAGCGCAACGTATCTAGCCAACGCTGCTTCGGGCGTCCTCTGGGCCGTTTTCCAGGGACTTCAAGGTTCAGGCCAATCTTACAGACGGTGTCGTTAGCGCGAATCACGTGGCCATATCATCGTAGACGAGCTTCACACAACTTGTCGGCTATCGTGGCGACACCAAACCTTTGTCGTATGGTGTCGTTGCGAACGCGGTCCAAACGCGTTACTCTGGCCGACCACCTTAGCATCTTCGTCTCCATTACACTGAGGCGGCTTTCAGTCTCCTTCGTCACGGGCCAGCACTCAGCACCGTACGTCGCTACTGGGCGGACGTCTGTTCTACCCTAGTCAGCGAGCGCCATTTGGACCAGGCTGCACTCACACGCGCATTCACCTCCAACTTTAGGCTGTCATCGGACGTGACTGATGACCCAAGATACTTGAAAGATGTCACTCGTGAGAGCTCAGTACCATTGGTCTGATAGATCCGAGCTCTTTCACATCCGTCGTCAAGTATTTCGTCTTTTTGACGTTCAGCTTGAGTCCAAACAATGCCAAACGATCGCACCATTCCTGTGCCTGTCGCTCGAGTTCAGCTTTGTCTTCACAAGCAAGCATGACGTCATCGGCATACAGCAACGTCCAAGGAGCTGTGTTTTGGAGATCTCCTGTAAATGCGTCCACGACGACCACGAAAAGCAGTGGGGAGAGCGCAGACCCCTCCCTGGTGCACTCCGATAGAGATTGGAAACTCCATCCAGGTGCCCGCTGGTGCTCGCACTCGGCTTATTGGGCACGGGTAGAGGATACGCACCCATTCAATAAGCTCTTCAGGGACGCCGTGTCGTTGCAATGCGTACCATATAACTTCTCAGAACGCGGTCGAAGGCCTTCTCCAAGTCCAGGAAGGCAATATGCACCGGTTTCTGTTTCTCGCGGTGCTTCTCTAGCAAAAGACGAACGGCCTGTATGGCATCAACCGTCCCACATCCGGCAACGAAACCACACTGACTGTTGGAAAGCTGGACGACATCCCGTATACGTCTATCTATGATTCGCTCAAAGATTTTCATGGTGTGCGAAAGTAGGCGAATCGGACGGTAGCCAGCGCAGTCCGCAGGACTGCCCTTCTTCTTCCAAATTGGAATAGTCGTGCTTTGCTGCCAGCTTTCAGGCACTTTTCTTTCAGCAACAACCTTATTGAAAAACTCTGTCGGCCAGTCAGCAGGGCACCAGCCCTTCGACTTCCACAGGTCGACCGGCAAGTCATCAGGACCAGTGGCTTTGCCTGATTTCATCTTCCTCAGGGCTGCCTCAGTTTCGCTCAGTGTGATCTTCTGAACAGGACCGTGTACAGGTGAAGCAAAAGGAACAGCAGGGTGTTCAAATTCTACATTGGAGATTTCCTCGAAGTAGTCGCGCCACCGCTTCACAGCGCTCTTACGATCCATCAGAGGATGACCGTTCTCGTCGTTAATGCCAAAGAACTTCTCGATGTCTTCTGCTTGGCGACAGCGAGCTTTGGCGAGGCGGTAAAGGTTACGCTCACCTTCGCGCGTCTCCAGTTTTCCGCTCACATCAGCATAGTGTGCGGCTTTAGCAGCGGCCACTGCCTTCTTTGCCGCTTTCTTCGCTTATATACGCTCACCAGCGGCGTTGCGTGACCCATAGCCAAAACCACCGTGACAGCTGTAGCCGTCTTTCGTTGCTCCGACATGACCATTAAGGTCACCTGCCACAACAGTCATATCTTCTGACGGCACTTCCGCTGTTTTCTCATCAAGCAGGGACCAGAACTCGTCGTTGGTTTGCTCGGAGCAACCTGCAGATCGCATTCTCTATAATAAAGAGAATCGTAAGTCTCTCGCGTCCCTACGCCTAGAGCCGCAAGTCAATCTATTGTAGATCGCATTCCCTAATTAAGAGAATTACTCTCGGTTCACACCTTGAGTTGGTCCAGTAACGACCATAGCCTCTAATTAAGAGACTGAAAGCCTCCCGTATTAATTACGCGTAGCAAATTTCTGTGCATATAGCACTAGAAACCTTTCTTTCATCACCGAAAGAAATTCCCGATGTCCAAGACACTAGGAACACTATCTTTTAAATACAAAGAGACCTACGAGAAGTCCCGCATAAAATGGCGTTGCACTTCCACAGAGCCCCGATCATGAGCAGCGCGTCAACGCTGAAAGACCTTGTGGTATTGTACACAGAGTGCACAGTAAGAGTAGAGTGTCCGCTAACGGGTGAAAATACTTACGAAAAATGTAAGTCTACCACTTTTGCACTTTTGCAAAGCAAGTTAAGCAAGGAAAGGACAAGCTCGAGAAGCTCTATAAAGAGATTCTAGAGGAGTACAAAATTTGTAAAAATAAGTCCGATAAAAAGGACATTATGCTAGAAACCGAGCAGATTTCTAGCATAATGTGCAATGAGTCACAGCTGCATAAAGAACTAGCTAGTGCGGATAATTCGATCTACAAGCTCACGGCACGTCATGAAGAATCAAAGTGCGTAAGGGACACGATGAGCGTAAAATTAGGATATATCTCACGGAGAGCCCTAATACTGCAAAACGCACCATCGTGCAGTACTGCTCCGCAGGAAGATGAGGCAGACCAAACAGAGCCGATTGAAACTGAGGAGAGTAACCCCTCTCAAATAGCATTGGATTCTGTTGCTAAGGCTGTAACTGAAGGCGAGGCACGACCATGTCGTTCAATAAAACCTCCCCAAGCAACATTGCCGAAATTGCAACGTTGAAGACTTCTTGGAATTCTGGGCAATTTTCGAGACTCTTGTCCACAGGAGTAAGGAGCTCGATATTATGGAGAAAATCCTCCTCAAGGAAAGCCTGAGAGGAAAGGCACGAGACTCAGTGAAAGGGATAAAACTTGGGCCTGAAAACTATGAGTGGATTATTTAAACTCTACAGGAGAAATACTGTAACTATTCTGTAATTCGGTCACATATAGCGCACAAACTGATCTGTTTAAAGTCAGCTAACCGTTCTGCGGAAAGCTGCTCGTCTGTTTTCGATCACATCCAAATATTAATTAATCAGATGGTGTCCACAGGCTATGATGTCCGTAGAACTTGTGACCCGATGTGGTGTGAGATCATCCTAGCGAAATTTCCTCACGATGTGGTCAAACCAGCTCTGCTATCAAGCTATTCGCAAGATAACCAAACAATCGGCGACCTCATGGCTCATTTAAAGAATTGCCGCTAAAGCGTACGTGGAGAACAGGCTGGGTCACAGAGAGAGCAGTGCGCTCAGCTCATCAAGAGATAAGTGCACCATGCGGCGACGGTACTCTGCCACTCGTCAGTGTCTGTTCTGCCATAGGGGTAATCATAACTCAATGATTTGCAGAACGGTCGCCGATCAAGCAAGACGCCGCAAGATACTAACAGATGGCAGAAGGTGCTGGAAATGTTGTTCAACCAACCACTCCAGCTATGAGTGTCAAATTCCTGACTGTTCCCAGTGCGGTAAACAGCACCACAGCAGTCTATGTACGAAGGAGAGCAGAAATTTCCGAAGTTTCCCTCCACGTTCATGGAGTACCAGTCAAAGATCGGGGAGAAATAGTCCAGTAAACTCGCAAAATGGTAGAAGTAGCAGTATTAGCTACGCGATGACATCAGACTTAGGAAACAATGGGATGAATAGTAATTCCCGTAAACTACCGAAAATGGTCGCCAAGACATTGGCAACACCTCGGAACCAAAAATCCGGAGTCAAGCCATTTACTCGTCGTCGTAACCCTTCACTCTATATCAAGCTGCCTTCACTTCCACCTCTTCAATGTCTTCAACCTTCAACAAGCCTCTCTTCGCCACGACTCCCGCTGTCTTCACCCCTCCACAAGCCGTACTTCACCACCACTCCCACCGCCTTCAACGAGCAACAAGCCGGTACCCATCGTCAATCGTCGAGCCGGTTCCAATCGCCTTCAAGCTGTATCGTCGGCGACGACGATGCCTCTACCAGAAGAGGCACCAGCCGTCCACTGGGCGGAACAGGTCACCATGGCCAGAAGAGGGCGGCATACGCCAGAGTGCTCCTATGCGGTTGTGAGGAATGGTCCTATCTCCCTTTCCTGCTCATTATCCATATAAATGATTAACCACCGAACCATCCTGAATTGTGGACAGAAGTAGAATCGCGCTACTCCTCTAATATTCCGCTATCTCTACCGCTCTCACTATCCGTGCAAGGGGTATACCCACATTCAACGTTGCTACGCGGGTCTTGCCTATGTTACGGGACTTTCGGACTAGCTCAGTTGCCCCCGATGCCGTCCTCGCACCAGGGACCCTCGCATACTTCTCACACTCGCCGGGCTTTGCGAGTGCTCGTCGGCTCCCGCGGACGCCGTACCATTATCTCGAGAGCTCTGAAACGTCATTAACCATATGATGTGACACAAAATGTTCGTAGGCCGGCCTGTCACTAGGGCCTGTCGCCTGCATTCGATTGTTCGTGATTAGCTCGGCTTGTAAAGGCAATCAGTTTCCAGTGGCACCATAGTATAGCTTGCGTACATAGCGGAGGAACGAAGTCATGAAACAATTTTCAAAAAGCTCAGAGGTGCAATTTGCAATAGACTTCGTGTTCGTATATAATTATAGCTTCGTCCTAAAATTGGGTCCTACCAAGCACAAGAATCTAGATTACGGAAAAGCAGTGCCGACTCACCGTAATCCAAAATTGCGTGAGCCGTGTGTTGTGCATTCATGACACGCCGTGTTTCACGGTGAATGCCAAGGGAAACCACTTTAGAATAGCTGTTATGAAGCCGGGACACGGTGAATGCGAACGAACTGCACTTTGGAACTGCTCTTGGTAACCGGGGTTGTGAAATTCAGTTCCTTACTGAGTTTATATGTCACACAGTCCGTTTCGTTCATGCAGTCCTCCTACAATCCACATTTTCTTAAGGAATCGCATCCACCTCAACGTTGCTGTTCCATAAATTGGGCCCAGGGCTGTCGGCCGTTACATTCAAATTGAACTGTCTCCACTCCGACTCAATCTTAATGAAATCTGTTGGAATCTACATGCTCTTGCTGGTGAGGTCTACGACGTCCAATGTACGTAGGGGTTCAGAAGACGTGCCAAACACGTCGTCCCATGTCAGTGTTCAACATAATGCTCGATTAGTGTTCACGTTATGCTAACCAGAGAAGGGTCTCAGGCGTGGGTCTGGGGGAAATGGATAGTACTACGAGAATCTCCACCTTTCGTATAGTAGAAAACCATGTTTCGTTTTTACTAAATCCTTGAACCAAAAGAGCTACGGGCCCCCGAATGCGGGGTACAGTAGCGCACCGTCAACACGTGTCCACGTGCATGCCTGCGCGTGCTATTGTATGGGACGCGGCGAAAGGCTCTGCGGCAAGCAAGTTGGTGGGTCGGCAGGGTGCGGAGCTGCTTCAAAGATGCTAGGCCGGATGTTCGACTCCCGTGCTATGCACTGTTTTTGCATTTTTTCATAACCGCTGCCTCCTTCACCAATTTGCTTCCTACACATCTCCTACACAATTATTTCATTCTATATCGTCAAAAGGGACAGATTCGTGGTCAACACCCCAAATTCGTGATTACCACCCCATGACGTCGCCCTAGTCACCCGTACCTACTGCAGCCTACCGTAGTCGACATAATTTGCTAAAGCGGATGTCAGATTGATTCGTGATCAGCACCCCAAATAACCCCCTGGGGAGGTTTGGGCGAACATTTTTTCGACCTCTCCTCGACCTCTGGAGTCGTGAAAGTGCAGTGCCTTCTCATGGCGGTATTAATCAGCTTACTTCCTACGCATCTCCTACACAATTATTTCACTCTAAGTTCTCGAATAAAGGGTTTACTTTGAGCTGTGCTTCAGTCACTTCTCTCACTTTTTGTATACAACGTTTTGTTTTGTTTTTCGGCGAATGTTAAACAGCGACCTCACAGCAGCCACGACTAACAGCAGGTGCAGGTGATTAGGGCTGTCGAGGTCATAGTGACCGATTTCTGCCCACCAAACTTCTCTCAGGGGAGTTATTTGGGGTGCTGATCACGAATCTGACATTCGTTTTTGAAATTTCGGCTGATTACGGTAGGTTACAGCAGGTACGGGTGCTTAAGGTTTAGAGTTGAGCTTTTCGACATTTTTTTTCGAATGTCGAACACTCGAATAACTCGATTTTTCTGAAAATTTCGAAATTCGAACAATCGAATAACTCGATTTTTCGCTGTATTCGAAAGTCGAACAATCGAATAACTCGATTTTTCGCGCCCTTCGAAAATCGAACAATCGAATAACTCGATTTTTCACCTTCTTCGAAAATCGAACAATCGAATAACTCGACTTTTTGCTATTCTCGAAAGCCGAACAATCGAATAACCCGATTTCGAAGGCACGTTCCATAAAGAACCGAAAAAAGACAACAAAACCACAATTGTGGATGAAAAGAGTTGAATTTAGGAAGACAAGTGAATAATCGTTTACAATCCAATTAGAAGACCGGAAAAACAAGATACCTGGTTATTTCTTTCGCAAGTGGTGGACATTCACCAGGGGCGAGGTGTCACCAAAGATAGGGATTTTCCTCACTTCTACGCGTAATTTGCTATCTGCCACGTGTTCTTCGTTTGTCACTAACTTCTCGCATTATCCTATTACCAGCGTCCGCCGGCTTCGCCGGTGCCGTACATTGGACGTGCGGACCACGCCAGGCTTGCCGGTTTCGGGTATAGCATATTTTCTTCAGCACACATATAAAGCCGTAGGGTTTATAAGGCTTTTATCCTATAGCTTTTATCCTATTATGTTCAAGAGTCTGCTCTTTGCTCCTGTTCAGCTTTTTCCAGCTCGGACAAGAAAAGGATACGGATAATGGACGGCATTAGTCAATAAATTGGTGGAGGGGCCACCTTGTGGTCTGTGGTTTTCCGTCTTCGTGAGAAGACCCATGAATGTCGATTTACATCAAATATAGAACAACACAATTCAATGGAACAACAAGGGGTATGAGCAGTAGTGTTGAATAACAGTTTCATTTTCGCGCAACACAAAATGCGCTATGGGGGTGCCTTACATGGTGACCCCTCATCCTTCGAGTCCATTTGCAGAAAGTTAACAAAAAGCGTGTTCTACGCATAGTCACTGTACGCGGTTTGAAATTCGCGCGAGGGTTGGTTTTGAAAAGAATGACGATTTTGACGTGCATTGAGCGCGTTTTCCGAAGGCGACAATTCGTCCGCAGTTATAATGCACGTTTAATGAGGAATTGCTCCGACCTGCACATGGTAAAGCAGAATATTTTCTAATGCACTACGACCGCGGCGGACGAGACGCTCGGCAACGATCTTGACGAGCTTCCGTATGTTCAGAGGCGCGCTGGCCTACACACAAGCAGACTCTAGCACACGATTTCAGTACGCAATAACTATGGAAACCGATGTAGCAAAAGGATTGCTAGAATAGGCAGGCACATAGACTCGTTACTATTGGGACGCCGTATTCCCACCGGAGCATGTTATAAGAATGGGCTGTCAACGATGCCCGAACTGCTTGAAATGGCCCACAGAAATAGTTAGCATTTCACTGATACATACATACATGCATTTTGTAATACATCATCACCTTTACAAAAAAATTGTATTTTATCACTTGAAGACGTTTATCAGGCGTTTGTTTGTCAAAATCGTCGTTTATTATCACTTGTTGTTATCAGTTGAAACAACCAGTATAGGATCAACTATACGCACAACTATAGTTGTGTTTTTGCAATTTTTTTTTCGAATATTGGAATGGTTTCAAATGCCCACAATTTTGGAGTATTCGAATTTAAACATAATCGAAAATTGGTTTTATGAAGATTAGGATTCGAATACATGCGAAAAACGAGATTTTTTAAATTTTGAATTCAATATCCACATTCGAATGAAAATCATTGGAATACCTGTTCGAATCGGTCATTCGAACAAAACTAACACAACACTAGGCATGAAGAGAGGGGAGATAGTACCGAAAACCATAATATCGCCACCAGAATCGACTAGACAGCAATTTCGTGACGCTGCTTAATGCTCATGAGATTTTCGAAAATTCTCAGAGATTATAATAACCTAGAAGGACGGATTCTTACATCCTAGGTATGTTCAACAGTAACGAACAAAATATCGCATTACCTCTAGTTAACTGCCATCTCTATTTGAACTCCCTCTCTAACTCACTATGACGAATTCCTCGCTCTCAGGCATTGTTCGATTTCGAACAACGTTCGAACAAAACTTGGCAATTTTCAAATTCGAACCCTCCAAATGAAATCGCAGATTGATGATCGCGAAAAAGCATTGTTCGATTATTGTTCGAAATCGAACAGTGTCAAGAGTCGGTCGTCAGAACCCTCGAAAGGAAATCGCAAATCGTTCCCGCCAGTTACCGTAGGCGCAGAAGTGGAGCGAGCTTGAAAGTGGGTTTTTCGGGGAACAGAGACGATCCATACTCAGGCGGCCTACTCCTGGTATTGTTCGAACATTGTTCGATTTCGAACAATATCTGAACAGTACTTTTTCGCAATATTCGATTACGAACAATATTCAAACAATGCTTTTTCGCCTTCGCCATCTTCGATTTCAAACAATGTTCGAATAACGGCTTTTCACAAAAGTCGATTTCGAACATTGTTCGAATAATGGTTTTTCGCGAAATACGATTTCGAGTAATGTTCGAACAACAACGATTTACAATTTTCGAGTAATCGAGCGATTATGTTCGAAATCGCTCGATCAACTATTCGGCCCAATTAATCGAGCCTAAGTCTACTAGAGATGTGGAGGTCATAATCACCGACATTGCTCAAACTTCTCCCAGGGGAGTTATTTGGGGTGCTTATCACGAATCTGGCCCTTTTAACAATTTAGAGTGAAATAAATGTGTAGGAGATGTAAAGGCAGCAAATTGGCTAAGGAGGCAGCGGTTATGAAAAAATGCAAAAATAGTGCATAGCGCGGGATTCGAACATCCGGCCTAGCATCTTTGAAGCAGCCCCGCACCCTGCTGAGCCGCCAACTCGCTTGCCGAATAGCCTTTTGCCGCGTCCCATACAATAGCGCGCGCACGCATGTAAGTGGGCACGTGTTGACTGTGCGCTACTGTACCCCGCCTTCGTGGGCCCTAGCTCCTTTGGTTCAAAGACTCAGCAAAAGCGAAACATGGTTTTCTACTGTATGATGCCAACAAACAAACAACGGTTCAATTGTGCTACGATTAAGAGAATCGAGATGTTACTATAATTACAAGCTCCAAGAAGAAGGAACCGCATTAAAGGAGGACTAGAGAAAACGTTTGCCTGATTTTACACAATAAATTCTATGATCCATCGACGGTAACCTTAAGGTGCTATCAATTGAGTGCTCCTCTTCGAATAAAACTGGTTTTGTACTAAACAACTGGACAATTTCGCCCTATTTCTTATCTATAGTCAGCACGGGAATTATTCCCAAAGCATGCTTCTTGTATATCGCATGAAAATGCCGTGAAAGACGGCGTGTCGTGAATGCACAACACACCGCTTGCGCAATTTTGGATTACGGTAAGTCGGCACTGTTTCTCCGTAATCTCGATTCTTGTCTACCAAGCCTCTTAGACTTCCCAAACCTCTCGTTGCAACTATCACACTTGCCATGTTGGAAAACCGTGGTTCATGTATCTTGAAGAAAGAGGGTCAACGAAGTGACCATGGAATCTTTCGGCAGCGCGACAGGAGGTACACCCGCCCCTGCTGGGGGGCGTGGCGTCAGGAGGTACAGCCGCTGTTCTGGGGACCGGAAACTTTTGGAACGAGTTACGATCGGTTGAACAAAATACAAGCATGGCACCTTCCAATCACATCGACGAACGGTCGACCAGTGATCCATCCTTCTTGATCACATCGAAAATACCTTTCATGATAAATGGCAATGAATGCCGGAGAAATTGAACAGCAGGAAAAATGTCGACAACATGTCGCCTCCGTCTGAGATTACACAGACGGAATGGGAGAAGGAGAAATGCATCAAGTTTCTTCCTTTTCTACACTTCCTTAGTCTACGACAGCGTCATAGGTGTCGCTCGGGCCATGTCCTCTTTGCAACTTTTATTGTTTGCCTTCTTTTGCTTGTTTTATGGTTTGTTAGTTGAGTTCAGTCTTTGCTAGCGTGTATGTGGATGTGGCTAGTTCGGTTTTCATGATAAAGTTATTATAAGGTTAACCCACCAGGAGTAACGCAAATAATATGTATATATGGCAACTAGAAGAGCAAAGACAAGGAAGGGCAAAAAAACGAATAAAGCCCTCGATCGCCACTCAGCGACAGAATACCAGCTCCGCGGCGCATAGTCTTCTCTGCTTGCCCATTGTACCTTGTCCAAGGCGGGCTCAAAAACCCGCCACGCTGCCGTAAAGGCCCCCACAGAGTTCTGCGGCCCTATGCTTAACCATAGGGCAGAGACGCAGAGCTCGCCGCCGGCGGCGTCCCTGCCCTATCCTTAACCATTGCAGCGAGCGGCGTTGCCGCAGAACTCTGTGGGGGCCTTAATCGGGAGCAGCGGCGAGCGGCGCCGGGCTACCTCACCTTGCGATTTTGACGCGTGCGGTCGCTCGTGCTCGCCTTGGGCGGAGTCCTCGCTCGTTGCTTCGCTGGCGGAGAGGACGAGTTTTGCGTGAACGCGCCGAGACTGGGCGCTGGGCGCATTGGAGGTTACGAGAACGGTAGAATGTCTTGAAGAGTAGACTAGAATGAGGGCAGGTGTGTGCTCATCAGTTGAGTGTGTAGTATTAAGCTATGTCAAATGAACTGAGAGGGGAACTGGTGAAGGCAAATGATGAAGGTGATCCAAAAATAAGACCCAATAACAGGTTATTGATAAGGGGCCTTGCGAAATGATCAAAAGAATAGGGCTTTATTTTGTTTTAGTTTACAGCTGAATGTTAAGAATGGGAAAATGTTCAATTGCTATCAAATTGTATTATTCGTTTTAAGAGTAGGTCTAGAGTGTTTCGAGAGTTGCCTACAATGGCTACATGTTCAGCAAAGTGCATTGTGTGTTCAGAAACCGAATGCATAAAAAATTAGCGAACCTGCAAAAATTTGATTTGATGGTGCTTTTTGTGGAAGTTCCAAATTTCTTCAAATTGATAACCGTGGTTGCCACCCCTCTTTTCTTCTCATAGGTTCAAAGTCGTGAAGTGCATAAAATACTTACCATATGGTATTATTCAATAGCTCAGAGGCCGTCAATAATTCACGATTTAACGACTGGTGATAAACTAGCCTGATTACAGGTCAAAATATAACAGTAGAATTTTTGGGGTATTTTGGATTCTCACTAAAAGTTTTTGAAAGGTCCTCCATGTAATATGAAAGTGAACTTAATCTCATAGTACGGTAGTAGCTCTCTAATATTAGTAGACAATGTAGTGGAGGAGATAGTCTACAAGAACATTCCGTTTTTCTAGAATACCTGGACAACACATTATGAACATGGTATGTCTTGCAATGAGACCCAATCCTCCCTTTTCTCTAACTAGAATTTTCGCCATCTTTAACAGGCTAAAACCTTCTCTTGTTTAGTTTAAACCTCTAACTGAAGCCCTCTATCTCCTTCACCCCTTTGCCTTAGGTTTCACACCACTTCTGAGCACTCATTTAGAAACTCTCTTACTTCTTCATTGTCTAGGATAGCTACAGGAGACATTGCCTTCGTCCCAAGATTACGTCGAGTTCCACAGTTTTCCGTCTGAGGTTCAGACGGTAGGTTGGAACGTGGCTTCGCGCTGACGCCGGGCGAATCGGGCAACTCGTACGCGTTCCTGCCACGACTAGAGGTCGCCGGCTGTAGTGCCGCATCGCGACCGCACGCATGGCTGCGAGCGAGTAACGTTGCTCGCAGCCTGTCTTCTGAAACTGACTTCCATTCCGTAGTAAAATTCAGAGCTTCTAACTTTGTAGGTTAAAGAACTTTGCAAAATACAACATAATTGAACGGGTGCGTACGAATACGCACGATTTTGGGAGCCGAGTCTTCAGCGCCGGGGTCTCGCGTGGACGAGCAGTCGCGGCAGCTGTTCACGTGATTCCAGCGTGTTTGCTGATAGAGTCAAGAGGATCGAAGCTTGTCTCACGCATAATAGGGATGGTTTCTAAGGAAGAAGTACGGGGGCAGACATGACTCCAACGCCGCGCGAACTCCTCGCGTAGCGCGCGGTGCGCGACGAAATTGGACCAGTTGTCGCGGTCCGATGCTTCCGATAGGGATGGCTAGTGACGTCACACGTGCGCGGTAGTCGCGTCTTGGTGCTGAGCACGCTAGGGCGCGAAAGTGTGTGCCGGCGACTGTCGAACACGTTTTTTGGCTTTATAGGGCCTTAGGCCTATGGCCTATGTTATACTTCGGCGACTCGACGCCGACGCTGTGACACGTCACCGACAGCCCGTCACCGAGCTGGCGACGTCGTTGACGCGTCTGTGGCGATGTCGGTGACGTCGTCGATAAACTCTGTGGCGACGTCGGTGACGTCGTCGATAGACTCTGTAGCGACGTCGGCGATGACGTCAACAGAAGAGCGTCGGAGCACATTTTTAGCATCGCAGCGCGTTTTCAATGTCATCATTTGGTAACTAGACTGCGGATAGAAACGTTAGGTGATCACATCTGCCTTGAATTTGCTTAAATTGTGTGCTTTTCTTAATATGTCTCGAGACTTGATGATGATTTTTGTTTTATATGAACGGTAGCCTGCTCGACCATTGTTAATCTGGCGAATTTTCTCTTACTAACCACATTTGCCTTTAGAAGGATGGATAAGTGTGTTATGAAGCAGATTTTCAAAACGGTCTTGGGAAAGAGATGCGTGAGATGTCGGATGAGAGGGTATGCGCCGTTGGCCAACAGCCTCAACCTCACTACAGATTGATGGTAAACAAAATAAAATAATAATAGAAGTACGGGGCAGTGTTGGGCATTTAACGGCTATTGATTTACCAATTTAACGATTTTACAAGCATTTTCGTTAAATTTCTTTCATGGAGTTTAGCAAAGGCCTTTTTCGCTAAATCGCATTTAAATTAAATTTTCGAAATTCAAAGGAAAATTTAACTCTTAATTAATATGAATTGATTCTCGAAAAAGCTCTTCGTAGAGGTTTGCAGTATCATTTCAGGAAGCGAGGAAACACTAATTATTTTCCACACAATTTTGTTTTGTGTTACTTGCTCTGCAAGAAAGCGAAAAGGCCTAGAAAATGCGAAAAGAACGGGTGAGAAGGACAGAAAAACGAGGAAAGGTGACAAGTAAAGGCAAGGTAAAGTTTAGGTTCCCACTCCCTCTCAAACACTCAGTGTTCTAGCGAATGACACTATTGGTTGATGCAACACTGAGCTTAATGTGCTCTGCCTGCTGGTTGAGCAATTGAAACACACGTCCATCTCGTTTTGGGTCGCACTTACAATGAAACAGTCATCAATGTAGCGACAGTACAGCAGAGGTCTGCACTCCATGACGGGTCCCTCTATTTTAGACATGAACGCAACAGCCAATACTGGAGCAGATTAGAGGACTGGCTGCGCTGCCCTGTAGCCAGTCCTCTAATCTGCTTATAGTACTTATTGGACCATCTGAAAGGATTGCATTCCAGGCACTCACTTATGAGCGCCATAATTCCTGTTATAGACAGTCCATAAAGATTGGGCTGGTCCTGATGTGCCGTGAGAATTTCATACACCGAGTGCATTTCGCTGGTTTTAGGGACATTCGTGTACAGCGATGTCACATCGAACGACTCCATCACGCAGCTTTCTCCCAATGACACTCCCCTAAGCTTCCCCAGGAAAGCGGCAGTATTGGGAACTCCTTAGCCGATAAGACCGCTGCGTCTTATTGATTTCGTCGTTTTGACAAATACAATTGTGCATACATAGACAAGAATAAAGCAAGCCCTAATTCGATCACTCATTATGCCTCGTGTGGTATCGGATAGGCCAAAGTATTGATTATTATCAGTGAATAATTCGAGTATGTACCACAGAGTGCTTGATCTGATCCATGCATAAGAACGACACTCATTCTTCCTGACAACATTTCAAGGCTTCTCGTCGCGTGTAATTATAGACCAGCAATGGGGTAATTTTAAAGAAAGCAGAGTGAACACATGGGCTTCCACAATTCTAAGCCGCTGTCGGTTCAGGAACAAAAACAATTAACCTAGGAAGGGGTCAAAAGCGGGAACCTATGTTCTGTTCTATAGTTATACAGCATTGTAGCAACGTGTGTCGGAAGTATTCGCCAAGTCAAAAGAACTGTGCTGAACCAGGAGACACTTGCTAGAACCATTGATACGAGATTTCATTTTATTTATTTATTTATTTATTTATTACAGCACCAGAAGTGCGCCTATTAAAAACAACAATGAACATTGTTAGTCAACACAGTCCGGACTAACTTAAAAACAATTAACCTTAACAAAATAGATATTAGGAGTTTGGTAGTTTTGGTAACTCTATAAGTTGCAACTAGATAAGAGAGCTTTCTTATGCAGCTGCTCAGAAGACCCGATGCAGAGACTGAACAAAAACAGCGTACTCCAAAAAAGGGTGATATAGTATAATACTACATCTAATTGTCTTAAATTGGTCAAACTTATTTAATTAAATAAAATTTGATAAAGTCATAGTGTTACAAGAGTGCGTCATAATTCAGTATGGCTATCGTGTGATTCCGAGTGGGCGTGGCAATCACTTTCGAGCAGCTTGACGAGAGGAGAGCACCTAGGAGTCCGGGCGTATAACCGGTCATACCCAGGCGAGCATTTGCTTCATTACGCTTCCTCTCGATGATGCTTCCATAGAACTGAATTATGTCCAACCGCACCTGTATACGGAATGTATCAAAATAAGCTTATAGAATCTGATTACGAATAAGTAAAAAGAAATCAACAATATAGGTGTAAAAAATAACAAGTTTGGAGTATAGGTATTGGTCCTCTGCAATGAACCTCTGAGGAACTGCAATCACTAAATCACTAGAAACAGCAGACATAGTGCTACCAAAAATCGGTGTGAGAACACAATCCGAAACCAAACAAGGCTGTATGTGGCAACTAGCCGTAGCACTTGATGAAGGCCGGTGTTACAGAGGCAGATGTAGCGTGGAGGGGCCAGCAAAATGGATTGTAGTCCTGGAACAGCAATAAAAATAATGCCGTGCTAGTGAGAAAAAAACTAGTAATCAAAAGTCTTCAATTCTAAGAACCGATAGCAGATCGATTCTTTTCAGTCGCGTTCTGAAAATAGAACTATTAGTCGGTTCAAGCACATCTGTAGGTAGCATCTCCAACCACCTTGCGCAAGGAGTGAAGAAATTACTGAGTATCTTGGGGCTTCGACTTGTATCCATTCTGATACTACGTAACAACAGTAAATTAACACGCCCCCTACATGGCCTAAAAACCCAATATTTACTTGGTTTCAATTTCGTTTCTCCTCTGAGTATCTTAAAGGCAAGGACGAGATCATTTACTGTTCTACGGTATAACAACGTATCAAGTTTGAGAATATTTAACCTTCTCCTATAATCGGGCATAGCACCAGGATAGTTTGGAAAACATCCGAGTTTGGAAAACATTTATACATTACAATTCGTGTGAATGTTTGCTGCACCTTTTCTATTTTACCTTGGAGCTTCTTTGTCGCTGGACTCCAAATTTGTGATCCATATTCCAAAACAGGTGCAACGTACGCTTTATATAGTTTAATAGACGCTTGCGGATTACTACAACGAACATTCCTGAATATGGTGAAAACAGCACCAAATGCCTTGCGAACAATTAGGTTCACATGACCTTCAAATGATAAGTCGGATTTGACAAGCAAGAGCCACATCCTTAAATTTGTATTCCACTCGTTTAGCCTTTCCAATATGAAGGACACAAGTTTTAGACAGGTTTACAGGAATCTCCCAGGCTGACGCCAACTCCATCATTCTTGTGATGGAAAGAGAAAGAGCTTGGTAGATTTCTGACTGATTAGATTTGTTATATACACCATAAATATTGATATCATCGGCGTACATTTGAACTTTAACAAGGGGGTTGGTCTTCAAGTAAGTAGGAATATCATACGTATAAGCAAGGAACAGTAGAGGAGAAAGCACTCCTCCCTGAGCAACACCGCTAGGGCATGGATATACACTAGAAAAGGAGTTTTCAACCTTTACGCACATAGGCCTCTCAGTTAAATAAGACTGAACCTACCTTAGCAGGGACCTTTTTATTCCTAAGCTAAAAAGCTTTAAAAGCAGCTTTTCGTGGTTCACCTTATCAAAAGCTTTAGATGAATCAAAATAGATGACATCAACGGAACAACCATCGTTTATGGCAAGGCTCCAATCAAAAAACGCAGTCAAGGAGTTACGTTATAGTGGAGGCTCCTGCAGTAAAGCCATGCTGCTGCGCTGGGATTGAAGAATTTTTCATGAAATGTGAGCTAATCCTATCCCTTATGAGGTGTTCCATAATTTTTGAAGGAATAGGAATAATGCTTATTGGCCGAAAAGAAGATACCAAGGTCGACTCAGAACTCTTAGGAATAGCAGTAACAATCGAAGTTTTCCAGACAGATGGAATTTCACCAAACAGTAAAGAAGTGTTGAAGACCATAGTAAGAGGCTTATATAAAGAAAGTGCGCATTTTCTGTGGATTATCTGCGGAATGCCGTCAGACGTTAGGAGGTAGAAGATTTGAAAGATTTTAATACCTTCAACACTTCATGGGGATGCACCACTATTTCACAAGGGTGGGTTGACGATAGCATTCCATGGCCATCATTCAACGTGGAGTTGATAACTGGAGCTACATCGCAGAGAGGCCTTTCACTAGAAGAGAATACTGAGGCGAAAAATGCCGCAAGAGCCTCAGCTTTCTGAGTAGGAGACAAGAAAACATTCCCTTCGATATCTTGCAGTGTTGGCAAACTCGATTGCAGCTTTATTTTGCTCTTTATTAGAGAGAAAATACATTTTGGACTCAATCCGGTGGTAGCTCTTTTCACCCTAAATTTGAGGAATCTCCTTAGATGGTGATCAAGTTCGGAGCAAACTTCTTTGTATTTGACAAAAGACAGAGAACATCTGACTTAAGGCAGGGAGGGAGCAGAATAATTATTTGAATAATGTCTTTTAACAAACTGCAGACCCCTCCACATCTTCGGGCCTTTGCGATCACTTCGATATACCTTGTATGGAAGTTTGTCGGTGATTTCAGAGTTCGAGATTTTTGAAGACAACCACGTCTCAGTGATAAACACCAATCAGGGCTGTAAACACTCAAAAACAACTACAAATGATCCATTTTGTTTCTTAAGCTACGCGAGTTCAAGAGAAAGCACTTACTTTGAGCTGAACCGTGTCGATCTAGGCGTTTCCCCGAAGCGCCAACCGAGGCGTGAGGATTTGGAAGGTCATCGACGCGCCTAATCTCTCCACGGTAGACGACCCAGGCGTGCTTCTTAGCCGCTTTATTTCGCCCTCTACACTCCTGCCTTAAGTCAAATTCCCTTTTTTCGCTCCATCGGTGTCAAACTTTTGCGAATGAATACATTCGTAAAGCAGGAAGACCGCAGCTTGTACGAATTTGATAGTGCGGCTATCCAGTGGGAGCGTGATGGTAGGACCAACTTGACCAGGCGAGGGGTGAGTGTGGCTGTTGGGTCTACCCATACGATAGACCTCAACAGGTCTACACTCTACTCCTAGCTGGTCAAGTATTTCACTTACCTCATTTTCTAGTTCCTGTTGCTTAGCGGAGGGTGGTAGAGCTGGGTCCGATTCAGGTATCCCGGCCAGAACCATACTCCGGCCACGCTTTTCTGCATCGACCGCTTCGGCTAGCTCTTGAGGCAGCTTAGCCATAAGACCCTCAATTAATTTAGCGATTACAGGATCCTTATTTCGCTCAATGATGACATGCATTATTTCGCTCACAGACATTCTAGCAGCATCCTCTTGTGATGCAACCTTACAGTCAGCGACCCACAGACTCAGTTTTCTTACCACCTTGGCGTCCGCGAGATTGTGACATATTGAGCTGGTCAAGAGAAATCAATTAAGACCAATCTAACAAAAACGAACAGTAAGCACAAATAGAACTGTAAAGAAATGTAACGGGAACTGAGGGTGAGAGAACGTGGAATCGGAACAGAGAAAATGAACAGGAAGTAGAAACAAACGAGTATTCCGTGAAATAAAAAATAATACAAAAACTCAAAGACAGCAGAAAGGGGTCAGAGACAGAGAG
>OX375870.1:25517941-25672128 GCA_947359475.1 Heligmosomoides polygyrus bakeri
AGGGCCCACGAAAAACCTTCCAAGAACGTACTCATTACCTCATGTGAATCGTTATGCATCAAAAAGTCGCTCAAGTGTGACGGACTCTAATCGTAGAGATTGACTACTATGAGCAGCTCTTGTTACAATGGTGCTATTTCCTGATGTTCGTTAAGGGTGTTTGTACTGATCTAGCCCGTCTTTTGCGACGTAACAATCATGAACATAAACATCAGGAGCGATCAATGTATATTATTTATTTATTTATTTATTTACAAGCGAAGATCCTGGTAGAAGTAGAACAAACAGAAAATGTACATTAAAAAACAGAACACTACGAACAAATCATATATTGTTGGGAGCAGAAGACAACAGCAGCTGTAGGAAGAAAATTATTGTAGAACATCCTGGAGATAACTGTCATCGAGTTTTTCATATTACCTTAACGATTTTGGAAAGGTGTTTTTCTTCGAAATTTTTTGAAGTTCGATTCCGGCTCGGTTTGGGAAAAATGTCGACCTTATATCACTCCTGGCTTTTGGAATTTGGATCTTCATCTGACCAACTCTTCGTTCTTAGATTGTAAGAACAATATGTAGAAGATGTATAAAGAAATAAGGGTTTCACCGTAACTCCTCAGTAGGGAAGGACACCTTTAAATAGTATAAAAGAGAAGAAATAACTCATCGAACTCGATCTAGTATTTGAACAAGATAGTGAACAAAATTCCTGAAGAAGAAGATCCAATAAACCACTGATCAGCTTATAAATCATGTCTTTCCCTACGAGAAACAAGGGTGCAAAGGTTGTTCATGTGCTATTTATTGTTGTTTTTGTTTTTAAATCAACGCCAACAACTATTTTCACTCTTACTGTTTGCATTATGTTATCGGTTGTTCTTCTTTGGGATTCGCCACGCATTCTACTTTTACGGTCGTGGAACAAGGCTTCCATCCCTCCTTGGTCGGCGAATTGGTGAAAGACTTGTCTGAGAAGGACAATGACTTCGCCATCGGCTGGCCACCTCAAGTCATTGAGTCAGTTTTGGCCAAGTACGCATTCAAATCGCCTCCACGACATGTCGAAGGACCAGAATACGTGGGGCACCTCAAAAAGGATTTTTTAACCTTGTCCACTATCCTTAATAAGCAAAAACAATACTACATTATAATAAAAAGCAACTAGACATTACGTAAAGGTGTGAGAAGAACGAAACAACGATCGTTCTTTCCCTTAGATTATAAGAACAATATGTAGAAGATGTATAAAGAAATAAGGGTTTCACCGTAACTCCTCAGTAGGGAAAGACACCTTTAAATAGTATAAAAGAGAAGAAAAACTCGTCGAACTTCCTTAGTGATGAAATAGCGGCACATATGCCTTTTAATTTTCATACCTCTTTTTTTCTAGGAGTTTCTAGTCTCACCGAAAATCATTTATGATGGCTCTGCTTCTCCATATTTGTTGAATTTCTTTTGAGTTTTTTTAACATGATTTTTATCGCATAATTGCTCTGTTCGTAGATAGACCATTTCATGCGCACTAAATTCTGTAAATAAATAAATAAATATGAATGCCGCGCAGACGAGAACGGAAGTAACAAGAGGCAATGTACTAATGGAAGTACAATAGTAGAATAGTAGTAGCATAAATCAATAAAGGAATCTGAAAAACGTGAACCAACTCACTAGAATAGGTAAAAGAATGAGAATAATAACTAAATTAAATTAAATTGGCTCATTATCATTTATGAAATAAAGTATTTAATTTTGAATCTCACCACCTATATGGTGTATAATGAATACACTATTGGTGTATTATTCCGCTGAACAAAGTCCCACAATAAAAATGTTAGTTGTGGAGCTATTGACATATTCATAACGTCCTCGGTCAGGCGCCAGAAACGCTTCCATTCACCCCTATTGCATGCCAGAGTAACCCACCTTGTTTCCACTGCTCACGTGAGAGCGTGCCGGTCATTCCTCACTCAGGAGTATCATCATATACTTTATATTAACGCGCTATGCGCTGATTTATACTATCGATCGGCGCCGCTACATAAATTAGTCATAAAATAGGGGAAAATCGTGGAGGAAATTAGTCATAAAATAGCGGGAAATACCCAGACGCCTTCCACGTGCCTGGGATTCAGAAGACGTGCAGACGAAGTCCTCCAATGTGCGTGGAGTTCAGCAGACCTGAAGTAGTCGAGGTCGCTGAACACGAATCCGAAGTTCGTTTTTGAAGTGTCGATCGCCATCAATCGATATTGATCAAATTATTGATTTGATGTCGTTCAAGCGTTCCGAAACTTCAACATTGGGGGTAGGTAGTTGCGATCATACTATATAATGATTCGCTAAGAGCTATCAATTGGCGAAAACAGGGAGGAAAATAGGAGTGGGGGGAAATTTAAAGGATAAAGGATAAAGGACGGCGTTACTTACTCAATCCTTTTTAGGATGCGCCACGCATTCTATTTCTAGGGATGTCATGGAGGGATTCGAATGCGTATTTGGCCATACAATGACTTGCGGTGGTCAGCCGATGAACAAGTCAGCGTTTTATCTTTCCCAGGCAAGTCTGGTACCAATTCACCGATCCCGGAGGAATGAAAGGCTTGGTTGGCCTGGGCGGAAAATCCAAATCAGGAACATGGTATCGGTTGCAGGCGAAAGTCGGCGCCTCCTGCGAGTGCGCTTCACGCGCCATGAGCGGAAATTACGGGGCGCAAATTAAAGGACGCGAAAATAGCAGAAAATACCCACACATCTTCTATTCAGAAGACTGCCGAACACGTCATCCAACGTGCCTAGGGGTTCAGATTATTCGATGGAAGGCCTTCACAGCACGGGAAAGCAATCAAATAACCATATTATCGACGGAAGGCCTTCACTGCAGATGGGAAGGCAATCAATATCGATCGATATTGTCGATTTTCTTTTAGATTTAACCAATCACGGTGGGAGTTGAGTGATTAGTATCGATACTGAGGATGACACTGCAACATCGCACGAAGCGCGCAGTGCGAGTTGTTAGGAAATATCCTACCAAGGAAATGGTGACTCCTCTAGTGCATTGCTGACACCTCGAGAAACCCATCCGAAATGAATTGCAGAATTGCCACTTTCAAATTTCGGCGACATGGCGACATCGGCGTCGATGTCCTCGAATATAAAATCTGCAACTCTGAGCTGAAAATCGTTTCCACTCTATCAGTCGTTTACGAATTCTTCAGTTTATTTTCGATTTTTATGCCGAGTTTTTTTTCGGTCAGCAGTGCTCGTTTACCGCCGTGCTATTGAGTAGAATGCGATGTGATTTTTCTCCACTCTCGATAGGCTTCGTCATCTGGCGAAAACCAGTTTTCCGGCATAGTGTCGACCGCGACGACGGCTGGCATCTGCACGTCATATTCCGCCTACCCTCGTCCATGTTCTGGACAACTTTTCAGGACAGTTTCATTAGAGAGCGTCTGAGTGTCTGCTGAGTTTCCCTGATCGTTTTTTCTTGACTGGGAAAATCTTCTAAAAAATTCCTATTGTGTCTCCCGATGATGAAAGGAAGCAATTTTTCAGAAGATGAAGGACCTCACATGACTCCCTTCTTTACTCGTTTCTCGGTATTCTCTTCCTTCTGGGGCCAGATTCATTAACCGCTTATCGGCTGATAAAGGTGAAAAGTACAGACGAACCTACTGATGCCGCCATTCATCAACATGCGGTGTGGTGAATTTGGGTCCAAACTCTCTGTGTCGGTTACTAGGTTACGTAGGTCGGTATGGTGAATCTGCAGTGAGATGATACCGGCGATATTGTTGATAAATGTGGCTCCTATTCACTTTTAAGCAATTTCATCTTGAATCATCTTAGAACCTGTAACTCATTCTCAACCCATCAATCTATCAATTCAATTATGAACTGGGCTAACCTTGGAAGATACCTGTGAATCTTTCCAAAAGTTTCAATCTTCACCTTGGAAATCGGGCTAGCATGAGTTATAAAGTCAAGAACTATGAACATTCTGTGCGTGATGTCCGTGGCCTCGGAATTTTTCTCGATCATAAGCTAAGTTTGCAAAGCATATTGAAGTTATTGTAAGGAGAGCGTTTTTCATTCTTTTTCTAGTTTATAGAAATTTTAGACGCAATAATAAAACCATATTAATTAGTTTATATAAGTTTTGTGTTATTCCAATAGTTGCGTATTGTTCGCAGGTTTGGAGTCCTTTCACAAAAAAGTTCCAAGTCAAAATTGAGAGCGTTCAGAAGACCTTCACAACAGTTCAAATCAGTTTCTTTAAGCCTCAATTGGCTGGTATCGAGGTTGTAAGCTGTCACAACGATGTTTTGTTTGGATCAAAACTTCTAGCGCCAGGCGGGACTCGAACCCGCACCTCCCCCTGACCGGGCGGGAATGCTCTACGCCATTACACCACCGGCGCCGTTTGATCGGCTTAAAGATACTGATTTGAATTGTTTCTATCAAGACCATCAGCTTAACTGGTCCCATGCTGATCGGCGGCCAGCTCATCCCGGATACGGGTGGGTGCTGATCGGTCCCACGAGGTGTGGATGTTGCTTTCGATCAAACGGCGCCGGTGGTGTAATGGTGTAGAGCATTCCCGCCCGGTCAGAGGGAGGTGCGGTTTCGAGTCCCGCCTGGCGCTAGAAGTTTTGATCGCAACAAAACATCGTTGTGACACCTTCACAAAATTTCTGTTTCATAGGTGTGTATCCTACACGACTGATTTTAGAAAGTTGCCAAATAATCGAGAGAGGCTAAGGCTTTTTAACCTTAAAAGCCTCCTTTGTAGTCAATTACTTAGTTTCGTGCTTTAAATATTTAAAGGGGCATCTCGGCTTAAAGCTAGCAAGTGTTGGGCATTCTTCCCAACGATGGGTCACCGAAATATTTGTAGATCCCAAAATTTGTAGGTGGGTATCCTTAATTTTGTCCCAAAATAAAGAGAAAGAATCGAACAAAGTCTTCAACTTCTGCTGTTGTGCGTGTTGTGCTCTACACGAGGTTGGTAGACGGATTTATTTATTTACTGGCCAACGTTTCGGCGAGATCGCCTTCTTCAGAGCCTGAAATTGAGAGTCGATCATGGCGTCTTCAACTTCATTTTCGGATCTCTCCTAGTCCGGGGGCCACATACCTAAAAAGTGGGTAACAAAATGAACTGAGGCTTACCGAGCGGCTCCTAGAGAACGAGTTTGAACCTAAAAGAAACCAAAGACGAACGAACAAACAAAAAAAATCGCCGCGGTTTACAACCGTCTCGGGCGACGGAATGGAGGCCTGCCGGCTGACATGTCATAACCAGGATCTAACATGGTGTGGAGGGCGCATACCGCGTGCTGACCGCCGCCTGACATATTATAACCAGGATCTAACATGGTGAGGAGGGCACACAACTTTGCCTGCTTTCAACCGCAACAAATGTAATTTTTTCGTTGTTTTCTTCGTGATTTTACTTGTCTAGGTCCCATGTGGTTCCGTAGAGGCCACTCGGTAAGTCTCAAGTAGATTTGTTACATATAACACTTTTTACTTATGTGGCCCCCCGGACTAGGATAGATCCTCATTTTCTTTCGTGGTGCTATGGTTATTTTATCCTAGTCTCTTAGAAGCACTAAATCCGGATATTTTTAAAATGAGGTTGAAGAAAATTGATTTGCAAACAACGCTGCACATTGTTGACACCACCTAGAGGCAGCGTTTGGTTCTATATTTCACTGAATTTCTCACTTTGTTGTTCTTGATCCAGTTCTATATTAACTCCTGCTTTTTTTATTGTTACCTTGCATAGCTTCAATAGTTTTTCCCGCGTTTTTTCTTGCTCAGTTCTTCACTAATGCCTCCCAGAAAGTTCCTCACCTTCATTTTATTTTCACGCGTTCCCCAAAGCAGCAGTTATTGGCAACCGATGAAGTCGACGGACCTACTAAGTTGATATCCGATGTCGTTATCCTCAGGCGACTTGCAGTGATGGCGGGCCACTGCTCCTCTTCATTCAGTTTCCCACTGTTCCTCACTGTTCCGGCCAGTTCAGAACTGTTTCGTTAGATCATAATTGGTTTGTTAAGCAGATGTCTCGTCCGCACTCTTCAATATCGTGCCGAGTTTGAAGTTTTCATGTTAAGGTTTTCACTTTACTTCACTTCGCTTCGTTTCTCACATTGTTTTTTCTAAGTATACTGCGTCCATGTAGTTGCCTGTGCGCACAATTATAGCGCAAATAAATAAATAAATAAATAAATAGGCTAAACAAGTTCTACTCGGTTACGAAAGGCCTAGACAGTGCTCCGACGGATTCGAAAGTTGTGATGACGTGTATGCGAGCTCAAGCAGCGCCTCTCGCATCTGCGTCATACGTGTGTAATGCTGTTCATCCTACGCTTAATCCAGCAGAAAAATGAACATAATTTCGACTGCAGATCTGCGAGTCATATGTTTTAAGATTGGGGCCCTACAATAAGCTGAAGTATCATATTTAATTTCATGCGCCATCCATCGGATTGTTATGACTATCTAGTCCTCTAATGAGAGGAAGACTTCAGACGCTCATGGGAGACCTAGGTAGCTCGAAGAAGCCTGGAGTGTTGATCACAAAAATAGGTTAGTATTGCAAAATGCACCTCTTGAACGGGTTGTTTGAGGTGCTGGTCTGGATGTGATGTCTGGCGTTCGATCAAAAAGCGCCGGTGGTGTAATGGCGTAGAGCACTCCCGTCCGATCAGCGGGAAGTGCGGGTTCGAGTCCCGCCTGGCGCTAGAGTTTTAAGGAAGATATCACTGTAACAGCGGACAACCTCGATACCAGCCACTTGAGGCTCAAAGCAAACTGAGTTGGAAGTGAGGTCTAATTTTAAAATTTCGATTGATTACGGTGGGTTACTGTAGATGTTGAATCAAAGTGTAGTCCTCTTACCTGAGAGAAGCCGACTGCCGCTTTCAGTAGAACATAGTGTAAAATTGCTCCATCCACATAAGCCAGATTGGAAATTCGTTCAAAATTTCTCCACAAATACCTACCGTAACCAGCTGTAATCAGTCGGAGTTCTAAAAACAGACCTTAGTAAGTGGTCACCGCCTTAAATAACCTCATTGGGCGAAGTTTTGTCGAAATTGATGAAAATGACGGTGTTGACCTGTCTATGTTCACTGTTTCGAGAGCCAATTGTCTACATGGACGCGTGTTGAGCTGCCTCCTATCAGCGCAGTGTAATCAAAGGATAATGGACGGCGTTACTTAAACCCTTTGGGACGCGCCACGCATTCTACTTCTACTTGTTATCGTGGAGGCGATTTGAATGCGTGTTTGGCCATAAAATGAATTGCGCAGGCCAGCCGATGAACAAGGCAGCGCTTTATCCTTCCCAGACTAATTTGGTTCCAACTCACCGACCCCTGAACGTAGGAAGCCTAGGTTGGCCTGGGCGGGAAATCCGACCCAAGAACCTTGTATCGGATTTGCGCGACAGCCAGCACCTCCTCCAATTGCGCTACACGCGCCAGCCGGCCATATATAACACGA
This sequence comes from Heligmosomoides polygyrus bakeri, assembly GCA_947359475.1. Taxonomy (NCBI): domain Eukaryota; kingdom Metazoa; phylum Nematoda; class Chromadorea; order Rhabditida; family Heligmosomidae; genus Heligmosomoides; species Heligmosomoides polygyrus. Next base: position 25,525,462 of record OX375870.1, read on the forward strand.
TTTTCCGTCCAGAAAGTGAACAAATTTTGAAGAGGAGTATAAGAATTACATTCCTCTTCGAAATTTGTTCACTTTTTGCAAGTACGATTTCATAGGGTGGATGCATACTTTTGAAAGAAACAGAAATTTTCAAAAACGTCCTTTTTGCTAGAGATGAAGAGATTTTCTGGAGGGATTCACCTCACTATTTTCGACAAGAAGCAATCAAATGCATCCAACGTCGTTTCACAAAAAAAACGAGCCCGAAAGAGGAACTGTCAGATTTGAGGTGGATACATACTTTTGAACCGCATTAAGCAGTGAGAGTCTTCACAGTTTCTCGTTGCGGAACATAAGACACTCATAGCCTCTTCGTTGTGTACAAACCAACCTAAAAAGCTCTATTAAAACCTAAACTTAAACTTAGTAACAAACAAATAAACAAAAACTTGTTATTAAAAAATTGAGATTTCCTATTAGAAAGGAATGGAGCACGTAACGCAATAGGGAGGGGGAGGGCGAGGTCTATGCGTAAGCTAGTCTGTAAGTTTTGCCCTCTTTAGATGGGGAAATTTTGTGGAAACATAGCCGAACCAAATCTGGTTCATACTAAAAGGATGAATGGAAACCACGTTCCAGCTGGCTGGTGGCAGCTAGAAAATAGAGGTCAAAACGTGATTATTTTCGGGTCAATGAACGCGCGCTGCCGCAAAATTACTAGCCTCCTGTTGACCATACAGATATCGCGATCTTTGCTCAATGTCAGATTCAAATGATTACAGATAATATTCGAATATTTTCAGCAAAATTACAATATTTGTAATAATCATACCCTTAGAAATCCTCTACCGTGTAGGTGCTATTTATTTTTCATTTGTTTTTCCCTTTATTCAGTATCTACATAAGGCGGACTTGGATTAAAAAAAAAACTCATCACCCAATACAGCCTAATAATAATAAGGTCATAAAAGTAGGCAACTAGCTTTGATTCGAGGAGCATGGAAAGAAGTTGGTAAATCTACTCTTTTCAAAGTTACAAATATATACAGCAAATACTCCCCAAATAAATGAGTTCGACCTTAGGCCCGTTTTTGAAATGGTTGCACGGAGCTAGCTTCAATTTTTGAGAGGACAATTTGATAAAATCTCAAGCTGTCAGTTTTTGACATCTCACTCATCATTTTCAAAACAGCAGTCCTCACAAGAAAAGAATCATCACTATGCTGGAACTGGTCCAGAATAAGCTGTCACAACGATGTCATGTTGCGATCAAAACTTCTAGCGCCAGGCGGGACTCGAACCCGCACCTCCCTCTGACCGGGCGGGAATGCTCTACGCCATTACACCACCGGCGCCGTTTGATCGAACGCAACATCCACACCTCGTGGGACCGATCAGCACCCACCCGTATCCGGGATGATTGTTTCTATCAATTGTTTCTATCAATTGGTCCAGAATAGTTTCACAAGAAAGCTGATGCGTGCACTGGGATTCGTATACGATCAGATTCCGTGTAGCGCGGTTACTTTGGCTTATCCTCACTTGAAACTAGAAAGCAAAAACACGACCTCCTACTTTTCCATAAGATACTGTATGGTAAAACCAGCGTAAGGATCAGTGATCTTCTGTCGTTAAGAAAATCGAGCACTCGTGGGGGTGCCGTTAAGTATGATGCTGGTAGAGTGAAGTTGAATTGTCTACGATTTTTCTTCACGCTTAGGACTGTTACTTCCTTTGAAATGTTCCGCAAAAAGCCCAGTGTCCCTGTTGGCTATTACACCTTAAAAAACCTTGGATCAATATTTAAGTTTCTGATACCTTTGAGGTCTTTCGATCATTTCCTCTGCTTCTGTTTTTGTGTTACTCTATGTTGATGTTGCTTGTTTCTTTTTTTTAATTGGTCTAAGGTATGTTGGCAAAGCTTTTGGCGCTTTTCTGCATTTTTTCTATACACGGAGAAACTTGTGTAATAAAAAAGCCCCACGCATTCTACTTCTACGAGATGTCGTCGGGGTGAATGGAATGCGTATTTGGCCATACAATGATATGCGGTGGCCAGCCGATGAACACGTTAGCGCTTTATCCTTCCCAAATAAGTCTGGTACCAATTCACCGATCCCAGTGGGATGGAAGGCTTGGTTGGCCTGTGCGGGAAATCCGAACCAGGAACCTGGTGTCGAGTACACGCGACAGCCGGCGCCTCCACCGACTGCGCTCCACGCGCCCATGACCAAATACGCATTCAAATTACCTCGTCCACTCCGTAGAAGTATTAGAATACGTAGCGCAGCCCTATGAGATTGAGTAAGCCCTAGTTTATACTTGCGCCGCTACGCGGCGCGGCACCTCGATCGCCATAGATATCGATTTTTCGCGCCACCCAGTCGATATCCATCCCGACCATCGTGCCGCGCCGCGCAGCGGCGCAAGTGTAAATTAGGGCTAACGCCTTCCCCTATAATTTTTGTTTCAAGAAAAAAGTCTAAAGGTAAAGGACATTGCTACCCAATCTGTTTTAGAGCACGTCACGCATTCTACTTCTAGTTTGAATATAAAATATAAAACATCTTGATATGTCCAGCCGATACAGATACCAGCGATTTCTCTCTCTAAGGCCGGGGGCATACTTCCATCGCTGCGATGCCATCGCGGCGCTCAGTTCATGGCCATTCCGCCGCACGCGGTCGAATAGTCAAAGGAAACTTCGCCGCGGCCACCGCAACAGTGACGGTCGGCATGCGCGATGGCTTCCCGCGCCCATCGCGGGCATGGCATACTTTTTCGCGCCGCGCGCGGTGTTTAGCGTTGTTCCTGGACGGATCGCCGTCGCGCTCCCTTGCAAAGCGATGGGCGATGCGACCAGCACAGAGAAATTCAAATTCTTTCGCGTCGCTCTGCAAAACTCATCGCCGCGATTCCATCGCGGCGGCGGGAAGTATGCACGAGGCCTAAAGCATATGTTATACTTCGTCGCCCCGTCGCTGACAACCTGTCGCCGATAAAACGAATCCTGTACCAATACGTCGACTCCGAGAACATAAAGCTTTTCATTGACCTAGGCAGGAGCCAAGCCTAAAGCTGACTCTGGGCGCATGAGAGAGATTGCGGCCAGACCAGCTGCGTTAAAGAATAACGGAGTTAGTCACTGCTTCGATGGCATGCGCCTCGGATTCTACCGACTTCAACTCGATTTAGAGGTTATTTGAGTTCCTATTTAGCCCATGCAATGACTAGCGATGGCCAGTCGTTGGACAATTCAGTGTTCTACCTTTCCCAGAGGGGTCCGGTGTCAATTCAGCAGCGGAGGATGGAAGGATCTCCGCTGCTGAATGGTTGATGGTTGGCCTAGGCAGAAAATCGTAACAAGGAACCAGGAGTCGGATGAACACGATAGAAAACGCCTCCTCCGACTGCGCTACCACGCATTACACTGACAAAAATTTTGTACAACGAAATTTCTACCAGAGCTGCAACATGTGCGGCAATGCACAATTGGAATAAGGCATGAAGGATAGATGGAGGTGTTCGTCAGTTTCTCTTGGGGTGCGCCACGCATTCTACTTCTACAGGATGTCGTAGAAAAGACTGAAATGCGTATTTGGCCATACAATGACTTGCGATGGCCAGCCGTTGAAGAAGTCAACGCTTTATCCTCCCATACAAGTCTGTTACCAATTCGGCGACGTCGGAGGGATGGAAAGCTTGGTTAATGTGAGCGGAAACAACCACATGTTTATCTAGTAAACGTAGAATACAGAATGAATGCAATGATAAACGACAACTCTTCCCTTTTGCTTGTTTACCCTCTATCTCCAACAGCAAGAAAAGTGATATCAGCTATCAGTTAAAAGTGGAAACTGACGCCGAACCCGGTAAACAACAGGATTCGATTGGAAGGTGTGGCCCAATGCAACTGGACCACCAGAGATCGTTTCAGCCCTGCTAACCAGCAAAGGCGATTTTCGGCTATTTTTGCACGACGTCGCGTGAACTGGGAGGTTTTCAGGCTGGAGCGATGACGACGTTGTATTGTTCGGAGCGGCTCGCATGACACAGAACCGGTAGCCCTCGCCGCCGACCCTCCACAGTTGCGCCGGCGCATCAACTGACTACCACCTCCCTACCTCCGACCTCCGACCCGCGTGATTTCCAGCGTTGATTTTTTATTGCACTTTCATTTTGGAATTTCTTCTTCAATTGTGCTTATAATTTCCTTGAATTCTGGAACACACAGCACTTTACAGGCAGATCTATTAAAGAATAAAGGGTAAAGAACGACGTTAATCAATTCTTTTTGGACACGCCACGCATTCTACTTCATGGTGACAATTTGCATGCGTGTTTGGCCGAAAATATGATCTGGGATGACTAGTCGACGAAAGATTTAGTATTTCTTTAGGCGAGTAATAGCACTGTCGGAGGAGGTGTCAGTTGTCGCTCGCCCCCAACCCCAGGGTTCAGATTTCCCATCCAGACCAACCAAACCATTCATTCAGCCCGACCAAACCTTCCTTTTTGTGCCATGAATTTGATACCACACTCGTCTGGAAGGGGTAGAACACTGACTTGTCCATCGTATGTCCATCGCAAGTTATTTCGTTGCCAAATACGCATTCAACTCGCCTCGACGATATCCCGTAGAAGTAGAATGCGTGGCACTTCCTAAAAGGGATTTACCCCCAAAAAATGTTTATTAAATTGTGAGTCAGAAAGACTACATATTATCCGCACCAGATGGACATGGTATAATTCTTTAAGAAATACTGTTGATCATTTTACGACGGTTTTTTCAACCAATCTTTCAACTTCGACCTTTCTTCTTTCACTTCTAGTTTTCTTCCTCTTTCTCTCCATGTCGTTCTTCTTCTTCTCCTCCTTCTTAATCTTCTTGTTATTCTAATTCATCTTCTTGTTCCTCTTATTACTCTTCTTGTCCTTGTTCTTATTCTCCTTCTTCTCCTTCTCATTCTTCGTTTTCTTCTTCGTCTCGCTCATCTGTTCCTTCTTCCTCTATCTTCACTACCACTAGTGCGTACCTTTTCCACAACCTTATGGCAATTGCTCTGTTGCTATTCGTATTCCAAGCTTTATTCGAACCATGAAGCAATCAAGGAATACGCTCAGAGAACTGGTCTTCAGCTCATCACTTACCTAATGCATTGGTTAAGAATCGGTATACGGTTTCCTGGAGGGAACTGTAGAACCTTTGACGGACTTCGCTACGGCTAGGCAACCTCATTCATTTTGACGTAGTCCCACAGCTCCATTTCTTTCTCAACATCCAGCCTTCGCATAAATTTGCTTCCCATAAGAGTACTTAACCCTCCCCCTTTTCCCAGTCAACGTTTACATATTTGGAGAAATTCCCAAGAATCACTCAAGCTTTTCAGCTCTGTCAGTGACGGAGAGCACAACGCGGCCAACTTAGGTGACACCACCGCCTCTGCAGAGATATTTTTGCGACTTTTGCTATTATTATTTTACGCGCTTCACAAATTGACCCGTCAGCCAAACTGCAAACCTCAGCTTGACGCCGCGATTATTAGCGTTTTTGGTCTATCAACACTAACGTCGGAGAAGATGAAAACCTCATTCTCAAGAGGTCGTTATGCAATAGATCGTGTAGCCTAACCGAAGTTTTTAAGAGCGTGACATTCAGCCAGCTGCCATGACTTCCTACTCATAGTATTATTAACCCTAAGGTGTTTGCCCGTGTAGCGCGGTTGGAGGAGGTGCTGGCCGTCGCGTGCACACGATACCAGGTTGCTGGCTCGGATTTCCCGCCCAGGACAACCAGACCTTGCTTCACTCCAAGGTCGGTGAATTGGTACCAGAGTTTGTCTGTAGAGTTGCTGAGCTCTTCACGAGGTTGATAAACGACTTTATTGGCGGCTAACTTTTCGGCTGGATCGCCTTCTTCAGAGCCTGAAAGGGTCAAGTCATTTAGGAGTTATCCCATCAAACATCTCTTCAACCTTACAAAATTTGAAAAAATTTGACATTGAATTTTGTAAGGTTGAAGAGGTGTTTGGTGGGATAACTCCTAACTGACTTGACCCTTTCAGGCTCTGAAGAAGGCGATCCAGCCGAAACGTTAGCCGCCAATAAAGTCGTTTACCAACCTCGTGAAGAGCTCAGCAACTCTACAGACAGACTCTACCATGCCGAGGTTCAAAGAGAATCGAACATGCGTACCAGAGTTGTCTGGGAGGGATAGAGCGCTGACTTGTTCATCGGCTGGCCACCGCAAGTCATTGTATAGCAATTACGCATTCAGTTCGCCTCCACGATAACTCGTAGAATTGGAATGCGTGGCGCATCCGTAAAGGGGTTAAGTAGCGCTATCCTTTATCCACTATCCTCATCCCTTAAGATTGTTCGTCAATGGATAGATAACTTGTGGCACCTGCTATTTAGATGCTTTTCTTCGTCATATTTCTGTTCCTTTATCTCAGCACCGGGCGCATGTAGCGCAGTTGGAGGAAGCGCCGACTGTCGCCTGCACCCGATACCAGGTTCCTGGTTCGGATTTCCCGCCCAGGCCAACCAAGCCTTCCATCCCTCCGGGATCGGTGAATTGGTACCAGACTTGTCTGGTATGGATAAAGCGCTGATTTGTTCATCGTCTGGCCCCCACAAGTCATTGTGTGGCCAAATACGCATTCAAGTCGTCTCCGCGACATCCCGTAGAAGTAGAATGCGTGGCTCATACCAAAAGGGATTGAGTAACGCCGTCCTTTATCCTTTATATGGTTTCCTGGAGGGAGCTGTAGAACCTTTGACGGACTTCGCTACGACTAGGCAACCTCATTAATTTTGACGTAGTCCCACAGCTCGATTTCTTTCTCAACATCCAGCCTTCGCATAAATTTGTTTCCCATAAGGGTAGTCAACCCTCCCCCTTTTCCCAGTCAACGTTTACATATTTGGAGGAATTCCCAAGAAGTTTTTAAGCGCGTGACATTCAGCCAGCTGCCATGACTTCCTACTCTTAGTATTATTAACCAGTTCCCCTAAGGTGTGGGCCCGTGTAGCTCGGTTGGAGGAGGTGCCGGCTGTCGCGTGCCCCTGATTCAGGTTGCTGGTTCGGATTCTACGCCCAGGCCAACCAAGCCTTCCATACCCCCGGGCTCGGTGAATTGGTACCAGACTTGTCTGGTATGGATAAAGCGCTGATTTGTTCATCGACTGGCCCCCACAAGTCATTGTATAGCCAAATACGCATTCAAATCGCCTCCACCACATCCCGTAGAAGTAGAATGCGTGGCGCATCCTAAAGGAGATTGAGTAACGCCTTCATTTATCCTTATCATTATTGCAGCACCACATCGGATCAAGTGTGGAATGGATTCATTACACATTCAGAGCTCAGATACATGAGTGAATCTTACGGTGAATCTTACCACAGATTTGGCTTACCGGTTTCTTACCTGAAATCTACCGTTACTTCTGGATCCTGAAGATGTGTGCGGTTAATATTGCCAACGAGAAAGGATTCCCCACAGAAATTAGCAGTGGTAGTGGTTTTAGCGGTAATGTGCCTCAACGAACCCCTTAGAAGTCGAGTGAGTGGCTCAATCCAGAAAAAACTGTTCAACGCCATGCTTTGTTGCCTTTTCTTTGGATTCGTTTTGGCCTGAAGTGTAGTGAACATACGTAGCTGGCTGGCGTCGTCGTGTCAATAGACCGGCGGTGTTCCCTTCAAAGAGCGATCGCATTGGACCTTCTGAGGTCTCCCAACAAGTCTCTTTCCCAGCCTGTCCTTCGCTTTCCTTCACGCAATACCTGACGGTGTTCTACAGCTCCTGCTGTTTTACGACGAATCATCCGCTCTCCATTTGGGCTATTGAAAACCTATTGCTTCCGTATACTACTTTTTTTTAAATTAGAATTTTATAAATTTTCGGACAATTTCTTGACTTATTGGGCGGGTTAGTTTATTTATTTATTTATTTATTTTGTTATCCTTATAGTCGGATGCTCTTCATGATACAGCCGTGAATACAACGAACATATATATCCAAAGATATGAGAATATATACATATATATACATAGTATAATATGTAGTATAGTAGTGTGTAGAAGTATGTAGAAATGAAGAAGATCGATATAGTAGTATGTTGTATAGGATAGAACAATATACAGAACGACGTATAAACGGTTGAAGCGGTTGAAGTGCTGTAAAATAATTCATTAGAAGTAAGTAAAAAGATGAAAGCTAAAAAGACTCATTCCAGGAAAAAAATATCTTCCATGTCATCTGTCTGTAAAGGATAATAAAATAGTGATTCACGGTGTCTTTTCGGGAGCAAAAAGTTGTAATACACTGAAAAGATGCAAACATTAATGAGTCTTTGTTTTCTTTAAATTACTGAAACAGATTTAGCGAAAAAGAAGTCCGGTAAAGGTAATCTAACTTTGATTTACAGAACGTCTAAATCTCTTATTTGTAGAACAGAAATCAGGTTTATTTTTTTCAGCCTTGCTTTAAAAACAGAACTATTCGGTGATTCTATTACGTAGGACGGCAACATCTGTATCCACCTTGCAGAACGAAAGAAAAAATTGTTGTACATTTTGGAGTTTGAATTAGTATTTAATCTAGTGTTATGTAAGGATAGTAAGCTGGTCCGTCCTCTGCATGGTCTGAAGATCCAGTATTTACTTGGTCTCAGTTTCGTTTCTCCTTTGAGAATTTTGAAGGCAAAAACTAAATCTGTGAATATTCGTCGGTAAAATAGTGTGTTAAGCTTGAACAAACTTAACCTTCTTTTGTAATTTGGTATGACTTGGGGGTGTTCGGGATTGGGAAAGCATTTGTATACCAGTATCTTGGTAAAAGTTTGTTGGACCTTTTCTATTCTACGTTGAAGTTTTTTTGTAGTTGGACTCCAAATCTGTGATGCATATTCCAGAATAGGAACCACGTATGCCTTGTACAACTTAATCAGGATTTGAGAACTGCAGCATTCAGTATTTCTGCATATTGTAAACATGGCGGCATATGCCTTGCGAACAATTAAATCTATGTAGGCTTCAAAATTTAGATCAGATTTTAGGGTAACACCAAGATCCCGAATTTCTTCTCTGTTGTTAAAAGCCATGTCGTTGAACTTGTAAATATTGAATTCTCTACTTCCAATATGAAATACACAAGTCTTCGATAAATTTACAGGAATGTCCCAGTCCGCTGCCCATTTCATCATTTTTATGATAGACAAGGAGAGAGCTTTGTAAATTTCTGAGTGATTATGGTTATTATAAATGCCATAAATTTTGATATCATCTGCGTAAATTTGTACCTTGACAAGGGGATGGCTGTTTACATATCTAGGGATATCATGAGTATAAGCAAGGAAGAGAAGAGGGGATAGCACACCTCCCTGAGGGACACCGCTAGGACATGGATATAGACGTGAAAAAGAATTGTTTACCTTAACGCACATGTGTCTATCGCTCAAATACGACTGGAACCACTTTAACAGAGAACCTCTAATCCCTAAGTCGTAGAGTTTTCGAAGTAGTTTTAAATGGTTCACCTTATCAAAAGCTTTCGATAGATCGAAGTAAACTGCGTCAACTGAGTTTCCATTGCTAATAGCTAAGCTCCAGTCAAAAAGACAATCAGAGAGTTGCGTTACAGTGGAGGCGCCAGATGTGAAGCCATGTTGTTCTACAGGAATTGATGAGTTTTTAACAAACAATGTAACAACCCTGTCTCTTATAAGCTTCTCCATTACTTTCATGGGAGTGGGGGTTATACTTATGGGTCGAAAGGAGGATATCAATGTTGAATTGGTAGTCTTAGGAATAGCTGTAACAATTGAAGTTTTCCAAATAGTTGGAATCTCGCTAAACATAAGGGAAACGTTGAAAACCATAGTTAAAGGTTTGTATAAGGAATGCGCACATTTCCTGTAAACTATTTGGGGGATGCCGTCCGATGTTAACGAAGTTGAGGGTTTCAAAGACTTTAAAACCTTCAGTACTTCATGTGGATTTAATATTGCTTCACACAGGCAATTTGGCGAAAAACTATCTTGGCTACTATTCGAATTATCATTGATACAGGGGAACACACTGGAAACCGAACCAAGGGGAGGTGTAAACACAGAAGAGAAGAATGATGCAAGGGCTTCAGCTTTATCAGCAGCAGTCAGATACTGATTTCCATCTTCATCTTGAAGTACTGGTAGACTTGATTTCAGTTTCATTTTATTCCTGATTAGTGCAAAAAGCGTCCTGCTGTTTGAATTCGCTGCGGCTTTCCTTACTCTGTATTCTAGAAATGTCTTCAAATGACGGTCAAGTTCAGAACAAATTCTCTTATAATGTTGACTAGATAGCGGATCTGCAGAAGCTGAAAGAAAGATCCGCTCTTTTTGAGCAATCAGGTTTCTTATGTGTTTTGGATAGTTAACTTTCCTCAAGACACTGATCTCAACTGGTACAAAGTTATATAATCCGAAACGTATTAAATCACAAAATCTCTTATACAGGTCATCAGCAGAAGAGTAGCCTTGAAAAGCACTCCACCAATCAATAGAATTGAGGTAGTTGGATAAGGAGAGATAATCTGCTTTTAGAAAATTAGGCAAAGGAATCTTGGCAGGTTCATGAGGACCAAGTTGGACATCAAATGATATGCAGTTATGATCAGATGCGGCAAATGGTGGGAGCACTTGAAGATTTTCAATAATTGGTGCGGAGCTGAGCACAATGTCTAAAATGGAGTTATTTCGTGTAGGTTTAGTAACGTGTTGAGTTATTCCTAGACATGTGAAAAACTCTAAGAACTTAGCTGATGCTGGATTATTCGCGCTAGGTAGACACCAGTCGATGTCAAGATTGAAATCACCAAGCAATATTGTATGATTCCTTGAGATACACAATTCCATCAAACGATCAATTAAGTCGTCATCATCTTCGGAACGTGAATTTGGGGGCCTGTAAACCAGAACGAATCTAACTGACTGCAAGCAACTTTCATCGTAAACTTCAATGCAAAGAAAATTTGACATCGTGCAGGAGGAAGAGACCATACTAGCCACGTTAATAATATCTTTTACCAAACAGCACACTCCGCCGCCTCTGCGATCTTTCCGATCAAATCGGAACACCTTATAAGGCAAATTATCAACGATTTCAGAGTTAGAGATTTTTGAAGAAAGCCAAGTTTCTGTAATGAATACTAGATCAGGGTTGTGTGTGGTCAAAAATAGATGTAAATGGTTTAGTTTGTTACCAAGGCTGCGTGAGTTAAACAGAAAACATTTTAAGCCATGCTGTGTTCCGTGTCGTGTTATACGTTTCCCGAAAAACGAGATTTGGGTAGGTCTTCAATTCGTTTAATCTCTCCACGGTAAACCACCCAGACTCGCTTCTTTAAATCTTTATTGCGCTTTCTACACTCCTGTCTTAAGTCGTATTCTTTTTTTCGTTCTTCCTGTGTTAGGCTCTTACGTACAAATATGTTTTTAAAACAGGAAGATCGTAACCGATATGCATTAGAGAGTGCAGTGATCCAGTGCGATTTGGAGGGTAATACTATCTTGACTAGTCGTGACTGCGTATCGTTCGGCTTACCCATACGGTACACCTCAATAGGTCTGCATTCAACACCAATGTGATCGAGTATCTCACTTACCTTAGATTCAAGTTCCAACTGTTTAATGGAAGGAGGCTTATCTATTGCTGATTCAGGCAAACCTGATAAAATGAGACTACGACTGCGTTTTTCTGCTTCAACTGCCTCTACTAGCTCAAGTTTCAATTTGGCTCTAAGGCCTTCAATAAGTTTAGCAACGACTGGGTCCTTGTTTCGATCAGTAATAGCATTCATTAAGTCGCTTACTGACATTTTAGCTACTTGCTTAATGGTGCTATTTTTATTGTAAACCTATTGCTTCCGTATACTACTTGCTTAATGGTGCTGCCCAACTTTAGTTTCTGACCTTTTTATGGTATATTAAATTAGTGCACGTGTTTTTGGCACACCCTAGTCGCACTAATTTTTTATAGTCTATCTCTAGCAAGAGAATGGTGGGTCATATCGGGGCGGATTGACAGGGAATTCTCGCCCGAAATCATGCGTTTTCTAAAATTCTTAATGAAAGCCTTAATAGTGGGGTATCGTCGTCGGCCTGCACTTGGCGGAGTAAGCGCTTAGCATACATATGTGTCCGAAAAACCTCGTGCCACAAGTCTCTTGTCGCTGGTTTCGCCGATCAGTGGATGCGTGTCATCTACAAACGAATACAAATTGTTCGTAGCTCGTGCCAGTCTACTTGCATTCCTGATGCACTTAGGGTGCTGTGACGTTCGTTTCTTTCCATGTGAGTCCGAGGATGTGAACGGATATTTTTGAAGGGTCTTCGAGTTACTGCTACCGAACTCTTCGCTGCAAATGTGCCGTTTAAAATAATTACGGACAGCATGGCCGCATGGACGATGAAGACTCATAGGGTGGATGCGATACTCGTAGGTAAGTCATGAAGTTTTGGATTGATTTTAGACGGGTAACTCCCCGGTTTGAATCAATCCGGGTGTTTCATACATATAAAAATCCACAACATTCCGCGTGAAATTGCATCTAAGACCAAGAGGCTACCACAGCAGCAGTTTATTGCAGTCTGTGGCTTGCGAAACAGATCCTGGAATGTCCATCACGCTTTTTGACCTAGGTCTTCATACATTTTGGGAATGTCTACTGTGCAGCGCAGACAGTTCATCATAACGGCTCAAATTGAGTGGAACAGATCTTGCTCTCAATAGTGCTCTCAATACACGAACGGCCATATGGAAAATCCAATAAACTGAGGTCGAGTCTGTATGATGCAGTGGTGATATGATAAAGTGCAGCTCAACACCGCTATTGCAATAATTTGGATTTGTGAACGAGGTCCTAACTCCTGAGAAGAACTGCGAATCCGTTCGCATAATTGGTGCTCAGCATCAAGACGTTTTTAAGAATCTGCTCTAATTCCTTGTCTGACGAGCGGTGTTGCCTTAGCTGTGACCGAAGTTAGAATTCCGGAGCGCTAACGCATCGTTCACCCGTCGTGAAATAACAAGTACGAAGTCGTTATCAGGATTTAGACCAGGGATGTGCGGAATTTCCGTTTCCATGTTCCAAATTCCGGTTTCCCGTCATTTTGGGCTCTTCCGTTCTGTTCCGTGTTCCGCCTATTTTTTGGCCGGAAGGCGGAAACGGAAATGAGCACTGTTCCACACTGTTTCCTATTGAACACAGCATATCAATTAAAATGAGTCCTCCTTCGTATAATTGTGAGAGAAATACTGCTTGATAACTCTAGTATTAATATTCATGAAATTGGTTAGACTACCAAAAAAAGCACTCAAAATGGCAACGGCTGGATGCAGGGCAAAATTAAAGGCCACAAAGGCTATGTATGCATTGGATGCTAAGAAAATACACACAACATTTGAATGATCATAAAATCATTGATCCGTTAGTTACAAATAGCTAAAAAACCTTATAAGCATATAGCGCAGTATCATGAAACAAAGGGTTCAGTGAAGGTTGTGGCATGCATTTGTCTGCTCCAAGATTACATCAGTGTTCCTGATAATAGGTGCAAATGTTAATTTTTAATTTCATTAGGTGTGATACTCACCCACCTGGAGTTATGCAATTAATTTTTTAATGGGGCATTACGAATATCTACCTTGACCTATCATTTTGATTGACTATGGCGGCTTATTGAATTCTGCCATAAAAGTATTGCTTCGAGAACCATCTAGGAACTGCTCAGCTGTGTCACCTTGGGCATAGGATTTCTAGGCTGGCGCAGACTGAATATTCCTGTTGAAGTGTGGATCCACCATGACTGATCAGTCATCCAGTTATCATCTTAGACCCCAGAATCAACCCTGAGTACTAGTTTTGGTGATTAGAATGTAACTGCTAATGTTGAGTATGAAGATATCTGTGCAGTCACGCAGTCCATGATGCCACAGGTTTCTAAATTTGCTGAAAGGAATCTCTCTCCCGGACAGAAAATGATCTAGGTGCTTCTCCAGTCTTAGACCTTACCCCAGTCAGTTTTTTTTTTAAATGCGGGTCTGTAAGTAATCTCAAGTGGTTAAGTCGGTTAAGTCTAGCGTTCAAAAAAATAGTAGCACTAAAAAAGTCAGCGAAAAACTTGTCGCAGGAACTAGATATGGAAAGTGAGAAATAGTGGGATAAGACCCTGAATTTGTCTTCGTTTATTGCTCTAGCCAAAAGGTTATCATAAAAATGTTATGAACTAATGCTTCGTTATGTTATGTTATGATGAGGATGAACATTAAACTGTGGACGATTCTGCTGCTCGCAAAGTTCTGAGCAAGAAAAAGTGCAATAGAAGTCGCTTCTGACGCTGTTTCAGATGCACTTCTGAAAAAAAATGGCGAACATGTACCATTTCCTTTTCCGCGTTTCGTATTCCGGCTTCCGGCCATTTTGAGCGTTTCCGTTCCGTCTTTCGTCTTCCGCTTTTTCCAGAAAAATTTCCGCACATCCCTGATTTAGACCAACTACTATATATAAAATAGCTAATCCATCAGTTGGCTCGTCCGTTTATTGTTCCCTTCGTGACATGTTGGACATGTTTCACAACACGTGAACAAACTTAGCCAACCAACCGGCCACAAACTATATATCTATTAGGTTGGTGCATAAGTTCTCGGACATTTGGGGCATGAAATATTTTTTATCACAACATACGAACAACAATATCAAATCATTTGAAGTAACCACCCTTTACATCAATTGTCTTTCGCCAACGTGCTGGTAAGTCATGGATGCCTTTTCTCCAAAACGTGGCCGGTTGTGATTCGAAAAATGTGAGCAGTGCCTCCTTGACATCCTCTCGGTTCCTAAATTGCTGACCGTCCAAATAGCGTTGAAGGCTTGAAGACAAATGATAGTCAGAAGGAGCGAGATCTGGTGAGTAAGGTGGGCGTGGAAGAACGGTCCATCCGTAGTCCGCCAACTCAGCCGCCGTCGCTCTAGCAATATGCGGTCTAGCGTTGTCGTGTTGAAAATACACCTTCACTTGCTCTCCTCGTGTGGTTTGAAGGTGGGCCCTCAACTTCCTCAGTTAGTTGACGTAAATCTCTGCCGTCACTGGTATCCCTTCGTCCAGCAGCTCCCAGTATTCTACGCCAAGAACGCTCCACCAAATGCATAGCATCACCTTTTTCACGTGAAGGTCGGGTTTCGGAACGTCCTCTGCCTCTCGAGTTGCGTCAACCCACTGTGCACGCCGGTGATAATTAGAGTAGAGTACCCACTTCTCATCCCCAGTGACAAGGTTGTCCAGCCATCCGTGGGTACGTCTGAGGGTAAGGAGAGATAGAGCGACATCGGTTCTGCGATCCATGTCATGTTGTGCCAAGTCGTGAGGTACCCAGCGACCCAATTTTTGCACCTTGCCAATCGACTTCAATCCTCGAACGACTGTTGAGTGACTAACACCAAGAGTGCTTGATAGTTCGCGAGTGGTTTGGTATGGGTCCGCTTCCATTCTACTTCGGAGGCCATCCATATCCAGTGTCATCGGGCACCCTTCTCGTTCATTACCTTCAACGAAGAATTCACCAACTGCAAACTTCGAGAACCACTGGTACACAGTACTTCGAGCAGGAGCACTCTCGTTGTAAACATCCTTCGGGCGACGATACGATTCGTTGGCATTGAGGCCAGATTGATGCAGGAATAACATGACGTGCCGAATATGCGTCTCAGTTGGGATGAATTGCTTAGCCATAATAGCTGACGTTAACAACGCAGAAGTAAATGTTAGGAACAGTTTTGTAGCCCTTTCCTTTCTTTATCGAGCGATCATTTACGCGTTGATACATGTGAGAAATTTGGTGGGAAAATGCGCTTTCAATTCAGGAGGGATCAAATGTCCGAGAACTTATGCACCAACTTAATAGTTCAAGAATCTCCTCTCCTTATATGGCATGGACTTATGTATTGACCACTAGACGAATTCGACAAGCACCATTCGAAACAATACCCTGCCACAAATCGATCATCTATATCGATATCGATCGCTCAATCAATTTTAATAATGGTTATCGATTTTGTCGAGATCTCATAGTTTGATGTAAAAATTGCGCGATTATGGTACTCATTAGATGCCATCCGCAACAAATATGCAATATCCGTTGCCGATTAATCCTTTCACGACACGCGCGATTTTCACGTGAGTTCCGCGTGGGACAGCGCGTATTTTTCCCACGCGCCGAGTTTCACTATTATTATTATTATTAATACTATTTTGTTAGATATGAATGAAACAGTAGCCAATGAAGTTTCTCATGAATCACCTTGTCCGTAGATATCAGTGGACTCGGTGATTAATATTATACTATTAAATGTTTGATAAAATTCCATGAACTACCTTTATGATGATGTCCGACGACATCGTCGGACAACGTCGTGAAACGGTTAATATTGGTCAATATTATTGACGTTGTTTATATTTCAATGCTTGAGGTGGGAGCGAATACGGTCGTTGAAAAGGTTTCAGAACAAGCGTGTCGATCTATTAAGCGATATCGTTTCCTGTCCATGTTTTACCGTTTAAAGTGAAACCAATGCATATGGTGGTCCTTGAACAGGCTTCACAACAAATAATCAACATCGACCAATAAGAAACAGTCAATGATGACGGGATTCTATCCCTATCTGATTGGTTGATGTTGGGATTATGCGAATATGGCTGCCAACACATAGAGGGGCTTTCCAACGTAACCTATCGCCTACAATGCCCTTCTGAGGCGAAGCTCTAGCTACTAGACAATTAGGCCCTCAGGCCGCCTGACTACTGGTGTTGCAAATGTTTTCAGTTCGGTTAGATGGTATCTCTAAGGTGTACCGACGGATAGCGTTGAATAATGAGTGGTTTTAAGCTCAAGCTGGCTTTGGATTGCACCTCACCAGAACGTGTTCGACATGCCTGCCTGTCGTAGCCTTCTTGGTGTGCGGCGGTTGCTTGAATTCTTCGCTACCCTAACATCGTTTGACGCCTTATGGCCAGTGTCCGTGTGTACGAAATTGTGCCCGTGGTGAAACCTGCTGGCTCACCTCGATTGTCAAATCTCTCAGTCAATGAGAGCTTGATTTTTTATAGAAACTTAGCTTTGAAATTTAATAACGCATGCTCCTCTTAGAACTGAATGTGCGGGAAAAATGTGGCCAAATTTTAGCTCTGGAATGGGCTCTTAAAAAATTCACGCGAGCGCTCAATGTTTTGGAATCATCTGGATATTATGGAACACCCTGTAGTGCTTGGTTCATTTTTTTCTCTTCGTTATAGGTTTATGCGTTTTGCGAATGATAAACTATTTTATTGTTTGCAGGAGCCGACCAAGTTGCGATGAACGGCGATACTGCAAATAAAATCGGGACGTACATGCTAGCGGTACTGGCTAAATACCACAATGTGCCTTTTTATGCTGTGGTAATTTCCTTGTAATTATTTACAAAATGTTAGTATAATGCCTTCAGGAAGGTCAGGTGATATGTGGCAGCGCCTCCTTCGACTGCGCTACCATGCGCCTATTCAGAAACATACGTTTGCGCGCCCATAACTCAATCATAAATGCTGAGTTTGACTCATATCATAAACTCCCATTTGATTTGGCAAGCTTCTGTAAACGCGGTGCGCATTTACAGGCATCACCTTCTAAAAATGTGATGGCCCAGCTTTCTGAAAAAACGCAGTAGACAGTTTCGACTTCATCGGAATCCTTCCATATTCTCTAATTTAGCAGATATCCAAGCACACTAGTAAGACAAAATGAGGAAACGCCTGCTCTCCTGTGTACCTTGAAATAAGGAGAATTGGCTTGGAATTCTCGAGATCTTTAGGTATTTTCTGAGCGATATTCGTTAGATCGGAACCGGATAAGGCAGTCGTCTTAACGAGAATTAAGGTGTGACGTTCGAGTCTCTCCCAAGTAATCCAACCCTTCCATTCCTCCCGAGGTGGTGATCTGGAACCAGACTTGTCTATGAATGAAAAAATATTGACCTGCGTGACCACCGCAGGTAATTGTATAGTCCAAATACTATAGTCAGGCTCTCTAATATTCGTATGGTTCCGAATGCTCACCAATTTCGAATATTCGAATGAGAGTGTATTCGAGAAAGGTGATTTTTTGAATGTTCGAATTCGATTACATTTGAAAAATGCAAAATTGATACGATAATTCAAATTCGAATATTGGGTTCCGATCCAATGAATTCCATCCTGATCCTATGAATGTCCGAATTGTTGAGCAATTTTTACGCGTGCAAAAATGAACGGGTCGAAACATTAGGTAACTCAGGACTGGTCCACCTCGTTCGCCACCCAAGCATATAAGACAAACACTACGCTTTTCCATAAACAGCCCTTCCATCTAGATTGACAAAACAGCAGAAGAAAGAGACATTTTGCGTGGGTGTGTTCACGAAAGGGGAAGACAAAGATTCTCGTAAAATATAGGCACATAGGCAAAGACTCTCATCGAATATTCGAATTTGAATAGATTGGAAAAACACGATTTTTTGAATATTCTATTTTGAAAACATTTGAAAAATGCGATTTCTTGAATATTCGAATTCGAATATACTCGAAAATCGCGATTTCTGAGTATTCGATCCAGTTATTCAAATTCGAATGAAGATCATTGAAAATCATGATAACCTATTCGCATAGGTCATTTGAGCACAACCACACCAAATACGCATTCAAATTGTCGACACAATTTTCCTTAGAAGTCAGTACATGATAGAACTACAAAGGAGTTGGTTAACGCCAACTTTTGCCGACGTCTTCGGCACGCCTTCTGAATCCCAGGCACATTGGGCGATGTCTTCGGCACGTCGACCTGAATCCTGAAACACGTTGAGTGACGTCTTTGGCACGTCTTCTGAGTCCCAGGCACGTTATGCGACGTATTTCGAACGTCTTCTGAATCCCTGGCACGTGGAAGACGTCTGGGTATTTTCCGCTATTTTCCCTCAACGTAATTTGATCAAAATCGATTGACGGCGATCTATACCCCGAAAACGGAGACTTCAGATTCTGTTCAGCGACCTCGATTGCCCTAGGGCTGAAGTTCCCAGGCAGGGAGAAGACGTCTGGGTACTTTTCGCTATTTTCGTGCCATAATTCCCCCCCCCCCCCTATTTTATGACTAATTTCTGCGGCGGCGCCGATCGATAGCATAGCTCATCGCTTAGCGCGTTATTATACAATAATGGTGGGATATTAGGTTGAGTCATAAATTTTGCAACAGTTCTGTTTTTTTCTGGAATTCTAAGTAAACCCGCTGCAGTATTATGTTCTGTTTGAAAGCTTGTTTCCTGGCGATCATTTTGAGTTATGAATCGTTAATTTTCCTTGCGTTTTTGAAAAGTTTTATTCACTAGAACGATGACTTCTCAAAGTGAAAAAGTGTGTGATTTCATTTTCAATTAGTTCAAACTCGGCAGCAACCCAGCGACGGAGGTCAAGCACATTCAGGAGGTCACCGGCAAGTTCTCTCCTAACCGAGTAAATTATTGGAGACGGTATCAGGAGTACCTTTCCACCAAAAAGGGCAACGAAGATAAACCACTCCCGGGGAGACCAACTGCTGTAAACAAAGAGCGTCTGCGCCAATCCATCTAGTCGAATTCTTCTCAAACCACACTACGACTGCCCGCTGATCTCCACAACTCCCAATGAACCACCGCTCGTCAACTGCAGTAGATTGGGAGATCATCCAAATCGCCTTCGTCAGTGCCTCATGCTTTAATGGAAACCCAAGTAAGTCGCTGTGTTTCCGATTGCCGAGAGCTCCGGCACCGGCTCAAGCGAGGAGGCCTGGATCGAACCCTTGGAAGCGATGAAAAGGGGATGCTTCACTGCAACTGCAAAGCCGGAAAGCAATAGCTGAAACGCAACGAGCTGGGGGCTCTGAGATCAAAACCGGGACTCCACCGAAAGAAGGTACTGCTGTGCGTTTGGTGGATGCGTAGTGGTCCACAGCACCGGGAGCTGCTCCACGTAGTCAAACCATCTTCGACGCTCGCTTTGCTAAAAACTCGTCTAGTACCAGCAAATATTAGTAGAGAAAGAAGTCGGTGCAAGACAATGTTTCATCCACCATAACAACAGCTGGAAACCGCTTATGGCACTTCAGACGCTGGAAGAAATCTAGGAATTGGGCTGGACCAAAATCAAGCCAGCACCATATACCCCGGACATTGCGCCGTCCGACTGCCGTCTGCTTCGGTCGATGGATCACTTCCTCTATGGTAGGTGCTTCGCCGAAGTCGATGAAGTCACGGCGGTGGTGCACGACTTCTTCAGGTCGAAACCGACCAAATTCTTCGGGGATGTAATCCACTCAGTTCATGAAAAGCGGAAGAAACTCATTGAGAATAACGGCAATTACTTCGCTTAAGTCAATCATTTTTCCTTTGTGGTATAATCTTATTTTTGCTGGAAGGCAAACTTTGTTGCAAAACTTATGACTCAACCTAATAGTACCAGAAGTTTAGCGGCCTAGGGGCCGCCAAACGTCTGGTTGGGGCTTCGCCCCCAAACTCCAACACTAGAACAGCACTAATGTTCCTCAATTTTTCTGTAGGCCTTCTTACTTTCACTACATTAAAAAACTGGTTTTACTATATAGATTAGTACAGCGGGTATGGTAGGGCAGAATCTTCACTGCTGCTATGAAGCCCATCCACCCTCTATCGCATGTATGCGATTTGTTCTACGAAGTACCCATTCTAAGCAGCAAGAAACAGATGATGAGAGTCCCAATCCGAATTGCTTAATCTGCAGAAACATAATTAAAATTAACAGGTATTGGTCGACAGGTCGACATCGTTTACTGTCAGACGGCAATAGAACTCCTCCGAATCACATAGTCACTCTCCTATCTCTTTTTCCCCCCTTCCCTAGTAATACTTCCTTGCCTAGGTGCGGCAAAGAAACGGAGCGAGAGTCAACCACGCACATGTGACACTGAGTCCCGACTCACGTGTCACCACGTTGCCACGACGTCTATGACACTTCTGCACCCGACACACGTGCCATGACTTTTGCGATTCATCTTCAGAAACCCGACGCATATTGGTCCCGCTTTGCTGATCCTCTCTTCTCTGGTCCCCCTCCTTCTGGTCC
This sequence comes from Heligmosomoides polygyrus bakeri, assembly GCA_947359475.1. Lineage (NCBI taxonomy): Eukaryota > Metazoa > Nematoda > Chromadorea > Rhabditida > Heligmosomidae > Heligmosomoides > Heligmosomoides polygyrus. The sequence continues at coordinate 25,546,624 of OX375870.1, forward strand.
CCCTTACTCGGAATCCTACGCAAGTTGGACGTCTGCGGCACGTCTTCTGAATCCCTACGCACGTTGGACGACGTCTTCAGCACGTGTTCTGAATTCCTACGCACGTGGCGCGACGTCTGTAGAACGTCTTCAGAAACCTGACACACGTTGAACGATATTGAGACAAAATACTAGTCCTCCCTTGTTACTCCCCCCTAGTGGTCCCCTTTGCTGGTCCCACTTTACTGGTCTCCTCTTCCCTGATCCCCCTTTACTAGTCCCGCCTACTTTGAATCCCTACGCACCATGAACGACGACGTCTTTGGCACGTCTCCTGAACCTCGACGCACGATGGACCATGTCTTCGGCACGTATTTTGAAGCTCTGCGCACATTGGACGACGTCTTCATTAGGTCTTCTGAATTCCGACACACGTTGGACGACGTCTGCTGCACGTCTCCTGATTCCCAGCACTTTGCATATGATCCTCATCCAGACACTGACGCGTTGCCCGCTCAAAATATCGTAAACGTGGACGATCTGCCGCCAAGGATATAGTTCGCCAGCAATCTCCCATGGTTAAGCCCGAAGAAAACTCGGCTGGCATACGACACGCTGTCGTCGGCATCTCTTCGCTTCAGTCCTCCCTCCCTGTGGCTGACAACGTGACGGACGGGTTAAGCGAATTGTATATAATAAGATGATCCTATCCTATAGTAAGATGATCCTTGTAAGGTGTGAAAACTGGGCGCAGAACGCGGAGCAAGACCGAAAATGAAATAATATTATAGAACACAACGACACATACGTTTTTTTCTGCGTCAAAACTTCATTTTCCAAGTGAAGAAACAAGAACAACCCGGTCTGATCCAAAATTTCGTTTGTATTTAGTTGTTTTTGTTAGTTACTATTCAGCCTTTTACAAAATATAAGAATTGAATGAATGCGTTAGCATCTTTTCACTTCTGCAAGAATAACGTGCTTATCGACCAAGGCCATTCAGTTTCGCCTTCTAGAGAGATCTTTGCAGACAATTCTTCGTGCTAAAAATTCATCGAATGCTTTTGGTTCCGTGACGATATTTCGATGTGGTGATGAGAAGAAAACATATTTTTTTATATTTTTCCAGGTGCCTGTGACTTCGATCAATCTGGAGAGGGAACGCGGAGACGACATCCCAATTGAGGAAAGAAATGCTGCCGAGATGTTGTCCGTAAATGGTACTACTAGAACAATAACTACGCTTCGCATAGGAATCTAAGTGTAGAGTCTTATGCCGCAGTCAGGATTCACGGAGGAAGTTTAGGATGTGAGCTGAACTAAATTGTCTGGGAATTCGCCAAAGTTTTCTCTCTTTTGAACTTCGGAAGCTATCGTTTACGTTCTCGAGGTCAATGACGTCGGGAGGCGGCGCGTTTCCAGAAGCTGAAATTTGTCGAAGTGGTTTCCATTGGCCATAAGACTCTATCGATATCGTTACATGAAAGGAGAACGTCTTCCTGTGGCGAAGGGAATCTGGGATTCGAATCGCCCGTTTACAGTTTGCATAGATACGGCGGTCACGTAGCGTTGCTCATTTCAGGAGTGCTCATTGGTGCAGAAAACACGCCGGTGTGGAATCCAGCCTTCGACGTTACGCCAGGCCAATTGATAAAGAAGATAATTACGGATCGAGGGAACTTCGCACCCGAGAATTTGAAGCACGCCAGTCTCAGATAGATGCTTCGATTTCAAAGTACCTCTTGAATAAGTCCTCAGTGAATCGCAATGTTGTACATAACAAAACATACACGCCTGCTTCGATTCCGTAACCGTTAAGGCTTTTGTTAATAACACCTCGCAAAATGCTCATACTCTGCTCTCACAACACTGTGATATCACTATGTTCTTAATCTTTATTTATATAGATAGATGTGAAGGATCGTACTCCATCTAGTCAAAGATCCTGCCAAAAATATGCGAAAAATTACGAAGTGTCGTATATAGGGAGGTCAAGTGATGAAAAGTTCTTACTGAACACGCATTCGGGAGTCTATAGTGGAATATATGCTTGCGAAAAGTTAGGAATATGACAGGTACCAAACAGGGAATGAACGTTAAAAGAATGCAGGAAACCGTCGTGGCACAGGACCCCCTGAGCCACCCATTCGCTTGCGAAAATCGGGGACAAATAGATAATGGACGGTGTTACTCAATCCCTTTTTCTATACGCCACACATTCCACTTCTACGGGATGTCGTGGAGGCGATTTGAATACGTGTTTTGCCATACATTGACTTGCAATGGCCAGCCGATGGACGTGTCTGTGCTTTATCCTTCCCAGACAAATCTGGTACTAATTCAGCGACCCCTAAGGGATGGAAAGCTTGGTTGACCTGAGCCAGAAATCCTAACCAGCAACCTAGAGTCGGTGCACGCGACAGCCGACACTTCCTTCGACTGCGCTCCACGTGCCCAGTCAGAAAATGTCCGTAAAACACGCCCCCGTCAATGGATAAGTCGATGAAGGCTGAGACTGAACTTTCTACTACAGCAATTGTGTTTGATTTCCAGTTCGAATAATTGCAAGAGATTTCAGCAGTTCGAATCAAACAACGTGGAGTAGAACACGGTTATTTAGGAAAATGGAACAGCCAGTGAGCCCAAACTGACGAACAAGTATTCCCGACCAGCATCCGAACAGAACGATTGGGCGAAGTTTGAAAAGATGCTCATCTCTGTGGCCTGGACATAGGATAACAAGCTGAAGCTAATTCAGGAAACAAACAGGCCAGCAGTAGAGTGATATGATAAAATGATAACTGCATATGAACCATCGTCATAGAAGCAGGAAAGGCATGGTTAACTACAGTGCTCATAAAATGATTGGCGGTCGTGGTCGATTTGCGAGATATTTCGTTGTTCCTAACTGAATAATGTGGGAATCACCGCAATTTAAAGTATTCCAAAACACGTCAACTAAATCGAACAAACTGACCACCAAAAACCGTAGAGAAACTACCTCAGATGTTTTAAAATTTTATTTACTGACACTATACAGGAACTGATGAGAGGGGAACGGTAGATTGATAAACTGAGTCTCTCTTGAATTGAATGAAAGCAATAATTTCGTGTACATGTTTGAAAGCAATATATTGCAGCGCAATCACGCTATTAAGCGTTCAGTGGAGGTCGCCAATTTTCATCACTGTCCTGACATTTTCGTCTCGCCACCACCTCTCCCGGCTTACCTCGCTGAAGTAAGAAAGGATGTTAGGAAGATTTTTTCGTGCTCCCAGTTTGAGAATTCAGCAAAAGGATATCTTATTCCTGTCAAGCTCACAACGCAGGGGTGCTACGCAGTGCGTAGCAGGCCGCGTAACACTGTCGCCGACAACAGCGTCGCCGAAGTATAAGGGGTCGTTTAGGCCTATGTTATACTTCGGCGACGCTGTGTTGCGCGGGCTGCTACGCACTGCGTGGCAGCCCGCGTAACACTGTCGCCGACGTCGCCGAAAACACCGTCGCCGAAGTATAACATAGGCCTTAGTGTGCGGGCGACGCGCTACGCGATGCATTTGTAGTCGCCAAATTGATCGAACAACGCGATTGATCAATTCGGCCACTACACATGGCATCGCGTCGTCGCGCGTACACTAAATGACCCCCAACATAGGTCTAAACGGCACGCAACACCTGCGCTAACAAATTTTTCTCTCTACTCCCTTCTCCTCAAAGCTGTCTTCGCCTTACCTGTAGACTTGTAGCACTCTCCTTGCAGCCTTCCGAAAATTACACATTCCATAATAATAGATGACCCGCGTGGCCGAATATTGCATTTATTCCAGCTCGTTGCTGCATCGTGTATGATCAGCAAATTAACAGCGTTCTTCTGTTGTAGTTCAGACCCATTCATCTAATGTTCACTCTTGAGAAGACCCTGAACTGCCCTACACGATACTACAATACCGAATGTTCAACCACCAATCTTCAGAAGTGTAGCCACTTCGGAACGGGAGTGCTCCACCGAGAACCAGAGAAAGATTTTCGGTGGTTTAGATGAGCGCGCACTACTTTCCAATAACGGTAGCAACAACCGTGATACTTGCATGGAGTAGAGCCCTAAGGATATGCTACATAACAGTTAGTATGTGGTCCTTGTAACTTGAACAAGACTCCTAATAAGATTGCCTAATTTTATTGCAGAAATTATGGTTCACTCCGTAAAATTGTGAAAGTGTTTAAAACTCTTTAAGCATTTTGGGTTCACTGAAGGAGTTATTCATTATTTAAGGTGCGGATCATGCTTATGCGAAAAAATCTTCTCAACCGTAAAATCCATAACAATACAATGCTCTCTTCCGGATAGAGTTGTGGTACACCACTCTCAGCATTGACAATAATTTAATAACTGGCGAAGTTTATGTACTTCGTTGTGAATCAGAGACAAACTGTAAATGGCCTCACTTTTTCAGGGAGATATAAGAGTTGAGATGAAAATCACCAGGATGTATTCATGAAACAGTAATCGATGAAAATCTACGGCTAATCAGTACTCATACTGAGGTACACCACGCCTTCTACTGATGCGGGATTTCGGAGTTGGTAAGGGGTCGCAGAACAGCTTCTAGTGAACCTTCGCAAGGATCCAGTCTCAACTGGTAGGCTGGTTCATGAAAAAAAGGCTAATGGGATCGATTCCGTGGCCTGACCTGGAAGTGGAAGTTCGGTTTTTCGGTCAGGCGCGTACCAGTAGTGGTCATGGCCTCACTCACCGTAGGGAAAAATGTTGCTGCGTTTAGAAAAATGAGTCGTTGGCTCGTTCTACCTGGAAACTGAAAAGGATCGCTTGATTACCACCTAGATCGCGACTCTCCAGGAGTGGATGATTATGGCATACCGCACATAGTCGACGAGCAGCAATGTCTCTTTGAAAATAGAGACAGAAGTGGGCTGCCTACATTGTTCGTTCAGTTTTCTCGCACACTTCGAGTCAGCTGTTGGCAAGGTGAGTTCCATAGGAGAAGGTGAGATGGCTCCTTCAGTCCCTCACACTGCCCTACCATCAGGGGCCGTATGCATACCTCGCCCCGGCGGGGCGGACTTCCCGCGCTCTCAACCCAGCAGAAATTACCCGGCGGGAACGGATCCCCTTTCCTGCGATGCACCTCGGGAAATTTACGGTCGGGAAACTTCCTAGCCGTACTGAAAACGTTTCGTACACAGGCACAGAGGAAGCGTTGCAAATCACGGAGAAATTATCAGCTGTTTTCTACTCCGTGTAAAGGGACGGCCAAGGAATGAGGAAAGACGTGGGAGTATATTATCGAGTGGATACTGGATTTGCTATGAAGCCTATTAAAACGCTGTTATGTCACATTATATACACTTGTGTTCTGTTCACCCGCCTATTTATTAATGTTCTCCTTTGTTTTCACGGGTTTTGGGAGTCACCTTGCAACAATGACCAAGTGAGATGCATAGTGGTTCTGCATTAAGCAAGTCATAGCTATGCGTCGTATGACATAAGACAAAGTTTGTTAGTTAGATAAGGGCATATATGAACTAGTCGAGCAAGGTGGAGCTGGGAGTAAACAAGCATTGCTATTAGCATTTTTTCCTCGGCTCCATTCGACAATTAACGATATGCCGTTTATGCCCTTTTATTTGTTGGCAGCAGGTCAGATATGCCTTTCAAACAGTTTGAAATGTATATTAGTCCTAAACATCGCTGAAATAACATGGAGAAGTCGGATACTAAGCGGGCTGGTGCCCGCTGTAGACCGGGAAGGTACGTTAAAACCGGTAAGTAAGATCAGCCACACTCCGGAATTCCATTCCTTGCTTGGTTCTGTTCTCAGAAACCGAATTTATTTTAGTGTTCCACGACCATCCTCTCATAATGGAGCGGGTAGCAGTCCGATTAGTACCAAAAGCCGTAACTGCACTGGGAGAAACCATATCTCTACGGTAAAAATTCAAGGATAAAACGTCCAAGCAACATTTAGCCTTAAAAGTGTTAATTATTTAACCGAAGGTTTCGGAAAATGTACATTTCAGTAAATAAAAGCACTAACATAAAAACAACTTAGCTAAACTTTGTTATGCCCGCATTGAATACACACATACACCCTAGTGGTCCAATCATAGCTTCAGCAGGCGTTTCTTATACCCAACAACTAACGAAAATATAAAAAAAATCCCAACACTTGGACACTGCTTGAAAACTAGCTTCAGTAAGTGCCTGTTCTACGTAATGAATGACGGAAGGGCCGAACTCCTCATATGCTAAACATTGCTGCTCAAAAATGACCTCACTAAGCATCACATATACCAAAACATCAACGAAGTCTCGCTCTTGCCCCTCCTCCGCTGCTCTTATGTGGAGGCATAGTTCGAAAGCATCGTCTTGACAGCAGCATGTCCGCTCCAATCAGCAAAGTCTCTGCTCCAGTCCGAATTCCCCCTACCTCCGAGTAGGGAGACGCAATTTCCCGCTAGGGCCCCGGAGTACTGTATTCCCAACTTGGTGTGCATCGCGGAAGTACGGTATTTGCTCCCATTTCCCGGCGGGGCGCGTCGGGGCGGGTATGCATACGGCCCCAGAAGGAGTTCCTGACAAGGGAACTGTCTGAACGGTACGCCGGAACGCCAAGAACGAGTACTATAAGGAGGATCTCCGTCCTCCAAATAGTAAAAGAACATGTTTTGTTTTTGCCGAATCCTTGAGGCAAACGAGTAAGAGGGTGTAATGGTTAGGGTCCGCAGAGCGAGCTTAGCACGGCAGCGCAAGGCTCTGGTACCAAGGACTGAGTGGCGCAGTGATGGAGGGACTGCACCATGTTCGTGAGGTCTAGGTTCGACTCCCATGCTACGTCGCGTTTTTGCATTTTTACCATAGTATCGGATTTCCATAGAGATTTCCACATCTGAACTTGTTTTTGGAGTTTGCTACGGTAAGATGTTTCTACTACTTATTCTTTGTCGACATCTCATAATTCACCAGCAATGTCCGAAACATGCCAAATGCGATTTTGTATGAAACTTTTACTCCAATAAATTGTTCTCATTGTCAATGTAAGAAATTCTGACGCAGGAGCAACATGAAACAGCGGCAGGAAGCTAGAAAATGCTTCAAATGCAATTTATTAGTGTCGGTGAGGTGAGTGCCACCAGTGTACTCACAGTGTAGAAGGGGACCACGCCTCTGTTATGCTTACAAAGTCGCGCGGTCATAACAAGCTGCTACCAACACTGACTCTACAATGTCTCCTAACTCTCGAGTGGTCATTCACCTACTGACACTGAAGTGCGGATCTCCACTGGATGCTGTCCCTTCAACAGACGAGATGAAGATGGCGGAAAGGATAACAAGTATCTTTCGGACTGCGACAGCTGGAAATCGACGAAGTGGAGAAGTTGGATGTAGTGGAAGAAGAGAACCAAGAGTTTCAGCCAGAAGAGGATTGTGCCGGAGTCACGACGCCACTATCCAGTGAAGGCACTATCACATTTTTGGGAGGACATATCGTTTCGGAGGAAAGGCTTGGTTATACTAGAATTGTTATCCTATACAAGTTTGAGAACTGGGGAAAGTGGACTGTATCGCGATTCCAGGCCTGGGCTGCAACGGAGTACCACTGGGCAGGAACTGTGAAGCAATGGAATATTTGTAAATTTGAGGGTTGTGTATCGACTGTTATGCCATCCTCGTCTGGAAAGGCTGATTGAGTTCGCGTGGTACAAGGATGGCTATTTGACGACACATCCTGGTTGCTTCGAAAACCCGAGTGGAATGGTATTCCCGGAAGACCTCAGCCCATGTGATGAGTCAGGATGTGAAGAAACTATAGCCTTCATACGTTGCCCACACTGTGACCGGTTCTACTGTTTTATGCACGTTGTGCATGTGTATCATTGGTGCTGAAGTTATTTCATAAATATTTCACATGTAATCGTATTTGGCATATTTCGGACATTGCTGGTGAAATACGAGATGTCGACAAATAATAGGTAGTAAAGACATCTTATCGTAGCAGACTCCAAAAACAAGTACAGTGATATGGAAATCTTTATGGAAATCCGATATTATGGGAAAAGTGCAAAAACGCGACGTAGCATGGGAACTGAACCCTCGACCCCACGAACACGAAGTAGCCCCTGTACCACTGCGCCACCCAGTCAACGTCACCAGTATCTTGCGCTGCCGTGGTAAGCTCGCTCTCCGGACCCTTAACCATTACACCCTCCTACTCGTTTGCCTCAAGGATTCGGCAAAAAAAACACGTTCTATTACTATATGGAGGACGGAGATTCTCCTTATAGTACTCGTTTTTGCCGTTCCGGCGTACCGTTCAGACAGTTCCCTTGTGAGGGCAATCATCGTTGGGAATGAGAAGTGGACCATTTGTGTCTTCAACATCCACGTTGCTGGTTGGCTATCAGGATAAAGAAAGTCTCGTTCGACCCGCGTTACATCTGAAGATAGTTTTGATATTTCTTCTGAAATTTAAAAAGAATTTTGTCCCTCTTCTGAAATTTAAAAAGAATTTTGTCCCATGAGTTGCGGTGACGGGAGAAATATTCTTCAGAAGCGTGTACGTGAACAGCTCGACAAGATGACTAGGGCTGCCTGTAAAAAAGGCCTGAAAATATGCCAACTAGTTGACCTACTGCTTTATCATCTTCTCGGTAGTGGCTTCTCGTCGTATAGGGTCCGGTGAACATACCATTCCACAAAATAAACACTTTGCTCCTGCTGGAGAGTAGGAGTAAGGTGAGGGGCCGCAAGGTAGAACCAATAATGGGAGGAGGATTCTGTTTCGCAGCGAGGGCTTGAGCGCTAGCTAAGCTGCTTGGCCAAATGTGAGCCGCAAGATGCCACCACTTTTGTTATAGGCGGAGAGAATAATTTTGACAGGTGCAGGGTGTTTAATGGAAGATATCGCAATGTCATCACTCCCCTGATCAGAATAAGGCCTATGTTATACTTCAGCGACGCTGTTTTCAGAGACGTCGGCGACAGTGTTGCGCGGGATGCTACGCACTGCGTAGTTCCTGCTCAACATTGTCGCCGACAGCAGCGCTGCCAAAGTATAACATAGGCCTAAGATGAATCGAGGGAAGGTCGCGCTCCGGTCGGAGGTCGTCCCCTTTCCAGTGGGAGTTCACCTACGTCAGAAGTGGTTAGCTTAGCCCAGCAGAAGGGCACAGCACAGCAGCGTGACGTGACACTGCACACCACGAAAGGGAGCTTTGTCCAACCACCACCTCCGCTGTTGGCTGGGAGGCGCCGTGGCGGCCGCATGACATTATATCTCTGCATAAGCTTCCTCGTCTGGAGCCTGATAGGTAGGGGGAATTTGGACCGAACGGGCAATCTGCCCTGCAGCCGCAAACGGTGCCCCCGAGTGTGCATCGCGGGTGGTCCGTTCCATGCATTCGCTGATTGACAGCTGAGCGTTGCCTGCGTATCGGCGCGCCGACAACGGCTGTTGTACGCAACTAATTCGCAGCTGTCATGTGAATTTGGCGATCCGGAATCATTTTTTCGCTGATATTTGAGTGTTCGCTGCTTTGTAGATTTCTATGCTTCTGGAATCCAGGGGTTGTATTTTACAAGGCCAGTTTGGTGTAGCTGAGTTGTCATTCTGTTTGTTTGTAAGCATCTGATTTCAAGCAGTGGTGAACTGTTTCGCCTCTGAAATACTATGTGACACCTTACTGCGCAGGATGGTTTGGGGGTTGACCTCCAAACACCTCCAAAAAGGGCGATAACATGAAGAAAACCGGTGCCGTTAAGAGAGCACCAACCTGGCTAAATAACTTTTTCATTCGAACTGTCGGGTTGCACCCAATCCGTACCCTGAACGACGACGCCCTTCTACCGATAGCAACGCCCTGCTGCAAGATAGCGGCACCGGGCTACGCCACCGACAGTCACGTCTGCGCCACCCACACCGGAGGGTCGTCTGGTACCGTCAGTCTCCCGTGAGAGGGCACGCCAGCCCTCTCACCCCATGTCCCCTTCTTCCCCTCTTTTACCATACAGTATGACACTAATAAACATACATACTGAGTAATGTGTTCTGTAATCTAGGGATAGGATAGAAACTCCGTAGGGTGATTCAAGTAAGGAATAGCTAACCTTTCAACTTGATAGAACTAAAAAAAAACAACGAAACAACGCAAGAACACACAAAAATAAACTGAATGACTCCCAACAGACCACCACTTCGAGGTGCCAGATCGATAGATCGCAAACAGCGTCACTTCGACGTCTATCCTGCGCGAACTTGTCAGTGATCACACGGCTAATCTATTCAAATATGTCTTCACATTAGACGTCACGTAAGCTAACATGTTCAGTTTCCATAGAAGCAGTTCGAATAGTGTCGGAACGAAGGCAATAAAGATGCTTGGAGGTGATCGCCTGCCCCCATCAAGACACTTTATGCCCTCCTTTCTTGTATTTATTTAAATACACTTCAGTGGTACTCGAAGAGGTGGGAGCTGGAGCAAGATCTGATTTTTACCAGTTGCATAGTTGATTATCAGCTGTGGGGCTCAGTGCTACGTATCAGATACTACACTGGCATTCTTGCAGAGCCCCTAGGAATATAGCCTAGAGATAGTCGCATCGTGCATGAGAATAATTCTGCGAAATAACATGTAGATGTGTGAGATAGGCTTGAGCAGCGAATTACTGTCGCATCGCTGCACACTGCCGATTTTCCGGAAGCAACATTCAGATCGAAATCAGCGATCAACGAGCTGTATTACCGTACAACGTCATCCTTTGGCTTCAGTACCGAGCCGAGTACGCTGAAAGTCTGCCGGATCGCTGCGCTCACGTCACTGCGGAATTTCGAACGAGACGTAGCGCTTTTCATCATTCGAGCACTTTGGTCATCTCCAGATAGCGTACGGGAAGACCCTAGCTCAGCTATGGCTCTCAGTAGCTACCAGACGATAGAAACACGTCTTTTCTTCCGTGGTATTCTGTTGCTAGCACATCCGTTTCGTGATTGTTCGCTATTGCTCATTCCTTATTGCATCTCTCTAAATTCTAATCGTAACGGCAGTTGCAGATTTCATGAAACTTTCCGACTTCAACATCACGGAAGGTCTGCACACGCGATGGTGTAGATTCATAATTCAGCGCTACTTAGGACAGTTCCTAGAGCAGAATCTAACCCTAGACCAGCTTTCAGTCAAACTGATCGCTGGCGAACTCTCCATTAATGAGGTCAAGATTAATGCACAAGTATGTGATTTGAGCGGTTATATTTTTGTTTCGAACATGGGATGGTCTAGCTGAGACATATTTATTTATTATTATATAATACACACTTTCAGTATGTTAACGACCTAATGACGTCCATGAACATACCGCTGAGGCTTACCGATGGTTTTGTTGGAGAAATAACAATCGGTAAGTCAAGCTTTGTTGTCAAGTATCATTAGGACTGTTCCCTCTACATTCAAGTCTAAACCTCCAAAAGTGGCGACAATTTGTACGCCCAACTGGACGAGTTATTAATCGCGACTAAACGGCCAAGGGTAGCGGACTAGCCGATACACTTACAACCGGAAAAAAACCCGTCCGAGTTGTCCACGGTGCAACGCCCACAGCCGCGCGATTCAAACATGGATTTTATTAACCATGGAACGCTCTTACTAAAGGCTTTATACGTTGGAGCCAGGGATGAAGGACATTAACGACGCTACGACGCTCTATGGCCCCGTTCATACTTCGTCGCGGGGCGACGCGATGGCCACGCAATGAGGCCAAATTGATCGATCACGTCGCACAATCAATATGGCCACTATGCGTGGCGTCGCGTCGCGCCGCGACGAAGTATAAACGGGGCCTATGGGATTTTCCGCCCATCAGAAGCCCCCCCCCCCACGACCCTATCTGCGCCGGAGAAGCATGCAAGCAAACATCACTAGCTGCAGCGACTGATTAGCAAAGGGATAGGCAACTCGGTCCCGTAACGATTTCCCTGAATTTCACTCCGAAACTACTGTGAATAACTCAGACGGGTTTTTTTTTGTAAGTTTATCAAACACTGGGTAGCGGTGGCGGGGTGGCGTTCTACCCCCAGCCCTTTAAACAGAGGCGTGGCAAATGTCTGCGTCCCCACTATCTCGTAAGGCAGCCACTGGACTCTCGAGCAAGCCCAGGGAGTTGGGGGGTGGGCGGGCCAGGGGGACGAGGGGGTAGAACGCTCGCCTTCCGGCAGCGGTGAATGACCCACCGAGAAAATGTACAGTTGTCCTGCAGTGTCCGAGTGGTCGTTGCAGGACCGCTCGACGTTGCTCTATTTCAGCTGGTTTACTTGGTGAGTAACCAAACCATAAGATTTCCCCTCACGCATAATGTAGATTTCGGTTGGACATCGAAGAACTCGAGTCATATCCTTTAGCTTTTACATTTTGTGTGCATCGAGAGAGTTCTAGCAGTAGGACCTGATGGGATGCCAAAAAGACAATGCGTTTAGCTGCTAGTGATGATTTCGAAGAGGTGGAAGAGAACTGGAGCAATCTCTCGAAACTGTTAGCAGCTACGAGCCGTTAGGAGTTGGTGTTCTTTACCAATCCACCGGAGAAGCAGTGAGCAGTCGAAATGACAAGCTGTTCAGTGCAAAGTCACTTATAGGAGCAAGTAGAAGTTTGGCGTAAATGCTGCAATAGATCTCTATCGTCTTGTTGTGCTTGTGAAAATCAGTTTTTCATGGATGCTATATGCTTTTCGTGTGTGTGTAACTTTACTGGGCGAGTTGTAGTGCTGTTGGAGGGGGTGGTGGCTATCGCGTGTGCCCGACTTCAAGTTCTTGGCTCAGACTTCCTGCCGAAGCTCACCAAGTTTTCCATCCCTCTGGGTCGAAATTCGTAGCATACGTCTGGGAAGAACAAAAACACTGACTAGTCCATCGGTTGGCTACCGTAAGTGTATAAGCAGGATGCGCATTCAGTTTGCTTCCACGACATCTCGTAGAATACGTGGCGTATCCTGAAAGGGACTGATTAAAGCCGTCCTTTGTCATTTAATTCAGCTGTCCTATGGGAATGAACTAACGCTTCCTCCTTTCTTATATTATTCATTTCTTTTGTGCTTCTTCAATTTTCTTGAATTTTTTCTAATTCTCGAGCCTTCACGTCTGCGTTTTTCTCTGCAGCTTTTGCACTGTGTTTTATCTACCGTTCCCGTGTTTCTCAACCGCTTGCCTCAGACTTCTTTACTGCTTGTCTCGAAGAGCACGGTCATATCATTAGTGAAGAAAACAGACAAACAACGCAATAGCTGTGTTCTGTGATTATTCACAGATTTGGGCAGAGAATGGACTCCGGTTGTGGCCTGAATACCACAAAATTGCTTTCATCCTGGAGTTCCTATCCGACGCGGAAGCAAATGAGAGGTGGATCTAGTGATCCAAAACAGGCGATAGCAAAGAATTGACATTCACTGTACGTAACAGCCAACACCCGTGCAAGCCACGGCTTGCTATTATGATTTTCCTTCCTGAATAGCGTAGCGCCTAGACGTTTTAGGAGGAGGTGCTATATGGGTATTCTGCAGTGTTCCCCTGAGTGTGATGTACGGCATGTTAGGCTGAAATGATTGCAAAAATACCTTGCCATTGTGATCAGTACGAATTCTGTAACTACACACAGACGGTGCAATGCCATCCGTAAAAGCGACCTAATGAATGAGTCTGCATCGAAGAAGTGCTTCCATTCTCTTCGGGAGTTTCTGTTCCAGTTCATCGACTTTGGAACATGACTGCTAGTAATGATCACCTACTCTGACCAGAAACGCGAACGCGTTTCCACTGGTCTCTTGAGCTTTATCAAGCCAAGATATTGAAGCCATGCGATTTCCGCTGCGCGGCCGGCGCAAATAAGCGTTAGCTGATTGAAAGAGGTGTTTTGATCGACTAGTTCTCTACCTGTTGCAAATTCTTTTACTTGGCAAATAAGATGTCGGCTGTGTTTGCAGATTTGCACTCAACTGTTGTTGCAGAATCTGGCTAGAAAATGGAGAACGTAGGAATTGCTAGAGAAACATGTGTCGCACAGTGTTGTGAAAAAATTATAAAATTATAGTGAAAGAAACGGTGAAGGAGGTGCAGAAACCTGAATGACACTCAGGTTTCGAAAAAAAGCGGAGAATGAGACGGTAGCGTTTTGAGTGGCTACCATTAATCAACAGGACGATGCGGAACGTATCTGTGGACTCCATATCGATTACGCCATACTGTGGGAAAACTCGTCTAGTTCGACGTGAAATCCTTCCCTACTATTGGAAGCTTAGTCACGTACTTTTTCTACCTACATAAAGTTGTTGGTTGCAGAAGTACCATGGCGGTCGCTCACATCAGACGCAAGCAAAATGAGAGTAAAGCAGTTGGATCTGACGTTTCAATCCAGGGAAGGTGTAAAGTTGGACAACAAGGATCTCGGTTAGTGATACGTGTAGAAGTGTTTTGATATGCTTTTAAACAATTTTTCGTAGTTTCTTCAATGATCGGCAGCGTTGTCGAATCTCTCGTTTCGTCAAGCGAGTTGGCTCGAAGTTTTTATGAAAACGAGAAGGAAGCCGGAGAAGAATATTTTGATACGGAAGCCAAAGATGGAGTCAAGGCCTTCACTAAGGTTTGTCTCAGCATACGAGGGTGAGGGAGTATGCCAGGATTTGGTTCTCGTATCCTTTTTACTAGGTCATCGATGCGATAGTGTCCCGTTTCTGCTTGGAGCTCATTGACACTACCATTCGACTTGAGAATCAACCGAAGCCGCTATCAGACATGTGCACGGCCATCGAGATTCGCCTCAAAGAGCGCGTATTTCACTTTTATTGCTTTTGCCGTTTCAAGGCTCATTTACCCAGGAGGCTCTCTATTTCTGTGATCTTTTCAGGGTGCGATTTATGGATGAGCAGATGAGGAATTGTCAGCAGGAAGACAGGAGTGCTGAAACGATAACAAGTCAACCTCACGGGATGGGAAGCATCGCCAACCTTAACAAGTACATGGACATGTCAGGTGCGGTTTGTAAGCTTGTAAGGTTTGGTTCCTTCTTTTTTTTGACTGATTAGTGTTTCAGGTGTTGAGCTGTTCACCGATATCTTCACGGAGTTAGAGGACCAGTATTCTGATAATAGTTGTAGTCAAATTCTTACGAGTATGTATATAAGGCGAGAGAAACAAAAACAGGTGAGTAGTGCTTAAAACGCCTATTTTCCGCCCTAATGATGAGCAGAGATTTGTATTTCTTTGTTTTTTAGTAGTTCCTGCGTCGTGGGATCCTTACTGTTTTTCTTTCTTTTTCTGTGATTGAAATTCAACTTTTTTCAAACCTCTTTTGATTTTTTGAGCTTTTTTTCAAGTAGTCATTCATTTGCCGTGTTGCGTGCATAAACAATATCGGCCGTTAAGGGCAATTGTGCCCTTAATCAAACTTTTTGGAGTGCGCCGTGCATTTCGTTTATTCAGAGTTAGAGGGTTTTTGTTCTGCCTTATTAAAAACCATGGGGTGCCATTCGGCAAGGCAGTTTAGTGTTTTTTCTTTCCGGACAAGTGTGGCACGATTTCGCCGGCCTGGAGGAGATGAAGGGCTCGACTGACGTAAACACATACAGAATCCTGGATCAATTTGGGGCGCACACCAAAGCCGACGCATTGCCCGACTGCGCAAAATGCGACTATAATGTGTCGCCTGATGATTCTATTTAGAAATCACCAACGTTATCCAAGCAAGAGTCGATTTCACAGGATCTTTTCACATCTGCCCTTTCTTCATCAACTGCAAACTTCCAATCGTGCTATTCTAATTGTAGGTGATTTGCTGGTGTTTTGCTGATACTTCATTCACATGCTACCAATGTGTTTCAGTAAATATGGGCGAATCTCCTAGTGTGTCATCCGACCAGCCATTTAAGATAACAAAAGTAGATGTTGAACGAGAGTACGTTTATTCCTTTATTCCACTTTGATTTCCAGATCTTCGCCTTCACGTTTGCTTTTTTTGTTGATATTCTTCGTTCTCCTATTGACGTTTGTTCGCCTCATGTAGGCTTTTTCAGGCTGATGTCTAGTCCTACAAAATTTGCTGAGTTTGTTGGAGAGTCTCGACTGATTTTTCGGATAAGGAACACTGATGCCATGGCAGACAAAAAGAGTAACAGGGCAAGTAATGAGCTTTCGTGGTCTGTCGTGTTATCACCTTAATGTATTCTTTCAGGTCGAAGTCGAGTTATTTTTTACGGGTTTGCATTGTTTTGTTTTGCCTTCTCAAATCGATATCTTAAACAGGTTTCTTCTTTTTCTTCCGTTTTATTATTAAATCTTTATTTCTCTTCTGTGGAAGGAGAAACGCTACTTTACAGAATTTCTGATATTTTCAGGTTCTTTACCTCCTTATCTCTACCCCAGTCTGAAAAAATGGCCGATTTCGGTAAGAAGATGGAGAAATCTGACTACGATACAATGGCAAAGAATATAGAAGAGGAGTCTCTTCAGAAAACTCGGCTAACAACATTGGGAATGCAAGGTTGATTCCTAGACAGTGACGAGATTTTGTTGGTATCTAAAATAGTTGTTGCTATAGGTGTCTCGTATATAATCCGGTTACTACTTTCGTATTCACCAGATTTTGTGTTCTTTTTTTATATTGTTTTGCATTTCGCTTAACTGTGTACTTTCAGGAACGTGGAGTAGACGTGATGATTTCCAGGAATTTGATTCAATAAATCTTGAGGACAATAGATCTTCAAGGAAATTAAGTGAAGCTTGTCGTGATAGCTACAGCTCTAAAGGTTGGTGTCTAATCGTATGTACATATACCCGTGTTTTGTTCACTTCCGTTTTCTGTTTGTTAAAGAGCCGGAATTGTCGAAGAAGGAGAGCACGTTATTATCTGCCAAGATTGGCACGCTCATCGTTTACATCCCTCATTACGATATGATGTCCGTGGAATGCATGAAATGTTTAAGCGGTGGATGCAGAGAAGCCGTGGATCGTATTCTACAGGAGACTGAAGCGTTGGTTTAGTCACTGTTGCATGTACTCCATACCGAATTCATCGTCTCGCTTATTCCAGGTTTTTCGCTAAGGCTTCGAGGGTTTCTGTGAAACCGTCGAATTTAAATGGCGCTAGAAAAATGTTGGACAGCTTGTATAGCAAAGATCATATAAGGTTCGTACAACGTTGCTGTTCCTCTCCGACTTCAAGAAGGAGTTTCTAGGATCGTCGGCACATCTGTTGTGTTTAACTATGAAATGGACAAAAATGGAACAGGAGACTATATGAAAGCAAAGCTCATTTTCCCTAGTGTGGACGTTATTGAGTACCTTACTTCGGAATCAAACCCTGTGGGTATATCTCTCAACACGATTTTATTGTTTTCGGAATTTAATGTTCTAATTCAGCGTGATCCAGAACATCCGCACATCCCCCTGCTTGATTTTTCGAAATTTGAGAATCCTGACCAAGAGCCGCAGCTGAAAGTGGTTCTGAATTCGACTCCAACAGAGGTGACATTTCGAGATTTTTTGAAAACTTCGTACTACACACAATTTCATGTTTCAGTCAAAAGCGTACGTCTACATAGGCAAATGCATGTGTGAGTTGGATCTAAGCATCGTGGATAGGATTACGGATATCTTTGAACCGCGTCCATTTTTCGATTTGCCATCTTATAGACGCTCAAGATTGGACAGTATTATAAGGTTGGAAATCAAGTTATTTTGACATTTGATGGTTTCCCTTTTATTGGTCGGAACTATTTTGAGTGCTGTTATTTGTAACGGTATTTATTGGATGCCCCTAACACTGCAACTTTTAAAAGGAAGGACACGCTTCAGCTGCGGGAAGATCTCTTCAGTGTGCCTATCATTGTTGAGCAGACAAGTAAACTGATGGTAGTTGTAAAGTGTCAAGCCATTGACGTGAATATAAGGTGCGTTATGTTTTACTCCCTATAGTTTCTCTTATTAGTATGAAGACTTTGTTCACATAGTAAGTCTTCCGACTTTCAGGGTGCCAGTGGCCGATTTGCGAAATCCAACTGGTGCTCGGTTGCCATATCGTCAGCGCCATGTTCATACCGAATACATTGCTTTCCACATCAGTTCCATGACAATGGAAGTGCCTGTTGGCGGCGAAAGCACGTTGCTGGAACTCTTCGCTACTGAGATATATGGTATTCAAGTTATTCTCTCGATGTGTACTCGTCCACTTTCTGGAGATCGATTACCTCTTGATCTTAGGAAGTTTCTGCGGGATGTCCGATAAATTCACGTGCTCTGATGAAGATCGACGATTTCTGTGGGGAGGACAGATATCAGTGGATGAGCCAGTCCAGTAAGCTTTCAACATTGAATTCGCAGATGTAGCATGATTTGCTCTGATAGTAACAAACCGCTGCTGCTGATTCAGCTAGCTGAGTTAAATCCAATTCTGTCGTGTGCCAACCCTTGGAGCGACATGGTGACTGCTTGTTCACAAAGCTGAAGCAACTTTTGGAAATGAGTTCCCTAGAACAAGGTGTATGGTATTCGCTACTCGAGATGGGTAGAGCGCACTCGAGATGCTCTAGATGTTCTAAAACATATGAGTGATTTTTTAGTGTTGGAGCCGTTACTAATAGAACGTTGCACACCATCCTGTAGTGTAGGTGGTATGCAACGGGATAACCCTTAATGGGTATTAGCATTTTCATTTCTCGTGGATACGCCTCATACTTCTGCTTGTAGTCAGTGCTGCGGCAGCGACGAGCTAACGGCTGAAGTTCCTTGTTGTCATTCGAACACTTTTCTGAGGGGGGCGTGGTTGGCATGGATCTAGCATGTGGTTGCGTACGGCCTGATTTAGGACCTGTTCATACTCCGCGACAAGGGCGACTTGTCGCCACGCAAAACATGCATATCGATCAAAACCGAGCGCGCGCCGCCGAAAAGTGTTCATACTCGAGCGCCGGCGCTGTCGCTCCAGTCGCTCTTGTCGCTGTAGTCGCCTGTTCATACTTCCGCTTGCTGCGCTCTTGTCGCTCCCGTCGCCCGTGCAAAACATGCAAATCAATCGCGCGACGCCGAAAAGTGTTCATACTCCAGCGCCTGCACTGTCGCTCTAGTAGCTGCAGTCGCTGCTGTTGCCTGTTCATACTTCAGCGCACTGCGCTCTCCTCGCTCTTGTCGCTGCTATCGCGAAGTACGAACAGGCCCTTATACTTGCGCCGCCACGCGACGCGGCGTGTTGGTGTTGGTGGCGCGGTGTGTTAGATATCGATATTTCGCTCCGTCCGGTCGATATCTATTCCGACTATGGTGCCGCGCCGCCCGATGGCGTAACTATAAACCAGGGCTAACGGTTCTTCATGGTGAACCATCCTTCACAGCTCTTTTTCCACATTCTTCCAGAAACGGCTCTCTGTTTTCAGCATTAAATTTGAATATGATCCTCGCAACAAGGCTCTGAAGGCGTCCAGTACCAAAATTCATTGTGGCAATGACATGGGCGATGATATGGCAAAGAGTATTTCACTCTCTCTACTGCAGTCGTTACCGCAGCGGGAAGGTCCGTTTGCTCAGACTCATCGATCATTCCTTCACAATCATGAAGAAGGCAACGATGTGAGTTATTGCTGGACTCTCCTCAACGTGCTCAGAACCAATTTGCTCTGTTTTAGCTGATTTTGGCTGGATCGCGGGAGGAGATGACGTCGTTCGGAGCAAAATGCATTTTACAGTCGGCAGTGGTTGTGTCTCTTGATATTCCAATTCTTCGATTGCTAATTCCCAATCATTCCTTCCTTGAAGTGCTTTACAACAGATTGGTGAGTCGCTAACGTTATTAATTTTCACTTATTTCTTTGTTTTTCATTTAATATTATCCGCGGATAATACTGTTATGATTTTATTTTATGTTTAGACCAGACGTTCAGCGGCCTACCGACCGCCAAATGTCTGATTCGCTGCTAGGCTTCGAACCCCGATAATACAACACCTTTACCGCAGGGGTTCTTTCACTCCTTATTCCTCCTTACCTTTGTTCCAATAAAAAAAGTGGCCTGACATATTATATATATATATATATATGTATTAGGTTGGAAAAAAAGTCCCTTCACACTTCGAAAAGTTTTTTACCGTTCTCCTTGTAAACGCACTATCCAATATTGATTGCTGATTTCGTAATCCTATCACGCTTGTCTACCGTTCGCACACGGATATAGGTCAAGACCCTTGTACTTCGTTATCTATCCAATCTTCCGGACTCATCGCCAGATCTACCTCATGGCCATTTTCGGCACGGCATTCTTCATGAATTCATTAAAGGATCTACAGCTCGTCAGGCAGCCGACCAAATTGACCATATATATGGCTTGGGATCTAATACTCATCACGCCTGTTATGGGTGGTTCGGTAAGTTTTTAAAGGGAGATTATTCACTCGAGGACAAAGCAAGGTCAGGAAGGCCAACTGAATTGGACGACACTGAACTACTCCATCTTCTTCGTGCCGATAGTAGGCAGACGACACTCAAACTGGCAGAGCGGCTCGAAGTGTCTCATAGGATAGTAGGAATCCATCTGAAGAATCTTGGCTTTGCATGGAAATTTGGAGTTTGGATTGCACATGCCCTCTCAGACACTCAGAAAGGTCAGTGGCTCTCCATCGTTGCTTCTCTTCTGTCCAGATACGAGAGAAAATCGTTTCTGCCGCGGATTATGACAGGCGATGAGTCCCGGGTTCTGTATGCCAACTTCCGAAGAAAAAGGCAATGGGTACAAAAGGGAGAGAACCCTAAGCTTGGTCTCAAGCCAATGTTCACGAAAGGAAGATTCTCTTGAGTGTTTGGTGGGATGTCAGAGGAGTGATTTGCTGGGAAACTCCCAGAAGTGGAGAGACACTTACTGCTGCCACATACTGTGGTCAACTCCACAAAGTCGTCGCAACTCTCCAAGAAAACAAGCCGGAGAAGTCAAAGATGATGATCCTGCATGACGATGCAAAACCACATGTTGCAAGACTCACAAGAGAAACAATAAAGGAGCTGGGCTGGGAGGTAAGGCCACATCCACCGTATAGCCCTGACCTCGCCCCTACCGACTAAAATTTCTTCCATGCTCTCAAGCAAGAAATTGGAAAGAAATATTTTGAAGCCGATGAAGACCTCAAAAATTGGATTCAGCAATGGTTCGACTCCAGAACTGCAGACTTTTAAGCGACAGGAATTGGAAAATTACCCAGTCTTTGGGGAAGTGTAGTGGAACAAAATGGAGTTTACCTCAGTTGATTTGACTTTGTAGTTGTGAAGTAATAAATCTTTGAAAAAAATGAAAAGACTTTTTTTTCCAACCTAATATATATATATATATATATATATATATATATATATATATATATATATATATATATATATATATATATATATATACAACAGTTTCACGTCAAAATGAACACTTTTCAAACCAAATTGGACACTTTTTATGCCAAATTAATTGAACATTTGTCTAAACCTCTTGGCGCACTTGAAATCAGACTGAACACCTTCCACCTCAAAGCGATCGTCCTCCAGATTAAACTAATGGCTTCCCGACACGGTTATTTAGCTGTTTAAGGAAAATTTTGTATAACTTCAATTGGAATATTTTTTATTCACCTTACCAAATAAGTGGGCGCACTGTTTGAAATTGTATAAGAATTTTATTTTAAGGGAAAAATTATAACCTAAATTTTATTTTAAAGCGCAGGAAGGGTGCAATCATATAGCGTATTAAAAGAAAAAATCTCGCCATGCAATTCTTTAGATCATCGAGATTTTTATTTAGTTGATAGCAACAATTCTGTTTGCGTGAAGTAGCACAGATGTGAGCGCTACAACAAGAACAGTTATACAAAACACGGGTATCCTCACATCGTTGTTTCAAGTAAGCAGAGTTTACACTATCAACCAAATAACCAGCTCGATCTGTATAACTATCTTTCTTACACCCTGAAACAAGCTTTATATCGTTATTTTTCCTCAACAGAACGAAAGCCATAAAATTCCGCTGCTCACTTATTGGGGCAGGTGAATTTAAAAATTTCAGAGAAATCCATACTTAATTTTCCTCGAACAAGAATTATTTTAACGACCTTAGAGAATTTCTTTTTTTTTAATGTGGAAGAATCTCGTTCAGATTTGTAGGATGTTCAGCTTGATTTCAAAAGCGTTTAGCAGAAGGGTATCTAATTTGATATGAAAAGGCCCAATTTGGTTTGAAAAGTGTCCAGTTTGGTTTGGAAAGTGTCCACTTTGATTTAAGAGGTGTCCAATTCGACGAGAAAATGGTATAGAATAGGACAGTAGGTCGCGACAGGTAGTGGTGTCTTCAAAACGGTTCCTGTGAATCCACTCCTCCCTCCATCGCAGTGTTGAGGTTCGTACTCTATAGTGTACCCATCTGTCTGACCTGCTGGCCCTAGACGCTTCCCTGCATAATATATAATATCATGCGATTCCTACTCCGAAATATGTAATCTACTGAAAATACCAGTTGACATTATGTTTGGTGTCCGTCGGCAAATCCATTCGACCGATACCCACACTTAAGTGCCCCCTCCTTCTCCACCACATATATACAGCACAGACGCGTTCGCTTTTTGTCTGTGGCATCTCTTCTGAATTCATACGTTTGTTGGACGACGACTATAACGTGTCTTTTGAATCCGGATCATTTCCACACGACGTCTGTGGCACGCCATTTGGATCCGGATGCTCGCACCATGTCGTCTGGGATAGATCTTCTTCTCTTTTAAATCGCCTTCACTAGATGACACACGATCTTCTTGTTCCGGATGCTCGTTGCTCCACTTCTGTGTAACGTCTTCTGAACAGAACAGAACAGAAGCCCTTCTGAGCCGCAGAACCTCCATCCATACCCATTTCACTGTGTACCAAAGGGAAAAAATACTGTGATCTGCTACCGTTTCCGATTGCCCATGTGTAGGCCTAATGACACAACCGGCCGGCATACGCCGCAGTATCACACGCTGTAGCACCCTAGCATGGTTCCCCTCGGTTTGACTCACTACGTGACATGCGGATTAAGTGAATTATGAATAGTAGCAGTTTCTACAGCAGTTTCTCCATCGAATGCTTCCTTATGGGGGGGGGGGGGGGCGCAAGTAGCTGCTCGACTTCGACAAGCCTTTAATGTTTTTTGGAATTTTCCTATTCCAGTCACGGGTATGCGTATCACCTACAATATAAACCATTGCTTTTAATGGTTTAGAATTCAAGTCCATTGCTGAATTCCGTAGACAGTTTTCTTACTTAGGGAGAAAATGACGCGGCGCATCTCCAGCACTCGTACGAGCATCTGCTCATTGTGTTGAGAAGCAGTACTGGTTCACCGTGAAGTCGTACCCACTTTGGGTTGTTGAGAGCATTCCAGATGCAATTATACTTTCTTGTGGCACTTCATTGGAGAGGAACATCAATTGTGATATAGTTTGCTGCAAATTTCATCTAAAGTGAAGTCGAAGCTGTTTGTATTGATGTTGCGTATTTAAATTGTTCTTCACACCACTTAACCTCTCCTTGCTTCCTTCTTTCTAAAGAATTTACCAGTGTAGCAAAAAGTTTGACCTTAGTTATTACTTAAAAACGGATTGCATTATTGTTTTGATTTCACGTTTAACAGTCTACTAGCCTCCAAACGTCTGCATGAGAGGTCATGCCCTGAAGATGAACACATTGGCCGCAGCGGTTTTGATTTATTTATTTGTTTATTTGCCTGCACTCAAAATAACCAACACAATGAAGGAGCGGATAACAGGAACCTCCAAAATATCAGAATCCACTAAGACAGAACTGTGAAGAGCATTGTAGCTCTCAACATGCAAAGGTGGTGAACCAGTGAATGCTATAAGTAGTGCACCGCACTCGAAAACAGTCTTAATCAAAGAGTACGGCTATATAAATACCTTGGGACTGCGACAAGCCGTCCACAACGCATAATATATAGCTGTTAAGAAGAATGCTATAATAACTTAGACGGAGGCGGTATTATTTTCAGCATTCTAAGTTGGAATAAGTGTTGCATTAAGTGAAATATGCATGACGTCAGCCTGGGCAAAATGGAAGATTTCAATTTCGACCACTAACCTCTTTCTTAACTTCACGAAAATCGCCAGTGGCTGCCGCATTATTTGAGCGCTCTACCACATTAAAATTGTCGAGCATGTGAGAAACGCAATGGCGGATACGGCGTTAGCCTCTCCACATATTCGGGAGCACCCTATTGCGTCCTATTATAAACTTCCCCAACTTTTGCTATTTTATGGTGATTTTTAGGCTTCTCTCCACGTGTTGCTAGGTTGAGAATAGGACATTGATCTCTAAACCTTCGATCCAATGCAAATTTTAGCAAGCTAACGAGTATGAGCGGCAACTTCGTTGAATGAGAGAACTGCAGAGCGAATTCCCTCTACCACTTAAGGATGTGCTGGTACTTGGCGGGCTGCTGCCGACATCGGGACTGCACATGCTCGTAGAACAATCACAACAGAGTCAGCTTCTGCGTTTTCCTTCGCCTATGCGGTGAAGTAGTCTGTCTCATCTAACTCACCAGTTTTGTAACCGGCAAGTTACATTACCGGTCATCAGTCCGCTAAGTAACGGTGTGCTAGACTAGATTGTTCTTGGAGATTGCTGAATTTGAATATTTTTGGTTTTTCAGACGAATTCCGTATCGTAAGGGCGCGAGCGATATCAGCGAAGACTGGAAAAAATTGCAATCCCATTAAGAAATATCCATTGCGTCGTTAAGCCAGACTTTAACGGAAAATGTGCATTAATTCGTTGATCTCGTTAAATCATTAGCGCTGAATGTGCGTCCCTGGTACATACTTGCTTCACTTTGTCCAGAAATACATCGTGATCTACGACTTAATTTAAGCATGTCTGTAGTGGATATCTACTTGTAACATTTTTGTTTTTTTTTTCTGCCTAAATGCCATTTCGAATTAGACTCCAATCTGTTACTTCTGTAGAAGCGAGAATGTTTCTTATTCCACGTTTAGGTAAATGACCTCCTTCTCTGGAAACCAGCTGCACCATGCGTACGACCCGGTGATGATGAATTTAAAATCAACGCTCTGAGTGAGGATATGTTTCACGAGTGTGGTGGTGATTCAGCCGATCGATGTAGGTTTGTTCAAGCGCCCTGTGTTTTAATTGTTCAAGAGTTAGCCGTTTATTGATTTATTTGTTGGATATAGGCGCGTGTTAGCGCAGTCGCAAAAGGTGCCGGCCGTTGCGTGCACGCGATTCCAGGTTCCTGTTTCTTATTTCCCACTTACAAGGGAGGTCAATGAACTTCCCGTGGCAATTTTAAAAGTGACCTATATAGGGTTGTAGGGCGTTGTCTGAGAAGCACCGCAGTGGTTTCCAAATTTCCTGCGGACATCTGGGTAGGTCAAAAATTGCAAAAAACCATTTCACCTCAATACGGGCCGATAAAGCAGAACTGACACCTGGAACTGCCATGCTGTGGTTAGAATCTAACCTGCAAAAGGTTTGGGGTTGGAACAATAGCGGAATTACAACGATTTCACAATTTGCTTGTTAGCCGTACAGTGACCGAAGTGGAACATTGAGGTGCGCCGCTCACCACCAACAGCAGAGCGAACGGATGGCCGAGTGGCTATGGGGGCGGGCTTGCGGGGAAAGCGTCGGGGGTTCGAGTCCGGAGGTGCTGCTCCTGAACTGCTGGTCTTGCTCCATCAGTTTTTGTCGATATAAAGTGTATATTAACCGCGGTAGTGTGCCATATTGACATTATAACTTTATTTTAACCTCGATATAAACACAGAAATAAACACCCAAAGCAACAGCGTTCATAATAACTAATTCGATTGGCTATTGAGGAGGAGCAGGCGACTTTTCTTTGCCTGCAAAATAGATAACTTCAGAACTCCAAAGATCGAGGAAAAAATATTATTATTTATTATTTATATTCTAATTTTAATTAATTAATTAACTATATTTATGTTTGATTTTTTTCGACCCCTCTTCGACTTTTGGAGAGAAAGTATAACAGTAGCAATCTGTCTTCTTCATCCTCAACCAACCATATTGCAAGTGGTCTCACGGCCGTCACTTGCAGCATCCTCCTCACTGTTACAAGAACACGTAGTACCACCCACATCATTGTCATCGTCCGGCGACCAGTCTACATCCTGCGTTTCGTTCAAGTTAAGCTAACATCACGAACGAGAGAACAGGCGACTTTTCTTCGTAGTTCCTCGGTAGCATTCAAGGGCCTGTCCCAACTACAAAATAGATAATATTCGTTATCTTGACCGTCTTCGTTAGGCATTGACAGTGGGTCTGTTAGCACTACTTCATGACTCCAAAAGTGAAAGAGAGATTGGAAAAATGGATAAAAAAGATTTATCTTTATTTTCATTATTTATTTATTTATTTATTTATTTATTATGTATTAATTACGTATTATTGATTTTTATTTATATTTATATTTTCAATTAATTAATTGATGTATATATTTATATGTATTTGATCGACTGTTGTGATCGTCCTTCGACACACTATACCACACCCCCCTTGATATCAATTGTATAATTCAATGTTTTCTCCGCGCCGAGTTATTGGTTGTCTTGCTAACTGCCTTCCACCCGACTACTCTGCCCCTATTCGTAGGGAGATCGCCGTAAGAGATGCCTTTCGGGGCATAATTCAAAATGCTATGTATGGGGATACTGATTGTGCTGATGAGGAGGAAACACTCCACTCCTTTTTTGTTTGATGTTTATTGCATTGACGTTCTCTCGTTCGTAATGTTAGCTTGACTTGAACGAAGCGCAGGACGTAGACTGGTCGCCGGACGACGACAATGATGTGGGTGGTATTACGCCTTCCTGTAGTAGGGAGGAGGTTGCTGTATGTGACGACCGTGAAATCACTAGCAATATGGTTGGTTGAGGATGAAGAAGACAGATTGGTACTGTTATACTTTCTCTCCAGAAGTCGAAGGTGGGTCGAAAAAAATCAAACATAAATGTAGTTAATTAATTAATTAAAATAAGAATATAAATAATAAATAATAATAAATAAATAAATAATATTTTTTCCTTGATCTTTGGAGTTCTGAAGTTATCTAATTGTAGGCAAAGAAAAGTCGCCTGCTCCTCCTCAATAGCCAATCGAATTAGGTATTATGAACGCTGTCGCTTTGGGTGTTTATTTTAGTGTCTATATCCAGGTTAGAATAAAGTTATAATGTCAGTATGGTACACTACCGCGGTTAAGATACACTTTATATCGACAAAAATTGATGGAGCAAGACCAGCAATTCAGGAGCAGCACCTCCGGATTCGAACCCCCGACGCTTTCCTCGCAAGCCCGCCCCCCATAGCCACTCGGCCATCCGTTCGCTCTGCTGTTGGTGGTGAGCGGCGCACCTCAATGTTCCACTTCGGTCACTGTACGGCTAACAAGCAAATTGTGAAATCGTTGTAATTCCGCTATTGTTCCAACCCCAAACCTTTTGCAGGTTAGATTCTAACCACAGCATGGCAGTTCCAGGCGTCAGTTCTGCTTTATCGGCCCGTATTGAAGTGAAATGGTTTTTTGCAGTTTTTGACCTACCCAGATGTCCGCAGGAAATCTGGAAACCGTTGCGGTGCTTCTCAGACAACGCCCTACAACCCTATATAGGTCACTTTTAAAATTGCCACGGGAAGTTCATTGACCTCCCTTGTTAGACCAACCAAGCCTTCCAACACTGCTGGGTCGGAGAATTGCTACAGGACTCGTCTGGGAAAGATAAAGCACTGAGTTGTACATCGGTTGGCCTACGTAAGTCATTGCATGGGCCAAACACGCATTGAAACTACATCCACGACACCTCGTAGAAGAATAATGCGTGGTGTATTTTAAAAACGGATTAATTAGGGAACGTTGCCCCTTATCCTTTACCTTTTGCGTTTTTCACTTCCAAAATGCGAATTCTTGGCGCTTTTCTTCATTATTTCAAGTGATGCACTAGACATGATGTCTAGATATCTGACGCTACTACTGTACCAATACACGAACGAAAAGGTCAAAGATTACAATGCATTAAGGCACAACAATCAGAAAGACATAAACGACAAGAATAATGAGCAAAGTAGAGGCTTCAGGAGAGTTGAACCGAGGCTAAATGGAGCTCTTTAGATTTGAGGCCTTTTGTGAACCTCCCAAGAAGGTTTGCCCGCTCTGAGCTCCTCGAACGCTCCATGCGATATGATTTTACGGCTCTGGGGCCGTCGTTGGCATATCCCTAGTAGCAGGTCTCCCTGGATATGTTCCGCCTGCCCGTACCCTTAACAGCGCCCACTAAATGTACGGATTATCACGCATTTCACGCTGGCAGGAGACACATTGAACTAGCGTAACCATTGATTGTGCACACTGTCGAGAACTTTGATAAAATCTGATAATTTTATTTGAAGCGATCATATCTTTAAGCTCAGATCATTTCGAATAAAGCGTCTTCACGGCTAAGTGAATAGGGGTGCTATCGAATGGGCAAGATAAGCTTAACAACGCGGTTTAGCGTTTTGTAGTGCTAATTACTTTACTGATGCAGCACCAACAACGAAAATGAGCATCATACATTTGTTCGTTAAGACGATGATGACTGCGAGGAGGAGCGCTTCGATTCTTCGACGCAGATGAGCGACTACGACAAGAATAAATCTCACTCGCTTAGTCTTTTGCTAAATGTGAAGAAGGCAACTGTACTGCTGTGTACGTCTGTGAGCGAGGTTTGACATTAAGTGACATATTTTTTCGGTTTCTTTGTTAACTACTTTAATGCCTCCACATTGAGTGTAGCATGACGGTTTTTAGAGTACAGAGGGAGACGGGACTGGTCAAGTTTCGATGGAGCTTTCGGATGCTCAGTTGTTCACAGTTGCTGGTTATCATGGTCTTCTCACGGATACCTATTTTTATTTCACCACTCACACCGTCAGTGTGGGACACAGAAGTGCGCCATTCATTTGCCTTCACCATGCGAATATTCGCGGTCTCCTTGAGAAAAAGGTAATATTTCAGATGTATGCACTATGCCGAAAGCTGTCAACCAATCAGATTTTGGAAAGTGGAGTCGCGATGACACCCAGATGTACTCGATTCCCCCAGGCGACGAGTTTAGGACGCAGTCTACAGACGACGCCATTGGTGTTGCCATTTACCTATGTGAACGAACTGGTCAGAATGTCAAGGTTGCTACATTTAACAGCAGTTTTGATATGATCTGGTAAGAGTGTTAATGTGCATTGATTTAGGACGTTCTGCTTGCCATCGCCGTACGAAACAGCTCCGTGCAACTGCGGCCATTTAACAGTCCCAAGGAAACGTGGGCGTTTCAGTTGACCGAGCTGTTTTCTTTACAGGACTACCCTGTACCTGGATACGAGCTTCCTGTGGTTACGGTGGGTATTTGTTTATTGTTTTGTGTTGATGTTAGTGCTAATAGTTTGGTGAATCAAGCGGCCCTTTCTTCAGACTGATCTGCACATCCATTTGGACAACGTAGTCCTGGCGTACGATCATGTGTGGTCAAATCCAAAAAGCGACATTCGTCTGAGGTAACGTATATGATGATATATGGAGTTTGATGAGACACTAGTGCGGTTCAAAAAGAAATCTGTTAAGGCTGGTTCTAGGAGGAAGTGACATTAGTTGTTCTATTATTCAGGACATGAACACTGCTAAGGTAATTAGTAGAGCCTTTTTTTTTCTTTGCGGCATGATCAAAAACGAAATTCGCTTGCAGGTGGTCAGCATTTTCGAGGGAGCCCTGCTTTTTATGAGCAATGCCAAAAAGGCCAAGGACATGGTTCGTTTCGAAGAGCAGCGGTCATGTGAACGGGCAGAGGCGAGTGCGGCTGCGAAGCGGAAATTTTTCAAAGTCGTAGATGTTGGACTGTTTCAACTCGAAGTGAGTTCATCTTCGTTTTATGAGTTTGTTATTTAGTCCCATCCGTGCTGGATTTTTACCCCAGCTCTTCGATTAACTCACGAAGTGCTAGGGAAGCATTTTGTGACGTGTTTACGCTTAACATTTATTATACGATTCAACAGCGGAATAAGCCGTTAGAAGAAGCATCAAGGAAGACGTGCTAATCTCGCATGAAAAATAACCATTAACAGTTACTTTTGATCCTGCTAAAACTTTTTGGAAACGGCTCATTTTTGATTATTCCCTAAACTCCCCAAAAGGCGAAAATTTGCCTCTAAAGTGTGGCCCATGGTCTGGAGAATCTTAGCTTAACCTGGTCTCCAGTCACTAAAGGTGCCAACTTAAAACAATATTGAATATGATAGAAGTTCTACGAAAAAGGCCGTTGTAAACCAGAAAGAATTCGTTGGTTTCCCTTCTTACCTCCAATGACTTCAATCTTGGCCTACATCAGGTCGTAGTGGCATTTTGAGATGAGATGTACGTCATGGGGTGCAGCTTCGAATATCGATTCTGAATATCTGTTCCATATCTGCAAAGGAGATCGGAAATCGGAGTAACGGACCTCTATCATTCTGCCGCTCTGCTAAAATAGACCGTGAACGCCGACGGCTCCCTGGCAGTGGTGGCGCAGCAGATAAGAAAGCGGTGTAGTGGTAGCCGAGGGTTTGTGGATTGAGTCTCCAGTGAGGCGCCTGTTTTGCACTTCGTAAAACACATTTGGAAAACAAAAACAAAAAAAACATCCGGTAACGGAACGGCCTTACCGTATTCCGAAGCTACATTGTCGCCGTTGAAACGAGATAAATTGCTAACTCCCTTCTTGGGATTTAGTCTCGACGAAATGTATTTACAGAACCCATCATTACTGTTGGACTCAGTCATCTTTCTCTCTAGTGTCTGGTTATATTTATCCAGCTTTTCTGATCTCTTACGACTTATAGCATTTCTAGTCAGTGCTCCAATTCCTAATCATTGGAACCGAATGGAGCATTCAAGCTGGATTGTTAACGTAATCGCAGTTCTTACTAAGCAGATGATCCTTGGATTTCTTAGCACTAGTGTCAAAGCGAGCAGCTACCGCATGCGCGCCTCATGTAAGGTTCTTTGTTCGGGTCTCACCTAGGCCAAGTAATCGTTTCATTCCCGTGGTCCGTTAATTGGTACGAGGGGTAGGATGAAATACAGACTTATCCATCGAATGGTCATCGCGTTTCTTTGCATTTGCCAAATATGCATGCAATTTGTCTCCACATATCCCCCATCTAAGTTGAATGCGGGGTGAATCCCAGAAGATGGGGTTTTAATACATAGCTATTTCTCTTTACGAAAAATTAACTGCCTAGTATTCCTCTTTATAACTTTCAGTTTCTTACCTCTCTGCTTCCAAGCAGTGATCCAGCTAATTTGACAACACCTCTTCTTGAAATTCGGTGCCGAAATGACATCATTAAGGTAAGTTTTTAAATGTTTTTGTGCATTTATGAACATCGAGGTACAACGTTGCATTGATTATCAGGCATGGGTGTGTGTTGATTCGCTGGTTGCGTTACTCAATTTGGCATCCGAAATTTCTCAATCCGGGAAGTTTGCCTCTGCTGACTCTCATGATTTGACATCTGTAGCCCCATCGGCACGGCGTTCTGAAGACGAGGCGTCATATGAGGTGAGCCTTTGTTGAAAAAAAGTGACACTATTGGGTTAGAACCACGTAACAGTGATGCACTTCTTGTGAAGCCGTCCCTATCTGCGATATGCAATAAATATCTATTGATAACCCGCTGTGAGAATTGCTTCATGCTGAGGTGCTTAGTACAAAACATGAAAATAGTGATTTTCTCAGATAAGGTTTATAATGGGCTTGACAAACAAAGCCATTTTTGATTATAGTTGTTGTTGGATGCTTTCAACATGACGACGTAGTGATATGAATTCTGTTATCTTCGAAAAGTTAGTCCAACAACTGTTGGATTTGCAAGCGAAGGCTTTAAAGCGTTTCGTAGAATCTAATTTTCATCGTTTCTAGAGTTTGTAATCATAAAGCTAACGTGGATGCCTTTGTAGACTACTCTTATAAACCTTTGTGATGCATTTAGTGTGAAACTCCAACGTCTGCTACCAGTCATGATGCTTCCGGGATTCCTAGGCCTGTCGAGATGAAAATGAAGGTATTTTTGTTATTATATCATAGCAGCGGAACACACATCTTAGTTCTACAGCGTATGCTTGCGTCCGCTATGCAAGAAGTGTCGCTATCGCCACCTACTGGAGAATCTTATGGAATCCCGTGTGGCAGAGATGCGCTCGAGGAATTCTCTCCTAATTTCTCTGTTAACCAAGTGGGTACCAAGCGTCCATGTTCTCTGTATTCAGAGTGAAGACCTCTCAGTTTTAGAACTTGAAATACAACGCTTCCGTGGAAGCGTCCCTTACGGAACGAAATCGGGCATATTCACTGTCAACTGACGACGAGTTCTGTATGGTGGATGAGGACGTTATTGGTAGTGGACTTACGGTAAGTTGATAACACCCTTTCGTAAGGCACCTCTGTCGTTTACTGCCCTTGTCCATTTCTTTCGGTACCTAGCTGGTTTGCGCCTTCATAGAAGCGGTGAGATATCACATCAGGCTGGTCAGATCAGCACACCCGGAGATGGTAATCTAACGTGTTGTGATGCCTCTCCATTTCTATGGAGGCATAAGCCCACTAGGCACTAGTGAAGAGTGTGATTTGTGATTAGTGCGCAATGCTCAGGATCTGCATCAATTTTCGGCAGAAAGAAGTCTACAAATAGAGGGGTGAAGCGGAAGGCTTAATGTGTTGCACGAATAGGAGATTCGAAAAGATCCAAACGCGGCAAAACCACAGTGCTGTTGAATTTGTTTACCCTATTGACTGTAAATTCACTGGTGCTTTTATTTTATCTATTAGTAGTACTACCTATGCACTATGGGTTTGACCTTACATGTCGGTGAACAAGTTACAAAAAAACTGCATCGACAAAGTTTCCTAGGGATTCAAGGAGATTATTTGACGATTAAACTTTCGTAGGTTTTTGATAATAGAAGCGTGGTAGTTAGACAAAAATACAGCTTAGCTACCATTAGGAACCTCTCATTTTGCATGCACTTCCGTTCACCTCTCGTTTCGGCAGCTGTTTCGCAATTAATTTTCCGTACACTATTTTTAGTGTGCAGGTAGGCGACTGTCATAGTTTATCCAATTCGCCGAATCTCGGAGTTCATGTCCATATTCACGGCGCGATGAAATGAAGACAGTAGCCTGGAGCGGAATTGCGCCATTTTGCGATCAGGCTGCGACAGCTAATTTGCAGATGTGTGACAATAGTTTAGTGTTTTCAGAATGCTACTGGAGAACCTAATATTAAATACATCGGTTCACGAAGCGACCGTTCATCGGTGGACATTGCCATAGATCCGCAACATTTCCGGATTCCAAGCGATTGGCGTGGCGACGGTTTGGCCGCGTTGCCAGCGGACTTTCCATCTCCGGTTGCACGGTGGGTTCCGATTCATTAATACGCGGTAGCTATTTCAAGAATTTTGAAGAGGTTTGCGGCACCTTACAGCTGGAAGCTTTGCAGATTTCAGGGTTCTGGTGCTTCTTTTTGCTAGTAGTGGCGCCTCAAAATCGCTCTTTTTCAGACGTGTTTCAATTAGGAGGTTTAGTTGCCTTTGTTTAGGAGTTCTATAGTGACGAGCGATGTGCCTAGTTCAGTAGTTCAAGGGCTTGCCCTTGTATTCTATTACTCATCAGATAAAGTAAAACTTTTCATTAAATTTGCTCTACTAAGACTGCTTCTTCAAGCTCTTCAGCGCCACCCTCGAAAACGTCATGCGCGAACTAGAATGGGATGACATGGGAGTGAAAGTCGACGGCCGGCAACTGCACCATCTTCGCTTCGCTGACGACATCGTGCTCATAACACCGAGCATCAGTCAGGCGGAACGAATGCTGGCCGACTTCGATCGTGTATGTGGAAGCGTTGGACTGCAGCTGAATCTTACGAAGACGATGTTCATGAAGAACGGATGGGTTTCTGATGCCCCATTCTCGCTCAACGGAACGAACATCTCCGAATGCTCCAGCTATGTGTATCTGGGTCGCGAAGTCAACATGGCCAACGACCTAGCACCAGAGCTGAGCAGGAGGAAACGAGCGGCTTGGGGAGCTTTCAAGAGCGTCGAAGAAGTCGTGAAGAAAACGAAGAACGTCCGACTCCGTGCCCACCTATTCGACTCCACTGTTCTTCCTGCCCTAACATACGCCTCAGAGACCTGGGCTATACGAAAGCAGGATGAACACGCGATCAGCGTCGCGCAGCGTGGAATCGAGAGGACGATGCTCGGAGTGACACGACTCACGCAAGTGAGAGAAGGCCTCCGGAGTTCCGAGCTTCGCCGACGTTCGAAGATCAGAGACGCTGTCACATGGGCCAAGTCGTCGAAAATTAGGTGGGCCGGCCACGTAATGCGATTCGCAGACACCCGCTGGACGAGAGCCGTCACAGACTGGATTCCGCGGGATGTCAAAAGAACACCAGGACGCCCACCAACGCGTTGGTCGGACTTCTTCGTGAAAGCCCTGAACGACCGATATGACGCTCTTCGTGTCCCTCGAGCGAGGAGGATCCATTGGACCACTCTGGCACGCGACAGGGACGAATGGAGACGCTGCTGGCGCCCGCTCGAGCAAGTCGATGATCAACGGGACGACAGGTGACAGGTGATACAGGAAGACTGCTTCACGCTACAGTGTTTCGCTTCACTTTTTGAGACTAGCGTTGTTCTATTCCGAATAGGAAGAGTAGGAGGTTGCAAACGTTTTTTATCCTGTCTTCCACGAACCCACTCCTTACTGCCATAGTGCTCGCGTCCACGTTAGACTGGTAATAGATCGTTGCTGTATAGTGACATAGAAAGATACCTGTTACTCGAATTGTTATAAATGCGTAAACCTTCCACTTTTCGTAACGTAAGGTATTTTAGATATTTGCTCCGAGAAATCTCTATTAGCCTTCATCTCTATGGTGGTTCAGACTTAGGTGAGCTGCTTGAGTTCTACATTTCTTTGCTTCCTCTATTTATGTTTATTTATTAATTTCTTTTATTTGTTTACATTTTTGTTAGATCCGTCTGGAAATAAAAAGTGAATTCGGAATTCAGGTGGTGAACCTCCAAAGGAACGCAGCTATAGTACGGCGGATTATCGAGAAGGGAAAGGCAAAAACCAGGTTGTTTCGCCAGATGCTGTTGGTGGGAAATACCGTGATCACTCAGTATGTGTGGTGCTTGATCTGAACAAGGTACTGAAATCGCGTTCGCCGCCTGTTGTGACGATTGCATTATTCTCGTGCGTTTTGATTTAGATCACATGCATCTACCAAGAGTTCGACAAGAGGTCACCATTGATGTCTATGAGGTTGTTCACAATTCAGGATGTTACGCTGTTCGATAAGCTAACTGCTAGTCAGATTAAGGAGATGATGTATCAGGTGGGCAGGCTTTTCTTCTCTTAGTGACGACTTTGTGCCGAATGTTTAGCTTCTTAGTTTGATATTCGTTCTTGTTTATTCAGTATTCATCATTCGAGCAGCCTCGACGCACATGTGCACCTATGCTGGCTGTTCGCATGGTCACGTCTCACAAAAGTGAAGGAAAGCTGAGAGTGAGTGCATTTGGCGTTTTCCTAGCTTAGAGGTGAAGCATCGTGGAAGTTGTAAGCTGTCACAACGATGTCTTGTTGCGATCAAGACTTCTAGCGCCAGGCGGGACTCGAACCCGCACCTCCCTCTGACCGGGCGGGAATGCTCTACGCCATTACACCACCGGCGCCGTTTGATCGAACGCAACATCCACACCTCGTGGGACCGATCAGCACCCACCCGTATCCGGGATGAGCTGGCCGCTGATATCAGCATGGGACCAGTTAAGCTGATGGTCTTGATAGAAACAATTCAAATCAGTTTCTTTAAGCCTCAGTTGGCTGGTATCGAGGTTGTAAGCTGTCACAACGATGTCTTGTTGCGATCAAAACTTCTAGCGCCAGGCGGGACTCGAACCCGCACCTCCCTCTGACCGGGCGGGAATGCTCTACGCCATTACACTACCGGCGCCGTTTGATCGAACGCAACATCCACACCTCGTGGGACCCATCAGCACTCACCCGTACATCGGGATGAGCCGGCCGCTGATATCAGCATGGAACCAGTTAAGCTGTAGGTCTTGATAGAATTGATTCAAATCAGTTTCTTTAAGCCTCAATTGGCTGGTACCGAGGATGTAAGCTGTTACGACGATGTTTTGTTGCGATCAAAACTTCTAGCGTCAGGCGGGACTCGAACCCGCACCTCCCTCTAACCGGGCGGGAATGCTCTACGCCATTACACCACCGGCGCCGTTTGATCGAACGCAACATCCACACCTCGTGGGACCCATCAGCACTCACCCGTACATCGGGATGAGCCGGCCGCTGATATCAGCATGGAACCAGTTAAGCTGTAGGTCTTGATAGAAATGATTCAAATCAGTTTCTTTAAGCCTCAATTGGCTGGTACCGAGGATGTAAGCTGTTACGACGATGTTTTGTTGCGATCAAAACTTCTAGCGCCAGGCGGGACTCGAACCCGCACCTCCCTCTAACCGGGCGGGATTGCTCTACGCCATTACACCACCGGCGCCGTTTGATCGAACGCAACATCCACACCTCGTGGGACCCATCAGCACTCACCCGTACATCGGGATGAGCCGGCCGCTGATATCAGCATGGAACCAGTTAAGCTGATGGTCTTGATAGAATCCCGGATACGGGTGGGTGCTGATTGGTCCCACGAGGTGTGGATGTTGCGTTCGATCAAACGGCGCCGGTGGTGTAATGGCGTAGAGCATTCCCGCCCGGTCAGAGGGAGGTGCGGGTTCGAGTCCCGCCTGGCGCTAGAAGTTTTGATCGCAACAAGACATCGTTGTGACAGCTTACAACCTCGATACCAGCCAACTGAGGCTTAAAGAAACTGATTTGCATCGTGGAAGTGTTCGACAAGGTGCGAGACCATGAGGTGACGCGGAAGCTTTGCAATCCACAGTATGTCAAAGTGCAACCAACTTCCGTGCAATGCATAAGACGTAGACAAGGAAACACGCTGCTGCAAGTGACGCATAGGAGTAACACGAATGAAAACTGCGGACAACGCTGCAGCGTGTAGACACCATATCAAACACATGCTCGCCAGGTCAACCACTTTGAGGTGCTCCGGTTTGTACTCACATGCTTGACTTTTGCTTTTCATGGACTGCCACACTTCTTGTGTCTTCATCTTCTATTTCAGTGTTTTATAGGTCTCGATGCTTCCGATAAAGTTCAATATTGACCAAGACACAATGGAATTTCTGGACGACTTCTTGCAAGAAGTTCGCTCGCAAGTTCAGCTGCCCACTGAAGGTAAATGTCTAGACAACATTCTATTATACTTTGTCTGTCGCAAGTGTTCTTTGTGTTGAATTTGTGCCTTTATTGAAATACGCATCGTTATCATGGAGTTGTTATCATATGGGAAGACACTGATTCATTTTTAAACACTTTTCTAGGACCATTTTTGTTTTGTTTCTCATAACGTTTTTCATAATTATGTGTCGATGTTTCGATTTTCTTATTTTGCATTTATGGCGTTTTTCCAGTTGGATAATGTTGATATTCTCGTTTCTTTTCATACATGTATTGTTTGAATTCCGCGTTCACGAATTTGCATTTAGTATCTGAAGCGGTTGCCAGTCGGCCAGTGCTGGAAGTCCCGGCAACAATACGGTCTAATGATGGCACATTTCTGATGGAAAAAAGCGATATCTGTCCATCAGCTGAAAAGAATTCTCCCTTGAGGTTTGACGTGCTCATTCCCGATGCAGCTCCTCCTTCCCCGCCTTGTAAGTCCGACTTCTATTTCTTGTAATTATTTTTACATCATTGTCCGATAGTATGAAAAGTCTACAGTTCTAGCCCATTATGTGGATTTTTTTAGACGATCTCTCCTATTTGGAGAGTCGTACGAAGTCAACTTCACCTGTGAAGGGCTGCTTTACAAATGCTCCGCTAACGGCTTCCGCTGTGTCCATTGGTGAGGTTTCCACCTCATGGATTAGTCCTTTTCTCCTTCTTGTTATGGACATTTATGGCACTGGCTTGATCTAATGCTTATGTCAATTGTTCCTCATTTCACTTTGTTTGCATAATACAGAATGCCTGTAAACTGTGAAGCGTCAAGAACACATTTTGTTTCCTACGTTCCTAAAGTTAGTTAGAATATGACCTTCTTGGAAATCGGCCTTCAAAGACACTATGCAGTGATTAACTTGTTATTATGATATTCATGCTCAGGTGGATTATTTGGCACAAGCAGTTCTGCGTCATGTCGCCAAACGCCAACTGGAGATTCTTTCTCGCCGGTAAGAGTACGTTTAAAATTGGTGCTGGTACATTCTTAGTGAATTCATATGGCTTGAGATTTGCAGTTTCATTAACCAGTTCAGTGAGATGAGCATTTTATGTTCGCAGGTGGACAGACGAGGTCATAAAAATCCGAGCAGCCCAGGTCTTGGACAGGCAGATTCACCGATAGAAGACGTGCTGCTGACAGACGATTTCAACCTGGCTGGAGATTGGAGCAGCAGCAGCGAAATCAGGTGAGTGAGGATAAGAATGAGGATGAGTGTAAGCAGACGTATGACATGATCATGAATGCTAGGTTATAAGAGAGGCCTTGTTAGTATTCTGCCCTCGTCACATAAGGCACACTAGATCAGATTGCTTGGTGATATCCGACATGTTATGCTTTGTGTATAACCAGATACGTTTCTCAGTTTTTTCCTTCTCTCGTTTTTGAAATGGTGAGTCATTTTTTTCTGGAATTCGGGCGCGAGTATTTCCCACACTATCTACGTGATTACTCGTTTATTCGTTCTTTTCTATAAAAAGAGGATAACAAGCTCTTGTAGCGAAGATCTTGTAGTGAGATAGAGAAAAACAGAGATCTATCATGTACATGAAAGTCAGTCATCTTAAAGATACGTAATTGACAGCATATAAAAGAACTTAAACTGCTCCCATGTCGTTAACAAATCTGCAATAAACCTTTTACAAGCATGCGCAAATAACCTCGTTATGTATTCATATTTACCAAGTAACGGATTGGAGTAATGACGAATTATATGTGTAGGAGGAAGTTTCTGATCTACCAAATAGAACTCGCTGTTTGAGCTTACCTCTTACGAATGTCGCCAGTGTCCAATCAGAGAAATTGGTTAGACAGTGGATAAATTGTTTGCTAATGAATTTGGTCATCATAATAAAATCTGCTGTTTTCTTTTGTCCTCAGCGACGAAGGCTTATACAGTTAAAGCCCGAGCGGTCGGAAATTCATTGAGAAGCATCCGATTCACGGAGGAACGTTGCCACTACTGCTTCTCGCTTAGCAAGTATGTGGTCGAGATACGCATGAGTCGTACGTGATTCCGTGATTCCTCATGTTCACCGACAATGTTACTTTTCATGAAGGAAAAGTTTCCATGGAGAAGGCATCGGCGCAAAGAAGCCCAGCGAGACGATTGCCGTAATCGTTCCGTTTTCCAGATACGCTTTGATCCTACACCCCTCTCATCGAGGGCCGTCTCGATTTTAGCGTTGAGGTCTCCGATGACGAAGTTGTGGGATATCTCGTCACGGATCTCCCAAATCTCCTTAGAAAGCATCACGTTCGGTCTCATCAGCCGCTGACGTTGTTGTGCAACAGCTTGAACCCAACGTAAAGTGTTGTAATCGGGCCAGATTTGGCAACGATATTACAAAAAAAGATTAATTTCAAGTCTGAGTAAAACAGTGCTTTTCGAGCTTGGTTGTGGTTTTTTGACTACAAGATGCAAAGCTGACAGAACTTTCCTTACAACCCACTAATTGTCCGTCGTTCAGATTCTCCGACCATGATCATGCGGAGGCGATTAGCTCAGTGGAGAAATTGTTTATGGGAGCTTCAATGCACGATTCGTTCCATCCCGATATGGTTATGACTGATCGTA
This sequence comes from Heligmosomoides polygyrus bakeri, assembly GCA_947359475.1. Classification (NCBI taxonomy): domain Eukaryota; kingdom Metazoa; phylum Nematoda; class Chromadorea; order Rhabditida; family Heligmosomidae; genus Heligmosomoides; species Heligmosomoides polygyrus. The sequence goes on from OX375870.1 coordinate 25,586,687, forward strand.
TCTCTCGTTCTCCACAGCTTGTCACCGATGATCTTGTTGACACCAATGATGAAATGGCCGAGGACATGAAGGATACCGATATGGTAAGCCCTTTTGCTAACTCGCCTATTCTTCATCTGGGCAGCATTGCATTTATATTTCCAGTGGACTTTGTGGTTGGGTACCAGTAGTAGATGAAGAGTAAATCCATGGACTATTCTGCAGTACCTCTCAAGTGTTGTTCTTTTGGGCGGGAAATTGCTTCGAGGTGGAAAGGCATCTAAAGCACACCTGTATGGCAGGTAGAAATTAAAGTTTTTATGCAGGGTTGGTGCGTTTTACCCCAGAAATGAATCACTTCGTCTGCAAATGGGTACTCATTTTGCTTCTGACAACGAGTGTATGACAACTTAGCGCAAAGTGACCCACCCCCCCCCCCGGAGCTATTTAGCGCCTAAAATTTTCCGTAATATTAACTCATTCTTGTCATGTGCAAAAATTGCTACTAGTTAGTAACAGTGCACTTTGTTTGGCATATAACTTGTCGTAATCAGTTTCAGCGTTCACGGCAGGCAAATATATCATAGCAAAAAACTACGCATTATAGATATGTATATTCACCCTGATGTTTTAGTTTTGCTGTTTGTTTTTACAGGTTTATCTGTTTGACTGCGGTAACTCTGAAACGTATAATATTTGATGGCTTACTTTTTGTATTGTTCTCACAGATCCAGATTAGGAGGATCCTTACCAGCGAGATCTAATTCCATGAAATGAATTTTATTATTCCAGTCCACTGTTGACGACGAGGAGGAGAGATCTACGCAGGTGGCTTTCCCCTTGGGCCATTGTTTCAGTTCTGACGCTGCTTCATCCACTCGTAGAAGCCCATTTTTCAAGTAAGTCAATACGTATTATACCTTTTCACTCTAATTGCATTTGTTACCGTAATACAGGGTGCACCAAAATAACGTGGACAAGATTTTTTTGTCATAATTATAAAGCAACCAACAATTCGAGAAAGCAACAACTAAATTACAGTAAACAAACATTAAGGTAGATCATGTTCAAGTGGTTTCGTAGTGGTCTCCCTTGGAGTGGATGCACAGGGCCGAACGCTACGCGAGGTTTGAGGGCGATGAGCCACAGGTCATCAGGAAACAATCGTTCCCACTCCTGGCGTTAGGATTCCTTCAGGGACTAGAGACTGCGGTGGCGCTTGACGCCGACCCTAGTCTTGAAAATGCCCACACTCTATAGTCCACGGATTCAAATCAGGAGAATACGGCGGCTGTTCCAAAGGCGTTATGGAATCGGGGAAATTGGCCTTGCACCGCGCATGCGTACTCTTCGCCCTATGTTCGTGTGCAGGGTCCTTTTGGAACGTCCAATGGGCATCACCGAAGTGCTACTGGACTCAAGGAAGAATTACGGACTCGAGAATGTCTCACTGGTGCACATCTTTTTCAATTTTCACTCCTCTATCCACGAAAACCAGAGCGGTCCTGGCAGAGGGATGATTCCGCCCCAAATCATGGCCGATTGTTGGTTCTGGCGGTCTTCGACGATAGCAGAGCTGCTTGCAGCCTCTGTAGACCAGAATTTATCATTTTGGCGATTGTGCGCCTGCTCCACAGTGAACAGCTTCCCAAACTTCGCGAAACGTTTGGCCCTTTGCATCCGCTCCAAGGGAGGCCACTTCGAAACCACTTCAAGATGGTGTACCTTAATGTTTGTGTTGTTGTAAATTAATCGCCATTTTTTCTAATTGTTGGTTGTTCTATAATTATAACAAAAAATCTTGTCCCGACTACGTTCCACACGTTGGGCTAACGTCTTGAGCTTCTCGTATAATTCCTCACTTGGCGTTTGTTCCACTACTGTGAACATTTGCACGTATAACGGCCAGCCCGTCAATTGAGTGATTAGTTCTCCCGTTCTCATAGTGGAAAGTTCGCGCTCCGCCAAGTCTGAATATGCGGCACGTGATAGCGCCTCTAACTCGACACAGTATTCAGCGATCGGATTAGTACATTTGAGTTTCTTCAACTTGACGTACGCTTCCATCAGTTTCGCAGAGTCGTTCTCTTTGAATTTTGACGAAAAAGCTGCTGTGAACTCTGAGAAACTACCTTCTCTCGCCTCCTTTGATAAGGTCTGCATCACCGCCCGAGGGTACCCCATCAACTTTGAGGATAGCAAATGGATTAGTACGTCGTCTGGCAGATTTATCCCTTTATACTTTATGAGGAACGATTTTAGGAAGGTTTCGAACCTTTTTCCTTGGGCATCCTCATAAACTCCTAGTCGGGTAAAGCCATAGCAGCAAATGCTGCGCCTACTGGGTTATCATATCCATATGCAGAGTTGCTAGAATCCTCACCTTGGAATCTTCTCGATTGGTATCTGCATGGGGATTCCTGCGGCCTTTGCTGCTCGCTCTCGAGCTGCTCTCTCTGCAAATATGGAAGTTTCTGCCTCAACGGAAGAATATTGTGCCTTACACGGCTTCTCTCTGTGTCATTCTGTCTTTCCCCGGTCATTTGCTCACCTCCAGCAGCAGCAATGGGGTCGAAATCTGACAGTTCCGTCCTTGGCTGCGCCAGTCCAGACTGCACCTGGCGCATGGCATCACGAAAGTCCGCTGTCTGAGCGTTTGCCGAGCTCATCTGCTCCTGCTGAGCCTGAAACACGTCGGCGTTAGCTGGGTTACCGGACTTTTGGTCGTCATTCCTAGGAACCTCTAAGTGCAGCTCTGACCTACTTCCCTTAAGTAGTAGCTGTGATACCGCCAGAACTACTTGAGTAGAGTCCACTTTGAGCAAATGAGCTAACTGACGCTACAGACATCGTCATGCTTGGCCTGATCTGGCGTCTCCGACATTAGCTTCATAAACTCATCGTGCTTGCACTTTCCAAGAGTTCCTAGGAGATTAGACACGCGCATGAGCTTGTCAAGCTCCTCCTCAATCACATTACAGATGTCGATTGCCGCGCTATGGAACTCTTCTGTCCTGTCAAAATCCTTACTTGGAGATTTCTTAGGACCGCCACGTTTCCTGCCCTTTACCAGACAGTCAGCCTCGTCCCTCAGCTTACTCACTTGGTCAGCTACTTTGAATAAGCTGGAACTGACCTGTGGCTGCTTTTCCGATAGCTGACGCACTTGGCTCGTCAGGTTAGCCACCTGTGCTTGGAGATCTGCAATGGTTTTGTCCTCTCCTTCCATAAGGAGCATGGTCTCCATCTCTGCGTCGATGGTTTCGTTAGCCATCGTTATCAGCCTGCCTTAGAAACCCTCAGTTTCTGTCTGCCGATCCCCGAAAATCGATCAAGACGAACAGGCACGATGGACTCTTCCTACCGCTGCAGACAGTCGCAGATTTCTTAACTCACTGAGACGCAAACAAAATTCGCGCAGCGTCTGCCCTTACGAAATACACTGCCTTAACCGTCGAAAGACCGAGTCAAAGCACCAAGCTTCTTCAGTCGTTACGACGTCTTCACCCCACGGTGAAATTCCGAACACCACCACGATATGCGGCTCTAGTGTTTGTCTGTGCTATTTCTATTGAGCCCACGGCTCTCGAAAACAGCACACCAGAAGGTAAAATCCTAGCTCCGAGAACTTCGACTTGCAGTCAGGCCGTTGGTTCGGCCGCCATGTAGGTTTTGTATGTAGGCTGTAGATTTGGGTTTTGGAAGATTTATCTCAAAAGCACAGCACAAAAATATAAGAGAATAGGAACTGATTACAAGTCTAAGGCGTAGGGTAAGATCTGGCGCTCGACGACTGCGAGGATGGAGGAATGGCGAAGCCGCTCCTCGTCGGGTACTTCAGAAGGCGGTACTAGAAGTACACGTGAGATACATACGGAAGTACGAGGTGCCAGACTGCGATACATTTTTGGGAGTCATAGCATACGGTAATCACGAGGAGTCAGAGTACATCAACAGGAGTAAGGTAAGTATCATGCACAATAGAGATGGTGAAACGGAGATCTGATCTCTACATGTACACGTTATTTTGGTGCACCCTGTAGTAGAATGAGGGAAAACGAAAAGCGAAAAACAGCCGAAGCCAAAATCACCTGCCCTTTTGTGGTATGGGCTCTTAATTGTTTTTCTCTCTCTGGTGTGACTCTGCCCATCCCTTCTTACCTTCACCTTTTACGACTTTGTTTGTATAAGGAAACAGCACATACAACAGCTCATATACAACAAATCCCAGGATTTTCAAAGAACGCATTCGGGATTTGGAAGTGTATCCAAATTGGAACGAGTTTCATGAAGATTTACTGGGTGGTATAGTATAAAAGCGAAAATAGCTGTGACAGTTTTCATGTTAAATCCTTGATTCGGTAACTGTTTAACTGTAATGTCCTCATATAGCCCTCATCCCTGTTGCTGGAGTTTATTTTGGTGAAGATCGTATTGCTTTATCCTAATAGGCATAATAGTCCTAGTAGTTATGCATATTATCATATCCTTTGGGCATCATTCTAATTGAACAACTTTGCAGGGAGTTCATTTTCTCACCGGCAGTTTCTATTTATGTCGACTACCACGGTAAAAACAAAATCAATGTGGAAAAAAATGGCGCGGTGTTCGGTAGGTTTTTCAAAGTTTCTCACCCGCCACCCTGTTGTATTTTAGTCTCCTTTTAGGCGTTTTGACCGGAATTGGACAACTGAATCGCACTGAATTCATTTTAAAGGAGATAATCAACAGAAACGGGTTGCTGGGTGTTGGCCGTTGTCTCAGCGTAAGGTTTAATTAATCGTGAAATAGTTTCATTAGTTTTTTTTTGCTAGGTTGTTGATAAGAGTATTATTTATTCATTCCAGGTTGCTATCGACGAGTGGGCGACGGACCTCAGATCGAGTCTTCCAAACGTGTTGGCCAGTTGCGGTCCCATAAGCCCCTTTGTCCAAATTGGTTTGTTTGTCGATTTTATTTCGGAAATCAAAGATTTTTATTTATGCGTCCTTTCTGTGGTGGTTTCTGGACAAGAGGTTTGCACTATCGTTGCAAAACCGCGAGAACGCTCTCCGAGCCTTATGCATACGTCGTTCCGTGGGAGATTGGCAGGCAATTACATGATCCTGGTGAAAGAAAAGCTTGAAAAACTGGTGAAGTGTTCCCTGCTCTAGTAAATAAGATCGGTCATACTCCCAAGCGCCAGTACGTACTAGGAGCTTTCGAGTGACATTGATCTGAACTCTCTCAATGCAATAAGCTTCTTTCATCTTATGTGGGTTGAAGCCTGTGACACCAGATTGTACAGCAAGCGTAACATGAGTTTTATAAGCACGAAATAGAATATCTTTATTTTTGCTGCACAGTCCTCTAATATTTGAAACTTGCGCATAGTTGCATGCCTACACCGACCTCTGACATGCTCAGAAAAATCTAGATCACTGTTGTAACGGAAGCGAAAATGTTTAACGGAACTAGCAGGTGAAAAAGAACGCCATCGACGTTGTACGAGCGAGCCTGGACTGGTGAACTTGTCTTTAGCTACATAAACGTTGTCTTTTGAGTAGACAAACGCAACTGCCATTCCTTAATCCAGCTTACCAGGGAATCAATTGCCCTTCGCAGCCTACAGTATTTATCTTTACATCACCTGCATGCATTTTTATAGAAATTCCAAGATTTTGAATTACCTCTGCTAAGTCATTTGTAACATTGTTAAATAGATCCATGCAAAATCAAATAGAAATTGAGTTAACAGCTGCATTCGATCCTGCGTAGTCTGCCAACATTTCACAACGTGATATTTTTCGATCTTCTTCGGAAACCTTTAGAGAAGAAATTTTATCGTGTATAATAAGATGTCCGAATTTCATGTGCTTTATCTGTGTAGTTGTTCGCATCTTGAAAATACTACTAGTGGTCTTCTTCGGCAGCATATGATAAGTGTGATGGTTCTACCATAACTAAAATCGGTTAACATTGAAGTTGTGATCATTAGAAATTAGGCATAGGAAAGCCAGAAGCCTGCGATCCGCCCTATTAGTTCGAAGAAGAGCGAGGTTAACTTCCACTTATCCCACGAATTAAGAGTGTATTCGCGTGCGGCACCCAATCCACAGACGCGAAAGTTTTTTGAGATTATTCATTTACAGCCATCGTTGCAGGTAAGGGTGTGGTTGATCTATTCTGGCTTCCGGTCGCTGAACTGCGTAAAGAAGATGGGCACGTTGTAAAAGGTATCCAGAAAGGTGTTGGATCATTTGGATTGTCATCTGCCGCTGGAGTGGTTGGCGTGGCTCAAACAGTTGTTGGAATGATACAGGTATCAATTCGGAGTTTATTTCATAACTATATTCAACATTGTTGGATACGTTGCAGATGCTTGCTGAGTCGGTTCTTCATGAGGTTCATCCGTCTGCTCCTTACTTGAATGAACGCAACCGCCGATCGGTAGCAGCCAGAGCTGTGGCTCCAACCGACCTTCGCCACGGACTGCAGCTGGCCTACGATATTGCATCGGATGTAAGGCTTTCTTTATAATTCGATTGCTATCTCAACCTTAATGCTTGATTCACTAACACTGCTTAGAGGTTGCAAAGATGTTTTGTTACAATTAGAACTCTTGCGCCAGGCGGGGCTCAAACCCCCCTCCTCCCGTCGGGCGGCTTTGGTCATGAATTCCAATATCACGGTGGGTCATTACAACGAGGATGTCGGGGTGTTGAATGTGGCCAAAACAGCGCGTGTGACGTAGTAGCATATCGCCGTTGTCGGAAAGCAGAGCGTGCGCGTTCGAGTCCCGCCTGGCGCGAGAGTTTTGACCACAACAAAATAAATAATTTGTTTCAACAATAGCAGTCGCTTTGGGCTTCAGTAAACATGAAAGATGGTTAGAGATGTAAAGGCTGGAAGGGAATTGTTGTTCAGAAATTTGACTAGATCAGAGATCAGCTATCAACGGGAATGGTTGTACACACCCTGCTCTTTTGTAGATTTGTGTTTGACTGCTATCGCTGAGAGTTACATAGCATCGCACTGGAACACAGAGTTGAGTAACCACCAGCTTCTCCCTTCTCAAAACCTCTGCATTATAATTTGTTAGTTAGTGTATACTGCGCCACGCGAGGTTTTGAAGTGGGTCTTTATTTCTCTGGCTTGACGTTTCGACCTCACATCGTCTTCAGAAGCGTGAACTTGCTGCACAGGTTTTATATTGTCGTCACTGGATTTCTTTTGAAAGTCCAGAATGCCTCTAATGCCTTTTTAGCCGAAATATCTCCCTCAACGGCCAAAGTAGTGCATTTCGTCCCAGAAACAGTTCCTTTATGCGCAACAGCCCTATGCTTTCCATAAAGGCTGGGCAGCAAACCACGTCGTAGCCTCAGCAGAAGCTCTTTTATGCGTATCGCTGCCATTTCTCTTTCTCCGCTATATTTAGCGTTGATGCCAAGCACTCTACTTGAAAGTCTCCTGCAATCTTTGAGCAATCTCAACGAATCTCTCTCTCTCAACCTACTACTTGTAAAAATAACGTAGTAGTTTTCCGAAAGACACTAATTATCACTGTCTCTTTTGTACCTACTGCTTCTTGATTTCCTGATGGTTGTCATACTCTGTCTAAGGTGGTTAACCCAGATTAATGGATAACTGACTCAAGTGACCATCAATCCATGTTCATGCCAGGTGTCGATAAAGCTGAAGATTTTTGAACAAAGCAGGACTCTTCGAGAATGGTTCAGTCCTGCTGTTGTTTTTGAACACACCTTTGATGCGCTGAAATATGGTTCTAATTTTCATAAATCTAAGAACGGGTAGCATAGAAGAATATGAAGTGGTGTGGCAACGACAACGAGTGTGCAGGTTTTAAACGCGAACTCAGTAGTGTTTTGTACCAGCGTAGCACAAATGTAGCCTATATTTTCAGGGTTACCGACAGGCTCGTGATGACTTGGAACTGGCCGCCCAGGAAGACCGCGCATCTGGGCAGTCATCATTTCGATCTGTGCTGAAGGTGGCTCCAAAAGCTATTATAGGACAGCTCGTGGCTGGAACCCAGATTGGTTACCAGGTGCTAGGAGGTTGGTTTTGTACCATAAAAATGTGTTTTCGGTTCCTTATTGATTGTTTATCTCCTCTTTCCCTTGCTCTCCAATCGAATACGCCCAGGCAGTCATTCATTAAACGATCTTCTATTGTAATGAACTTTCCGTTCCACTTGTAGCAGCGTACATAGTATAATTGTGCCAGCTGTGGCGGGAAGCAACTTTGTAACTCCTATCGGTTTTTTGCTGGCGAATGCAGACAATGGGTTTAAGATGGTGCCGTAGGATGACTTGTAATTTAGGTAATTGCTAGGTCACACTGCAAACGCCATGCACGGAACAAATAGAAAACGATGTTGTTTGAAATCCTACTGAGCTAGCGGAGGAAGGATGGTCACTAGTGGGGAAAAATCCGGACACCTATTTGTGAATTTCGTACAAGTAGTTGCCCTTAGCTATATTAGTTTAGACCCCTTCCCATTACGCCGATATCCCCGTTATCTGAAGTTTTGACGCCGCGCTTAATGGAAAACTTTTGAAAGCGTCTTCCTCTAGCGGTGGAAAGAAGTTACGGGTTCTTCCAGGGCTCTCCTGAGAGAACGCGGTAGGAAGTCTTTAAGTTTTCCTGGTCCCCTGAGGAACGCTTAATGGAAAACTTTTGAAAGCTTCGTTCCCTAGCGGTGGAAAGAAGTTTCGGATGCCTCTAGGGCTCTCCTGAGAGAACGCGGTAGGAAGTCTTTATTAAAGTTCTCCTAGTTCCCCGAGGAACGCTTGCTGGAGTACTTTTTAAGCTTCTGTCTCTCACTGAGGAGTGCTAGCGCAGAAACTTTTGCATGGGTTTGAATCCACGGCTGATGCACCAATTTGTCGGTTCACCAACGGATGCGTCTGTAGCGAATTGTAATAAGTATTTATTACTTCACAGCTATCAGAGCACAACACAAACAATAATTCACAGCGGTTTATATAGGGAATTTCTAGGGGAGGAGCATAGAACCACGACATATATTGCTCAGCGAGGTTGATAACCGCTTGACTTAAAAAGGTGTACCGCGGCTAGAGTATAGTATTTGTGCATTATCTTATTTACCTACTTGCGGCTCATTTTTATGAGAGCTTTTTTGATTGATTCTTATCTAATATTGACCAACGAAGGCGTAACCATACGTATCAATCGAGCAACTTACCCTATATTATATGCATATCGATGTACATATGCAGACTTATTTAGTAGTGTATTTACAACAGCCGAAAAATGGTCAAGGCCTAAGACGATATGGGCTTTTGGATCTGACTCCTCTTCAATGACATGGCAGAGAAAACACTAGGTGAAAGGGACCATGCGAATTTAGCAGCGCAGTGGCGTTCTACCCCCACCCTTTAAATAGAGGCGTGGCAAATGTCTGCCTCTCCACTATCTCGTAATACAGCCGCTGGGCTCTCGAACAAGCCCAGGGGTTGGGGGGGGGGGGGGGGGGAGCGCGCCAGGGGACGAGGGGGTAGAACGATTGACCCCCGAATTTAGTTATTGCCTTTCCGGTGTATCGAAATTCACCAGCAGTTGACCACTGAAGGTTTTAAAATTTGGGATACATAAGGTTTTGGAGATTTAGAGTTCGGCTTTAGCCGAGATTTAAACAAAGTCGAATGCTGCCTTTTTTGGGGGGGGGGGATTTATTCTATTGATGATTATTTAATATCGATAGTACTCTTCAGTTTAGAATCCGTTCCTCATCTTTCAGGTATCCGAAACCAGTTGAGACCAGATGTGTATCAAGATGAATGTCACAAATGGAAGAACGACGAAGTTCCTGGAGGTAGCGGACAACAGTGATCTTGAATGCCGTGCTGTATAGGACGAAACGCGCAAGGACAAAACGCAACTCTCGATTCGCTTTCCCATAATGCCTCGTTTTTCTGTGATAGTCGTCATTTGTATCTGTCGAATAGTCTAGCACCTATCCAGCAACGCTCTTTCTTTCCCTTTCAGTATAGCATAGACTTTCATGCACAGCTCTATGATTATCCTCACCGTCGTTCCGCTCTAGTATTTGTCTCAGCCGCTGCAACCTTATCAAAATTGATTGACATCTGCATATGTGACGTTTATACTGTAATTCTCTTGCGTGTTTTACTGTGAATTTCTGTTTAGCAACAATACTGTACGGTTATGTATATCAATGTATAGCATGTACATAGTTGTTTCTCTTCAAATGCGCGAATTCTTCCAGCTTGTTGCGAGCGATAGCGCCCATTGTGAATGCGTTGTTTCAGGTGCCACTAAATTTGATTACTTATGTGTGTTGTTATCGCAGCCAACGGAATGTTCTGTCGGGATTATCTCTACCGGTATGGAATTATTAATGCTTTCGAGTCCACCGACCGCACGCTGCGCCACCGTTTTGCCACTATTCGCTGCTGATTTGGCTAGCAAAAAAACAACAACAATGTGTGCACGTGAGGCATTTGGAGATACGGCGTATAAGCCTGAAATTTAGCACCAAATGTTAAGATTTTCATGAACCCTCCACATCTTCAGCTTATATTACATATTGAACGTCCTTTTCATTCAGTTTTGCCTTGATATACGTCAGTGTTTTGCACTGGTCGTTTAGTGGAGCTATCGTTCCCTCCTACCCTAGCACTTGTCAGCAGGCTGCACCTTTTTGGCATGCGAACTTCACGATCGTTTTGAATGCGTGAAGGAAGCGGCGAAAGACGAAGGTAAGATCTTCGATAAAGCACGTGGAGAACATGTGTATGCATTAACTCTTCTGCATTCCCATCTTCAGAAACCGGATGCACATTAGACGATATTGAGGAAAAACACTGGTCCCCCCTCCAGTTCCCCCTCCCCCCCCCCTCTAGTGGTCCCCTTTACTCGGAGTCCCTACGCACGTTGGACGACGTCTTCATCAGGTCTTCTGAATTCCAACGCACGTTGGACGACGTCTGCGGCACGCCTCCTGATTCCCAGCGCTTTGCATATGATCCTCATCCATACACTGACGCGTTGCCCGCTCAAAATATCGTAAACGTGGACGATCCGCCGCCAAGGATATAGTTCGCCAGCAATCTCCCATGGTTAAGCCCGAAGAAGACTCGGCTGGCATACGACGCGCTGTCGTCGGCACATTTTCGCTTCAGTCCCAGCTCCCCGTGACTGACAACGTGACCGACGGATTAAGCGAATTATACATAGCAAGATAACAATATGAGGTTCCCGCCGACCTCAATTTGGCCGGTTAAATACATACATCAATGTTCTGCCTTTGCATCTATTTCAGTTTCCAGCCAGAAAGCCATTGTTTCTAAACATTCAACAAGTTTGATTTAAGCTATTATATTTTTGTTAAAATTAAAATTGCTAGAAGGCGAGGATTCACGTAAAATTTATCACGAACACAAAAAGAAGTGGAATGGCGAGGCAGATTGATCATTCGGCGAGCTCGAGAAGATAGGCAGCAAGGGCCTTGGTACCCTAAAAAAGATTATTAAGAACGTGGTCACAAGGAATTTCCTGCATCCTAGTCCAGTGTCCAATGAAGCGTTAGTTATGTTTCTTCGACATAACTGTCCCACAAAGCAAGGATGAAGAGTACAAACGTTGCAGTAGCTGAAGGTCTTGATATTGCCAAGGTGTTAATGTGCCTCCCCTTCTGCGAATCTTCCGGGAACTATTAACGCTTTGTAGCAACTTGTTCATCGGGTGTGATGGCTAACGCTTGTTGTCTCATTAGTCATTCTCCTTTTATTCTGCCTGCTGTCGCTTTTGCTCAGCGGGACTGAAATAAGCCTGCTTTGAGGAGTACTCCAACGTCTGCAATCCTGAATCAGTTCAGACGTGTCGCTGACAGAACTGGAAATTGTACGCGGAACAACTTCTAACTTTCCAGTCTGCTGAGGAGTAATTCCGAAACTATCCTAGCCAGTAGGGAGCAGCTTCAAGGTGTCAACTTCTCCGTTACTCGAGTGCCACACCTCCATCTCCCATGGATTTCGCCAAGCCCCCTGTTGACAGTCACGCGTTCGAAGCCACATCCAGTTATATACTTCTCATCTCAAAGTGCCATGGTCACCTGGTCTTGTCACATGAACAAGCCGTGAAAACAAACGCACATCACATTAGTCTACCTCTAACCTTACGAAAGCGAACATGAACCAGACTTTGCATTAGACTTGGATTGAGTAAAAGCTAACCTGCACGTAGTTGAACCGATCGAGTTTTTCGTTCTGCGAATGAGCCATGTCATCACAGGCACCAATCGGAAGAAGCATAACATTGTTACCAGTTAGCTCCTGAATCATTACTGCAGTTGGCTGCTAAAGAAAGAAGCAAGATTGATAGATTTACCTGGAACGTAAGCGTGATCGGAATGCTTCCACCCTCACGAGTGTAGTCAGGATCAACACCGAAAACTAAACACAAACAGACAATAGAGACATATTCTGATATATGGCCGCTACTACATCCGAAGCGGAAATAATTCCTATCACACAAAGCGGTCTCACGTAAGCAAGTGCAGAGAAGCTCACCTCTTTTCAAAGAACGGGCACCAGCCGAGAAGCTAGGGTGCGTGAAATCGGTGACCCAAGGCATGCCACTGTGATAAGGGTATGCGCTGAATTAAGCGTATAAGGTCGTTTAGCGAGGACCACCGAAAACCAGGAAACGAAGCCAATAATGTGACAAACCAACTTGAAATGGTTTGGCGAGTTGCGCTTCGACCAAAGGTCATTCAGGTAGGTGATCACCAACTTGTCGACTTTTTCAGGTGTCATATTGGGAACAATTCGGATGGAGAACTTTCCGATCACCTGCATATATTATGAAAATATTTCGACAAACAAAGACGACTATGCACGACTAAAACTAAGCCAGTACCTAAGTGTTTTCACTTCGTGTGAGGACGCCGTTTTAATGAATGAAGAAAATAACGTAGTAGTGGAGAATAGTCGGAGACGGTATACGCAAGGATTCCCAATAACCGCATTTTAGGTTTCCGTTACCTTACTGTGCCAACTTGCAACTTGTCTTGTATACGCTAATAAATATAGTACCACACTATTATGTCAAACAAGCCTGTAGCACTGCAACCGATCAGTGCACATTTCCTATATCGTTGGAAGTAAATTCTGCTGCCAGTTTTCCACTTTATGAAATTACTAACTTTGGATGGTATCACTGTCTTCGCTCCCGGACTGCTGTACGCTCCCTCGATACCATGGATCGAAAGCGAAGGGTTACGCCAGCGATTCATTAGGACCTCTGCTTTGTTGTCCTTGAGCAGCGCGTTAGCCGAGATCTGGCTTCTAAATTGAAAACTGTGGATGGAAAAATGAAGAAAAAGTCTCGTGTATAGACTGATGCAATGATTAAAACTCTGGGTCAAGGTACACATGAAATCCACCTCATGTAATTCCAACAAAATGTGCACAACCACCCAGTGAACCCAACACAGAACGAGCACCAAATAATGCCCACCTATCACTTGATTTTTACGACTGCCTACATGGTTCTTTTCTAGGGCTATCGAGTTAATCGAGATTGCATGTTCAAAGGTACTGTATCACAATCACTAACTGGAAGTCTTCCATACAAAAATCGATCGAGTCATAGATCTTCTTCTCTTCATCGCACAGAGGCGCCACAAGTTCTTCGAGTCCAGGAATACGAATTTTGCCATCCAACTCAACGAGCTGTGACAGAATCCATACCATGTCATTCATCGCTTCGGGTCTAAAAGTACCATATGTTGCGCACGACAAGGATCATTGCTTCAGAAGAACCGCGGTCACAGAGATGATGGAAAACGTACACAGTTCCGCCGTACGTTCCCGAATGAAGATCCTGCCTAGCACATTTCACTTCAATAAAATAGTAGCATATACCCCTGAAATTGAAGAGCTGCATATGCAAAATAGGAAAACTCTTGAAATCATGAACAAAATCATGCATGCTATCAGCACCTGCATATCTCTCATAGTGCTTGCCGAAAATGGCATACCTCAGACCATAAGTGAGACAAGGCTTGTTTCTGCCAAGCCAATAGTTATCGGAAATGCAGGTCATGTCGACGTTTCCCAGAAAATCGTCTTTGTGCCTCTGAAGTGCCTCCTCCAGGCCTTCAGAACCAGACTCCTCCATGCATTCGAAAACAAACTAAATCAGAGACAGTTTACTTAGTGAACGCATCGCGAAAGGTGATATACGAAACACGAGATCACAGTCATGTAATATTTACCTTCAGATTCACGGGAATCTCAATGTTTTTCTCCTGAAGGACGCTGATGGCATTAATCCAGGCAAGAACAGGACCCTGAAATTTTGCAAGTTTAAAAGGTTGACAGCACCAATAAATGAGACAGATATACACCAGAATATTTCACTTGAGACTGAATAGTGCATATAAAATAAAGGTTAAATAAACTGATCTGCTACTTTTTCGAAACATGCAGTGCTTTAGTGTGGCTCCTACGTCTCAGCAGAATAAAAGCCATTTTCACGAACCTCCGTGCATGCAGAAGAGGAAATTGATAAGGAGTTCAGACCGGCATGTAACCCTCCTGCGTATTTCTTGCATTGTTTATTGCTTCTTATCTCTCTTTTATTCAACTTGTTGTATTTCCTAGTTTACCTTATTTTTGAAAGCTCTCGTCGCGGCCATCCGATCTAGCAACTATGGGTAATAAGAGACGATAATAGCGTTCTAATCTTCGATCCCATTTCATTTCCACATGGGATTTCTCATGTATCATCATCAAATAAATAAATTCTCGAAGCATGACAGTGGTAGTAGCTATCATTAAACAGTTACTGAATGGAAAAGCAACAGCAGATTTCTACAGATTCTATTTAGGGACGAATGACATGTACACTACCCAAGAGGGCTGTCAGATAAACGACACCTTTATAAACTACGGCTGCATGCAATTGCGGTGCCCACTTTCTTAGCCTCTAGTAATTGAGATGCACGATGTGAGCGTCAGTAAACAATAATTACCTTATCATCAGTCGCCCCTCTTCCGAACATCTTTCCATCGATCTCTGTTAGCTCAAACGGATTCGTGTCCCACCCGTCCTGAAAGTTTAAAGTGTCAGAAATCGTTTCTGATATTGGCCCTATATTATATATTGCATTAATCGAGTCAAAGAACCCTGTGAGAAAAGGAGTGACTCATTTCAGAAAACAACAGCTGCGCTCAAGTACGAAAATACGCTAGGAGATTCCGAAGATTCGTGTCAGAAAGGAAAACTACACCGCACATGTAGAAGGCCATCTCCTACATTGGAAATGAGCCCGAATGCACTTCCGCGTAGCTGGCAAGCCAGGTCCATGCAATACCGTTCTGGTAACCCAATTAGGACTACGCAACAACGAATTCTTTTGCAACTGATTTCTTACACACAGGAAAAGGGATCGTAAACGGTGTTAAAATACCCAAACACGGACCTCCATCTTAGCTGGCTGAACATCGAGGTGTCCGTACACACACAACGTCTTCTTATTTGGATCGGTACCTGAATGTCCACCAAATTGGCATTTGACTGCTTGTAATTGGTTCCACACTGTACAGTGAAGAAAAAACAGTTTATCAGCACTCACCCAAGACACCAAACAGAATTGGAGGCAAATCCATCACCTGGCCTTCGCTAGACTTCTGCTTACCAGCTTCAATAACTTGTACAGCTACGTGAATGCTTTCTAGCTTCTGAAAGAAATGACAACAGGTCAGGACAACAGAACAGAAAAAGCAATAAACAAAGACCAGCAACCAGAATGCCCGAAATTCAGTGACAAATCACTTTCAAGTGCAATCCTAGTTGGAACATACTGCTTCCTAACGACATCATCAGAGCTTAACGTGTTAACATAGCTATATGTTGAATACCTTCCTTTTATTGACAACCAATGCATTAATGGGATCTAAATGAATTACGTAAAAATGAATGAGAATGTATAGAAATATTGGTTTGGGTGCGGACACCTGCAAATGATTTAGAAGTGCAGTATCCTGTTCGTATTGGGTGTCCCATATCGTATTCAAAAGGCCGGTTGATTTTAGGCATCTTGGGATAAATTTTAATTCTATTTGATTGGTCTTCACTTGTTTATCTGCTAAACAATCCTTGCTTTTCATGTTGTCTGCGCATTATCCAGGGAAATTGTTGTTACTGAGAACAACTTTGAGTGCCTCCCAAAACTAGGAATCCGGAAACGACTACCATCTGGGTAGTCAGATGAGCGTAGATTGCTTACTTCGATGTGTTATTGCTTATTTATCGTGTTTGTCTTCATTATGACACCGTTAAAATGCGGCTCCTTCCAACTAGGATTGCACCTATCTTTACAGTTTTTCATTTGAAATCGTATGAGCCTTACCGAAGGAGTAAGAGTTTATAATGGAAACTTTGAGCCACCGACTTTGTCTCACATAAACACGTTATTAGATAAGATAGATATATTATTAGATAAAAAATAAAAAGAAGAAAATGAAACAAAACTGATCCGATTCTCGCCCTTCGCTGAAAAGAGTGACGAAGGACAGATTTCAGTCACTCGCTCAGATATCTGGTAGAATATGTTGCCCACAAGCAGGTATTTCAAATAATTTGGTAATTTTAACCTCTTTAGTCCACATGACCATATCCACGCAATCCTGACGATGGTTAGGCTCGCTGGAAACCGAAGGGATGGAAACAGCCTCCTTAAGAGTGGCGATGAAATCATTCTGATGTTCGTCGATGGAACTAAATAGAAATTCACGTAAAAAAAAACGTTTTCATCACATCTCTGCTAGTGCTGGAAATGCTTACGCGAACACTTCCTGGAAAATTTCGTCGGGAACCTTCATAGCCGCTAGTGATCCTGCAAGAAGAAAGGGAACAATGATTGGTATTAACAGCACTGGTGGGGACGAGACCGAACCGGAATCAGCGGAAAGGAGCGGCTCGCAGTGTTTGATAAGTGATCGGATGGACGTTTGCAAACGGCCGACTAATCGGTTCGACAGAAAAAACAAACCACGGATTATCGATCGGCGGCACACATTTGGCAGGTCGAGTGCGGTGCTGATAGCGGCTCACCGCCGGTTAGCAAATCCGGTGCCTGCGAAGAACAACGGGGCACAGCGGAAGAGGACTAGAAGTGCTGAACCAGAAATAGTCGCCAACACAAACCGCAATCAAAGACGGGCAGCAGTGGGACCAAAAACACGAAAAAGCTAGATGCTAGGCACCCAAACGGGAACCAATGGATATAACATGCGAACACCACGCAATTTAGAGATTCACTCTTCCTGCGAGCAGTTGCTCTCAAGCGACGAGGGGATATCACCTAATCCCGGAATATTTTCAACTTGAACGAGGCTACCGCCACGCGATCGCCATTGTTTGACACAGGCGACTTTCGTGTTGCGGTATATCGCGCCAAACGCGCGCGATGTCACATGCGCCGCATCCCGACACACTGTAGCGTGGATTCCGAGCGCGAAATCCTCCTGAATAGGGTCCAGGCAGGGTCACCGATATCGCTGAAACTTCGTCTAGAGGGGTTATTTGGGGTGCTGATCACGAATCTGACATCCGTTTTTCACGATTCGGTAGGAGACCACCACCCATACCATTAACATGGTGGTCCAGGCAGGGTCACCGATGTCGCTGAAACTTCGTCTAGGGGGTTAGGGACTGTTCATATTTCGCGACAAGAGCGACTGGGCGACGGACATAGTGTGATGGCCGTTGTTCCTTGAAGGTTGGCTGGCGTTTGAATCGGCCATTGGCACGAAAATTTCGCGTTGGCGCTGGAGCACGGAACCGATGCCCTTGTCAGTGCGGTCTGATTCTTCGATGATTATACGATGATGTCCGGACAGCGAAACACTCGACACCTCTGCTGCGGCCGGTGCTGGGTTGATTGACGAATGCGTTTCATTAACGCATTTCTCAAAAGAGGGAGGAATCATTTACAACCACCTTTTATTTGGCAAAGCACGTATAGAAGACATGCGCTAGCTCCAGATAGAGAGAGCGATGGAATGCGATTTTTGATGAGATAAAAGGGTGATGATTTGAAAAATCTCGTCCAATAATGGTATTAAGTGTATCTGGACAGCGCATTGATCAAAACCCCTTAGAAGGAATGTCTATTGGAGAAGCTGGTTTGTCAACAACATCGAATAAATGGAATTTCAACATCTTTCCGACTCGTGTGGGAAATATCGCTTAGAGGCAATGCACATGATAGAAACAGGAGTTGCCTTTAAAAAATGGGACCGATGTTCCCTTGCTGCGTTAGGCTGGGTCCGCGGAAGGGTTCTGCGCTCGAAGAGCGCAAAACCAGGCTAGGGAAGGGACTCCAGGGTGTGTGCCATCCAAGCAACTGGCGTGGAAGCTCCTTTCGCCGCTCAGGAGGAGCTCGCGGCAGGTTTCTGCTCGAAGAGCGGCGAAGCGCATACGGCCGGAAAAATGCGCAAAAAATGCCCCAAAATCGCGTACGCGTCGAAGCCCTCGAACTCCAAGTAGTAAGCTGAAATGCAAGTATGCCACAACGCAGTAGAACCGAACCCCGGACCTCCCTCGCATGAAGCGACGCCACTTCTTCCACTGCAGCACGACCCGCGTGCCCGTTGTGCCATCGCGGGCGCACAAGACATTGATCGATTGTGAACGTGGACGCCGACGCGCGATCTCTAAGCTAGGAGGGCGCAGACGGCAAGAGATTACGTGCTCCAGCGCCAACGCGCGCTTGACTTTCGCGCCAATGGCCGATTCAAGCGCCAGCCAACCGTCAAGGTTCAACTTCCACCACATAGTGTGGTGTACGTAAATAATTGCGTGTTCCACACTCCGTTCGAGACGAATGTAGTGTGAAATGCGTAATTATTTACGTATACCACACTACATACGTCGCCCCAGTCGCTCCAGTCGCTCTTGTCGCTTTTGTTACTCTTTTCGCTCTTGTCGTGAAGTATGAACAGGTCCTTATTTGGGGTGCTGATAACGAATCTGGCATCCGTTTTTCGTTTTACTCTGGAGTGCGGTAGGTTACGGAAGGTACGGGTGACTAAGGTAATGGTCACTGAATTCGTCCAAACTCCAGCGCAAAACGAAAAACGAATGTCAAATTCGTTATCAGCACCTCAAATAACCCCCCTAAGCCGAGGTTTGGGCAAAATCGATGATTATGACCTTGGCAGCCTTAGTTACCTTTAATTACTGTAACCTACCGTAATTTCAAAAACGGATGTCAGATTCGTGATCAACACCCCAAATAACCCCCCTAGACGAAGTTTCAGCGACATCGGTGACCCTGCCTGGACCACCCATGCTAACGGTATGGGTGGTCTCCGACCGAATCGTGAAAAACGTATATCAGATTCGTGATCAGCACCCCAAATAACCCCTAGACAAAGTTTCAGCGAAAAATTTTTTTTCGACCAAAGTCTTGTCGGTGGAGTCGGAACTTTTAACTAGTGCCATTTCGCCTTTAGCAGGAATATGCGGGAACTCCATCAAAAAAAAAAGAGGGAACGAAAGCCGGAACGGAAGCAGGCAAAATCGCAATACGGAAAAAGGGAACGAAAATTGTAACAGCGAAACTCTTAAAATGATACTGTGTGTAACTTCATCGACGCAATGCGGCTCGAGGGGGTCACCCTGTGCTCAGTGGTTATTCGACCTGGTAGGAAGGCACATGAATGCCTAATTGCAATAGTAGTGGCCTAATTTAGTCCATCACAGGGGTAGAACACACCAGTGCTGCATAACATTTCTAGACTTAGATCGGGCGTGTAGCGCAGTCGAAGGAGGTGCCGGCTGCTGCATATATTCGATGCCAGGCTCAGGTTCGGAGTTCCCGCCCATGCCATCCAAGCCTTCCATCCCTCCGGGTGAACTGATATCAGACTTTTCTGGGAAGGATAAAGCGCTGACTGGTTTGGCGGGTGGCCATCGCAATCCATTGTGTGGCCAAATACGCATTCAAATCACCTCCATGACATTCCGTAGTAATAGAATGCGCGGCGCGTCCCAAAAGGGTTTGAGTGACGTCGCCCTTTATCGGTTACTATCCTTTGTAAGTGGTTCGAAGGGGGGGAGGGGAGGGGTTGCCGTAACGTCACTGTATGGCAGCCCTCTGCGGCGTTTTGATTTGCACGAAATCAAAAATTATATGCAGCGGTAGAACACACAAGGTATACATAGTGTGTTCTACCGCTGTGATGAACTGAGTTCGGTCACGTATCAAGTTATTGAGCATTAGTATGCTCCTTACCAAAGCGGATAACTTCCCAATATAAGGTGGCCCCTCCCCGAGCCACTTACCAATCGAAATTCGGAAATGGAAATATGCACTTCCCTACTCTGCAGCCTCAGGAATCGCTCTGAAATCTTCTCTACGCTTGCTTCTATTAACAATCCCACCTATCAACTCTACGTTCTACTGCTACTGCACGGTCCTCCACAATGCCGACCCCTATTGAACTGCTGCATGTACTATCACAGCAAACAGATTTCGTCGGTGTGAATGCTGACGACGCAACCGGGATGCCGCTTCCACAGTGAGTCTGTTCGGAGCGCGGGAAATTTCGTCCTGGAAGAAACTTGTACGTCCAGTGCTGACGGAGCCAGGGAATAGACCAACCGGCATATTGCGCTGGAGAAGGCAGGGGCAGCTATCTGGTACCAGCCGCGGCAGCCGCTGGTACCAGATAGCTCCCTTCTGCTCGTGGAAGTCGGTATGTTCTTGTAGCCCTGTTGCTGGAGAACGTGCAATCTGAATCCACGTTCTGGACTCAACGAAGATATCCAGCTGATTCCAGTTGGACTACTAGCTCCAGTATTAAAAGGGATGGACGACTGGTCGCCAACACTTTGGAATGAGATTTGCACCAGTGTGTACAGCTTCAGACACTGTGAATGGCACAATACGGGATTAGGGGAGGGGTGTGATTTCAGCGAAAAAAGCACATTCAGTGGTGTGGTAAACATACAAATAATCTAACAACACTCACCTATCCACCGAAGAAGTTAGTGCAAATTAATAAAATTGAAACTGAATTGCATAGCCTTTACAGGAAAAGAAAGGAAGTCAGGAAAGATATGGTGTTCTGGTGGCAACTAAATGGGATCCAGCCCATACATGGACGGACGCAGGACAGTCGGTTGAAGACTTGTGCGTTGTTATTTCCAAGGAAGTGTGACACCAGTGGGGCAATTCCACCAACTAACCACATGTCTCCGTGCAGGGGTCGGTTTCAGGTCGCCTGCCGTGAAACAGGCGACCTATGGCGTGGAAATCGGAACGAAACGCTTCGTGTGCTGGCAGCGCGCAAATTTAATCCGGCGTCGTCCGGCGAGTTACGGCTTAACACTGAAGCTCACACAGTACTGCACCAGAGATGTTAGAATTGACGGAATCTCGGAAAATCGTGCGTCCTCAGTTCCTACTCTGCGCGACAATGGAGGGAGGACTCCGATCAGCTTTCCTTGCCAGCTCTCCTCCGAAAGAAGGAGAGGCAGAAAGTAGCGCGTGATACGGCTAATAATTACACGTCCGACGTTTTGGCCATCTGCCATACTTTTAAAAATTTACGGAGCGGGAGAATATATTAATCTCGTGGGTTTCAGACCTCAGCCACAGTATGCATTGGATCCTAGTGAGTTCCTTTGGGTATCTGGTCGGATGTATCCGATCTGAATCATCCAACTATCCGGTGGTGCCAAAATCGCCGGTACCCGAATCATCCAGTCATCCGGCGACTGGAAAATGCCATAGTTTCGATAAAATCTAATGAAAATCGAGTAATGTATCCTATGTTCCTAATATTGTATTGTATCCTATATTTTTTTCTTATCGTGATTTCTCAATAAAAAATCTTTCTTATGCTGAATGGTTTCACTTTTTCTCTATAGTTAACATTCAATCTTCCTCAAAAAGTTACCCAGCCGTCACCTCGATCCTTGTCATGCAAAGGTTTTGTTCAATCTATTACCAATATCTCACTACATATGGAGAGAAAAATTTATTCCTGGGCCGTCCCCGTGGTGCGTACCAGTATAATGAGGCTCCTGAAACACGGAGCCCGCCCGGGGACGCGTGCTCAGGATTTTCTGAATTTCTTTTTTCCATGATTCGACTTTGCATGATTTTAGCATTCCAATGGCTTGGTTAACTTCATAAAGTTCCTCTTTTCGACAATATATCCCCGGTGACCTTCCTAATGGTCGCCAATTTACAGGTTTTTAGTGAACAAATATGTTAATAGTCCTAATATTTTTTTTTATGGCGGCAAGTACTACGGTGGCAATTCAAAGATAAGATTGGTGCAAAGTGAGATGTTGTTTCAAAACCTCTTTTGCTTCGCTGTCCATCTATTGTTTTTGTTGTAGTGTTTGCGTTCCATTTGGTTTGATTGGATGCTGTTTTATGCATGGTTGGTTATACTGGACTAGTATTTTACCCAGTTCCAGTGATATTTGTCTTTTTTTTCTTCATTTATGCGATTTTCTGTTCTTCTTAGTTGCTTTTTCGTGTGAGCACGTCTTCGGGACGTAATAAATAAATAAATAAATAAATAAATATTCATTTACTCCAGAGAAAATCCACGTGCCTCAGTTAAGAGCGTTTTCGTTGAGCATCTCACAATAGACTCAACAGTTTTGTGTAATCACTGACAACAATGGCTGCTATGCATGATTCGATGGCTGGGGATCTTGCCACAATCCAGTGCAGTTTCTGGCCATGAATTGTTCCTCCCTCTTTGCTGCTCCTTAACTCGAACGTGGAAGGGGAGAGCTGTTCCGTCGATATATTCACCTCCGCAGCCGTTGCACGATGATAGCTACATAGTATACCTTTGTCCTTGGGAAAAAATTGCGAATTTCGAATGATCGAATAATATTCGGTTTTCAAAATTTCGAATTTCGAATGATCGAATATTATTCGATTCTCGAAATTTCGAATTTCGAATTGTCGATATTCGAATGATCAAATGAACACCTTACTTATTGTGGTCACCCAATGATTGACATTTACTTATTTTTTATTACCCACTGTAAACAGCGTTCGACAGAGCGGCATATACAAAGGCTCAGATTGTCATTACTCTTATACCAGTTGGTTAACTGCGAAAAGGATCGGTAATTATCAATCACGGTACATCGATTTCTATCAATGGATCTCCTGTCCCGTGGCCGACGTACTCCCGCTACTCTTACGTTAAATCAAGGCTAATGGAGTGGAGTGTGCGAGTCCAGTGAGTGATAAGCGCTACTGACGATGAGGCTGAAGGCAACGAGCGAGGCGAGGGCGAGCTGAGGACCGAACCGAGGCTGTGGAAGCCGGTGTCCAGGCTCAGATGCCGTTGCTCAAGCGCCGCGAAGGCTGCTCCATCCATTTCCTTCACGAGACGAAAAGACGGTGACAAAGGTATAATGACAATGAAGCATCCTTGCTTCCCTAAGGCCTCGTGCATACTTCCCGTCGCCGCGATTGAATCGCGGCGATGAGTTTTGCAGAGCGACGCGAAAGAATTTGAATTTCTCTGTGCTCGTCGCATCGCCCATCGCTCTGCAAGGGAGCGCGACGGTGATCCGTCCAGGACCAGCGCTAAATACCGCGCGCGGCGCGAAAAAGTATGCCATGCCCGCGATGGGCGCGGGAAGGCATCGCGCACGCCGACCGCCACTGTTGCGGCGGCCGCGGCGAAGTTTTCTTTGACTATTATTCCGCGTGCGGCGGAATGGCCATGAACTGAGCGCCGCGATGGCATCGCGGCGATGGAGGTATGCCCCCGGCCTAAGGCCTCGTGCATACTTCCCGTCGCCGCGATTCCATCGCGGCGATGAGTTTTGCAGAGCGACGCGAAAGAATTTGAACTTATCCGTGCTCGTCGCATCGCTCATCGCTCTGCAAGGGAGCGCGACGGCGATCCATCCTGGACCAACGCTAAACACCGCGCGCGGCGCGAAAAAGTATGCCATGCCCGCGATGGGCGCGAAGCCATCGCGCATGCCGACGGCCAGTGTTGCAGCGGCCGCGGCGAAGTTTCCTTTAACTATTCGACCTCGTGCGGCGGAATGGCCATGAACTGAACGCCGCGATGGCATCGCGGCGATGGAAGTATGTTCCGGCCTAAGAATACGTGCCCCGAGAAGAGAGAAACACCCTGAATAGGCAGAGCTAGATTGTTATACATCTTGACAATAGGTTACTGTCTCCTTAGGTTATTCCGAAGCTTCTATGTGGTAAAAGAAATGCTAGCATGGACAACGAAGTAACACAAAGGCGATCTGGTGCAGAAGAAGCACATTGTAAGCTCATGAGTGGCATCAATCTGCGTTCTGGCTCCGTTGAAGAGCTTCGCGTCACTTATAAGCAAACGGACACGAAGTCCATGGTTGGAATCTAATCTGATAAGACACTGCAATCTGACAAAGGAAGTGTCTGAAGCGTATGTCTGAACGGGAAGAGCGAGTCATATAGGGAGAATCCCCACCCCTCAATTAGTATAAAAATGTGTTTATTTTTTCGCCAAGAAAAAAAACCCAAGGAGTACGGGGTCGTTGTAGCTACAATGTAATGGGCGCCTCACGGGTTCGGCGGTCTTGTATGTTCGCGATGCGTCTGCCGCAAGCGGGTCGCAGCGCAGTGGATAGAGACGTTGCTTCATGCGAGGGAGATCGAGGGTTCAATTCTCCCGCGCTGCTGCACTTTTGCATTTCAACTAATTGTTGATACTTGATGGATTCTGCGTCTATACCATTCCAGAGGTTTTCTACTAATATTTCCGGCTGCATGCTGTGGTATTCAACATAATGATGTATAAACGTTCAACATCAGTGATACGCAGGCACAACGTGCATGAGGAAGAAGCACTGGTCACAATACAGACGGCATATAAAGGCTACAGGCCCCTCACAGTTTGTTTCCCTAGATGGACCGATGACCTCGGGAAAACCATCCTGCTCGGATTTTCGAGGACCAGGACGTGACGTCGCAAGTGGTTCCAATGAAGAAACGAGGTCTGTGGATACCGCAGAATGACGTTAACAGCCATCGATACACTCTTTCTCTCATCTTTGTCTGTCAACTGGAAATCAGAGGTAGCTGAAGTTTTTTTAAACCTAACACCAACAATGTCCGCCGATGCTGGAGTGGTGATCCACCTACTTACGCTGAAGTGTGGGCCACCTTTAGGCAAGGAACCTTCGAGGAAAGAAATCAAGCTGGCCGAACGGATGGCCAGCATACTCAAGGACTTCAAAGCACGTCAACTTGAAGTTGACGAAGACGAACAGCTGGAAGTGGTGGAAGAAGAAGATTGGGATCCGCAAGATGAACTGACAGACGTGGAGATGCAAGCAAGAATTGGACATATGATAACGTTTTCGGGTGGAATGATTTCATTCACACGTCATTGTGCACGACCCTCCTTTTGACCTTCAAAAAAGGGACAACATCCTGAAGGTAAGTTTCGAAGCTGAGGGTAGCTAAAGGAGAACGGATTTGTTATAATGACATTGAAGGTGGTGTCGCTGGTGTACCTGTGCGGAGCCTGTAGCTTTTAATCGCTGTCCGATTGTGACCAGTGCTTCTGTTTCATGCACTTTGGGCCTGTGCATCACTGGTGTTGAACGTTTATACATCGTTGGATAGCTTTCTCATTGCTTTGTGTTTAAAAAACCGGTCAGTAATAAACAAGTGGCAAGAAAGTTACTCTTTACGGTGTACAACTGGAAAATTAGGGAAAAGATCTGAAATCGTTCAACTGTCAACCAAACATATGAAATGCAAAAATGCAGCAGAGCAGGAGAATCGAACCCACGACCTCCCACCCATGAAACAACGTCTCTATCGACTGCGCTCTGAGCCACTTGGCGGGCGTACGAAATCCACGAATTCTAATTTAGCGACTCCCTATTTCTTGTGTTTAACGACTTGGCAACAATAAACCCATTTTTATACTAATTGAGGGGTGGGGATTCTCCTTATATGACTCGCTCTACCGTTTCAGACATACGCTCCAGACCCTTCCCTTGTCAGATTGCATATACACAATTCGGCCACTTTGAATGACACGCGAAACAAAACATCGTTCTTATCATAAGGCCACACTTCCCTGGTTTTCGAAGAGGAGTGCTACTAACTTGTTAAGAGATTGATAAAGAATATTCGAAATTCGATTATTCGAAATTCGAAGCCTTCGAATATTCGAATAAACGAACATTCGAATATTGGGCTTTCTCGAACATTCGAATAAACGAATAATTCGAATATTGGACTTTCTCGAATATTCGAATAAACGAATAATTCGAATATTGGACTTTCTCGAATAGTCGAATATTCGAATATTCGAATTTATTCGAAATTCGACTATTCGAAATTCGAAAAGGGCAAAGGTATACTACATAGCTAGACAATCCCCGGAAGCTCATTACCTGAAGGACGGGTTGTGCAATTTGAAGTTGAATAAGGCATAAATAAGATGGAATAGGTTTCGGTTACCCTCAACGACGAAGCTCGTGTAGTTCAGTCTATTTCCATAATGTATACTCTGTAGGCAAGGAATACTCGGTTACTGTTAGATTTTTATAGGGTTGATCGAAAAGTCTTGCAACACTAGCACAACAATATTACAATACAATACAATATGATACAGTATACAAGAACTCAGTTCACGATATATTCCCTATCCAGTTTCTTTTTGCCTTTCAATTCCTTTCCGCCAGAATTCCGACGGCTGTGAGGAAAAGAATCAGAAACCTCCATTTCTAGTTGACGTCGATCATCGAACTCTCTACCTCGAAGATGCTGCTTCAGAGCTTTGAACGGGTGGTAGTCAGAAGGAGCGAGGCCTGGAGAGTACGGTGGATGGGGTAGAACTTCCCAGCCTAACTCCTGGACTTTCTCGCAACTCACTTTTGCGACAAGAGGACGCGCGTTGTCGTGCAGCACTGCGTGCAGGTAGGCATTTTCCCGTTCTGGACGTTTTTGGCGCATGGCGTCGGCCAAGCTCTGGAGCTGGGTAGCGTAGACAGATGCTGTGACTGTGGTCTCACTATTCAACAACTCCCAGTAAAGCATGCCTTCTGAGTTCCACCAGCAACACAGAAGAACCTTCCATTCGTCTTGCCCACGTTTCCGTTGTCTTGGAGCTGGTTCTCCACGTGGGAGCCATTGGCTTTTGCGATCGTGGCTAACATAAACAACCCAGCTTTCATCATCAGTAACAATGTCCTTCAGAAAGTCCCGCAGCTCATGTGATAAGTGATCACTTATTTGGAGAGCTATTTTCCTTTTTACATATTCTTTCGAAGGTTCATGTTTTCTCCGTACTGTCATATGTATTCCAACATACGTGTCCTCCCTTCTATGCCATCGCCTGGGGTGCGTTTCAGTTTAAAGAGGCCCTTGAGAGACAGGGCCCGCCCTAGGATCGTGCGCATAAAGATCGTAGACGTAGCTCATTTTTGCGCTCACGAGCCATATGTCTTTACGGTAGGATTTTTGCCTTCCATGATTTTTTTTTTGAAAATAGCATGGGAACTTTTTTTTGCTGAACACCCAAGTGCTGGACTAGTCTTCCGGCAAAGCAAGGTGCCAGTCCCTCCGTTCAATTTTTTTGATTTTCTTTCAACTTCAGGGCGGCACTAGATATGTTTTTATGTAAGGTAGACTGTGTTTGGTGCAGCAGGGATACCAAATTTTAAACGACAAAGTTGTTAGGTTTGACCCAAGTTTCGTGGCTTTCACAAATTCCGATACCATGGTGAGACCACTCTGAACTCCTCTACTTCCAGTTTCCTCCTAGCGGCTTTTTTTCCTTATCCCTCTATAATTGATGGATGGTTCCATATGCTCTTATCCTTTGACGGCATTTTTTCGATCATTTTTGAGTAAGTTTTTTTGTGTTAGTTTTTTTCTAGGTTTTACACTTTGCCATTGTATGTCCACTATGTCTGCTACTCTGTTTTGAGCGCGTCCTAGGACGTATATAATAAACAATACT
This sequence comes from Heligmosomoides polygyrus bakeri, assembly GCA_947359475.1. Classification (NCBI taxonomy): domain Eukaryota; kingdom Metazoa; phylum Nematoda; class Chromadorea; order Rhabditida; family Heligmosomidae; genus Heligmosomoides; species Heligmosomoides polygyrus. The sequence continues at coordinate 25,614,700 of OX375870.1, forward strand.
TTAATAAACAAAACTTTGCGGTAGCCAAGGATCTCTAGCTGCCTCACGACGGTGCTTTGCGTACATCCAAGTGTCGCCGCCAATTCGCGAGTGGGGTTGAATTTGGCTTCACCTTGAAGGCTTCGCGCAAGCTGTCTTCTTCCACAACAGAGGGGCGTCCGGAAAAAGGACGATCTTCGAGATAGATATCTCCAGCCGTGAAGCGCTGATACCAACGGACCACTGTGGAATAGTGAATGACTTCCTCCTTGAATGCAGCACAGATGTTGGAGGCTCCAATCCTCGCGAAATGGCCTTCCAGAAATTCGTAGTAGACGATAGGTCGACGACATTGCTGCTGTAATCGTACTCGACGAGCCCTTATATAGTATGCTTGAGAAAGCTTCGAGAGTGTACTGTGACGTCACCACGCAAGATCAATACTGTAAGACTTTAACAAATTCAACAGGCAGTAGCGTAAAGTGTTGCAACACTCTTCGATCAAACTAATACAATAAAGTTTTGCTCCAACACAGGAAGCAGAGGATGCGGTTTCGAGTCTTGCCGGCCAAAGTTTTGATTTGCAACAAAACATCTTTGTAACGGCTTTTAAATTCTAATTCGGACGACGTCTGTGGCACGTGCCTGAATCCGGATGCTCGTTACTCGACGGCTGTGGCACGTCCTCAGAACACGGACACTCGATACACGACGTCTGTGACAAGTCTTCTGAATTCTGACGCAGCCACACAATCCCCATCGATACCCCGTTCATATTGTGCCAAAGATATAGTAACTGGCTGCCAATACAAACAATTGCCAATGGTTAAGCTATAAGGCACAACGAGCTGGCACACGCTGCGATATCACATGCTGTAGATATCACATATCCTTTGGTCCCCGTCCGTGTGACTCACTACGTGACAAACGGATTAACCGCTTTATGTCCAATAGGAAAATAGCCTATGACAAGCTTAAAATCTACTGCAGTGTACTGTTGCGCTTTTATTCTGCGTGACTATTTTTGAAAATTGGTGAAAAACTGCTGAAGACGGGTGACGGCTCTCAAAGATGTTGGTATTCAATGGCTTAGATGAGGATAAAGCATTACAAATCTAGTCTAAAAGGTAGAAGAAAATTCTTCTAATGACAACTATCGAAAACTAGAAGATGCAAGCGATCAGCAAGCGATCAATCTCGTATTGTATGAAATTAGGGAATATGAGAGTAACACAGTGTGTGTGAAGGGGTTTCAAGAAAAGATTTCATGAGGTGAAAAATACACAAAACGAAACTGGTAACGAGTGATTTATCACAGCGAAAGAGAATTATTAACAACGGTGAGGACTGCGATTACTTACGGTTAACAATACGCTGTTTTCTTGTACTCATCTAAGGACTTTAACTGAACTTTTGGACGGAAGTTGTAATTGAGAAGGAGATGAGATGTAGAGAAGCCGAGGAACCACGCCGTCAGTTTTTGGTTTTTCTTGTTGTCGAAGCCACATAGTTGCACTACGGCGTACCAGAAGGCGGCCGTCAGCAGCGCGCGGTACATACGCATCCTAAAAAACAACACTGCACTCCTGTCAGTTAGTAGGAGGTCTGCATCGATTAATGGGCTTCTTATTTTCACTTCTTATAGTTAGTCTTTGATTCTGCGGTGTCAGAAACTTCCGTTGTTGGCAAAACATTTACATTTCATCGAGTTTTGCAGTTTGCGACTCGCTGTTCTTCCTTGTTTGCTAATTTATATGAAAAAGAAAGAACAAGTCAACGTATTTACTCACCGCGTGAGATTGGCTCGTGCTGCCTGAAGCTTGCCCAGGTCGTCCTTCAGAATATATCGTTTAATTCCCATGACGTAATCAAAAAGGTACGAATCCCAGTTCAGTTGCCTAATATCGAAATTGAACAGCTGAAAAGAATAATTTTAGGAATCGCAAAGCGACAAGCATGAGTAGAATGCAATTTCTTCGTAATAACGGATAAAGAATGGAATAACCAACCCATTTGTGGCATTCGCCGCAGATTTTAATCGTAGAGTCAATTTGAGTGCGTATTTGGTATACACAATGACTTGCGGTGGCAAGACAATGGACAGGTTAGCGTGCCCCTTCTTCGCAATACATTGCGGTAATGTCTTGCGACATGAAATCAAGGGTTCCGGGGGCAAGGGGCAATGGGCAAATTTGGTTCCATTTCTGTCTCATACATGGCCCTCGGTTCTTTGAGTCTAACGCCTTTCTACATTTACCTTTTCCCCTCGCAGGGAGTTCTTCCATCTGCACGCGCTTCTTCATCTTCTCATTGGAGTTCTAATTTTTGCTGCCAAAAACACATCGTTGTCTCGCATTGCTCTATCAAGCGATGGTCTAAGAAGCCAGCCTGTTAGAAAACTTATAAAACGTGAGTAAGCCAGAGATCTCACCAAGGAAGGGTCTCAGGCGTAGGTTTAAACGGGGGAAATGGGTAGTATGTACTGCGAGAATCTCCACCCTTCATATAGTAGAAAAGCATGTTTCGTTTTTGCTGAGTCCTTGAACCGAAAGGGCTGCGGGCCCTCGAAGGCGGGGGTGCACTAGCGCACCGTCAGCACGTGTCCACGTGCATGCGTGCGCGCGTGATGTTGCATGGGAAGCGGCTGCAAGGCTCAGCGGGAAGTGAGTTGGTGGCTCAGGAGGGTACGGGGCTGCTTCAGAGGTGTTACATCAGATGCTCAACTCCCGTGCCATGCATTATTGTTGCATTTTTTAAAATAACCGCTGCCTCCGTCACCAATTTGCTTCCTACACATTTCCTACGCATTTATTTCACTCTAAATTGTCAAAAGGGCCAGACTCGTGATCAACACCCCATGGCCTCGACAACCCTAGTCACCCGTACCTGCTGTGACCTACCGTAATCAGCCGAAATTTTAAAAGCGAATGTCAGATTCATAATCGGCATCCCAAATAACCCTCCTAGGAGAAGTCTGGGCAAAACAGGTGATTATGACCTCGACAGCCTTAGTCATCCGAACCTGCTGTAACCCGTACTTGCTGTGAGGTCACTGTTTAACATTCGCTGAAAAACACAAAACGTTGTATAATTCAGAAACTCGGAAAAGTGAGTGAGTTTTTCACAGCTCATAGTAAACCCTTATTTGACAATTTAGAGAGGAATAGATGTGTAGGAGATGTGTAGGAAGTAAGCTAATTTAAACTACCATCAAGGCACTATTGTATTTTAATGACTCCAGAGGTCGAGGAGAGGTTGAAAAAAAATTTTTGGTCCAAACCTCCCCGAGGGGAGTTATTTGGGGTGCTGATCACGAATCTGACATCCGTGTTTGAAATTTATGCTGATTACGACAGGTTACAGCAGGTACGGGTAACTAAGTAAGGCTGTCGAGGTCATGGAGTGTTAATCACGAAACTGGGGTGTTGATCACGAGTCTGGCCCTTTTGACAATTTAGAGTGAAATAAATGTGTAGGAGATCTGTAGAAAGCGAACTGGTGAGGGAGGCAGCGGTTATGAAAAAATGCAAAGACAGTGCACAGCACGGGTGTCGAATATCTGGTCTAGCACCTTCCCCACCTTCGAATGCTCGTAGCTGTTCTGTTCAAGGACTCAGCAAAAACGAAACATGTTTGTCTACTATATGAAGGGTGGTGATTCTCGTAGTACTATCCATTTCCCCCGTTCAGACCTACGCCTGACAAGGAGAGCCTCCGGAGGGGCGGTGAGCATTTGTGATGCAATTTTTACAGGATGTTTTGCAGGTTTCTTGAAATCTACTGCGTACAATTTGTACACGATTAATGCTTTTAGTATTAAAATCTAGCATTTTTGGGCTTTCATTTCAGTTGCCTCTCAATGGATCGTGTTTGCACTGTATCATAGCAGCGATACCGTAAATGCGCACAAACACATAAATTTCGCGGGATAAGTACGAATTTGGTTTGATACTGGTACTACGAGGATCTCCACCCTTCATATAGTAGATTCCTGTGATGACGCAAGCCCATAATAATAACGATTCGATATGTGCAAAAACGCTGGCGACACCGAGGACCGAACCATCAAACCCGCTCGGTGCGCCCGAGAGGTGACCTCACACCACTACGCCAATCGACCACAGCGGGCAGTGTGGCAGCAGGGCGCCATGAACTTCGCGCTCACGCATCCACACGGTTTTTTCTTCGACCACAGAAGAGCATTTCGAAAAAAGTAACTATGGTTTTGGACTCCCTACACGGGACCCTACATCCTGTAAAAATTGCATCGCAAAAGCTCACCGCCACTCCGGAGGCTCTCCTTGTGAGACCCGAGGCTCAGGTTTGTTTATGTACACCACGCCTTTATTTTAGCATCCCAACAATTAGTTCGAGTGTTTCAGCACTGCTTTCATTTCTTATTCGTATTCTTTGATGACCCATTAACGAAGTTAGGTGTAAAGCTTATATTATAGTTTCTTTCAGTATCTGTTTCCTTCGTATTCCTTTTAGCCGTCACTAAAAAGGATTACTAAATAGGTATTATTAGCAGGACCGGTTCATGTCGCGAAGACGCACCGCAGGGGTGCGGGAACATGCAGCGGGGGTGAGGGAACGTGTCGTTGCTCCTACCGTAATTGCGGCAGCCAATAATGTCATCTGCCTGTGTGGATGACTCGATGCCTGATTGGTGCCGCTGGCTGCTAGAACATTTCACAGCCCCGCCGTGCGTCTTCGCGATATGTACCGCAGAACATAATGTAACATCGAGAAACGGCTCTTCTCTAAAGTTATACGCTGGATGTAGGTGCATTGAGCGTATTATCGTTTCTTCTCTTTTACTCATATGATGTAGTTGATCTTTGTGGCAGGAATTTGCGGAAATTTTTTCCGAGCATGTGACTCTTTTCCAGCAACATCTTCGTCTTCTTCAGCATTTGTCCCGCTTAGCGGCAGGATCCGCTCTACTGGTGAGGTGACGCCACCTCGCACGATCAAATGCTTGATCGGGGTGGATACCAGCTTTCTTTAAATCCATTTGCAACATATTACGCCAGCGTTGCTTAGGCCGTCCTTTAGGCCGTTTTCCGGTAACAAGGCCAATCTTCCGAACGGTGTCATCATTCGCAGGAAGAACATGGCCATACCACCGTAGGCGAGCTTCACGTTGCTTATCGGCAATTGGAGCGACGCCAAACCTTTGACATGTGGAGACATTGCGAACATGATCCAAACGCGTGACATCAGCCGTCCATTTTCACTTCCATAACGCTGAGGCGGCTCTCAACCTTCTTTGTTGCGGGCCAGCACTCAGCACCGAATATCGCTTCAGGTCGGACGACGGTTCTGTAGATATTTAAGGTGCTCTGGTATCTTCCTGTCGCACAGGACGCCTGTCATTGAGCGCCATTTGGACCACGCTGCGCTCACGCCTGAGTTCACTTCGAACGTCAGACTACCATCAGACGCAATTGCAGATCCAAGGTAGTTGAAATGTATCGCTCGTACAAGCGCAGTGCCTCAATCTCAATGGACCCAGTTTCGTCTACATCTGTCGTCAAGTACTCGAATTTCTTGACGTTTAGTTTGAGCCCGAACGCCGCTAAGCGGCTATACCAAGCTTGCACTTGTCGCTCAAGTTCAGCCTTGTCACTAGCAGTGTCCAAGGAGTAGGCTTCTGAAGGTCTCGAGAAATGGCATCCATTACGACAATAAAAAAGAGTGGGGAAAGCGCGGAACCTTGGTGAACACCGACGGAGATTGGAAACGCCGTCGATGTGCCGGCCGGTGCTCTCAAATGACTCTTGGGACAAGAGTAAAGAAGGCGCACCCACTCAATAAGTCCTTCGAGAACACCGTGCTTTCGTAAGGCGTACCATATGACTTCACGTGGTACACGATCGAATGCTTTCTCCAAGTTGGGAAAAGCAAGATGCAGCGGTTTCTGTTTCTCTCGATGTCTTTCAACAAGAAGACGAACGGCATCAATGGTATCAATGGTGCCACAGCCGGCTACGAAGCCACACTGGTCGATGGAAAGCCGACCGATCTTACGAATACGTCCATCCACAATTCGCTCGAAGATTTTCATCATCTTTTCTTTTTTCGTCTTTCATATTTTCACTTTCATTTTCAGCGAGAGCCGTCGGATTGGACGGTAACTTGTGCAGTCCCCAAGGCTGCCCTTCTTCCAGATCGGGATCATCGTGCTTTGCTGCCAACCACCAGGTTCCTTCTTCTCCGCAACAATCTGGTCGAAAAACTTGGTCAGCCACTCAGCGTGGTGCCAGCACCTCGACTTCCACAGATCTGCCGCCAAGTCGTCTAGAGCTGTTGCTTTACCTAGCTTCATCTTCTTCAAGGCCGCTTCTGTTTCGTCCATAGTGATCTTTGGCACAAGACCGTGCGTTGGAGGAATTCGAGGGATAGGCGGATAGGCAAACTCTACTGTTGAAATTTTCTCGAAGTAGTCATTCCAACGTTCCATAACCCTTCTGCGGTTCATCAGTAGATGACCATTCTCATCGTCGATGCCAAAGAACTTCTCAATATCCTCGCTCTGGGGATGGCGTGCCTTGGCAAGCCGATAAAGTTGTTCACTATCGTTCGTCTCGAGTTTCTCGTTGAGGTAATCATAATGAGAGGCTTTTGCAACGGCAACAGCCTTCATAGCCCTCCTCTTCGCTTCTTGGTATATACGCGAATTGTCGGCTGTCTTATCGTTGAGAAGAGCGTAGTGTAGTCACCTGCGACTCACCTGCGACAACGACGACGATCTGGCGGCACCTCTACTGTCTTCTCATCGAGCTGGGTCAAAAACTCGCCCTTGGCTCGCTCGGAGCAGCCTGTCTGCGGAACGTACGAAGCCAGGGGGACGAAGGGGTAGAACGCTGGACCCCCGCTGTTCAGCAGCGACAAAGACCTTCATCCAGCGGTCATTAAAACGTTCCACGCTTGCAATTGCATCTCGGAAATGTTTGAAGACGATCACACCAACACCGCTGGTGGTTCTGGGACTGCCGTACAAAATATCCTTAATTCATGTCCCTCGACTTGCATCAGGACCACCTCGTCTCCTGTGCCGCACATAAGTCGACTCATCTTCGCTTCAGTGCTTCTACCAACTCGCACGAGCGGCCCGTCAATGTACCCACATTCAGCGTATCTACTTGGATTTTACCTACGTTGAGAGACTTTCGGACTAGCTCAATGCCCCAGTGCCGTCATCGCATTAGGGGCCCTCGCATACCTCTCACACTCATCGGGCTTGCGAGTGCGTGTCGGCTCCTGCGGACGCCGTAGCACTATCTTAATACTCACAGCGTCATCAACCATGTGGTGTGATATGGGATCTCCATAGGCCGGCCTGCACAAGGGGCTGTCGCCTGAACAATCGAGTGCCCGTGTTCAGCTCGCCTCGAAAAAGGGAACCGTTTCCCGTGGCACCACGTGGACGAACGGACATCGCCACCCTTATCCAGCAACATATAACAACAAAGAATCCTTGTATTCGTAGCATTACTAAGATGACTTTTAAACATGACTAGTGTAACAAACAGAAATTTAAATAAGAAAATGAAATATTAAATAAGAATAACAAGAAAGTATTTTGAACACAATGAACCTAGCTGACGAGTAAGATAGATTTCACTACTTATAACACTTAACTAATCCTATGGAATGTCTCAGATCTATCCTAATTGGGAGGGGCAGCGCTAACAGGGAAATGTTCCCAACTCAAGGTGAGCTTTTGCGATGCTATTTTGGCAGAATGTAGGACACTGTGAGTGGAGTCCAGAACCAAAATTGGTTTGCTGAACGCTTTTTTAAGGCCTGGAAAGGAGGCCTGAAAGGGTGCGCCAACTATCATCAACCACTACGACATCCAACGAAATGTGCCTCGGCGGTGCAGTTGGTAGGAGTGCCGCCTCAAAGGAGCACAACGGCGGGGTTTCGAGTTTGAGTCCGCGTACTACCGATATTTTTGCACCTATTAGTTTGTTGTTATTATGCCTTCTTCTGAACACAGGAGTCAATTTTAGACCATTAATGCCTACAACAAACCAATTCTGTCTATGTGCACCTTCATATGTGCAAGTTTTTCAACAATACCTATCTGCGCCACCACCATATCGTACCATATCACCAATAATACCGTAACTGCACACAAATACGCGTATCTTAGGCCTCGTGCATTGTTCCGTTCGCCGCGATGGAATTGCGGCAATGAGTTTTGCAGAGCGACGCAAAAGAATTGGACTTCTCAGTCTCGTCGCATCGCTCATCTCCGAAAGGAAAGAGATTGCGGTTGCGGATGCCATAAAAGGACCCCTCCTGGATGCTATATGTAATGAGCGTAAGCATCTATTCAGAATCAACTCTCGAGTGTCTTTAGCATGTTGTAACAGCGACAGCCGTTGTTTCATCCCACTGGCTGAAGGATATTTAAAAAAACTCTACGAATGCTGCGGGGTTCGTCCTAGTCTGATCGCCAGCCGTGTATGTCGGCTCCGGCGCCTCCCCGCCCCTGAGGAGTTCCTTCTCACTCCCCCCCCCCCCCGGTCTTACATCCGTAGCCTCTTGTTACCGTTCATATGCGCCTCTCTTGTTAATATATTGTTATGTTACCTGTGTTTTGTTATGTAAGGGCCCAACAGGCCGTGTGATCTACACGTGAATAAACCTGAGGGGACAGGTTTATTACATGGAGGTCCCGGCTAGGGTTTTTAGTCTAAACCTCAATGAACGAACTATTTTCCTTAATACCCCTTTTATGTCAGTAGATCAAAATTTCTCTACATAATTTGTTGATGCTGCAAAATCACAGTATTTCGTGCGAAATTCAAATCTGTGACATTCCCACAGTGATGTGCCAAATTGAATCTCTCTTCTCTTTCCTTCGTCCTATGCGAAGTTGAGGCGCATGAATTAGCACGAGGCCAACCAGAAATCGCATATATTCTTGCATATTTCTGAGCAACAAGTGAAATCCTGGCCAGGTTGCACCACACCTCGTGCAATAAAATTATTCAATGAATAATGATGGTATCCAATAAGCGCTGTAACGACTACGCTCTGTCCAAACATTAATGTAGAAAAACTTAAGTTTTTCAAGGAATGTCACATACCAAAAACTCATTAAAGGATAAAATAAAGGATAAAGGACGGCGTTACTCAATCCCTTCTGGGATGCGCCAGCGCATTCTACTTCTACGGGATGTCGTGGAGGCGACGTGAATGCGTATTTGGCCATACAATGACTTGCGGTGGCCAGCCGATGGACAAGTCAGCGCTTTATCCTTCCCAGACAAGTCTGTACCAATTCACCGACCCCGGAGGGATGGAAGGCTTGGTTGGCCTGGGCGGGAAATCCGAACCAGGAACCTGGTATCGGGTGCACGCGACAGTCGCGCCTCCTCCGACTGCGCTATACGCGCCCACTGCGCTATACGCGCCCACCAAAAACTCATTACCAACAAAAATGCAGCATCATCTGTTTATATCTTCATAGTGCCATAGTCCATGTTGTATTAATACCATTTTCTCTATTAATACCTTTCTATGGACACATATCGTCCATTTGGTTGCATAGGTGCGTTTCGATGAGGAGGTGGATGTTGACCACCTGATGATTACTGTGAAGAGGAAGACAACAGCGAACAACCACCGTAAGACGGCAAGCACGTTTCGATAGAAAAGGTCCTGTGAAAGAGCTCTTTTTACTTGTTTTATAGTTTGTACTAAAGCTGTTGACTAAAAGGGAAGAGAAGATCATGATAGGGCTTTTTATTTCCAGGGAAATGATGTGGTGCAGATAGGTATGTTGAAAAACTTGTACATATGAAGGTGCAAATAGACAGAACTGTTTTGTTGTAAGCATTGACGGTCTAAAATTGTCTCCAGTGATCGTGAGAAAGCGTAATAACAACAAACTAATATGAGCAGAAACATGGGCAGTACGCGGACTCGAACTCAGAACCCCACTGGCGTGCTCCTATGAGGCGGCACTCATACCAACTGCGCTGCCGAGATACATCTCGGTTGTTGTCGTAGGGGTTGATGATAGTTGCGCGCAGGCATTCAGACCTCCTTTTCAGGTCATCAAAAAAAAAGCGTTCAGCAAAAACTAACTGTGGTTCTGGATTCCGCCCACAGGGTCCTACGTCCTGTCAAAATAGCATCGCAAAGCTCACCTTGAGTTGTAAGGTTACAGTTTTGTTTAGCACCCGCGACACGACACCCCCTCTCGGAGTTCGCATGGGTACTATAGTATCATTTGGCAGTAGCGTAAGCTCTGAACGAACTCAAAGGAGAGAGTGGAGAGACAAGACACCGCACGCCCTCCTCCGACTAGGATAGATCCATTGTCCCCTATGGAAAGCATTATTAGCAACCCAAGAGTGCTTACTGAACGCTGATCTAGAATTGGTGTTTCAGGTCAAACCTAAGAGTAGTAGGGAAAGGATAAGCATGCTCCAGATAAGGAATTTGATTCTTGATTTAAGCACTCATGAAACTTGTGACCTTATACTATTCGGTAGTATGTACATCGTTTGATATACATCGTATGCGCATCGCTTTTTGCCCGACCGACGTAAGGAGGGAGCCTTCGATGAAGGCAAGGCACGCTCCTTTCCACCCCAAGAGGTCGACTTGGGGTGGAAAGGAGCGCAGATTCTGAGGAACTCCTCGAGTCAATTTTAGCCAGGCTTGCGTGCAGGCCAAACAAGGCTTTTTTTATTCATACTATGATAGCGTCAGACATATCTGGGAAGGGGAACACACTGAAATGCTCACCAACTAGCCGTTCGCAGGACATTTTTACATAGAACATGGGTTGAAATTGCTCTTCCGATGTTGTTTAGAAGAAGAATGCGTGGTGTGTCCCATAAAGGAAGGGTCCACGTCCATTTTATCCTTTATTCTTCAAAGAAAAACATTGCATCTGCGCTCTAAACTCGTCACCCTAGTTGTAATCCTATTTTCTGTAGCGGTGTCGAACCCTTTTGCTCGTCTCCTTTTTCTAAACGACTTGAATGTGTCCGAATCTCAAACTCGTGCGTCTTCCTCTTTAAGCTGCACGCTAATGTAACTAATACTTCTTGCGCGTTAAATAATGGGAAAAACGCTGTAACGGTTTCCACGGCGGTTACCTGCTGGTCCTCTGGACTCAAAGTATTCCAGAGTTTTGGAAGATTTTTCGACTGAAATGTCCAACCATGAGTTGTGAAGTAGTGAAGTGCTTCGACCATGCGCCAAACCCTCCCATACAACCGAACATTTCTGAAGAAAATCGAAACATAATATGAGCATAATCAGCGAAATAGGTCTCTGCAGGCTAAACAAACTTCTTTTTTCGTCCCATCAATCCATTCAGGAAGTCCAATGTGCTAGCAGGGATATGGTGCTTTATGTAGTAATTGAACTCAAACATTTTTCGACTCGTATGAAATCTTGTCGATGGAATTGCAAAGCATTGCTCCATAGGATACTGCAAAATAGCTAACAATTACACACTGCTGAAGAATGGGAATTTAATGGTGTTGCAGTTGTTTACCTCGTGGTAAAACTGCTCCAGGAAGTTTACCACTTTCTCCCATTTTAAAGGATTCAGGTCGCCTGATGCACAGTGCATCACAGGTATCGTCTCGTACCTGAAAAGTAAAAATTCTGCCGCACTAGATTACTACGAATGAGGACGCTAATGAGGAAGAAAACTTCAGACATTTGGTTATAATCTATGCTTCACCTTCAGTAAAAATATCGAACCAATTTTATTTATAGATTCGAAGAATGCATTATCTTAAACACGCCCACCCAAAGATTGGGAAGGCGTTGAAACGTAAGCCCAAACAACGTCTGATAACAATTCTGGCTAGCTGCTTTAAGAAGATGTCGGCTTTGTATGAGCGCTTCTGCCAAAGTTCACAAAAACAACATTTAAATGGATACTCAAACCGATCTTCTGTGAATGCTACTCCGACATTTTAGTTGACTTGGGGGCAAAATATTTTTTGACATAAAAATTAAGAAGGTATCGCACAATTGGGCCACTTACATGTTGGTCGCACGATGAGCTGCCGCTACAATAATCATGTTGGCGACGACATCGACAGGAATGATATCTGCCTTCGAACTCCCACTTCCACACATATTCGTTAGCACACCTTTGCCGACCTGGAAAGGCATAAGTCAAGCGAGCGTCATACCAAATCCCTTTGAGTTGGAAGTGTTAGAACGAGGGAGGGAATTTCTATTGGCTCCAATTTGGAGTTTCTCGATGAAACGCTCGAGCATGTGCGATCTTACAGCAGCGAAAATGCCGGTAGGTCCATTGATGTTATCGGTCCAACCAGGTAGGGGATCCTTCCACATAGCGCCCACAATCGATGGTCGGATTATGATGACTGGAAGCTGCTTGGCGTCCTCAACAAGTTGTGTCTGAAAAAATCCCGGCATTGACAGTCGTTGCTTTAACAAGGGTACAGTTGAGTCGTTTTGTGCAAACTTCCAGGATGGTTAATGTGTTTTCTCCGCAGCTACTGCTTACCAGACTCAACGTCTCCGCAGTTCTCGACATTTAAATGCAGCTTGTCGCAAATCTACTCGATATCCGGTGTTCTAATGTTGTTAAATCCTGTTATGTTTGACATATCTGTAAGAGGAAGGCTCGAGCTTCGGGACTCTGTCGCTAAATCACATGTTATTAGGTTGTCCGGAAAATTCTCAGCGTTTTGAGTGCTTCACTTTGAATTACCATTACTTTTCTCATCGGATTTAGTCGAAACAAGCACGTTTCGAATCAGCACACTTTTAGCAACGGGCTATCAGTCGACTTATTCCATCAGCGAAAAAATTAGGTGGTCCAGATTCGACAAAATCCACGAGAGCTGTTTTTGCTTGGTCCTGATTGGTGAAGGTTTTACCAGCGAGAAACTTCTGAAAGTGTTTGTGTTGTAGTCCTCGAGTGCGATTAGATATTTATTAGGAATCAACAGAACAGAATACAGCAGTAGCGAAGTCGACCACCGAAAGCGCAGAACTAAACTGAGCGAAGGCGGTGGCCTTTTATAGTGCTCGGTGGCTGGAGGTTCACCAATCACGCCACCAATATCACGCCACCGTTCATCACGTGCACATAGGACGGTCAACTAGATCAAATTCAACATGAACTCGAACTGACACCTCCTTCCCTAAGTGTAAGTCTTCTTCTTCGGGTTGACGACGAGGCGCTTCGGGGCTCTACGGCTACGTGAAGAGCGTCGCGTTGTCGTGCTGGAGGCTGACGGTGGGAGAGAGTCCTGTGCTGGCACGCCGGTGGCTGTCGGTGAAGGCGAATTCTGCAGTGTGGAGTTGTCGGAGCTAAATAGCGGCAATTCAAAGACGTCGAGCATGTAGTTGAGTATCGTCGAGTCGAATCTGGATCGCAGTTGATTGATAAAGCGAGTCCATCGCAAACCTTCGCAGCGAATAACGTAGGTACAGCTTTCGGTCCTCCGAACGACGATACCGGGTATCCAGGTCGTTTTCTGCCCCCGGTAGTCCTTCACATAGACTGCATCGCTAACGTTAAATTGACGACGGCGAGCTCCGTGGGGTTGGTTGAACTGCTTTTCCATCCTCACAGCACGAGTTCCCGTATGGCTTTCTTTTGACGGCCTGAGTAGGTCTAGTGTTGTGCGCATCTGGCGTCCGAAAAAATTCTCAGCAGGTGTACGGTGGTTGGGCCCAGATGGGCACGGTGTCGATCGATAAGCCATGAGGAAGGTCTGAAGGGCGTCCAATTGTTCCGCTTGTCTGTTGCTTTGTGGGTGGAATGGCGGTGAGAAGACATGTGTGATCCCACTAGACTTGCAGAAGTCCTTGAGGGATGATGATGTGAACTGCGTTCCGTTGCCGGTGACAAGCGTTTGCGGGTTTCCGAATTGCGCGAAGATCTTCTTCATTACATCGATGGTAGCAGAAGTTGTAATGGAGTTCATCTGGAAGATCTCGGGCCATTTTGAGTAAGCATCCACGAGGCGCAGTAGAATTCCCCGTCGAGAGGTACTGCAAAACCAACATGCACTCATGTCCATGGTTCTGTCGGTTTCGGCAGTGAGTGAAGTTCGGCTTTGACAGGATTCTTCGCATTAGCTGTACAACTGGTGCACTCAGTTGTGAGGCGTTCGACGTCGGCGTCTAGTGATGGCCAGTAGACGAAGCTGCGCGGCAACATCTTCATCCTTGTTTGTCCTGGGTGGACCTTATGAAGTGTCAAAAGCACACGGCGTCGAAGTGCTGCCGGAATTACAACACGGTTTGCAACCAGCAGAGAACCGTTGGTAGTAGAGAGTGAGTCTTGTAATACGGCCACAGTGGTGAGTTGCGGTCTACTTTTGGCCATCGTCCTGACTTCATGATGTCCGCGACTTGGTTTAGCTCTTTGTTTTTAGCTGTGATGATGCTAATGAGTTTGGAAGAAACCGGAAGATTTCGGCAGTTGTCCATGTGTTCTGCAGTAACTTCGGCTTCTATGGTGGCAACGACGATGCCTTCTGGTTCCGACTGTTGTGAAGCGATGAGGCGGGATAAGGCGTCGGCTTGCCCGAAGCCTTTTGTATTCACGTACTCAACAGTGAAATCGTAGTTGAGCAGCGTTGCAGCTCAGCGTTGCAGACGGTTGGCACTGTAGATTGGCACTCCTTTCTTGTTCCCGAATATGGAGATTAGCCACTTGTGGTCCGTTCTTAACATGAAATTACGTCCATGTGTGAAGCGGTGGAATTTCTGGACCGCAAAAATGAGAGCGAGAGCTTCTTTTTCGATTTGACTGTAGTTTTTCTGAACTGCAGTCGGAGCTGGGCTTGCGTGATAGACGGCATTTTCGATTCCATTTGGATAGTGATGTGAAAGAACTGCTCCCGCAGTTCGAAGCATCTGCCACGACAACGATGGGTAGACTGGGGTCGAAATGCGTCAAGAGTAAATCTGACTTTAAAGAGGCTTTGATAGAGTCGAATAAGGCCCGACAGTCAGGCGTCCATGGGAGTGTAGCGTCCTTCCTCATAAGCGCATATAGTGGTGAACGAATGATCTGCAGGTTCATGACAAATGTTCCATAAAAGTTCACCATGCCGAGAAAAGCTCGAAGTTGGTCTTTCGGCGCTGGCATTCGATTTATGGCGTCAGCTTTCGCTGGATCTGGTCGGCGTCCGTCAGCACTGATAATAAATCCGAGGTAGTTGATCTGTGTTTGCAGAAATGAGCCCTTATCCAGGCGAACACGGAACCCATAGTCCCGAATTCTCTCGAAAACTGCCTTGATGTGGGAGTCGTGCTCATCAAGAGTCCTGCCGGTGATAATGATGTCATCTAGATAGACAGCGGTGGCCTCAGTTCCAGCGACAAGAGCATCCATAACTTGTTGGAAGATGCCGGGTGCCGCCTTAACTCCGAAGGGTAAGCGATTGAAGCAGTACAGTCTTGTGTGTATTGCTGGTTAGCAACGGTCGTAACTTTCTTCCAGCTCCAAGTGAAGGTAGGCTTCGGCAAGATCAAGAGAGAAGTATCGCCCTCCATTGAGTTTGGTGAAGATATCGTCAGGTGTCGGAAGTGGGTGCCGGTGTTGCTCAAGAGCGTCGTTCAGGCCCGTAGAGTATTCCGCGCAAATTCGTCTCGAGCCACTCTTCTTCTGAACAGCGACAACCGGGGCGACCCACTCGGAGTGGTCGATGGGAGAGAGGGCATCGGTAGCCAAAAGTCGGTCTATTTCTTGTGATACGCGATTCAGCTTAGAATACCGAGCAGGTCGTGCCTTTCGGAAGACAGGTTGGGCATCCGGTTTGAGTTTGCCATCGCCTTGGTACAGTGTTCCAGACCAGGAGAGAACGCTGCCGGGAACCGTTGCTGTAGAGTCGAATTGAGCGTCGAGCGTCGCTTCTCAACAGTTGCAGTAGACACGCTGCAAATGTTGCTCTTGGATAGGCGTTGGAAGAGCTGCTCGTCCTGGGAAATCCAGTTGAGTCCCAGTAGTGACGTCGTATCGGCCGCGTATCGGATTCCATTTCCCTGGCGTCCATCCACGTCGAAGTCGCATTTGAATTGTCCGAATATTTTGATATCCTTGTTGTTCGCAGTTTTGAGCTTGACGGAAGATGGTGACAGGTGTGGTCTCCCAATGTTGCTACAGTCTCGAAGACTTGGCAAGGTGACATCGGCTCCCGTGTCTAGTCGCGTTCGTACGATGGATCCATTAATCCGTACGCGGCGATAGATGCGATTTACCGGTACGGTATTGTTGATTGTGGTGACGACAATGTTGTTCCTCTTTTTAGGCCTGGTTGTCTTATTCGACCTCCTCCTTTTTGTGGGAAATTCTTGCAAAATCCTTCCTTATGGCCAGCAGTGTTGCTGTCGTGACACAATTTGCTAACGAAGTCGCAGTCCAGTGCCACTTTCGCATGGTAGCACGAAGATGGTGGATCGTGCTGTCGAATCCTCCTCTTCGTAACAGCGTGTACTGCAGGAGGGAAGGGCTGCGTTGATGCTCTCAGGAGTTTGGCGTCCTTCCGGATGTCCACGAACTACTGGATCTCGACGTTGAGTTCCTTTAGCATGGTCAGCGGATTTTCCTCCATTCCCCGTAGGGCTCGAGGTTTGAATGTCCGCACCCTGAGAATCGACAAGACCGCAGATCCATACAAGACATTTGAACTGCTTGGAGGTAACGTTGTTGAACTCCGCCATTTCGTGCCTTCGGTTGACCAGTCCAGTGTAGGCGGTGATAGTCTCGCGTTGCGCTGCGTCCTCACAAGGAAAGGTTCCCACTCATGGTGAACTTTTGCGATGCTACTTTGGCAGAATGTACGGACCTGTGAGCGGAGTCCAGAACCACAGTTAGTTTTTGCTGATCGCTTCTTTAAAGACCTGTGAAGGACGCCTGAAAGCGTGCGCGCAACTATCATCAACTTTATGGAGACCGCACGCGATGTGCCTCGGCGGCGCAGTCGGCAACATTACCGCCTCATAGGAGCACACCGGCGGGCTTTTCAGTTCGAGTCCGAGTGCTGCCGTTATTCTTGCACGTATAAGTTGGTTGTTATTACACTTTTTTATGATCACAGGAGTCAATTTTAGACCACCAATGCCTACAACAAACCAAGGCTCTCTATTTACATCTTCATGTTACGTCGATGTTCACCCAGGACCCTTTTCTACACCCACAGATTACGCGTTCAACGAAGAAGAAGTGGTCATTCCTTGCCAGGAAGAAGATTGTTCCTCACTCGCTTTTGTAAGATGCTGCTGGTGTGACAAGCGCCTGTGTTTTACTTGTTCCATAGTTTTGTACCATAGCTGTTGACTGGAAGAGAAATAATAAAGATAAGACTTTCAATTCAATGATGTATAAGACTTTTTATTTGCAGAGAAGTGATATAGTGCAGATATGCATAGTTGAAAAACTAGCACATATAAAGGCGCATATAGGGATTCTTGGTTTGTTGTAAGCATTGGTGGTCTAAAATTAAGATCATAAGAAAGTGTAACCACAACAAACTAATATGTGCAAAAATAATGCCAGCACCCGGACTCGAACTGAAAGCTCCGCCGGTGTGCTCCTATGAGTCAACAGTGTTATCGGGCACATCTCGTTGGGTGTCCTAGGGGTTGATAATAGTTGCGCGCACGCAATCAGACCTCCTTTTCAGGTCTTTAAAGAAGCGTTCAGCAAAAACTGGCTGTAGTTCTGGACTCCACTCACAGGGCCCTAAATCTTTCCAAATTGGCATCGCAAAAGCTCATGAGTTGGGAACCTTTCCTTGCCAGATAGGTATAGCGACGAGCGAATACTGTATAGCGACGAGCGAATACTGAAGTACTGTGTCCGAAGAGGTCCTTCTGGATTCTGGCGGTGTCGGCGAGGGATACGTCGGCGGTCCTCCTCGGCAGAATGCGGTTGGTGAAGCGAGTTTACGCTGGCGGCATCAAGTTTGGAGACGATCAGCCGAGCTTTAGCAGCATCGTCCAGTGTTGACTCACCGTCCTTAGAGATGACGTCCTCGTAACGGTTGTACCATATGTCGAAGGTGCAGCCGTTGTCGGGGTCGCAGCTGAATTCCGGAAGTCGCGAAGACAATGAGTTGGTGACGAACTCGGACGTCGCCTGGAGTGATGTTCATGGAGGTGAACATGCGCTCCATCTGCTGCATGATGGCTTGAAGCGTCTTCTGCTGGCGCTCCTCGGTCTGCTCCATTACAGCGGTGAGAATACATCGTAGAGCCTCAGAGTCCATCTTAGGTCCACACATCGAGTCCTCGAGTATGTTGTAGTCCTCGAGTGCGATTATATCTTTATTAGGAATCAACAGAACAGAATACAGCAGTAGCGAAGTCGACCACCGAAAGCGCAGAACTAAATTGAGCGAAGAGGGTGGTCTTTAATAGTGCGCGCTGGCACGAGGTTCTAGGTCAATCACGCCACCAATACCAATACGATCAACTAGATCAAATTAAACATGAACTAGAACATGAACTATCCTATAACAGTTTGAAAGGGTGGTGGCCGGTTGGAGAGAGGTCTGGAGAATATGGTGGGTGAGGCAGAACTTCAACCCTTAATTCTTTCAATTTTCCAATAATTATTTGTGAAACGTGTGGGCGAGCGTTATCGTGCAAAAGAATCGAACAGTGCTGACTGAAGTTGACGCAATTTTCAGCACAATTCGTCGATTTCCTTACAGTAGGACCCTGCTGTGATCGTTTGACCTGATGCCAAAAAGTTGTAATGGATCACACCAGCCGCCGACCACAGTGGTCATTACCTTTTTTTCATGGAGGTATGGTGAGGTTTGCCTTTGGAAAATGCCTAGGGTGTTCGTCGGCGT
The DNA here is from genome assembly GCA_947359475.1 of Heligmosomoides polygyrus bakeri. Taxonomy (NCBI): domain Eukaryota; kingdom Metazoa; phylum Nematoda; class Chromadorea; order Rhabditida; family Heligmosomidae; genus Heligmosomoides; species Heligmosomoides polygyrus. Next base: position 25,633,524 of record OX375870.1, read on the forward strand.
CCAACCACTGTCCGGAACGTTTCCTGTTACCATACAGAATGCAATTTTCATCACAAGGAAGATGATTCTATCCAAAAATGGGTCAGTTTTGTTAAGTAAAAGTAGAGAAGAACAAATCTCGAAACGGGACAATTTCTCCTGCTCACTCAACTTGTGGTGCACCCACTTTTCGATCTTTTTTATTTTACCAAGGCGTTTCAAAGCATCCGCAGCAGCAGTTTTACTGACGTCTAGCTCTTCCGCGATCCCGCTAACTGTTTGGGATGGTGCAGCTTTCACCAATTCCTTCAATTCGTCGTCCAGGATTGCTCTAGGTCGCCCGCTACGGGTGTCATATTCGAAGCTGCAATCTCTGGTCCGAAATTTACTGAACCACTGGCGCACAGTGCTTTCTCCAACACTACTAGACCCCCACACTTGATTGATCTGTCGAGCTGTCTCAGCTGCGGATTGTCCAATTTGAAGTTGAAATAAAATGTCGTTCGGAATTGCTCCTTCGACATACTTCAATAAGCTCTTCAAAAGCATAAATATAAAAGAACGTTGAGACATAAATTATTTATTCAGATATAGCAAAAAATTCTGCCCAGAAAGTTGTATTAATACGCAACGCAGGTTGAATTTTTATTTACTTAATAATAGACGAATGAAAAATAGTAACACAATGAACTTCCGGACAACCTAATACATCAGACTTTCTAACCTGTAGGATTCGCAAGGCAAGGCGCTCAACTTCATTCAATTCCTTCCCTTAATTTAGCAGTGCCGTAGCTAACTTTGTTTCCGGTTGTTTTATTGTGCATATTTATTCTGGAGAGTCCACAAATTTCGACTGCTCTGTCTTCTGCTCTACGCATCACAAAAAAGCCCTTCACCGTCGCATTTCTAAGTACCGCTTTCCTATTACAGCGCCCATATTTTGATTTAATTTTGGCACTTCCTTTCCTTTCCAAAACTCTAGCAGTAAAACGCTAAGAGCCAAACGTTTGAATTTCGTTTGTCACAAAAATAGGCTCGAAATCTAATGCGTTTATGGAGCAGTTTTTAAAAATTACATGATTAATTCAGGACGATAGTACGAAGATTGCCGATCTAGTCAGAGAGACAAGAACATCGATAAAAACGGAGCAGTCATAACATCAAAACAACGGAAATCTTCGCTGAGATCTAATGAATGCAAGAGTTCGCAGAACTGTAGCTATAAAGGCGTTACACATTGCCATCCCATTACAACACCTCCGGATAAGACGCTAATCCCGATATAACGTAGCTGTTTTCGAGAATCCAGCGGCTTACATGACTCCTGTTATAACGCAACCAGGGCTCAATTCCGGTCCCAGACAGAAAATTAAGACGAGCAAGATGCTGACTGCGTTTCTGATCAGATCTATCCTTCTACTCCTTCGTGGTCACAAGCGGCCCTCGTGCGAAAACGTTTTTCGCGCGTGCACGTCCACAAAGGTGTTCAGAGTCGGCAATATGCTGAGCACGGTGTAGGATGATCTCCAGTCATTAGCTTGAAGATTTCCTCTATGAACAGATGATGTTGGTTTAAATTTAGATTACTCAATAGAATTTTTTTCGCGCTTGTTTCAAGTCTAGAGCAGCTTGTACAGAGACTAGATGATGTTACAGAACGATATGCTGTGATCAAAATATACAAATACAAAACATACAAAATATACAAATGTGCCAACAAACAGTGCTGTTGGTGTAACGGACCAACATCCTGTTCGGAAAGCAGAGGATTCGGGTTAGAGCCCGCCTGGAGCAGAGATTTTGATCACAACATATCGTTCTGTAACACCATCTAGTCTCTGTACAGACCTCTCTGGACTTAAAATAAAAGCGAAAATTTTTCTATTGAGTAATCTAAATTAGAACCAACATCATCTGTTGCTCCTCGAACATCACGATATCACGAGCGAGTGCACAGAGGCCACTGTAACGATGACATGGCCGATGCTGCATGCAACCGTACAGCGTTGGTGGTTCAGTGGGCTAATATCCTATCCGGAGCGCGGAGTGTGCGAGTTGGAGTCCCACCCAGTGCAAGAGCTTTGATTGCAGCAAAACGTCCTGTAACATCAGGCTACTCAGTTTTTCTGCTGATCATGTCTGAATTACTACTGGAGTTCATTACAACTCACACGTATGTGTCATGTTGGCGCTTATTAAAGAGAGAACCTTTGAAGACAGGGACATCACTGACAATCTGTAGTTATTCTAGTCCTCACACTGTTTTTACGGTCGCATATTTCATTGCAATTTAGGCATAGGCAAATGGACCTATATGCGTGCGTTAGTTGAAATGAACACTACAGTATTCAATTCTTGTAATTCCCTCAATCCCTGAAAGTTGCCTCCTGAATTAAGAAGGTTCAAAACAATTTTACTCGGAAATTGCTGATTCGGATGGGAGGCTTCCTATACTCTAACATCCCTAACGCAGGGTTCAGAAATATATATTTGGGTCTTCCAGCCCTCGTATTACATCGCAAAGTATTTGATGTTTGTCTCGTTCACAAAGTTTGCAGCAACCTAGTTGGCTGTGATTATGAAATTATATAGTATACGAGGGAAGGATAATAGTTTGATTTCTTCACGAACTAGAGGTGGTATATAGTATAATGCAAATAGCAGAACATCAGTTCGTGCTTTCTTCCTTACGCTCGGTCAAGCAGGTAGCGCTTTCATACGGCTTACGAAGAGCTTTTCAAAAGCTTACTCTATGCCTCAGTTCATGCGTTGTGCATCAAAAATTTTACATAAGTTTGGCGGACTCGGTGACACCCAGTTTTTGTGTGATCGTGCTATTTTAGTGATGTTCGTTGCTTCTTTGCTTGTATTGATCTATAGTTCTATCTGCGTCTGCCTTTTAAACGTAATAAACGTAAACACCAACATAAACACTGAAAGCGATTTCAGGAAAATCTGTGCATAAAATGGTGCATAAAGGTCAGTTCTGGTTAGGACGCAGCTTCCTTATAACGCGGCTTTCTCCGGTTTGCTTCAAACGCGTTAAAACGGTAGGGTTGCATTGTGCAGATGTAGCAACTTATCAATTAGGGTCGGAAGTTCAGCAAGTGAAGGCTGATAAGGAGGAGATGGGTTCTGTTGTTAACAGTTATAAGAAGAACAGCGTTTCGAGAATGAAAAGTCTCACCTCAGCCAGTGCCTTTGTGAGAGTGTAGGTGTTTGGCCGGCTTCCGAGAAGTTTAGGGGTGATCTAAATGATAGAAGGAATTAACGGGAAAGCATGTGGATTGTACAGATCAACTGTTACTCTCATTCCTCAAGATCATTGTCGAACTCTGAGGTTTCTCATTTCCAATCTGCATGTTTTGGAAATTGTTATCATGTGTATGGCGATTTCATATTTGGCAACGGAACACCTCGGAATTTGATATCCTTCCTAGGCTGTCCAATGACTGCCGCAGATTTCCGAAGATAATTCTTTCCACAATCCCTCGTCCTTCTCCTATAAATCTTCTCACCTCACGCCATTTTGTTGTCCTTTGGTAATGGCTAGCAGTGCAATAGCTTCCTCTGACTGTTGTTTCCCAAACAGACTCAACATGATATGACCCCTACGGAGTCGCCACTTAAGCTGGTGCGGGCCTACACCGGGAGATCCTTGTAGAAGCCTTGCTAGAGCCACTGCGCAGCAACAGTGGAATCGGTTGCCCGGTACTTATTCCAAATTAGACCGTGTTTTGGAAATATTTTTTGCAACATCAGCGCTCGAGAATGGTGCAAATTTACTAGATGACCACTGTAAAGGTGGTCTGCGTCAAATGATTACAAGTTGGGGACCACACCGAAGACCACGAATTTTCACAAATTTCCGTTACCAGTGAAATCATGTCGTTGTCCATCCACTCAATCGCTTCCATTAGTTTCAGTGGTGCCACTGGAGGATCGTACACCTAAAGTTTATTAGATCACAGGAATGGTATTAAAGTGGTGCAGATTTCAGATTGAATTTTTCTCCGCACTCCACCTTTTCCTCCGTCTCGGCTCTGTCGCAATTTGCATACGCTGTTGAAACATGTACAAGTGCCTGAAAGTATGCCAACTCAGTTCTTTCCCGTTCTGCACACATGACTATAAGTCTGAGTGAAGTGAAGCGCTTCGCTTAGCTTCTAACGCTTCCTCATGTGATCATGATTGGCAAGTTAAGGTTTAATCTAGCCCGATAATAAGTGTGAAGCCGAATGATAGGTCGCTCTATCTATTCCAGACGATTAGGGTGGGGTCAACGAGCAAGGGTTGCTCGCCGTAAAGAGCCGTGATAAGGAAGGAAGCCGACTAACAACGTGTTTTCCCTGTCAATATTACAAGGAGCAAAAGTTCAATTACTGTGTTCTGTGCACGATAGGGAGTTCTATTCGGTAGAAGGAACCCTGGGCTGTACTCGAGATGACGGATTGCTTATTTGAGGCTTTATCGTGGTCATGGAATGTTATGGTCAACTAGGCACAACAGAACCCGTAACAAGGTGAGGTTTCTCAGGAAGAAACATATAAAAATGACGAAATTGCGAAGTGATTGTGTGTGATACTGCTTTCTAAAGACACCGTCTAGAAACACGTTGGGCAAGGACAAGTTATGTAGCCTTTTTGAAGTACCAACGAGCTCAACGTTCATGGATTTTTAGGTATAGAAGCCAAGTCAAGTTCCGTGGAATTGATTGAATTCTTGCTTTCAGCGCCACATCAACAGGAGAGTAATTTTCCGCCTGTGCGCCTTATTTCTGCAGAAGTTAACTATAAGAATGCCGAACTTTTTCGTTTATGGACTCCTCATCCTTTCCTGAATTTTAGTTCGAAAATTTTAAGAAGCATACGAATTTCAGTCTGATTTTGCTAGTGGCAATAAACTGACTTCACTGCTTTCATATCATATAGCACATGTGTAGCAGGATGGGTTAGGTGAGCGGGGTTGAGGCCTTGAATTTTGGAGACTAACTGATATCAGAAAGGTATCGAACAAAAACGGCGATTCCAAGATGATATAACAGAGTTCATCACCTGACAACCATTCTATGTACGGCCAAAACAGAAGCCTTCAAAATAAAATACGTGACTGCACGATGATCGAAGTGAGAGCCACTTACTATTAATTTCTTCATCTTGTGACACAAAGCGACGAGTCTTGTGGTGCCAACGACATTCATCTCGACAGCATCTCGGAGTTGTTCGTCAAACTTCACAGTTGCCGCACTGTGAATAACGATGCTTACCTGAAGAAGAACTTCAGCTGAAAACAGGTGGAAATCATTGCTTTATGGTGATCAGCGTCAATTTCTAGCTGTTGGTACAGCTTCAAAGTAATGTACATTCAGAGTGAACGAGTATTCTTCCAGTTGCAGAGAACCGCATACCAACTGTTATGTAGCATATGCTTAGTGCTATACTCCTTGTGAGTATCGTAGTTGTAGCTACTCTTATTGGAAAATAGTGCGTTCCCACGTAAAGCTACCGAAATTCTTTCTCTGGTCCGCGGTGGAGCGCTCCAATTCCGATGTTTCTAAATATCTGAAGATTGGTTGTGGACGTTCGAGTATTATGGTATCGTGTTGGGCAATCCAGAGTCTTCTCACTAGTGAGCATTAGATGAATGGATCTGAACTACAACAGAAGAACGCTATTAATTTTTTGATCATACGCGATGCAGTATAGTTGTGTTCAAATGACCTATTCGAGTAGGCATTCCAATGATTTTCATCCGATTTTGTATATTTGAATTCGAATAATCAAAAATTGCGTTTTTCGAATTCGAATTGGAATGTTCGAAATTTGTGAGCATTCGAAACCATTCGACTATTCAAAAACAAATTTCGAGAGCACAACTATACGATGAAGCAACAAGCTGGAAAAGCCGTGCGCATAATCTATTATTATGAAGCATGTAGTTTCTAGAAAACTACAGGGAAAGCTCTTCAAGTCTACAAGTGAGACGAATACTCAGCTATGAGGAGAAGAGAGTAGAAAGAAAATTTTTTGAGCGCAGTGGCAGCGCGTCTCTCAGGTTGTGTTTCACCCACCGTTCCATTTGATAAAAATCCACTCCAAGCCAAGCTATCCCAGAATAGTCAGAATAATAATGCGTTTAACACTACCTCTGGAGATCATGATGACGTGCAAACAATGGCTACGCTGCTCATCTTACACGATTTCCCAAAATGTCTTCCCTCACACCATAGCTTTTTGTGTAAAAAGAGTGAAAATCAGTAAAGATGTTTGCACGATGGGCACAAAAAGTTAACCTTGTATTTTTTAGACCCAATCGCGCTGTTTAAAGGCAAAATGATAATTCGTTAAAGCGAGTGTTCTAACAGCAAAAAGAAGAGGACATGGTAGCGGTTCTCCGCCCATCTGTCAAACATCGTACCTGCAAACGACGAGCTGCGAAATTCCTGCATATTGAGATTTTTGGTCTTCGTTGACTCACCATTTTAGAGAAAAAGCTTTGCTCTATACAGCGTGGAGAAATTATTGTCCGATATCTTCTTTGGATCAAATGAGGAAAAAAATTTCGTAAGAGGCGCTGTGACGTGGGTTGTAAAGCTACTCACACGAGCGGAAGGCTCTTATCAATCCAGGAGTGGCTCCTTATGAATAATATATCACTCCACCATATTCTACAAACTAGGCATCCCTAGCATTCTTATACGACTAACAAGGAGAGCCTCCAAAGTGGCGGTGAGCTTTTGCGGTGGAATTTTTACAGGATGTAGGGCAGCGTGTGGGGAGTCCAAAACCATAGTTACTTTTTCCGGAATGCTCTTCCGTGGTCGAAAAAAGCGTCTGAACGCGTGAGCGCGAAGTTCATGACGCCCTGCCTGCCACCAATGCCAGCATGGTGGATGGCGTAGTGATAGTGCTGTAGCTTCACAGGAGCAAGGTCATGGGTTCTATTCCCTCTTGTACTAGTGTTTTTGCATTTTGCGATTTATTGTTAGTGGGACGCTTTATCCCTATGTTCAACATACTCTTTGAAAGTGGAAAGGTAAGAATTTTTGAATTCAAGGCTAAGCAAGTAAAAAACTGATGCCGGATTCGCGATTAGCACCCCAAGTAACCCCCATGCACAAAGTTTGGGCGAAATTGGTGCATCCGACCTCACCACCCTCACTTACTCACATCTCCAACCTGTCATAAGAAAACGAGAGATCCAGAAACCGATGTCAGATTCATGATCAGCACTCCGAGTAACATCCATAACCGAAGTATGAATAATATTTTTTTCGACCTCGCTAGTGTAGTGCATGGGACCCTTCCGATATTCGAACAGTCGCTGTTTCAAGATGACAATGTGTTGTAGATAACAAATTCTAATATTTTCCTTAGATGGATGAAGTCAAAAATGTGGTAACCAACTGGCAAGAATGGCTAATGATGTACCGACTTTCTTCAAGAATGGTGGAAGAATGCAAAAAGACATGTAAGCGAAATACACTGCTCACAACCTGAACATCTACGCTTCTATCTACCACCCTTTCAAAAAAAAAGACATAGTAGCACCGATGTTTTACTTTCTGGGTAGCCCTCCATCGCTTAACGTATTCAATTGGTTTCCACCTCAAATGGCTTCACACCTCAATGACCGCCCTTGTTTAACCATGAAGACCGAGGTGCAAAGCCCGCTCTAGGCCCAGGCTCGAGTGAGGGTGATGAGGTCAGATGCACCAATATCGAACAAAACTGTGAGTGGGGGTTATTTGGGGTGCTGATCACCAATCTGGCATTAGTTTTTTACTTACTTATCCAAGAAGTCAAAAATTCTCACCTTTCCACTTTCAAAGTGCTCGATGAACGTAAACGACATTTGTTGCCATGTTTGTTCAAAATGTGTTGGAAATGGGGTAAAGGGTCTCACTGACGACAAAATGCAGAAACACCAGTACAAGGGGGAATCGAACACACGACCTTGCTCCTGTGAAGTTAGCACTATCACTACGCCAACCACCGCACTGGCCTGGGTGGCAGGCAGGGCGCCATTAACTTCGCGCTCACGCGTCCAGATGCTTTTTTCGACCACAGAAGAGCATTCCGAAAAAAGTACCATGGTTTTGGACTCCCCACACGGGGCCCCACATCCTGTAAAAATTCCACCGCAAAAGCTCACCGCCACTTTAGAGGCTCTCCTTGTAAGTTTTTGTTGCAGGACTTATAGTTCACCCTGTACACACCAACCAGGTTCTTAGTAAATGTTGTTCGTATCTGTGCGCAAACGGAAAAAAAGAAACGGATAGACGGGAATGATCTGGTAAGGCGTCTGTAATCATGATAATGCTTGGCTTCATGGAGTGCGGGCCATTCATCAGTGGGAACCTAATTTCTGCTGTATAGGTCAGATTTGTTACGGCTCAGCTGGTATCAAGACCCTTTTATCACCTTGGTACCCTTTTATCAAGACCAGAAAGAAAAAATGCTTTGCTTGCAGGACCAGTTTTTTCACTATTTCACCATGAACGATCGCACCGTCACACTACGCTTGCGCCTGACCATACCCAAAAGCTAAAGAAACGCTAAGAGCAATGACATGAATCAGTATTACAATACCGCTCCGTCGCGCGGTCAAAACTTCGGATTGCGACGGAAGAATCCGACCCAAACCGTCGCTCGATCATTACTCCTTTAGGCGTTTTGAAAAAATGTTGGCACCATTTGATTCGTCTCTTCGAGATCTACACAAGAATGTATGCAACATTGTCACCCATTTTCGCCGTGGGTGGCGCAAAAAGTGATTGGAGCAGGCTTTTGCGACTAGAGCAGCTCATTTCCCAGGACATGCGTGCTTTCAGAGTATCTTAAGCATGGCGTACGTTGCCAGTGCGCTCTCATATCAGGAATGCTCCGAGAGTGCGCCGTACACAATGCATACAGAGTCGAACCTATCAATCGAGTGGGCGAACCACTGCGATCCTGTCACCCTTCAAGACTATTCTGGACCATTTAGAGCACTTTATCAGAGGTTTCCAGCCACCTACTCAGGATTAACTCTAATCTGTCCTGGCGGGACTTTGTAGTGGGCCGTGAACAATGCATATGGAATCGAACCTTTCAATCGAGTTAGTTCGACAACAGGTAGAGCGAGCGTTTGGGAGGGGGGGGGGGGGGGGGGGGGGTTATCAGAAACTTTCTGCCGTCCTACACAGAAATTGCTCTAAGACTGTCCAGCTAGCCTTTGGAGTGCGCCGGGAACAATGCATAAAGAATCGAACCTTTCAATCGAGTCATCCGCTCGCAAATTGCACGCGCGGGCGTGTTCAGAGCGCAATAACTCTGTTATGTGTGAGCCTTTCCGGCTGTAGCTTGTGGGTTTTGTAGGCAGCAAATCGCCCTAGTAGTGCGCTGAGACACAACAATGTAGCTTATGAATGGACAGAGTTGCAGCCGTGCGAAAATGCAGGTTAGCCTTGTATAGCACGATTTTTTTTCCAAATTCAGTCGACCTCTGCGGGAGGATATGGAGAGCTAACGGCCTACAATGCGCTGGCGAGCAGAACACTTATAAGGTGCTTTAAGATGACGTGCTACAAATCCGACATCCGTTTTTGAAAATTCCGCCGATTTTGGTAAGTTTTGGACCTTCCTCTGGATAACTGAGGGCGGATCAGAATCACTGATTTTGCTCAAACTTCGCATAGGTGCGGGGGCCTATTCGGGATGCCGAACGCAATGCCGAAGTCCATTCGGACGATTACGCCAGGAGACTACCGATACGGATAATTGGGGATGATCGGTGATCCTGACCCGACAACCCTCAAACGGGAAGTAACCTACTGAAATCAGCGGAATTTTCAAAAACGGATGTCGGATTCGTAGCACGTCATCTTGAAGCACCTTATAAATGTTCTGCTCGCCGGCGCATTTGTAGGCTGTTAGCCTCCTGCGTTCTCCCGCAGAGGTCGACTGAAATTGGAAAAAATCGTGTCACACAAGGCTAACCTGCATTTTCGCACCGCTGCGACTCTGTCGAATTACAAGCTAAATTGCTGTGCTTCAGCGCACTACTAGGACGATTTGCTGCCTACAAAATCCACAAGCTACAACCGGAAAGGTTTACACTTGACAGGGTTATCGCGCTCAGACACACCCGCGCGTGCAATTTAACACAACAATGGTCGATGTTCTTCTCGCTCTTACTCGCCCAGATTACAGTTTTCCCACTCTCAATAACACCATTCAATTTAGCATGAAAAGCTCTATCGAACGGTAACGAGTGTGGCACAACTCCAAGACATCGCTTTTCGATGACGTCGTCGTCCGTCTTCCGCGGCTTAGAGCGCCCCCGTCCTAGATGGGAAATTGTCAAACAATCGATTTTTCCAAAATCGGTCGAAATTGATACCATTGATAGCGCCTTTCATGCTGAACAGAACGGTACCATCGCAAGTGTCGAAGACTCAGAGCGCAGGAAACTCTAACCGCTATCTTCCGCCGCTTTAAACTAGCAACTGAAGCTAAGGTAGTTTAGGCAGCTGAGGAGTTCTGAGAATGTCATCGTAATGTATCTTAAGCGCTCTGTTGGCATACGCATTTGAAGGCCGTTAGCTCACCGCGTCTTCAAGCAGTGGTCCACCGAAATCGAAAAAAAAGCGTCACACAAGCCTCACCTGCATTTTCGCACCTCTAAAACATTGCCCCTTCCTAAGCTGCACCATTCTACTTTTGTTTACTACTAGATCATTTTACTGCCTACAAGTCCAACTAGTTGCAGCCGAAACGATTTGAAATTAATAGAGTTATTCCGCTCAGTACACGCCCGCGCGTTCAATTTGCGGACGCTTGATGTGCACTTTGCGAGCGGTTGACTCGATTGATAGATTCGATTCTATATGCATCGTTCACGTCGCGCTCCAAAGTCTCGCCAGGACAGATTGGAGCTAATTCTGAGTAGGGCGGCTGGGAATTCCTGATAAACTGCTCTAAACGGTTCGAAATAGTCTTGAAGGGTTTACATTTTCCAGTAAGGGAGGATAGAAGCGCACTGGACATGGTTCGCCCACTCGATTGAAAGGTTCGACTCTGTATGCATTGTAACGGCGCACTCTCGGAGCGTTCCTGCGCTGACAACGTACGCCATGCTTGAGGTACTCTGACGGCTCGCATGTCCTGGGAAATAAGCTGCTCTAATCGCAAAAGCCCGCTCCAATCACTTTTCCGGCCACCCACGGCGAAAATATGGGTGATAAAATATTCCATGTGCGACTGTCCTTGAATCTCGGCATGTCTCAGAACAGTATGGCAGGTCGTCGTCGATCTGTCGTGTCAAGATTGGTATCGACGGTTTATTCAGCTTACGTTTCGGCGTAACCGCTTTCTTCGGAACCTGGAAAACAAGGGTAGCTCCATGTGCACGTGCCCCCGTGCGCGCGCTTTTGTATGGGATGCGGAGAAAGGCTTGGTGGCAAGCGAGTCGGAGGCTCAGCAGGTTGCGGAGCCGCTTCGAAGGTGCTAGATCAGATGTTCGACTCCCGTACTATGCACTACTTTTGCATTTTTTATAACCGCTGCCTCCCCCACCAATTTGCTTCCTACACAACTCCTAGGCCTTTGTCATACCATCGCTCACTCCGAGTGACGCCTAATGATAGGATCCCATATCGATCGGGCAGCGCGATGAGATCGATATGGGTGCATATCATTAGGCGTCGCTCGGAGTGAGCGATGGTATGACAAAGACCCTACACATTTATTTCACTCTAAATTGTCAAAAGGGTCAGACTCGTGATTAACACCCATGACCTAGTCACACTACCTGCTGTAACCTACCGTAATCAGCCGAGATTTCAAAAAGGAATGTCAGATTCGCGATCAGCACCCAAATAACCCTCTTGCGAGAAGTTTGAACGAAAATTTTTTCGACTTCTTCTCGGCCTCCAGAGTCGTGAAAGTACAATAGTGCCTTGATGGCGGTTTAAATCAGTTTACTTCCTACACATCTCCTACACAATTATTTGAGTCTAAATTCTCAAATAAGGGCTTATTTTGAGCTGTGCTTCGCTCACTTCTCTCACTTTTTGTATTGTACAACGTTTTGTATTTTTCGGCTAGTAATAAACACTGACCTCACAGCAGGTACGGATGACTAGGGTTGATGAGGTCGTAATCACCGATTTTGCCAAAACTTCTCCCTGGGGGGGGGGGGGGTTATTTGGTGTGCTGATCATGAATCTGACATTCGGTTTTGAACTTTCGTCTGATTACGGTAGGTTACAGCAGGTACGGGTGACTAGTGCTATCGAGGTCATGGGATCTTGATCACGAATCTGACCCTAAATATATAGGAGTTGTGTAGGAAGCAAATTGGTGGAGGAGGCAGCGGTTATGAAAAAATGCAAAAGTAGTGCATAGCACGGTAGTCGAACATCTGGCCTAGCACCTTCGAAGCAGCCCCGCAACCTGCTGAGCCACCGACCCGCTTGCCGCATAGGCTTTGGGCCTGTTCGTACTTCGCGACAGCAGCGACAAGAGCACAGCGTGAGCAGCGCGCGGAAGTATGAACAGCGGCTGGAGCGACAACGCCGGCGCTTGGGTACGAACACTTTTCGGCGGCGCGCGCTCGGTTTTAATCGATTTGCATGTTTTGCACGGGCGACCAGTCGCTCTGAAGTATGAACAGACCCTTTCGCCGCGTCCCATACAAAAGCGCGCGCGAACATGGGCACGTGCTGACGGTGCGCTATTGTACCCCGCCTTCGAGGGCCCGTAGCTCTTTTGATTCAAGGACTCAGCAAAAACAAAACATGTTTCTCCACTATATGAAGAATGAGTATTCTCGTAGTACTATCCATTTCCCATTTTCAAAGCTACGCCTGTAGACCCTTCCCTGGTCAGCACGATTCTTTCTTTGTACTCACAATCGGCTCCGCGCACAGTTTGACTTTCGTTGACTGCAGGATATCATCAGATGTGGTGCGATAAATCGGGTGCCGGGCATTCTACAGATACGGCTTTCCCGCTCTTAGTGAGTTCCCTACGCACCAAATGTGGTCTGCACCACAGTATCTTCATTTAGTCCTATATGCTGCTAATTTACAAATCCATAGGCCTGTCCCAGCAACTGTTAGGACTTCCATGAGTACATATGCATCCCGCAGTTCCAAAATACAATAAACAGTGCCAAACATGCACATTCTAAAGCAAAAAGACCAGAAAACCCTAGGTGTTGGGCATGAAATATTAAGTAAATAACTCTGTAAAAGTGTGTTAATGGTGTACCTGGTCGCAAATCTTCTGCATATCGTGCTGGTTAAGGCCAAGGCCATTTTCCATGAGGTCTCCAGGAATCGGTATCAGCTTGGCAAGTACCTCGGGCTTACGCTCACGAATACGATTGAACAATGGATCCTGAAATTGATAAGGATAACGGTAGAAATGTGGAATATTACTATGAAGTGGGGCAGTGTGCTTGTACAGGACATATTCACAAATGCAAGCCTTCTCCACGTAGGCGTGCTTCACGATTTCAACGACTTAATTTCTCGCAGTTCACTCTCAGAGTTGGCTGTTCTAGTTGACTTTGTTCTATGTACACCAGGTCTGTAGCTGGCTTGGTCAGCATCCGAAGATGGACATGCGGATCACGCCAGGTCTACCAGTCTTGCCGGCATCTGGTATGGTGGGTCTACCTACGAGCGCAACCCCCAGCCTACTACATGATTAGGGATGCTTCCACTCCCAGTGTCGTTACTGACTTAGCCGGCAGACCGATACTGTATAAAAATCCAGTCCACGGATCACCCTCCGTAAGGGAAAATTAACCCCAACATTACGTCGGTCCTAATGGAGGATTCTGCAAACTCAATCGAGTTAACTGGAAGCACAAGGCAGCCGTGACCGAAAGCTTTGAAAGAACTCGGGAAACTCAGCGAAACATAGGACAGACCTTAGGTTTCAAGAACCTAATAAAGCTTTTGCGGCCTTTCATATATGATACTTCGGCTATATGTATGGGAAGAAGTCTTTAGCTCCCGAATAGATATCAAACCCACAGAGGCTGAGGGCTACTTTGCAGTCTTATCCGACAGCGCACCGTCCAGAAGATGCGGATTAACCCAAAACTGATCAGCATAAGGATAAAGGATAAAGGACGGCGTTCTCAGTCCCTTCTGGGATGCGCCAGCGCATTCTACTTCTACGGGATGTCGTGGAGGCGACATGAATGCGTATTTGGCCATACAATGACTTGTGGTGGCCAGCCGATGAACAAGTCAGCGCTTTTTCCTTCCCAGACGAGTCTGGTACCAATTCACCGACCCCGGAAGGATGGAAGGCTTGCTTGGCCTGGGCGGGAAATCCGAACCAGGAACCTGGTATCGGGTGCACGCGACAGTCGCGCCTCCTCCGACTGCGCCCTAACTGATCAGTATCAAAGACAAATCCTGACACGGGAGGAAGATGATACTTCTTGATTTCACGCTGATCCAGGCCCAGAATGCAGCCCAGGCCAGCCAGAGATTGCGGCCTAACCAAGCCGATGCTCATGCCAAGTAAACGAGGCAGATCAAATTTGAGATTAGCGATCGCCAAAAGGTGAAAAGGAGAAAAAGGAAGATCTGCGACAAAGACAAGGTATCCTGCTGTTACTCAACAAGGAGGAGAAGCAAGGGATTAAATGTTGCAAAGACGCGGATCATAGCTGCTCGAACGTTGCTACCTAACTCGCTATTTGAAAGCATGTAGGAGGAACTAACAAGGCAAACCTACATAGAATGAGCTAGCAGGCAAAACAGCTCACTAGAAGGAAATGTCAAATACAAGCAACAGAGCTAACTTCTCACATCTCATCACGTGCTGACAAGCATGCGGCGCACTGGATCCACCATCGCAGCCAATGTGACTCTGTTAGACTACCCTCCCTTGCAATTATAACATCATTTCTCCTAGCGAAAAGGTCAACGACTACGGTGCATGGCGACACTGTGGGTATCGAGCCCTCACATCGAAACATTTCTGTGGAACCACACGGCAGAACTGCATCCCTGTGCGTCCTTCAATTCGAAGAAAGTGTTGCAAGCACCATATACACCATTTTCTCGTCGATTTGGACACTTTTTAAATCAAACTGGCACTCCTCTAAGCCAAGCGTAGACTTGAAATCAAAGCGAGCTCTTCCAAATCGAAATGAGCTTCTACATTAAACTAGAGACTCTCCAAGAAGGTTAGAATAATTATTGTTCTAGGGAAATTTTGTGTAACTTGTTCATCCAATAAGTGAACATATTGTTGAAATTTTATAGAATTTTACTTTTTGAGGAAAAATAATGATTTAAAGCTTGTAGATGGAAAGGAAGACGGCCATTTTTAGTGCCAAAAACGTGACTACGCCATTCCAGGACCTCATTTTTCATGTTTATTCCATTGGTAGCAGAATTTCTGCTTGCATGGAGTTCGACACTCGTTAACGATACAGCAAAAACAAATGTAAGGAACACACATACCTTCACTTTGAGGGTTGATGTAAGTGACATTTACACTACTAATCAGATAAACTGTGCGGCAAACATGTTGAGTGCATTGCGCGATCTAATCTTTTAATGCGCTATGCGCTTGCTCGCTTAATGCGCTATATATATATATATATATATATATATATATATACTTTTTGAAAGGTGATAACTTTGTTCACGCTAAAGGTACTAAAAAGTTTAAAAATTCATATGAAGATTAAGAAAATAAAAGTTATCTGACATATGATGGTATGTAGTGCGCCATGTACTCGTCTAAAATTTTGCATTTTAGACTCGATTGATTGTGTTTCTTTTGAATACTTGCTATAATTTCTCTACTCCTCTGCACTGCTCGGGAGCGGTCGTGTTTTTTGGCGTCTGCTCTGTTAGTTTTCTTGACTGCCGTTTCTTTAAAGTTTCAACCTTCCTTTTCCTTTCGCCAGCCATTGGTTCTTCTTTGGTTCCTAATTTGTCCTAATAGCTTCTTGTTTGGGATCGCTAACATCGTTTTGAAGTAATTAGTTCTGTCGGCGCTATCGATATTTCACGTTAATCAATTTTTTATCGCTTAGGTAGATCAAACTTCTTGCATGGCTCCCAAAACCCAGACCGCCAACGTCAAGAAGGTAACAAGGAGTTCCACTCAGAACTCTGCGATAGAAGCAGGACAATCTGGATCTGGACCTATTGGAGAGGATCAATATACCGGGAAAACGGCAGCTGAGCTTGTTCGTCTTGCGATTGAAATGAATAAGGATCCGACCATTGAGCGCATCCTCATCGCGGCAGCTCAGAAGATTACTAAGGATTTTTCAGAGGTTCTGCAGAACGACAAGCGCTCGCGAAGTATTGTAATTAGCGGACTTGAGGAGACATCGCAAGAACTGCCGCCGTCCGAAAGGCAGAAGAATCTTGAGGATGAGGTCTCCAAAGTGCTTGACGTGCTAAACGTCGAGTGTCGCCCGTGCGAAATCTATAGGATGGGAAGGCCCGATGCTAAACGGCCACGTTTGGTGAAGGTCGTTTTGCCTTCTACCTCCCACTGGCGCCGCGTCCTCGCTAACGCGCACCTGCTTCGTAGCCGCGGCTTCTCCCAGTTGTTCATACGAAGGAGTATGACGCCTGAGGAGAGAAAACGCGATTACGAGCTACGACAGCAGGCGCGCGAGCTAAACAAGGGCAGACCAAGCCGCGAGTGGGTCGTGTATAGGGGAGCTTGAGATGCTACTTAGTAAATGCCCGAAGCTTAGTCAATAAAATTGAACTGTTTCAAGCCCTACTTGCAAATGAAAATCCAGACCTTGTATTCATAACTGAAACCTGGCTATCCGATAAAGTACTGGACTCCGAAATTGTGGGTGGTCTACCGTACATGATTTACCGTGTTGATCGCAAAGGTCGTGCTGGAGGAGGAGTCTGTTGCGTGTATAAGGGAAATCTTAACATGGTACCGTGTGTTTCCCGTAATCCTGGGAAGGCGGATGTGCTTTGCCTGGACCTTTTCTCTCCTAGCCAAGCTTCGTATATCAGACTGATAAACGTTTACCGCCCGCCTTGTTCGTCGAAAGCTGATGATGAGGCATTATTAGAGGTTCTCCGTGAACTCGCCTTAAGCCAGTCTGCCATGATTGTGTTAGGAGATTTTAACCTGCAGATCAACTGGGATAATTCTCGCGCCGAAAACTCTAACAGCTCTACCTATCTTAGTTTTTTCAAGGATGTAGGGTTTCAACAGCACGTTCGTGAACCCACACACGGAACCACCACCCTCGACCTTGTCCTTGCCACATCTCTGACAATTAGCAACGTCCATACCCTCCCGCCATTAGGATGCTCTGATCACAGCATCGTTTTCTTTGAATTTACTGAAAGCTTTGTGACTTTCCAAGCACCACCCTTATCTGACTTTCTGCACGTGAATTATCCCGCGTTGAACAGCTATTTCTCTCAGATTGACTGGCTTGCTTTGTTTGATAGATACACTTCAATTGACGATGTCTATCAGAGATACTGCAAAACACTTTATGATGCCTTTGCAGTTTTCGTTCCTTTAAAGGAGCGCGGGTCTCGCACCTTTAAATACCCTCCCCACATTTCGAACCTCTTTCGGCAAAAACAGCGCCTGTTTAAAGAGCTAAGTATGCCGTTAGATAGCAAGACTTATAAGGATGTGTGCACTAGACTGAATTACCATCTAAGGAAATTTCTCGCCTACTATGAGCGTCGACTTAGTTCCAAAAAACGATTGTACCAATACTTGCGACACAAAATTGCTCCTAAGACTTCATTACCGACGCTAACAAATGAAGATGGTGCGAGATTTTTCACTGATCAGGATAAAGCTACAGGTCTTGCCGAGTATTTTGCCAGTGTATTTTCCTGTGGAGACCAATCCACAAATCTTCAATCTGTCGACTGTCATTCCATCCAACACAGATGTGGCGACATTTACTTCCACCCGGACAATATCTCCGCCATACTTAAGCAATTGAGGCCTTCTCTTTCCGAGCCGTATGATGATATTCCACAAATCATTTATAGGAAATGCTATCTTTCCCTGTCGAAGCCTCTTGCGCATCTGTTTAACCTCTCCATGATGTTGGGGGAGGTACCGCAGATGTGGAAAGAGGCTATTGTGACAGCCATTCCTAAAACAACCGGTGCCAATTCTATTCACAGCTTTCGGCCAATTAGCATTACACCAACTCCAGTGAAGGTGATGGAAAAGATAATCTATGATAAGCTTTTGGCATGGTTTACTAGATTCCATGCTATCCCCGCTGAACAGCATGGATTTCTTCCAGGTGCTTCCACATTAACAAACTTAGCAGACACGCTTTACGATTTTAGTCGAGCAATTAATTCTGGAAGGCTTGTTGATGTAATCTACATAGATTTGTCCAAAGCTTTTGACAAAGTCTGTCATCGGTTGCTGATTGCTAAGTTAGAATCATTAGGCATACAAGGTAATCTTCTAAGCTGGGTGAAGTCTTATTTGTCCAATAGGGGCATGACTGTCAGGGTCAGGTTGAGCTTCTCCTTGAGATACCCCTGTAATAGTGGGGTTCCTCAAGGAGGAGTTTTATCCCCTCTCTTATTTTTGATTTACTCTTCTGACTTACCACGTGAGCTTCAAACGACGACGGCTGTCAAAATACAAACGTACGCTGACGACATAAAGCTCTACTGTGTCTACGAACGAGATAAATGCATGGAAGCGCGTTCAGCACTTCAAGCCTCCATTGAAAACGTGTGCAACTGGGCTTCGAATTGGGGTATTCCGTTCAACCTTAACAAGTCCGCTGTTATGCACATTGGTAGTTCTGACACACCAAGGTACATTGTCAATGGCACTAGTTTGAAGGTGTGCAGCTCATTTAAAGATCTTGGAGTTACCTTCAAGTCTAGTCTTCGATTTTCAGATCACATAGATAACATTGTCAAGAAAGCATATTCTGTCATGTTTTCTATCCTTCGAAGCATAAAATGTTCAGATGAGGTCATACTATTGCGGCTCTACAAGTTGTACGTAAGACCTCACCTGGAATACTGTTCTCCCGTTTGGAGCCCACACCTAAGAAAAGAAATTCTAAAAATTGAAAGGGTACAACAAGTCTTTACCCGTCTGTTGTGGTATCGTCTTACTCCTAATGGTAGTAGACAAGATATGCCTAGCTATCCTCAAAGATTGAGCAAATTTGGCTTAAAGACGTTGGAGGAGAGGCGTGCAGTTTTGGACCTAACATTCTGTTTTCGTGTTCTTCGGAGAGAGTTTAAAATACTTCCAAGTAAGTACTGGACCTTCAAACCGTGTAGTGTGAGAAGAGGTGGGTTTAATATCTTCCACTCAAAGATTCACAACAAAAAGTATAATGTAATGTTTAATAATGTGTTTGTCAGGTGTACAAGATGGTTCCAACTACTTCCGGCGACTCTCTTTGGAGCAACTAGTGGCTGCGCCTTTAAGAAGCAACTTAATAAGCTCGATCTTAACAGACTACTATTCCACTCATCTTGACGTTGCATATCACCCCAAATTTTTAGTTTCTCCAGTAAAACGTCCTCGCCATGGATTGCGGAAATGTAGGTCGTAAAAATAATGATTGCTCGAGCCTATTTCTGTAGTTTTTTTTTTCTTTTTCGATGCTTTCTGAGTCTTCGTAGGTTCCGAGTGTTCCATAGAGGAGAACGTTTTAGTTGCTAATGATGTATGCATTATTCTTTTCTTCCTTGTTTTTGTTTCTTCGTTGCGTTAGCGTTTTACATACTCACCGCTAAAGTTCTTGAAAGTTTGTAGACTATCATCATTGGAAGATCTGTAAATTTTCCATGGATTCAAGTGTGACCAGACAGTCTCCCTTTTTTGCTAAGATAATTTAGGACTGCTATACTCACCATCAGATTAGCCCAATTATTCTCAGGGTGCTTAGTGCTGAAGGCCTGTTAATCTAGTATTTTAGTTTTTTTTAGTTTTTTTTTACGGAGTTGAAACATCCTGTTATTAATTCGATTACGCCTCCTATGGCAGCTATCTACCTGGCGTTGCTGAATCTTCTAGGCTTACGAGCTATTTTGAACTTACGTGCTGGGTAACTTGCGTAAGGCGTTCCATAGGGCCACAGGTGTCATGTTCCAATATATACTATGGTCCGCTTGGAATTGTTCACATACTATTGAAAGCCTACTTTATAGGACTGTCTAGGGACATGCTCTTCGTTGGCCCTCGCCGATATACGCGCTGCCCGTCAACGGCTGGTTTATCTAATTTTATTTAAACCGGCTGCCTATGTATTCTAACGGAGGCCTTAAACTCCGCTCAGGTCTTTAAAAATCAGACGCTTATTTTTTTTACCTTCCTACCCTTTCTTCCGCACTAAGCACCTCCCCTTTTTCTCGTTTTTTTTGGAGTTCTTGTTGTCAGTGTTTTACCTACTGATAGGTGGACGACGCTTGTTTCCATGGAAAATCCGCCAAAATTCGCTGTGATCGTTCGTCTGCTTTCTGCTGTTCTTTCTGTTTTTCCCTTATGTGGCGCGTCCTTTGACGTATTCATAAATAAATAAATAAATAAATAAATAAATTCTTCACAAAGCGGCCGTATCGATTGATTTGTGCTTCTGTTCAAATTGAAAACTTAAAAGAACACTACGGTTTGCGAAAAGTGCGGGTATTCTAAAAAAAACTCAGGTACTATTTGAGAGATTCCAACATTGTTTTTAGTCAAGCTCATGAAGATGTTTGAGGCTCATATAGAAGCAAGAAAAAAGAAGCACAGCAGAGGTTAACCTGGCGAAGTAGCAACAAGATTGTAGCAAGCATTCAGCCCGTGCATAATCAATCGAGTAGGAAATGCAAGGTTTCAGGCGGGGCATGACGAAACCTTGACTATTTGCATGCCACAGAAATCTCGTTACCCTATGCTTTCATATAAGTCTCAAACATCTTCAAAAGCTTCACTAGCAGCGATGCTAGAACCTTTCAAGTAGTAATTTCTTTTCTTTTAGGATACTCCGTATTTTTCGCAAGCCATAGTGTGTTTTTAGGTTTTAAACCTTAAAAGAAGCACAAATCCATCTATGCGGGCACTTTATGAAGAAATTGTAACAAGTATTTCGATATAACGTAGATCTTCTCTGGCCCCGGCCAACTTACCTTTACGCCCATGTAAATCAACTCCGCCTAAGACGCGTCAGATACAACGCTACTCTCGTTATAGCGCGGTTTTGGGAGAAACACTGCGTTCAAAATGGCTCCCGTTATAACGCGACCCTGGCTCATTTCCGGTCCCATACGGAACTTGAAGGGGAGTAAGATGCTGGCCGCGTCTGCGAGCAGACCTACCCTTCTATTAGGTTGGCAACTAATTTCGTGGTCACTCAAGAATCTTCGGCAAAAGTATTTATTAACAAATAACAAATAACAATCTTTAAACAAAATAAGATCCCTCGGAACGCAGAAGTGCTTCCCAGTTATCAGGTAGCTGGTCTATCCCATGGCCATAGAATTATGGTGCTTTCAAGTCCCAGAATCTTTGGAGGCGCATTTTGACCCGGTCCACATTATTAAATCGTCTTCCAACCAGGAAGTACTGCACCGAACTAAAGATGTGGTAATCACTCGGCCCAAGGTCTGGGCTGTAAGGTGGATGAGTTTGACGCCTCCAGTCAAGGTCTTCTATTTTTTGAGGCGTCCGGTTCGCTGCGTTCTCTCTGTATGGTGGTGGCAAGAAGGTTTTAACTTCTGGGAGCTCATTAAGAACGGTTCCAGCATTAATGATGAAATCTACTCTTCTCAGCCTGGCAGGCTATGCGCCAGGTGAATAGTATCTTTATAGCTCGCTGCAGCACTTCTTGGTTGGAGGACGATTTATTAACGTGGACCATGTCAAAATGCACCTCCAATGATTCTTGGCTTCAAAAGCACAAGAATTCTACAGCTGTGGGATGGGCCAGGTAGCTTATAAAAGGGAAGCAGCTCCGCGTTCCAACAGATCATACTTTGATTGAAAACTATTATTTGTTATTTGTTTATGAGCACTTTGGTTGAAGGCGCTTGAGAGTCCACGAAACTAGTTGGCAACCTAATATTTCCTCGTTCGTAGTCGCGACCAGCACCTGTGCGACAATGAATTAGATGCAAATAAATGTTTTTCGCGCATGCGCGGTCCACAAATGTGTTCATACTAAGCGAAATGTCGAGCACAGTGAAAGACCGGTGTTCGTTAGAAACTTTCGCATATTGGGAGATTTCCTCTATCGGGCACGATAGAGGATGTAGGGACAAACTAAGATTGTTCAAAAGATTCTCTACACATTTGTTTTAAGCCTAAATCAACTGGTAAGATGATATGTACTGTTTCAGGTGTTTTTTTGTGATCAGAACTCTCGCGCCGTGTGGACTTATGCCTGTAATCTCTGCTTTGAACACGATAACAGCAACAACGCTGTTTGATCACACGCGACATCCCCATATCTTGGGAGACTGCTGATAAGCCATCTGCAACGAGGATATCGCAGTGGCTTTGATCGCAACAAAAGATCTTGCACCACTGGGTTACACAGTGGTGCTGTTGATTATGTCTAACTAGCCCTGCTACTAAGCTATTCCTCGCACACATTGTATATACTTATGCATATGACAGAGAGTATCTCTGAGGACAGGACCTCATTAATAGTCTAAGAATGTTATTTGCCTTCACACTCTCCTCCCGATCACGTATTTTATTGAAACCATATCTAGCCATTGTATGTGATTTTTGGTCTATGCGTAAAACACTACAAAAAGGGTTAACTCCGCTTAGGACGCGACTCCCGTTATGACGCGGATTTTCTCCGGTCCTTTCAAACGCGTTATAACGAGAGGGAAATATAAATAAATAAATAAATAAATATATATAACGGCATTGGTCGCCCGTACAAAAATATGTATCGATTTTTATTGGGCGATCGTTCGGCGTCAGGGGATCCGTATGCGTAGCTCATCGACTCACAAAGGAAGCCCATGAAATTACCCTAAAGATTCTCAACGAGACCTATATGATGTTGTGGGCCATGAGACGAGGAGCACAGAAGTGTTTTTCGTTTCTGCTAAGGTCTCTGGGTGGTTCGAAAATGACTGTCGAACGTCTCTCTTGCGCTCTCCATGTATTAGTATATGTCACAGGAAGGGTGATTGCGCAGAAACTGCGACCAACAGTCTCGATAGACTTCCTTTTCGCACATATTTTTCTCCAAAGTGACGGTGCTCGATATGCACATACGGTCGTCTACAATGTGTTGCAATTGATGTCCTATTATTGCCAAGACCTTCGTTGATGGGTCAGCACAGACTCGATTAATGTGTCAGTAAAACTACTGTCAAACATTAAATATTTAGTAAGGATAACAACAAACAATGGGTAATAATAATGGCAATAACACGAATCCAAACCCACTAGCAGGTATGAGGGAGGAAGCATTTTTATATCTCACATGAAGAAAACAGTACAACCCTACGAATCTCGAAACCACTGCAACGAACTGCATAGGTCTGGGTCCGAACCCCGATCTTGTGCTCACGAGTTCTCAACACTGCCCACTCGGCCAACTCGGCACTGCTGCTGGACGGCATCCGGGCAATCACATGGGGTTGCCTTGCTACAGTTTTTCATCATTTTCGGACCACTCACAGGCCCGTAGCAAAAACGAAAAACAATTCTCTGCTCTTTGTCTCATGCCCTACAACATCATATAGGTCTTGTTGAGAATCTTTGGGGGAGGGGGGGGGGGGGGAGGGAGTTCATAGGCTTCCCTTGTCAGTTGCTTCCTTTGCGCTCGAAGTATGAACAGCCGCCCTAACAAGGGAAAAGTCTGATGCGTATGTCTGAACGGGGGGAGCGAGTCATATAGAAAGAATCCTCATCCCTCAATTGGTTTTGAAAATGTGTTTATTTTTTGCCAAGTCGTTAAACCCAAGGAGTAGGGGGTCACAATGGGATACGGCGCAGTACGCGTTTGAAGAGTCTTGTACGCCCACGACGCTTCTGCAGCCAGTGGCTCGGAGCGCAGGTGGGTAGAGGGTTGACTTGTGCGAGAGAGGTCAGGGGTTGTGCTCCTCTGCCTTGTTGTACTTTTGCATTTCAACTGATTTGTTGAGATTTAGGGGATTCTGACGTTTATACCATTTTCAGACGTCTTCTGCACATTTTTCCAGCGGTACGTTGCGGTATTCATCATAGTGATGTATAAATGTTCAACACCAGTGATACACAGGTACAATGTGCATGAAGCACCACTGGGAACCTTACGGGTAGCGTATAGAGGCTACAGGCTGTTTCCATACCTGGACCAAAGGCCTCGGGAAAAACCATCCTGCTCGGATTTTCAAAGGAGGCCACGTTGTGACGTCGGAGGTGATTCAAATGAGAAACGAGGTGTGCGGATCCCGCAAATTAAGCTAAACGGCATCGATACACTCTTTCTCTCATCTTTGCCTGTCATCTGGAAATCAGAGGTCTGCTGGAGGTTTTCTAGAACTGAACATCAACAATGTCCGCCGACGGCCGAGTAGTGATCCACCTGCTCACGCTGAAGTGTGGCCCGCCTTTAGACAAGGAATCTTCGAGGGAAGAAATCAAGCTGGCCGAACGGATGGTCAGCATACTCAAGGACTTCGAAGCACGTCAACTTGAAGTTGACGAAGACGAACAGCTGGAAGTGGTGGAAGAAGAAGAGGAAGATTGGGATCCGCAAGATGAACTGATGGACGCAGAGAGCCAAGCAAGCAGTGGGCGTATGATAACGTTTTCGGGTGGATCTCTTGTTTCGGAGGAAAGGGTACGTCTTCAATTGGATTTCGGTTGCGTGCTCATAACCATGGAAGAAGACACCGCGATTCACTACACAGGCACTTTGTACCTGTGTATCACTGGTGCTGAACATTTATCATCATGTTGAATACCACAGCGTACAGCTGGAAAATGCGCAGAAAACGTCTGAAAATGGTATAGACGTCAGAATCCCCAAATCTCAACCAACCAGTTGAAATGCAAAAATGCAGCAACGCAGAGGAACCAAACCCCCGACCTCTCTCGCACAGTCAACTCTCTGCCCATCTGCGCTCCGACCCACTGCCTGCAGGCGCATCGCGGGCGTACAAGCCCCCAAACGCGTGCTGCGCAGTATCCCATTGTGACCCCTACTCCTTGCTCGGACATTCGGGTTCGACGAGCCGAACAGTCTCCTTCCAGCCACGCCCCCTTCAACAGAATGGCAATTGCAGTTGTCAACAGAAACTGCGATTGCTATTCTGTTGCAGCAGCAACAGTGTGTTGCTATCCTGTTGGAGGCCCGCAACACACTGTTGTTGTTTGGGCGCAGTGAGTAGCGCGCTTGATGCGTCCCACGCCCTCGTCTCTGCGCACTCTCGATGTCTGCGTTCTGACTGGGTCGCGCGCCATCGTCTCTCGCGCTTTCTGCGTCTCTCGGTGAGGAGCGTGCCATCGGCCAGGGTCTCTGCGTTCTCGGGCCCTGCGCATGCGTCTGTGCATACTTTCGCGCTCGCGAAGCTTATCGAAGCGGTCTTGGCGCAATCGATACTGCCGCCGCCGTCTAGTCTAGACAATAGACATTTATATTTATTGCGTATGAAGTTTAAGTTTTTAATGAAGCTTCAAGAGGCATGCTCGCGTAATTTCAGCCGTGAAATAAGGAATGTAACTGTGAAGGTTCGGGAAGCGTGTGACGGTGTACAGCAAATGTGTGGGACGTGTGTGGAACAGTCCACATCAAGTAATGATTGCAGTAATCATTTTTGGAACTGTTAGAGAATTTGGCGCAAATAGGGTCAGTGGGGGAGGGGAGGGGTTACCATGTACTTAGTGAATACAACCTCGATGGTCCAGATGGGAACCGATTCCACTGGCATGACTTACGCAAGGAGAAGGAGTACTTCCCAAGAAGGAATTTTGGAGGCGGCACAGTTATGGTGTGGGCGGCATTCCACGCAGAAGGAAAGCTCCCTCTTGCCTTCACGTCAGCAAGGATGGACGCAGATGAATACCAGCAACTGTTGGAAACCCATCTGCTCCCATTCCTTCAACAGAATGCTGGTCAGGGGTGGGTTTTTCAACAGGACAATGCACCGCCGCATGCCAGCAGATCCACAAAAGGCTTCCTCAGAAGAAATTCTGTTGAAGTTCTCGACTGGCCTGCATGTTCTCCCGATATCAACCCAATGGAAAATATCTGGGGACACCTTGTGAGGAAGATTTACGAGCATAGCCAGACATATTCTTCTCTGCAAGGACTTCGATCAGCAACTCTACGCGCTTTGGATGAACTTCCTCTACAAACACTTCGAAATCATGCTGCTTCGATGCCAGCCCGACTTGTAGATGTTGCAATGAACCGCGGAGGACCAATTGAGTACTAGTTATCAACGACTGTTTTTTATCTTGACAATGAAGTTGTTTTTTACTAGTGTCCCTATGCTTTCTGGTCAATTGAAAATGGTGTGTCTCCATATTTTATTTTCTTATTTAGCTCACATCAAACCGATTTTGCTAAAATCTTTTGCTTCGAACTTTTTTGCCGTAACGAATCTTACAGTAAAAAACTCAGGTCGATTGATATCGATTAGTGTACGAAAAGTACAATTTTTAAGTGTCCCTATACTTTCTGGTCGCAGTGTATTCGCTTTGATAGGAAGGCACTTGCTCGTCCAATTACATCAGAAATGGCCTACCTCAGTTCATCGCGGTGCAGAACACACCAATGCTGCGAAATTTTTTAGTTTCGTACGAAATAACTTCTTATCTCAATATATATATATATAATTAATAAATATATGTATAGAGTTATGTATACAGGGTATCTCAAAAAAACTGTATACTTGTTTGAAAGGTGGTACCCTTGCTCACAGTAAAGGTAATGAAAAAGTTAAGGGCTCATATAAAATCCTAAGAAAACAGAAATTTTCTGGTATATGAGCGGTGAGGAATGCGCCAGGCACTCCTCCAAAATTATATATTATTATATTATTATATTATTATATTATTATATTATTATTTTATTATTATATTATTATTATACTCGATTGATTGTGTTTCGCTTGAATGCTTGCGGTTGTCCGGAAATTAATACAGGTTTTCGACCTCCAACTTCAGAGCGGGATTTTTCGGCAACACTTTACCTTGGAACGAGATTTCTACGGCCTGAAAATAGTCGAGATTCCGCCTGAAATCCTGCATTCTCAACCTGATTAATTGTGCATGGGCTGAATGCTTGATACAACCTTGTTAGTACTTATCCTTATTAACCTGTGATGTACTTCTTTTAACGTTTAGAACTTGGCAATTACGTGAAAGATACGTGACATGCGTGTTTATTGGTTGCACAATTTAAATGTGCGCAGGAGCCCCATTTTCGAAGACGGATTCTGTGGACTGATGGAGCAACATTCAAGCTAAATGGAGAGGGTAACAGGCATGTCTACAGCTACTGTGCAATGGAAACGTTAGAAGAAGAACAGCAAGGTTAACGTGGCTGGGAGGAGACAAGTAGTAACAAGATTGTAACAAGCATTCAGCCCATGCTTAATCAGTCGAGTCTGAAATGCAAGGTTTCAGACGGGGCACGGCGCAATCTTGACTGTTCACAAGTCACAGAAATCTCGTTACCCTCTACTTTCATCTGACAAGGGAACTGTCTGAACGGTACGCCGGAACGGCAAGAACGAGTACTGTAGGGGGAATCCCCGTCCTCCAAATAGTAATAAAGATGTTTTGTTTTTGCCGAATCCTTGAGGCAAACGAGTACGAGGGTATAATGGTTAATGGTCCGCAGAGCGAACTCTTCACGCAGCGCAAGAGCCTGGTGTCGTGTTCTGGGTGGCGCAGAGGTAGAAGGCACGCCTCATGTTTATGAGGTCTAGGGTTCGATTCCCCTGCTACGTGGCGTTTTTGCACTTTTACCGTAGTATCGGATTTCCATAGAGATTTCCATATCTGAACTTGTTTTTGGAGTTTGCTACGGTAGGATGTTTTTATTACATATTATTTGTCGACATCTCATAGTTCACCAGCAATGTCTGAAACATGCTAAATGCGATTTTTTATGAAACTTTTACTCCAATAAATTGTTCTCATTGTCAATGTAAGAAATTTTGACACAGGAACAACGTGAAACAGCGGTAGAAGGCCAGAAAAATGCTTCAAATGCAATTTATTAGTGTTGGTGAGGTGAGTGTCACCAGTGTACTCAGAGGAGGGGACCACATGATCTTAAACTTGACCTACCACCTCGATCAATATTCTAGCCTCTGTTATGCTTACAAAGTTATAACAAGCTGCTGCCGCCAACACTGACTCTACAATGTCTGCTAACCCTCGAGTGGTCATTCACCTATTGACACTGAATGCGGATCTCCACTTGATGCTGTCCCTTCGAGAGACGAAATGAAGCTGGTGGAAAGGATAGCAAGTATCCTACGGGATTTCGAACTGCGACAGCTGGAAATCGAGGAAGTGGAGAAGTTGGAGGTAGTGGAAGAAGAGGACCAAGAGTTTCAACCAGAAGAGGATTGTGCCGGAGTCACGACACCACTAACCAGTGAAGGCACTATCACGTTTTCGGGAGGGCAGATCGTTTCGAAGGAAAAGGTTTGGCTATACTAGAATTGTTATACTATACAAGTTTGAGAACTGGGGAAAGTGGATTGTATCGCGATTCCAGGCTTGGGCTGCAGCGGAGTACTACTGGGCAGGAGCTGTGAAGCCAAACACAAGTTGAGATATGGAAATCTCTATGGAAATCCGATACTATGGTAAAAGTGCAAAAACGCAACATAGCATGGGAACCGAACCCTAGACCTCACGAACATGAGGCGTGCCCTCTACCACTACGCCTCCCAGTCCACGACACCTGAATCTTGCGCTGCCGTGAAGAGCACGCTCTGCGGACCCTTAACCATTACACCCTCGTACTCGTTTGCCTCAAGGATTCGGCAAAAACAAAACATGTTCTGTTACTATTTGGAGGACGGGGATTCTCCCTATAGTACTCGTTCTTGCCGTTCCGGCGTACCGTTCAGACAGTTCCCTTGTGAGTCTCAAACGTCATAAAAGGCTTCACTACCAGCAATGCCAGAACCTTTCAAACATTAATTGCACTTTTAAGGGATACCCTGCATTTTTCGCATGCGTTAATGTGCTTTCAAGTTCTGAACTTTAAAAGAAGCAGAAATCCATCGCTACGGCCACTTTCTGAAAAAATTATAATAAGTGTTAAATCGAAACACATACACATATATACACGTATATACATATATATGCATGCGTACACATGTGTATATGCATAAATGTATACATGTGTTTATGTATTTATATGTGTACACATAAATATGTACGTATTACGTACGAGCTGGATATACGTGGATAAATGGCTGCCCAAGTATCGGAAATACGAAGACACGGTTATCGGAGCGAAGGAACGATTATCCTGTAACCGTTTAGCAACCGAACGGCAACACAATAGTAACCGAACGCAACAGCTATTTGCAACAGGATAGCAGCAGGAGCTGCCCCTCAGTTGACCGGCTTCTCCCGGAATGCAACAGCGGTTCCCCCCAATAGCAACTCGAGCCTCGCGACCGCGTGGCTCGTGTTGCTATTCGGTTCGGCTCGTCGAACCCGAATGTCCGAGTGGGTTTAATGGCTTGGCAAAAAATAAACACATTTTCAAACCAATCGAGGGGTGAGGATTCTATATGACTCGCTCTCTCCGTTCAGACATACGCTTCAGACCCTTCCCTTGTAAGTGCGACTTGCTAGTTTATGTTTGTTGCATTTGTTAGAAGATAGTTTATATGAACTATGCATTAATGTATAGTGTTATAGTTTTTTCAAGTGGCTAATTAAAATGAACAAAGTCAACAAATTACGCTACCTGTAGAACCTTCTCAAGTCTTTCCTTGGGCGACAATCCCTTGATTGGGCGAATGAGAAGAAATACTTGGCCAACACTTGGCAGTCCCCATAGTATCTTCTCTACAAGAACCTAAAAGAAATATTGAGCACATATGTTGTCACTGCTGGCATGAACGATGTCGCAATTGAGTACATTTACTACTATTAGGTTGTTCCAAAAAAATTGGGGTTTAGGTCGCTACATTGAAGTTAAAATACCCTTTTTAAAGGCTAGTTTGTATGCTCAATTAAAGCTGCAGGAGCCTCCATGTCTTCTGTAAAAATCTTGTTATGGTGGGGTCCGCAGGGGCGAATCTCCAGACATATAAAGCCGATCAATTCATGGAGGTAGTTTCACTGCTTCAGCACTTAAACTATAGCGTTAACAGGAGACCAAGGAAACCCATAGTTAGGTGGTATTTAGAGAATAGAGGTCGGCTGGATATGATTGGAGCTCTACGCTTTCCAAACTCGGTTCGGCTAGATTTTGGTGACCCGATTTCCGAATGTCTCCGTATCAGTGAGTCATGTCATGTCTCCTGACTAAAGTTTTCACTGCCCTTACAGCTGTTACTGATAGGTCTCCATGGGTCGAGGATGTTCTACGCTACCTTGATTGCGTCACGGGATCCCATGATATTCTGTCGAGGATATTCTATCTTTTTTACAATAAGTATTCTTGGAAATTTTCTAATTCTTTTCGCTTCTCCCCACCCAAACAAATGTTTTGAACGTGTATCTCGCGGCGTCAGCTTTGGACAAGTAAATGAAAGCAATGTGAATCCGCGTTTTGTGCACCAGCCTAAACGCTTCAAAAATTGGGGAAGCTTCAAATCATTTCGAATGATGTCCAGCAATTTGTTAGGGCCAATCTTGCACTTTCAAAAGTTTTACGATATGGTACCAGTGTGTTCCAAGATCTTAATACTACAGGTAGGTGAAGCTGGAGTACTATTGTTTTTGAACTAACCCAAATCTTTTCGCCTAACATAGCCGAAGTATTTCTTTGTTGTGCCGTTAAAGGCAGCGAGGGCCGTTTTTCAATGAGAGTACGAAATATGGCCACGCCCCTCGTCGGGGGCATGCAATCTTCCTCTTCTCTCCTTTGCTCACCCATCCAAACCCCGTAGGCTTCACCGAGAGTCTAAAGGCCCCCCCCCCCCCCCCCCAGACTTCTGCGGCGTTGTCGCTGCCCTATCCTTCATCATAGGGCAGGGACGCAGAGCTCGCTGCCAGCGGCGTCCCTGCCCTATCCTTAACCACAGCGGCGAGCGGCGTTGCCGCAGAAGTCTGTGGGGGCCTTTAACGGCTGCCTTAGGAAAGCTTTGAGCCAGAAAACGAAATTTCCTAGTCCACAGAACAGCGGATGTACATCCTGACGCACTGCCGAGATTTACGCATGGGGAAACAGCGAAGCTTTTAGAGCTTCGTGGGTAGCCACTTCGTGGAAGGTGAGGTGCACCTACCAAACATTTTTGTAAACGGCATAAAATTAGCTGATTCTAGAACGAAGACTTAAGTGCAAAACGGCGCTTTGTTACATGAAGATTGCGCGC
The DNA here is from genome assembly GCA_947359475.1 of Heligmosomoides polygyrus bakeri. NCBI lineage: Eukaryota > Metazoa > Nematoda > Chromadorea > Rhabditida > Heligmosomidae > Heligmosomoides > Heligmosomoides polygyrus. The sequence continues at coordinate 25,664,989 of OX375870.1, forward strand.
TGTCGCCGCACCTCCCTGTGCAAGGCACCAAGTCTTGTGAGTTGTCCTGATTGGAATAAATTCTTTTTTACAAAACATTTTAAGCAACAGTTCACCGGAGTACCTTTCCAAGAAATCCTGTGGATCCGGTTAGAAGAACGCACCGATTCGAATAGACGTCATCCACTCTCCAGGACATGGGTACCCTGAAAAGAACGTTGTAGCCGTCTTAATTTCTTACCTTGGCAATACGTGAAGAAAACGAGGATCAAAAGATGAAGGCGACCATCGGAAAAATACCTTTGGTATCGTACTATGTTCCTCACGGACATAAAAAAGAATTCACCATTTTTGACACCACGTCGTGTGTAACCGGCATTTACAGAGCAAAAGTGCATCGCCGTTTGAAGATGAGAAAGATGGTTCACTGTGAGATATACTCCTGTTTGTTTTGTCAGCAGGTGAAAGCCATAATTCGACTCTAAGGGTAGTATGCGTCGCACATTACAACGTATTTGTTTCTGGAGTTACAGTTTCGGCAGAACTTTTACGGTAGAGCTCCGTACGATGCCTACAAGTCAGAAAATTAGGACAAATGTCTGACTTTGGAATCTAAACTGGGTTTACCCTTTCTGCGTCATGCCTTGCGTTCTAAGAACTTAATAGGGTCTAGAAGAACTTTCTTTGTGGGAGATTTAGACAGTTCAGCCTTATTCCTTCTACTGAGCGAGATTGAGCATGGTTCGCCACGTTTCAAGACGTTAGAAATCCTGTTATAGTGCCCTCTTTCTACTGCTGCGTCGTTGGTTTACCTTTAGCTAACATTTAGGAATTATTTGGTAGGTGCAGCTCATGGCAGCCGGCCGCTTCTCTGCAACTATCACTACATAAAATTATATGCTTAGCAGCCCATCACCATGTTCACAGTCGCTCAAGCCGGATTTGAGGATGTAATAAGAACAACGAGTACTATCGACTACTTTTTATCAGAAGTTCCTATAGAGTGGTTCTGAGCAGCCCAGTCGAGATTTATGGGAAGGATCTTGACTTATTAACAACAATGGTGACCATATGGTTGTTGCTAAGCAGTGCAAAGAAAGCGCATCCGCAATCCAAAGTATACTAAACAGGTTACCTTGTTTGGATTCTTGCCCAGGCCAACTAAGCCTTCCATTTCTCCGGGATCGATCAAGTGGCACCAGATTTGCCTCATCGGATAGTCACCGCAAGTCAAGTCATATAGGCTAAATACGCATTCAGGTTGCCTTCACGACACTTCTTAGAAGTGGAATGCGTGGGCATCGCAAGAAGGATTGAGTAGCATCGTCTTTTATCCTTTATCCTTTGCCATACTCTCGGGAAGTCAACATACTACCAGAAATGGATCGCGGCGTATGAAAAGCACAAGAATGGTGTACACTACCGAAACTGATTGACTTGATAATTGGTGACGTAGTTGACGATCACAGTGAACGCAGGTACTAACGACGCCAGTTGCATTTCGAGCGTTCGGCCCCAATTCATTTCTTGTCCAAATTCTCCTTAGGTGTTTGTGTCAAAAGACAGGTCATGGAACGCGGAGGAGAGCACAGAGCTAGACAACGAAGTGATCTCCGGGGTGTGGCTGATCTAACTTACTCGTTTTAAGATACCTTTCCGGTGTACAGCGGGCACCAGCCCGCTTAGTACCGATTTTTTTCTTAGCGCAGTGCATACACTTTTGGACATATACGCTCTCAACTAGCGAGTTAGTCCGCCCTTTGGCGCGGACAGTCAACTTTTCTTTGAGCAGTACATATTTTGGGCCCTCTTTCTAAAAAAGAATAGAATTTGGTTATTATACTGATCACTGACATAAGGATACACCACCGGTTTGAAGGCAACACAGTCATAAAAAATTGATGCATGGCGGATTTATTTCTTCTGCCTGTTGCTAACAACGTTCAAGAAGAGAATGCTCAGTGCGAAACAATCAATGAGTGATGGCTCACCTTTTCGGTTCCGTCTTCCGGCCCAAAAAGGAGAACCCCCACAGAACGGAACGGAAGATCTATGTAAAAGCGGAAAACCGAAATTCTGAACACGGAAGCGGAAATTCCGCACATCCCCGCTTATCACCGAGATGTCGATTAATCCTTGTCAATACATAGGAATTCCTTTAAAAATCAGGACGCTTTGCTTGCAAACAGGCACAAAAGCAGATTGAGTCAGTGATAAGGGAAGGCGAGCCCTCGTCTCCGGCTGTGTGGAATCCACCGTCTTGATAGTTGCTGGTGTCCGATGAACCTGATTTTTCTTTTTTAGAAACCTCGAACCAACCTAATACGTTATTTTTAAAGGAAACGGTTGTCTGCGTTTTATTTTACTTCACCTGCGCTCAGGGTTGATGCCCCTTATGTCTATCAATGGCACGACCATGGCACCATTGACGAGAGATCAGGTGATGCTCGTTGTTTCATCAAGGAAGCTTTATTCAGCGATGGGTGCATGTGTAACACATCCGACCGACTCCTAACCCATCGTGTCTATGCTTTTGGAGCATTTGGCAGCGTTTGGTCAAAGTGCGAGCGACATGGCGCACATCCTTATCTTATCCTTCCTCATCTCCTTATCTTCTCGTTGACGACAAAAAGTGCGAAGCAAAGACAAAGCGAACTAGACCGCTTGGTGCTTAAGCGATAATCAATAAGAACATTTCATTTGAAAGCTCACAACCGTGGATGAGAGGCTTGTGTTTCAGTCAAACGCGATATTGAACCTCCAACACACCCCTGACATTCCATTCTTTGTTGCCTCCTTTAAAGTCATAGCGGTTGAAAATAGAATAGCAGAATCCCACATTGTTCTTGGATCCGCCTAACATGTATGTCATCATGTGGGAATTCCGGGTACATAGGTTTTCAGGTTTTCATTGAGTGTTGAAGACCGTTATGTTGACCGCCATGTTGCTATCTGGAAACTCCAAAATAGTCGCCAATTCTTCGATAGTTTAACGAGTTTTAATCCGTACTTCAAGCTTTCCCTAGCTCGGCTATCCACACAGGGGTTCTCCTTGCAGCGAGAGCAGCCTCAGACATGCACGCTGGGTTCTGCTGTGCAACGGAGACTGCTTCATGCATTGCACCTACAACACCTGGAGAGCCTCTTCAAACGCCGTCCTACACGCTCTTCTGGAAGCGGCACATCAGATCATTATCAGATAACACGTAATCACCCTGCAAGAGAGAAAGAAAACAAGAACAGCGTACGTTATTTGAGAAAAGGTTTGTGGTTCGTAGAAAGAAGGTTCCACCTCAAAGCATTGATGACACGGGCCTCTATTCGTCGCAAAACTTTTCCATGGAAGCTCCTTCATGGAAAAGGAACATGGCCGATGGACGTAGGATTCACCCTACGCAACCAACCATGCGGAATTCGACCACTTCATAGTGAACCGGCAGTGGTATCGCGGTAGCGCCATGGTTCTTTAATGGATTGGATCACCGTCACTTTCAAGCGCAGTACGATTCAGCTTGTTCTGACATTCCGCCAGAACTACCGGCTCTACCTCTTCATCATGCACAACTCATGGGTGGTTAGCTGTCAAGCTACGTTCTAGACCGAATACTTTTCAAAAACTAAACATGTCATAAATCAAAATATACACTTTGTAATAAAGGCATGATAGGCTTTTGTTTCGAGAAAATTTGAATATAAATATTTTTTAATGAACAGAGAATTTCTATTCCTTTAGCCCAAATAGTGCCTTAAGTAGAGTGTCCCGACACAAAGAATTATTTGTATGAAAAGATTGTGCCGTGCACTAGTTCAGATCATTGTAATGCTTATTTGATTGATAGCGTAAGTGCTATATACTTGAAGCGGTGAAGTATCGTGGTGGGAAAATTGTGGAGCTTTTCTCTTAGTGTGAGTGCTTTTGCTGTCTCTAGTTTTGCACGTGAGCAATTACGTTATCATTCCAAGAGACAATGCAGTGAATAGAACGAGTGCGCGGCTCAACCTCCCTATAACCACCAGCAAGTTCGTTTTACTTCAACACGCCAGGAAACGTTGTTTATGTAAGATCAAGTGATGACAATTTTGTGTTTATTCAAACAGTACTGTTATTTTTTCTTAGAACCCTCTGCGACCATGGACTTACAACAAAATTTCCTTAGGAAGGATAGCTTTATCCTCCTAAGGCAAGTCCACTTAAGCATTAGATACATGTGACTTCGTTTACAAAATGTTTATTTCATTTTTAGAGGTATCCGGTTCCAAATTAAAAATTGCGCAGTTTATTATGAAAAGTGTCCAGTTTAAAGTGAAAAGGTAAAAGTGGAAATGAATATATAACAGTTTGGAGGAATAGATAAATTGACGAGCTTCATAAATACTTTCAGAGACGGTTCCGTTTAAATTGTTGGGGTCGCCGTTTATTTTTCTCTAGATCATTCAAGAATAGCACAATATATTTCTTTAGGAAAAATGTTGTTTGAACAAGAACCTATGATATTATGACGCCGACTTCCTTGAATTCATAGACGAATTAGATTACAAGTTGCAAAACAATTACCTGAGCACAGTGTAATCGTTTCTGAGTCAGACCAATTCTACTTGGGGGGTTGACAAGCTGCTGCATTAGCGAATATTGAGACTTCAATCGGTTACTATTTTGGCCTTTTCCTAGTTACAAATGTAGTTTTACAAATCTAGATTGCATTTAGAACTATGAGTGGATAAAAGCGTTGTTCAACATCTATGAACGTATTTGTGAGAAGCACGAAGAATTCTATTTAATTCCCCTGAATCTAGCAACAAAATATCGTTGAATGTGTAGGGCCTCTACTGAAGGGAGAAATGGAGGGCTGAAAATGCTGTTCAATTTATTCTCAAAGAGACTTTCATAAAGTGGCGAGCAGCTAAAGCAAATGCTTCGTGTGTTTTCTTTAAAACTTGATTAGGAGAAACCGCTTTGAACGGTCTAGATTTCACTGTTGTTTTAGATATCAAAATCTTTGCAGTCTATTCTAGAATTTTAAAATTTTAAAATTTCTAGAATCTAAAGGTAACAAAACATTTAAATAGATTAAAATCTTTTACGTCAGATACGGCGATACCAACCCCGTGGTGGAAATGAGAAAATCTAGATTTCTCCGTCCAGTCCTGATGAGTAATTATTTTTTATGAAGGAGGCCGTTCTTCAAGCCAGTTAGCAGCCTCTATCATGTCACTATTCTACCACTGATCACAGCATCACGTTCAGGTCGGTTCCAATAAAGCCTTCTGTGTAGACATAACACTCCGTGGAGTCGTCCTCGACGTTGCAGAATCAAGCACGCCGCCACAAGTTTGAGGGGTACATTAATCACCGTGCAAGGCGAATCAGAAGCCGTCAATGGTGAGGACATCCTTTCGGACTCTACATCCAGTACGACTGGCCGATCGAGGACGACTCCACGGAGGGCTACGACCTGCTTCTCAACGGGCTGCAGTTCTGGATGCAACTTTTTGTAAAGCCCCGAACAACGAACTTGGACCGCATTTCGAACGCAATCAATTAGCTGCCTCAATAAAAAAGGGCTTTAAGACTGGACCCCAATGCAACATACATAGCTAATGCCAGCTGAAGAACAGGATCTACAGCTCTACAGACCTAGGAAGCTGTTGGAAGCAGCTTACCATTAGCGGCGATACACTCTGAAGAAGTGCCGCAGGGCTCTCCGTGAACAGTGCTAGCTTACCAGCCTTGTTAAACGAGTATGGGACTCTCACCTCTCTCGCCGTAGCATCGATAACGACGGAGTTCTGCATAAGCCTCTTTTACTCATCAATTCGCGTACCAAGCCCAAGCATCCCTGCCGGTGGAGGACATTTTTCCTTCAGAATTCTGATCTACAACTTGAAGCCATACATGAACGTGGAGGCGTAGACCCTGCAGTGAGCAATGATGTCTTTTGAAGGCCCTTGCACACTCTGTGGCAGCGGCCAATGCTTAAGCATAGGGGCTGGGACGACGCGCATCATTTTTGATAGGGGACTTGCAACCCGATTTTTCTTTTTTGAAAGTGAGGCAGTAAAATCAGTGATTCTGCAGGATACTGTCGGATACAATACACAGCATAAATGATGCGTACGCGGCAGGTAGATTAAAATCAACTGTCCCACCCACGCACCACTGCGAAATGCGCGATGTCGCCAATGTGTTAAGGCCCCCACAGAGTTCTGCGGCAACGCCGCTCGCCGCAATGATTAAAGGCCCCGTTTATACTTCGTCGCGGCGCGACGCGATGGCCACGCAATGAGGCTAAAGGCCCCCAAGAGTTCTGCGGCAGCGCCGCGGCCCTATGCTTAACCATAGGGCAGATACGCAGAGCTCGCCGCCGGCGGCGTCCCTGCCCTATCCTTAACCATTGCGGCGAGCGGCGTTGCCGCAGAACTCTGTGGGGGGCCTTAAGTTGGTCGATCGCGTCGCACAATCAATATGGCCACTATGGCGTCGTGGCGTCGCATCGTGTCGCGACAAAGTATAAACGGGGCCTTAAGCATTTGCCGCCGCTGCCACTGTCGCTACTGCCGAGTGTGGCAGCGTCGCAGAAGTATAACATAGGCCTAAAGGCCCCCACAGAGTTCTGCTGCAGCGCCGCGGCCCTATGCTTAACCATAGGGCAGAGACGCAGAGCTCGCCGCCGGCGGCGTCTCTGCCCTATCCTTAACCATAGCGGCGAGCGGCGTTGCCGCAGAACTCTGTGGGGGCCTTAAGCTGTTCACAGCAGCACTGCAGTGAATAATGATGTCGTTTGAACTGGGGCGAACACGACAGATGGACGTCGGAATATTCTGTTTTCCTGCACTCATATGTTACCTCGACATGATGCGTAAGGGGAGTACGTAGTACAGGCATTTCCCGCAGTTCTCACGTCGTGAAGGCGCTTGCTAAGCTGGATGCCGTGCGCGCCGCAGCAATCCATAAGCCGCATGCATACTCGGCAGCGGCGGCAGCGGCAGCCGTGATTAAGCATAGGGGTATCGATTCCCGCCAAATCAATGCAAGTGACGCAGCAGTAATCTGCATACTCCGCCCACTTTTCGGCTACCGTAACTAAATGCAACTTTCTGTGCAGAATTTTTCGCTATATCTGAATAAATAATTTATGTCTCATCGTTGTTTTATATCTCTGT
>OX375870.1:25672328-25716897 GCA_947359475.1 Heligmosomoides polygyrus bakeri
AGCTGGTTACGAATCCGACGTCCGTTTTTGAAAATTCCGCCGATTTTGGTAGGTTTTGCATTTTCTCATAAATGGCTGAGGGCGGTCGGGTCAGGATCGCCGATTTTACTCAAAGTTCGTCTAAGAACAGGGGTTATTCAAGGTGTCGAACACGATGCCAAAGTCCGTTTGGCCGATTATGACAGAAAACCACCCATACCGATAACTGAGGGTGATCTGCAACGGCAGGTAACCTACCGAAATCGGCGGAATTTTTAAAAACGGACGTCGGATTCGTAATCAGCGCACCAAATAGCCCCCTAAATAAGTATAATAAGTACTGCTTTCGCCATCCTAAGATAAAGAAGAAAAATAAGGAGAAGGTTTTCCATTCACTTTTTTACCGTGGAGCTCGTTGGTTGCAAATGCTACCTCCTACCTTACTTGATGCACCCAATCACAAGGTTTTTCGAAGTAAACTGAAAAAATTGACTTGCTTTCCACACTCCACATCCCTGACTTAAGTTAGAGTGGGAGCATTTTTTGATTTTATTGAATTTTTTGATTTTCTTGTTTTTTTGTTTTCTACAATTTTTTCGTATTTTCTCTTCATGTGTTTTTCATTCATCAGCATCACCAGGTTCTTTATTAGACATATACATATCTCTATAAATATTCTTAGCTTCTTATTTTGCTCTTCTTCTATTACTTGTTTGCTGTTTCCTAGCTGCTATTCTTCCTAGTTCAGTTTTCTTATGGTTAGTTTCCTAATTGCTCTACCTTCCTTGTTTACTGTTTGAGAGACCGTTCTTGTATGAGTGTTCAGACTGAGTGTGCACACAACTCTTCTGTTGTTTCCCCAGCAGCCATAAGGTATGAGAATTGTTGGAGTTGACGGACCTACTAAGTTGGTATCCGGAGCCGATCCCACGACTTGCAGTGTTGGCGGCCCACTGCTCTTCTCCTTCAAATTCTCATCCTTCCTCACCCCCCCCATACAATCCTACTCAATTTTTTCTAGAAGAATTTTCACAGATTTTGCCGGATTTTTTCTTCTTATTCGCAGTTCCGCCCTTCTTTGTTGAAATATAGTTTAGTCAGTTAACTAATTTCGGTTTCAGTTTGTGTCATAGATGGCTTTTAAATTCTTGTTTTTCACATTGTGTTTTCTGTGATTTACCGTGTCCATGTTGTGTTCTGTTTGTGCGCACTATATTGTGCAAATAAATAAATAAATGATTTTGGACGAAGATATTTGGTCGTAATCGTCATCGAAAATCGCAAGCTCGGCCTAGGACGCCCACGTCCTCGATGGGAAATTGTCAAAAACTCGAGTTTTCTGAAATCGTACGCCGCTGTTTTTTAGCGCGCTTCTTGAACGCTCTCCTGCTTACAAAATACACAAGTTGCAGCCCGAAAGATTCAAACTTGACAGAGTTGTTGCACTCAGAACACGCCCGTGGGTGCAATTTGCGAGCTGTCGCGCTCACTCGAATGATAGGTCCGATGCTATATATATAGTGCATGGCGCACTCCAAAGTCTCGCCGGGACAGAATATAGCATTTGCTCAGTAGGGCAGCAGAGAATTTCTTTAAAACTACCCAAACGCCCACTCTATTAATAGGTTCAATCCTATATACATTGTGCACGGCGCACTCTCGGAGGATTCCTGGCATGACAGAGCATCAGCGGCGTACGCCATGCTTAAGGTACTCCGAAAACATGCTAGTTTTTCAAAAACCTCAAATTAGAGGAATTGTGAGCATGCAACGGTTTTCGACGGTTTGTGACCGACAACTCGTCCGCGACCGCCCTTCGCAATCGAGCGCAAGTTTTCAATTTCGGATATTTTCATGGCTCCATATGATGTATGTATGTCAAATGATAGCGCTCGAGCTCCTGAGCTCAAATATTCTCTTAGTTTTTTAAACGGGTGACTTTTAGGCGAATTTTATCAGAAAGACTACAAAAACCATAAAATCGCGAATTTGCGGCGTCTATTCAAAAGACCCGTCCGGTACTGTAGTTTTAAAATCAGACTGAACATCTCTCGGAGTGAGGGGTATGTTACTAAAGCAGACTCACACTTTTTTGAAAATTCATAATTTACACTACCCAATAAATAGAGCGCAGTGGTCGAATTTTTATGAAATTTAAATTTAATGAATCAAATATTATTTAGCGTGCAGTAAAGCACCAATTTTTGAGTGTCTGAAAAGAAGAGATGACACTCTGCCCTTGTCCAAGTAATCACAATTTTTCTTTAGAGAGTTAGGCCTAAAGGAGACCAGTGAAGGGGAATAGTAAGGGGACCGGTAAGAGGTAACCGTAAGGCGGGACGGACCAGTGAGGGGGAGGCAGTAAGGGAACCAGTAAAGGGGACAGTAAGAGTGGACCAGTAAGGAGGGAGGCGAACGGGGCAGGGGACCATTGAAGGGTGACCAGCAAAGGGGGTCCAGTAGAGGGGGAACCAGTGAAAGTGAGGAAGTCTTGCAACGTGCGTCGGTATTAGGCATGTGCGAAATTTCCGTTTCCGTGTTCCGAATTCCGGTTTCCGGCCATCTAGAACTCTTCCGTTCCGTTCCGTGTTCCGCCTGTTTTTGGACCGGAAGGCGGAAACGGAAATAGGCACACTTCGACACTAGTTTTAAACACAATCATCATATCAATTAACAGGAGTTCTCCTTCATATAATTGTGGGAGAAATACTGTTTGACAACTTTAGCATCAATATTCTTGAAATTGGTTAGATTACCAAAAAAGCACTCAAAAATGACAACGGCTGGGTGCAGGTCAAAATGCTAAGAAAATGCACTCAGCATTTGAATGATCATCAAATTCTAACACATTTGCGTAAGCCTGGAGCGGCTGGTAGAGAGGCTATATGTTGTTACAGGATGTTTTGTTGCGATCAAAACTCTTGCGCCAGGCGGAACTCGAACCCAGCGACCGGCCCATCCCGTATCACGGGTGGGTGCTGACAGGCCTCGAGGATATCGCGGATGTTACGTGCGGTCAAACAGCGCCGGTGGTGTAAGGCGAACATCGCTGCCCGGAAAGCAGAAGATGCGGGTTCGAGCCCCGCCTGGCGCAAGAGTTTTGATTGCAACAAAACGATCATAAAATTCTTGATCCATTAGTTACAAATAGCTACAAAAACTTTGTAAGCATATAGCGCAGTATTATGATCAAAGCTGCAAATTTCAGTTTTTACTTTCGTAAGGTGTGATTTTCATCCATATGGAGTTATGCGATTCATTTTTTAGTGAAGCATTACGAATATCTACCATGAGCTGTTATTTTGGTGACTTATTGAATTCTGACACAAAACTATTGCTTCGAGAACCATCTAGGAACTGTTCAGCTAACTGTCCAGCTCTTGGGCGTACAATATCGCCGGCGTCGCGCGGTCGAAACGACGGAAAAATCCGTCGCAAATCGTCGCATGCTCATAACACTTTTAATTTTAAGTTGTTTGAGAACTGTAGGGTTTCTAGGCTGACACAGACTGAATATTCCTGTGGAGGTGTGGATCCATCATGACTAATCAGTCATGCAGTTATCATCTTAGATCCCAGAATGAATTCTGAGTACTGGTTTTGGTGATTACAGTGTAACTGCTAACGTTTACAGTACATATCTGTGCAGTCATCACATCGTCCATGATGCCACAGGTTCCTAAAAGTGTTGAGAGGAATCTCTTTCCTGGTAAGAAAATGCTATAGATGGCTACTCCAGTTTTAGACTTCACCCGAGTCAGTTTTTTTCGGAGGGAGGGGGAGGGTCTGTAAGTAGCCTAACCTCAATTGGTTAAGTCTACCGTTCAAAAAAGTAGCCGCATCAGAAAAGTCAGCGAAAAGCCCGTCGCAGGAACAAAATAAATATGGAAAGACTGCATGCTAAAATAGACATAGTGAGATAAGACCCTGACTTTGTTTTCGTTCATTGCTCAGACCATAGCTAAGAGGTTATCATAACAATATTATGAATTCATGTTTTGTTACGTTATGTTATGATGACAATGGGCATTAATCTGTGGAAGATTCTGCTGCTTGCAAAGTTCTGGGCAAGGAAAAGTGCAAAAGAAGCCGCTTCTGATGCCATTTCAGATGCACTTTTGAAGAAATGGCAAGCATTTGTCATTTTCGTTTCCGCGTTTCGTATTCCGGTTTCCGGCCATTTTTGAGCGTTTCCGTTCCGCCTTTCGTCTTCCGCTTTTTCCAGGAAATTTTCCGCACATCTCTGGTCGGTATGTCGTGATTCAGGAAACGTGCAGCAGATGTCAATCAGAAGATGTGTCACACATCAAACCGGTAATCAATATTGGTCGATTTATCGATTTCCTGCCAGATTTGACCGATCGAGGTGGGAATTACGTAGTTGTGATTGCCGGCGGAAGGGCTACACCGCGTGAAAGGGCAATCAGTGTTGATCGATATTATCGATTTCTGACCGGTGGTTTCCATTTTCTCCGGATTTATCCGATCTGAATAGAAGACACGCGAGTGTTATGACCAATAGAATTCTTCACCGCAGATGGAAAGTTTCTATCGAGAGGATCGATATTATTGATTTTAGTTTGAAAGTGGTTTCTTTGTGTGTTCGTCTGTCGGCGCCAGTTGAGCAATTTCCTCTGCAACACTGCTGCAGAGGAAAAACTTTCTGCAAGCGTTGTATTAGAAGCGATGGGAGTCCTACCTTCTGAGCAAAAGGGTTTTCTTCGGGTGACCGAAGTCGGTCGGACGCTCAGCAACCGTCGAGAATATCGATTCTTGCCTGAGCTTGACCGTTTGAGGATGAAGAGTAAAGGTGCCTGCTATCAATTTGGGCTAGAGTGAAGTGAAGGGTCGTGCTATGAACATCAAGAGGGTTGTCGAACAGGTGGTTTGTCTGGATGGCTTTATACCAAACTATTTACCCGATCATACGGAGCGTGGAGCAACGTCGGGACATACCAGTGATTCTAAATATTGCATTTTGTATTGCAAGGGAGGGAAGAAAGCTGCTCAAGTAGAGCAAATAGCTTGAAGTGAGTGGCCTTACCAGGGCAGGGTCTCAGGCGTAGGTCTGAACGGGCGAAATGGATAGTATCGCGAGAGTCTCCACCTTCATATATAGTAGAAATCTCGTTTTTGCTGAGTCCTTGAAGCCAAGGAGCTACGGGCCTTCGAGGTTTGGTACGGCATTGCACCGTCAGTGCGTGCCCACGTGCCTACGTGCGCGCACTGATGTACAGGACTTGGCGAAAGGCTGTGGGCCAAACGGATGGGTGGCTCAATAGATCGGTGCTTCACAGGTGCTGGGTCAGATGTTCGACTCCTGTGCTATGCACTATATTTGCATTTTTTCACGATTGCCGCCTCCTTTACCAATTTACTTCCTGCACATCTACTACACACTTATTTCACTCTTAATTGTCAAATAAGAGTCAGACTTGTGCTCAACACAAAGTTTGGGCAAAAACGGTGAGCATGACCTTACCATTAATCACCTCTACCTACTGTTACCTAACGTAGTCCAGCGCAATACGGAAAAACGGATGTCAGATGCGTGATCACCATCCCAAACCATCCCTCTGGGAGAAGTTTTGGCGAAATCGGTGATAATGACTTCGACGGTTCTAGTCGTCCGTACCTACCCTAACCTATCGTAATCGGCCGAAATTAGAAAAACGGATGTCAGATTCGTGAGCAGCACCCCAAATAACCCCCTGGGAGAAGTTTGGGCAAAATCGGTGATGATGACCTCGACAGCCCTCGTCTCGTACCTGCTGTAACCCGTAATGCTGAAAGGTCACTGTTTAACAATCGCTGAAAAAACACAAAACGTTGTATAATTCAGAAACTGGGAAAAGTGAGTAAAGCACGGCTTACAGTATACCCTTATTTGACAATTTAGAGTGAAATAAATCTGTAGATGTGTAGGAAATAATCTGATTTAAACTACCATTAAGGCACTGTTGTACTTTTGGACTCCAGAGGTCGAGGAAAGGTCGAAAAAATTTTCTCGCCCATACCTCGCCAGGGGTGTTATTTAGGGGTGCTGATCACGAATCTGACATCCGCTTTTCAAATTTCGGCCGATTACAGTAAGTTACTGTGGATGCGGGTGACGGTGCAATACTGTACCCCCAATTTCGAGGGCTCGTAGCTCTTTGGGTTCAAGGACTCAGCAATAATGAAACATGTTTTTCTACTATATGATGGGTGGAGATTCTTGCAGTACTATCCATTTCCCCTTTCAGGCCTACGCCTGAGACCCTTCCCTGGTTAACTTCGTGATGCTGAAACATCGTGTGAAGCACGCAACTGCGAGACACGCCGATAGTAGTGTTGAAGCCATTATGGCTATGCAACCGATGACTAATTAACCCAAAAACTGCAGCCTCATGGTAAACCTACTTCTGTCTGAAGCTCAAACCTACACAATCCTCCCTACTCAATTGCAAAAGCTTTTGTAAGCAGAACGTCGCCGTTTGGCAACAATAGATGCTACCGAAAAATCGCGGTTCATGTATTCAATTCAGGTGGCAAAGTTCAGAGAGCCGGACGTTTGATACAACACGCTTCACACTACAGTGTCATGGATGGCAGAGCCGGTAAAACGCTTTCTAGCCTTGTCATCAAGGTTGGCTCGACAAGTTCAGCGAGGGTTAGGACTGGGTATTCTACGGAGCGGGCAACAAACACTACAACAAAATCGTAGTAGTGTAAAGCAGAGAGGACCAAATTCAATACAATCTGAAATATTAACTTACACATTAAGCTACCATTCGATCCGCTTGCTTTCTCATAGCATGAAGATCTTCGAGCGGCTTGTCTACGGGCGCATTCGTGGCCCCGCCTAGCTTTCTACCAACCGGAGCGGGTTCGTAGCCGGCTGTGGCACTATCTATACGCACCGTTTGTCTTCTGATAGAAGCGCCGCGAAAAACAGAAGCTGGTGCATCTTGCCCTCCCGGATTTGAAGAAGACCTTTGGTCCCGTACCGCGTGAAATGATATGTGATACGCCTTACGAGAGCGCGGAGTTCCCGAAGAGTTCATAGAATGGGAGCGAATACTGTACTCTTGTCTAAAGAGCCGTGTGCAGGTTACAGAGTTTTCCGTCTCTACGTCAAAAGTTTGCGCTTTCCCCAGTGCTCCTCGTCGTCGTTATAGACGCCATATCTTCAGCAGTGCGGCCCTTAGACGTTGCATTATGTTTATGATGCAGTGACCGCTAGCGACGGCAGAATTGAACTCCAGCGTTAGGTACAATACCAGCCCTATCTTTTGTCCATTCGGCGCGCAACGGCGACTTTTGCGCCGTTTTGGGCGAGAAAGCGCCGTCCTGGAATAACTTGCTTCAGATTTGTCCATTTCTGACAAGGGTCCCACATTTGGAATCGGAACCAAATTTCCCACACAATGATGTAAGAGATGTCCACAAGTTTTGAAGGCGAAATCTGGTGATTGGAAAGTTACGGTACTGGTCTAAAAATTACTGTGGGTTCACGACCTCTTCCTCCTTCCTCGAGATATTTACCTCCTGAGGACCGGGACTTTTTTCCCTTTGGTAAGTGGTGACAGCGTGCTGTAAGAATGTAGGACTGGAGAAGCGCCCAGCAAACGTCTTTTCAACAACCCTGCAGGACCCACCAATTTTGAGAAGGCCCTTTGAAAGGCCAAACAGTGCCACACGACTGTCAAATGAGCACAGTAGCTGCTCGTGGAAAAACGCGCAATTCTCCTTAGGGTTCTTGGTAGTAACTTAGATACTTCTTAAAGACTAACCGAATTGCAAGAGGACGGCTCGAGGTCTGGAGTAAAGCCACATCTCATATTCATTACCTTGTAAAGGGCATAGGATTACTCCACGCACATTACCTGCCAATGCTGGTACTTAGTAAGCCTTTTTCAACAAAACCACTCGGCTTTTTTTGCGTTGCTTTAAATATTGGTGACTTCAACGTAATTGCAGGCCTTTTCGCAGTAAGCAGTATGTGTTTTTAGTGGACTGAAAATGCTGTTAATTAGTTCAAAAACACTGCTTCGTCGACTTCAGGATCACATTTTCCGGACATCCATGAGTCCTTTTAAAGTAGTCTTTATAGAGGTCAAAGAGGCAAAGCTCGGCTATACCGCTTTTAGAAAGCATACCGTAGAGCCAGAAAACTAATTCTAATTTGCTGCATCAAACCCTCTCCATGTCGTGTTGGATTTTTCTCTTTTTGAAAGGGCTGAAACTATTTGGTGTTAAATGCTAAGCACCCAGACTTTTTTCGTCGTACAGTACACAAATTTTGGCGCAACACAGTAGCAGAAGAAAAAAATAAGATGTCCCGGAGCAGGTTCACGGCCCAACCTAAGTGTCTACTTGTCGGTAAAGTTTTAAAATGTTCCTTTTATCTCTCTTCCTGCTCTCTTTCACTTTCAAAAAGAAACCAAATTCGTTAGTTGTCTTCTTTGGACAAACATCTTTCCTCCGATGTGTTATTGTATTCATCCGAAATGGTTGATTTTTTTACTCTTGGTTGAGTTTTGCGGCGAGCTCAGCCGAGCCTAGCCTCAGCTCGTCCTGGGTCGCCGACCTTTCTTCCTCGCACCTTTGTCAAAGGTGCTGCGGAAATGTGCTACCCCGACCCAAAAGTAAATCAGACAGGAGCCGATCTGGGTAGCTACTTTGTTTCTGATCTCAGCTTTGACAACTTTTCTGGTTTTTCTAAATTGCGTTTAAAAATTCAATAGTGACTGAAGATTTGCTTTTGAATTTACTACTGTTCATTTAGTATGATCCCTATTTTGACTTATAAAATCTGGCATCTAGCATCTACGGGACGCAATCACGAAGTTTGCCTGGAATCCGTCAGGCATTCTGCTTTTAGTTTGTATTCATTTCTCAATCTGTGTCAGAGGGACTAGTACATTCATAGTTTGGTCGACAAGTGTGAAGGTCAGCCATATTTGATAAAATAAATTAATACTTTTTAAAATAACAGCCTTGGGGTAATAAATACCTTTCTTAGCAGTCATGGCTAAAGTTGAAGAAAAAACATTTTAAGGTCGCTTTAAGGCATTGCGAAGCCGGTGCCTTTACAAACAGACTCCGCGATGCATTCGTCTGAAGCATCGAGATGTCTATCTGATTGACTGCAAATGACATTTGGATTTATTCTAATCAAAACGAGATTTACTTTTGGATGTTATCCACGCTATAGAAACAGTCGTCAGAACAGCAGTCGTTCTGAACCTGGAAGAAACATCGCCGGAAGCTGCATCGATAGCACTCCCTACGGCAGTATTTGATAGCATCGGTGCAACTTCTGCGTGGTTGATAAGCTTTACACGAACTATGTTGAAAGACAACAGCTACGACTGTTAATAAAACCCAGGCCCAGAGCATCATCTCGACCTCTCTTCAGAGAGCAACAAGTGAATGACAAATCTCATCTAAATCTACGGATCACCAGAGAGGATAGTGAACAAACGCCGTTCACAAAAGCACAACTCAAGGAAGACATCATTTTCTCTAGTAATCACGTTAACATTCATGGTGCTCGAGGAGAGGCAACTTTTCTCTATGGACTAAAAATTCTTTGTATTATAACAACATTTTCAACATAAAAACAGTATCCTTCGCAAAAAGATCCATGCCTGTCCAGAAGGTGCAATCATTTCTTGAAACGGATAGATGAACTGTTTATTCAAATAGGCGTTCTACAACGATGCAGCAAACGATAGCAAAGATTTCAAGCACAGTGGATGTGTGCACACATTGCTCATGATTGAATTTTTAAACGCAATGTAGAAAAACCAGAAAACTTGGCAAAGCTGAGATCAGAAACAAAGTAGCTACCCAGGTCGGCTCCTATCTGATTTACTTCTGGGTCGGGGTAGCACATTTCCGCAGGACCTTTGACAATGGTGCGAGGAAGAAAGGTCGACGACCAAGGACGAGCGCTAGGCTCCGGTCGATTAGCGGTCTAGGGCTCAGCTGAACTCGCCCCAAAACTCAACCAAGAGTCAAAAAATCAGCCATGAATACAATAATACATCGAAGGAAAGATGTTTATCCAAAGAATACAAATAACGAATTTGGTTTCTTTTTGAAAGTGGAAGAGAGCAGAAAGAGAGATAAATGGAAATTTTTAAAATTTTATCGACAAGTAGACACTTAGGATGAGCCGTTTACAAGGTAATGAATATGAGATGTGGCTTTACTCTAGACCTCGAGCCGTCCTCTTACAACTCGATTAGTATTTAAGAAGTATTTAAGTTCCTACCAAGAATCCTAAGGAGAATTGCGCGTTTTTCCACGAGCAGCAACTGTGCTCATTTGACAGCCGTCTGGCACTGTTTGGCCTTTCAAAAAGCCTTCTCAAAATTGGTGGGTCCTGCAAGGTCGTTGAAAAGACGTTTGAAAAGGTCCTCAGGAGGTAATATCTCAAGGGAGGAGGAAGAGGTCGTAAACCCACCGTAATTTTTAGACCGGTACCGTAGCCCTCCAATCACCAGATTTTGACCTCAAAACTTGTGGACATCTCTTACATCATTGCATGGGAAATTTGATTCCCACTCCAAATATCGGACTTTTGTCAAAAATGGACCACAGAATGGGAAGTTATTCCAAGACGGCGCTTTCTCGCCCCAAAACGACGCAAAAGTCGCCGAAGAAACAAAAGATAGAGCTGGCATGTACAGGCTTAGTGCGATCGTGTGCGTTAAGGTGATCGGCATTGAGCTACCACATACTTCGGCTTTTCTGGGATCAGCGATCGCGTCCAATGGTAGTGCACTCGTTGAAGTGAACGCACACGTGAATGCAGCTTGATCCACGTGATGCTCTACAGAGCAGTCGTCCGTCCAGTAACTACCTATGCAGCAAAGTGCTAGCTCGTAACTACCTTACTTCAACTAAAAAAGTTAGTGGGGCTCCTGGCGCCGCTCCCATGCTTTTTCTATGTTGATCACGTGATGCATTTTCTATGTTGATCACATCTCACTGTAGCCGAAACTTCCAGCTCTTTCACTGTGGATCACGTAACTCCTCTCGGCCGGGTGGCGATGCTCCCTGATGCGATGACGGCATCGGTGGACAACTGAGCTAGCCCGAAAGTCTCGTAACGTAAGGGGGGGCCCGTATGGCAACGCTGAATGTGGATACGTTTACGGTCCGCTCGTGCGAGTTGGTAGAAGCACTGGAGCAAAGAAGAGTTGATTTCTGTGCGGTGCAAGAGACGAGGTGGTCCTGCTGCAAGTCACGGGGTATAGGACGTGGCTTCAAGGCCGTCCTGTGTGGGAGTCCCAGAACCACCAGTGATGTCGGAAAAATCATCTCCGAACGAGTTCGTGGCTCGATTGTATACGACAAGCACTTTGACGATCGATTTATGAAGATCGTTGTCGCTGCTAAGGAGCGACTCTACCACTTCTTCTCTGCGTATGCTCTGCAGACTGGCTGTTTCGATCAAGCCAAGGATGAGTTTTGGAACCTGCTTGATGAGAAGACAGCAGAGGTAGATGTAATCATAGTCGCTTGTGACCTTAATGGGCACGTAGGTGCTACGAAAGACGGGTACAGCTGTCGTGGTGGTTTCGGATATGAAACACGAAACGTCGATGGTGAGCGTATTATTGATGACGCGGAATCGCATAGCCTCACCATAGTGAACATCGTCTTCCGAAAACGCGATTCGCACCTTGTCTCATACTGCAGTGGGAGTACCAAGACTCAGATAGACTTTGTCCTTGTGAGAGATCGCGACCGGATTCTTGTGACAGACGCGAAGTTCGTACCATATGAGACGGTCGCCCCACAACATCGACCGCTGATCTGCACTTTGAAGATCGCCCCTCCGAGGCTGAAGCAGGTCGAGCGATGCGGTGCACCGCTAATCAAGTGGTGACGAATGAGAGAGAAGGAAGCAGCTATAATTTCTCGAGTTCGGCTACCGACAGTCACGACTGTCGACGAAACTTGAAAGAAGGCGACAGACGCGATTCCTTTGCATTGCGAAGCCTAGGCGACGGAAGGTCGACAAGCAGACATGGCTGTGGACCAACGACGTGAAGGCAAAAGTTCAAGAAAAGAAGTCGCTCTATCACGTGTTTTCCGGCGAAAAAAACAGCCAATAACTGGCGGAAGTACCAAGAAGCGAAGAAAGCTGCAAAGAAGGCCGTGGCTGTTGCAAAAGTAACTCATTATGGGAATGTCAACGAGAAGCTCGAGTCACGCGATGGTGAGCGGTATCTGTACCGACTTGCAAAGTTGTGCCATCGGCAGACCGAGGATATTGAGAAGTTTTTCGGCATCAATGATGAGAACGGCCATCTTCTCATGGACCGCAAGAAGGCATTGAAGCGATGGCGCGACTACTTTGAGGAAATCTCTACAGTAGAATTTCCTCATCCAGCCATCCCTTCAACGGCTCCAACCCACGGCCCCGTTCAGAAGATCACCGTGGAGGAGATTGAAGCGGCTTTGAAGAAGATGAGGCCAGGCAAAGCGACTGGGCCCGATGACGTGGCAGCTGATTTATGGAAGTCCAAGTACTAGTACCCTGCTGAGTGGTTGGCGAAGTTCTTTAATGAGGTTGTGGCGGAGAAGAAAGTGCCTAGTGTTGGCGCCAAAGTGCGAGGATTCCGATTTGGAAGAAGAAGGGCAGTCCTGCAGACGAATTCGGGACATCGTCCAGCTTTGCAAAAATCAGTGCTTCGTGGCTGGCTGTGGCACCGTTGATGCCATACACGCCGTCCGCCTCCTGAAAAAGAAGCATCGCTAGAAGCAGAAGCCAGTGCATATCGCCTTTCTCGACTTGGAAAGGCCTTTGACCGCGTACCGCGTGAAGTGATATGGTACGCCCTGCGACATCATTGAGTTCCTGAAGAGCTCATAGAGTGGGTGCGAATTCTCTACTCTTGTCCGAAGAGTAGAGTTCAAGCTGCAGCTGGAACCTCGAAGGAGTTCCCCATCTCTGTCGGGGTCGGTTCTGCGCTTTCTTAAGTCCTCTTTGTTGTCGTCATGGATACCATCAAACGAGATCTTCAGAAGCCCGTCCCCTGGACGTTGCTTTAAGCCGATGACGTGATGCTCGCTAGCGGAGATAAAGATGAACTCGAGCGAGAGGTGCAAGCTTGGTGTGATCGCATGGAGCGGTTTGGACTCAAATTGAACGTCAAGAAGACCGAGTACCTAACGACTGACGTAAACGAGTCCGGCTCCATTAAGACGGCACTGAGCTTGCACGCACTTCGGTGTTTAAATACATACCTGGGATCAGCAATAGCGTCTGATGGCGGTCTGATGGTTGAAGTGAATTCACGCGTGAGTGCAGCTTGGTCCAAGTGGCCCTTGTTGACTGGCGTGCTCTGCGACAAGAAGATACAAGAGCGCTTAAGTCGAAGATCTACAGAGCAGTCATCCGGCCAGTAGCAATGTACGGCGCTGAGTGGAACCAAGGAAGATGAAGTTGCTCCATGCGTGTGACTCCAGCCGTCCAGCGCAGCATTTTCGTCTCAGCGTCATGGAGACGAAGATGCTACGCTGGACGGCTGGAGTCACACGCATGGACCGCATCCGAAACAATATCATTCGGCAGAAGTTCGGTGTCGCGCCGATAGCGAACAAGATGCGCGAAGCTCGCTTGCGATGATACGGCCGCGTTCTGCGTGGAGAAGAAGTCAGCGTCCGCAAGATATGCCTTAACTTCGAGGTAATAGGAAAGCGGCCTAGAGGGCGACAAAGCAGCGTTGGTGGGATACGTTACATATGATCTTGAAAGTAGCTAGTGTCCACCCTGATCTAGCGCTGGATCGGGAAAGGTGGCGTCATGACACCAGAATAGCGGACCTCGCCCCGAAGCGGGACAAACGCTGAAGAAAAAGAAGAAGAAGGAGAAGAAGAAGTAACTCCTCTCGACCGTCCTCACTGTAGCGTAAACAAAGGAACCCATGCTCGCTCGGCGGTCGCCACCCGAGTCATTTCTTGCTCCCTCAATTCCTTGCTTGTTTAAAGGTTTTAATTCTAGCCTATCATATTACACTTCTGATCAACGAATATCTGGATTCGACGGATAAATTCGACCCTTCCGTTTGTTGCTTCGTTTCTGAACATTCCTGGGAGAAAATTTCCCATTTAGGATCTTTCCGAAGTACTCTCTTCACGTCATTCTGGCCTCCTTTGTGCTCTGCCCTCCCCACCTCAACGTTCTCCATAGCCTTATCTACTTCTATGGCGAGACTAGCTTTATCCCTCCTTTATCTGCGGGCCTGCTGGCCGTCGGCCTTGGCCAGCAGGCCCGCAAACGTTTCTCTCTGTAACCCGTCTAACTTCTCGCATCCATCTTCGCATTCATTCCTTTCGCTACTTCTTAATTGATGTTCAGCCGCCTGTCGGCCGCCAAACGTCTTGTTGGGATCTTCTCCCCCCTCCCCCCCCCCCCCCTTCCCCAAACTCTAATAGAACTCCTTGGCCGCAGCAGTTCTTCGTTTCTGGTTTAGGTACATGTAGCGAAGGTGAGCAGCATTGGTAGGTGGGAGCGCGCCAACCAATAATGACCAAGTACAACACAGACTGAACACATGCCAGCCAATCAGGGTACCGACTGTACACGCGCTCCCGCAATGGCACGCTCATTCAATGCAGTCTAATTGGATTGGGCGCTTCCATCTCCCAATGCTGCCCGTCCTCGCGACATATACCCTTCATTATTCATTCCTACCTTTCTCACAGAAAAAACGCCTAAAATGTAATGTATAGTATAGTAGCATATGGTAGGGTGAGGTCTGCACAAAGATCCCTATGAAGCTGGTCCATTCACCTCACATTCATGCGATTTGTGCTCTAAAGTGCGGCCCAAGATCCCTCTGGCGGCAGTCATACACACATAAGCTCTAGCTTACTATATAGGATTATGCGATTCCCACTCGGAAGTAATCTAATCTGCAGAAAATAGGTAAAATCAATCGATAATGATCGGCTGATCAAGCTACTTACTGTCCGATGGCAAACCAATTCGCCTGATTCCTGTGGTAGTAAACTTCCCTCCCCTTATACCATTTTCATATCAAGTTGAACATTTTTCAAATCAAATTGGACACTTTTTACGTCAAATTGGGCACTACTCAAGCGTAACACTTCTAAAATCGAGCTGGTCGTTCTCCATATTGAAACGAGCTCTTTCCCCATTAAACCAGACGTTTCAAAAAGGTTAGACTAATTTTTCATTCACGGAAAGCTTTAGTAGAACTTTCTTTGAAGTTGTAGTAATTCACTTACGTCCAAGACGTCGAGATTTATATTCGATGGATGGCGAAATTTCACCAGATGTGCCCATACCGATTATCAATTTTTCAAGCACTTATATAGTCATGTGAAGGATAAAAAATTTAGCAACCAAGACGATGTCGAAGATAACTTCATATGTTTTATTAATTCTCATAGTTCGGTTTCTGCAAAGATGGAATGTCTAAGCTGATGTCGCGTTGAGAAAACTGTATTAATTGTAATAGTGCTTATTTCGATTAGTAGAATTGCTTCCAAGCAAGGTTATGATTTGTCCAAGTTTTCAGTCAAAATCGGTCATTTCATATGCAGCGACCAAATATAAAAATGCAAGGGAAGCTGTACCAAATACTCATTGAACAAAAAATTAATCTAACCATCCCGCAGAGTCTGCAATTTATCATGTAGGAGAGTCGCTTCGATTTGGAAAAGTTTGCTTTGATTTTAGAAAAATCAAGTTTGTTTAGAAGAGTGTTCAATTTGACGTAAAAGCGGTATATTGTATTGTAGGGTAGGGTGTGCTCGGGTGCTCTGTTCATCTGCCACAGCTTTTTATTTCTCTTCTTCACCGCCATCTGAAGCTCTTCATCACAGAACCTTGCGGCTTTATACTTTAAATTCTCCAATTCTTATAAAGAGGATTTCATTTCAGCAGTTTCCCCCATTTTGGGTTTTGTACTTGCGTTTGGTTTGATAGGTAGGGGTGGGTGAATGACCACCAATGGCTTATGCTGTGATGGTATGCCTTCTCCCGGGAGTGCCTTCATCCCAATTCGATTTCGGGGCAGTTTTCTGCACCAGGATGTGGTCAATTTCCATTCCCTCCTCCTAGCACTGGTCACTTTCAGGTTGTCTCCTTTTGCGATGAAGGTGCTACAGGCAGCTAGCTCAGGAGCGCTAGCAAGATCGAGATTTTTTTCATTTTGGATATTTCAAGTCGATACCTATAGCTTCATAGGCCCCCTCCACTTCTCGCATCCCCAGGTTGTCAAGTCGTCTGCTTTGGAGAGGTAGTCGCGCTCGGACTTTATAGCCCTCTCCCGCAGCTGGTGCAAGCGTGGGGGCTTGTAACTACAGATTGTCATCTTAGTTCTTGCCACTTTGCACAGCCTGGTTAGGCTCTGTAACAGCATCACCGTACTTGTCCTACCCAACGCCGCAGAAATGGGGGCTCTTTACCGTTGCTGTTTTTGGCTGAATTACGGCACGGGTAGTTACTAGCTAGTTGGACTCTTCCTGCGGCAGGAGCACTCCTGTCCAGGCTGCACGAAGGGACTGGGTGAGAGTTGCCAGGCGGGCTTGCCAAGTACTGCCAGTCTACCTAGTACAAGTTCTTCTGCGAACCGACGTGCATGACATAATCTGCGCAGACGCGAACATACCCACGCAATGAACATGCCACGCCCACATAGAAAGTATGAGCCGGCCCGATCAAGGTCAAGCCTGAGGTTCGAGAATCGAAGGGTGGGGGTCGCACTCTCTCGTGGTTTTAGCGAAAAATTCTCTCGTTTTTCAGTTTTTTAGGTAATAAATTTTTAGGTGACCTAGCTTCCAAAATATTTCGCAGGCAGCGCTCTGCATGCGCAGCTCTCAATTCGATGCGAGAGGTGACCGACCAGATAAGAGACCCTGACCTCAAGACCACGACCTTCAATGTAACTGTACTGCCAGCATTATGTTTCGCAACTGAAACCTGCCTTCACAGAATGCAACACTTTCTTCGATGCAGTCGAGCTATCACGCTCCGCAAAAATGTCTTCTGAAGACGAAGTTTCGTCAATCATGGCTGCTCGATTTACGAATTCCAGATTCTACTATAAAAATAATATCCTACTATATATAAGTCGCGTTTGATGGATGCGTTCCAGTACGTGAAGAAGTGGAGGCATTGTTGGGTTGGTCACTTACTTCGGCGCAAAGGCGACAGATGGAGTCTACGAGTTACCGAGTGACTCCCAACTCGAGAAATCCAGTAGGATGAAAGAGTTGTGGTCCTCGCTAGGACAACAATAGGACGTGGACGGACCATAAAGGTATCAAAGTAAAGTAGGTACTACTTCCCTTAATAAGTTGTTCTTTCCAGGAGTGGCTTCGACATTGTGGAGTTTCGAGCGCAGCTTCGTTCACTGAAGGAGACATATGCAGTGAACAGATCCGCGTCTACGAGGGACTGTCCCTCCTAACCCCGGCGCCCACTTTTAATCTAAGGGGTCTCAGCCGGATACGACTTCAACTGCTCTCAAGGGTTTTAAACGAGTTAAGAGCGAACTCGTTCTTAAGAAGATCTATTAAAGTTTATATTGCACGCTCAGCCATTGCGTTAGGAAGACTCTGCAATTCAGTCAGTTCAGTGTTACAACGACGTCCAAGTAATGGAACCTCCGTTCGTCAAGGACATTTCTTGTCGTCCGCGGCCGCGGCCACACATGTCCTCGCCCCAGTGCCTCCTGTCTGCTCGCCACGCAGCTTGTGCAGGTCCGCCTGCTTCCCTCGGCCGTGAATACCGCTGCATGCGCGACAGAATCGCGCCTCGTACCGACGCCTCCGTCTGCTGACCTCTTGCCTTCTAGCCGAGCTCCGGACTCCGCGCCAGCCGCACAACACCGCCGGCGCCGGTCGGGTCACGGCGACGCACCACCGCTGGCCGACACCCGCGGTGGCGACCGTCCGTCATCGCTCGCATCTCAGACCGCAACGGATCGTACAGTGGGTGCACTCCTCGCGCCATGCTACTGCAGAACCGACTGGTAGACGCTCGTTGGCTCCGACCGGAGCTGCCATCGACAGCGGAAGATGGCCCCCTCTGCTCAGTCGTTTTCCTATCGATCAATTTGCACTTTATTGCCAGAGTGCGTCACATGCACCCTGTAGCCCCGTACACCGCAAGAGGTGAGGTGTTCTGGCGGTGTATCTGGTCATCAGTCTTCCGACTGGCAACCCCACCTAGCAGGTCGCCTTGTTATCGATTCGTCCACTCCTTGCCGTGAATCATTTGACACTTCGTCGGTGAGAAAATCAACGCGTGATCGCAGTTCACGCTGGTACCTTGCTGCGCTACGGCACACCGGTGGGATGTCCCTCCACTAATTGCCCCGAAAACAGTACGAATAGAGCCGTGTTGACGCGAGCCATCACGCCTGCGCATTCGCTCTAATCCGCCACTGCTGTGACCGACCGTACCGCGTGGGTGAACGCCTTGGAGCTAATTCAGGGTATTGTAACACGCCGCAGCGCTGTTGCTTGCTACACATGTAGGTTCAAGGGCTAGATTAGTCAATCCCCTTTGGGACGCGCCATGCATTCCACTTCAACGGGATGGTATAGAGGCGGTTTGAATGCGTATTTGACCTATACAGTGAATTGCGGGGGCCAGCCGATATACAGGCCTGTGTTTTATCTGTCCAAGACGAGTCTAGTACCAATTCATCTGCCCCGAAGGGATGGATGGCTTAGTTGGCCTGAGCAGGAAATCCGAGCTAAGAACCTGGGATTGGCTCACGCGACAATCGGCGCCTCCTCCGACTACGCTACCATGCTTTGCGTATCCTGAACAAATGAAAACTGTTCAGTTTAGCTGATATATGGGAAAGGATTATTTAATGGCTACATCCTGACCTTGCACAGGCTCCGGAACAATTATGGTGCTCGTTCCCTCATTTGGAATCCACATGAAAATGGCCAAATTCCATTTTGCCGCGACATTTCACGATTAATCACTGTTCGCTTGCTCCTCCTCATTTTCGTGTCGCTCTTTGTCTCCTCCATGGAATCCCACTAAACGACTGTCATTTTGTAGAGACTTAATGAGGACGATTACACATGTTTAATATCGTATATTTTGGCCTCTTGATTAGCGTTCACGCATTCTCTCCTCCAAACCTACTACCAGATAAGGATGTGCAGGTACTTCAGCTTTCTGGTGAAACAGGTACGTTTAATGTATCGATCGACACTTTGCAGCACGATCCTTCGATTGGCGATTTTGTTGAGTTGGAAGCCGGCGAAAGCCTTCGCCTGACATGCTCCGATATTACCAACGAAGGTAAGCATCGGCGCGATTCACACATTCGCGCAATTGACTCAGCTGGCTTTGCCCATCAGTAGTTCCGAGATTGATGTGCGTACGAAACTTCGCCACAAACCGTTCGTCTTTTCCAGCTGTTGAGTTCGCGTTTCCGAATTTGACGGACAACAAAGGCTTCTCGAAAGAGGATTTTAGTTCTCGGTATACTATCGAGGATATTTCGTACGGGCACACTCTTCACATCGTTAATTTGAAGGCAGGTCGTGCTTACTTTACTCGACAAGAGACCAATATTTAAAGACATTTTTTACCAACTTAAGTGGTCGGTACTTTTTAATTTTGCTCGTGAAATAGAGTGTAGGAAAGCGTCGCTAATCGTACCTCTATGAATATGCCAAAGAGGTTTTTCTAGTTGGAAGTAGCAGTACTGCGAAATGTGTAAACTTGGTTATCGGGCAGACCCAAGGTACTTGGGAAGGAGGTTATCGCTTAACCTATGGTTGTCATCTGAATTCGCAAAAGGGCACGAAATCGACACGCGCGGTCGAGGCGCGACACCGTTGCATCGACAGAAGGCGGCAAAGTTGGCGGTGCTGTTCGAGTTCCGTTTGCTGCTGGAAAGAGAGTGTGGACAGCAGCTTTGAACGAAATAAACGGATTTTGTGCGCGGATCCTCCATTAGTTGTAAATGTCAAGTGGGTGAATACATAATGGAGAGGATGAGGAAGCAATTTCCCATTGCAACCGCTAACCGGAGGATAAAAACGCGAAGTGAGTCCGCGGAACACCGACTGAACTCCCAAAGTCGCACATGCAGCTCAGGCTTGGATCATAGTCCAAAAGCAACTTGGCGCTTCTAGATTGCGCAGTCATTCGGTGTTGTCAGTGTTGCTTCTGGCCGAAATTTTTTTTTGTGCTAATCGTGTTTGTTCCGTTAGTGCGCAAGTGAACAATATCGGTTATTCTATTGCAAGGTTAAAATCAAGCTGCATTCATCGAACACAAACGTAGGCATTCAATCAAAGGAGGAATCATAAGAGGTGTCAGCGGATTGGAGGAACTTCACAAAGAAAGGAAGTAGCCGTTGGGTACTAGCAGTAGGTTGGACTTCTTCAGGTTTTTTCAGGTGAAAAGACTTACCTGTGCTGTAACAGCTGTAGTTGTAACATGACCTTCCTCGTTTCATCTTTTTATAACAGCTTGTCAAGGAACTGTGGGATGGCGATCTTGCCCGTAACAATTTTGCAAACTACGATCTCAATTCTAAAGTGGCAAAGATCTAATGTTCCAATCACTCACTGACCATCGGGAAGATGACGGATAATTTTGGATCACTGCTAGATTGGGTGTGACATCGGTTCGTACATGCTTGACGAGGTTAATGCGACAATATTTACCAGTCGTCACGTCATGTAACTGTAAAACTGATATTATTGGTGACTTTTGTACAACACTGTAGAGAGGTTACGGGCACATTGTTGTTGAACAACGGGTGGACATTCCACTCATCAAATCCGTCTTTGGTGTTCAAATCTGCTGTCCTCACTGTCAACTGTGCCGCTTTCTCAAAACGCAGTGCACTACAGCTTCAGCAAATGGATAGCTGTCGTGCCGCGCTGCTACCGTGCGTCTGGATTTCAAGCCCTTTTGCGAATTCAGACGGGTGCCACAGGTAGGGGAATGACCTTCCTCCACGCTAACCCGGGCCGGATTCATCAGCCCTTATACCCGCGGGTATGCGGGGTATACGGGTAGACGTAACCACAATGATGCTTTCATGATAATCCCTGGGCCGAACTCTTCAACGACTAACCCACGAGTATAGGGAGTAGAGGTACCCACGATGAAGCATGCGTCTCTGAGTCTTACCTTATCTCTATGACTTATCTCTACCCCTTATACCTCGCATACCCACGGGTTTAATTGTTGATGAATCCGGCCCCTTATTTGCTACATCGTGGGTATATCAGTGGGTAGATAATACTCGACGGTCGTCGTGGGTGTACCCGCATACCCGCAAGGATTCCGCGCCCATTGACAAAATGGCGCTCTAGTGAGATCAGCTGTTCCCGTGAGAGGCTTAGTCCGATCTTGCCCATGATTCCTTTCATTAATACGAATCGTACCCGCTGCGGATAGTGAGAACGGTTCCCTTACGGTATCTCTACCTATACCCACTGCTTGATGAATCCGGTCCCCGGTCAGAGTACATCGCATGCAGTACCCTGCAATCGCGACGCTCGGCGGTGAGCCGCATCGCTTCCAAAATCAGAGAGATGCGTCTGACTGCGTTAGATTGGGACACAATATCTATAGATAGCATTATGACACTGTTCTATCATGGTGCTGATATATTCTTCTAGTCTTTCTCAATTTCTCTTCGTCTTTTGGCGCTGTTCACTCTGTCCTAGTTGAAGGGTCATGAAGGTTCAGGTTGTTTTTGGACTAGATCCAGGGTTTTCTTTGACCTGTTTTGCCTTTTATTTAGACTAATTGTATATTGCAAACAGCAAACAAAAGCAGTAAAGGCGGTTTTCCTTAAAAGTAACGGAAACTATTTGGTACTAGTGTACTTAGTACTTAGCTCCTCTGTACTTAGCTCCTCTGTACTCTCCTCCGCTGACGCGGAGGAGAGTACAGAGGAGCTCCCACGCCTGCAGACAAAGGCATGCTATGGTAACCCCCCCCCCCCCCCCCCCCTCCCTCGGAGACGCCCGCGAATGTGTGCGGGTAGGGGGCGGAGTCTCTGTGTCTCTTACCAGCGCGCGCTATTTCACAAGGCCTTGGCCGATTCGAACTTAATATAGCGGGCTTATAAGGCATTTCCGCAAGAAACGATTATGATATTCGTTCTTCCCGTGGCAGATTACCCCTAATAGACATATTTTGAACAAGATTTAGTGCGGTACATTAAGTACACTAGTGCCACTATTTTTTAACATTTGACCAAGGTGCTTGAAATCAGTTTATTGTTTCTTGTTTTCATTATTTTAACGTGTCTTCTAACGGTTAATCTGTTCAGGAATCCGACACGGGAACATACACATGTCACTCTAAGGATGATCCCACGCTTAGTACGGATATTCATGTTTTCGTTAAAGGTATGGAGTTTCAATTCGAAGACAAAAGCATCCGTCATTTTAAAAGGTTAATAAAGACAAAGATAAGGATAAGATAAGCATCAGCATCAGTCCCAGCTCGGAGTGCGCCACGCATTCCATTTCTACGGGTTGTCGCGGTGTCGAACTAAATGTGTATAATGCCGACACAATGACATCCAGTAGCCAGACGTAGGGACAAGTTAGTGTTTTATCTTTCCCAGGCAAATCTGGTACCAATGGAAGAGGTGGGAAGTGATGGAAGGTTTGATTTCTCCGAGCGAGACCTGAACCAAGGACCTCGACGCCCCTCACAATTGTGTTATCTGTAAGGGTAATAGGTACTGTTAGTTGACAGCTGTGGGACGTGCCACGCACTAGACTTCTGCATATTGTCCGTGGCCGTATGAATGCTCTGAACGTCCTACTCCGTGCCTACCTATTAGACTATATTTCTTCCTACCCTTACATACGCCTCAGTGACCTGGGCTGATGAACACGCGATCAGCGCCGCGCAGCGTGGAATCGAGAGGACGAACTCGCTCGGAGTGACACTACTCACGCAAGTTAGAGAAGGCCTCCGAAGTTCCGAGCTTCGCCGACGTTCGAAGGTCAGAGACGCTGTTACTTGGACCAAGTCGTCAGAAATTAGGTGGGCCGACCACGTAATGCGCACCACAGACACCCGTTGCACGAGAGCCGTAACCGACTGGATTCTGCGGGATGCCAAGAGAACACCAGGACGCCCACCAACGCGGTGGTCCGACTTCTTCGCGAAATCCCTGAACGAACGACATGACGCTCGTCGTGTCCCTCGAGCGAGGAGGATCCACTGGAGCACTCTGGCACGCGACGGGGACGAAAGGAGACGCTGCTGGCGCCCGCTCGAGCAAGTCGATGATCAACGGGACGACAGGTGGTACAGGTGATGAATGCGCTTTGGGGCCGCTGAGTAAATGAATTCATTTTCCGACCATGATAGTGTTTATAGTCTTCCACCCTATTCTTTCCATTTTTGAGGAGTGACATGGATGTGAGGTTCTCCTGGAGGACCTCCCTTGTCTTCTCTTGGCATCGCCGACGATAACCTTGAACCTTACAGGGGGGGGGGGGTGGTGGGCACCTCGTGGTTTCTCAGTTTCGCGAAGAATGCCTTAAACTTAATGATACTAGTTTGATTTTGGTGATACTGGAGAACCATATTCGGGTCCTGTGCGAAGCACAAGTCGTTTTTGACACAGACTTCTTATTTGAGTTGAAGCATTAGCCGACAAGGGATCTCGTTCCTTTTTTGCATGGCATCGTTTTGTGTTCAGTAGCATTTCAAAATGGGCCTGCGAAATGGTGTAAAAATCCAGTTTCCTTGAGGGTATATGTTGATTCGATTTGTTTTTTTTTTCAGGATCTGGAGTATTTGTTCCGAGTGTCATCGGTGGTCTAGTCGTTTCTGAGTCAGAATTCGTGGTTCCATGTAAGTCCTCGCGACATCTGGCAAAGGAAGATATTGAGTTGCGAGCGAATGGCAAAGTTTGGAAGTCGGCAGCAAAGTATTATGATCCTAGGTTGGTGGGAAGTTGAATGGTTGCAAGATATTTTTCGTCGTTGACTTGTTCTCTACGTTTTTGTGTTTTTCGAATTACCTTCGTATATTTGGTCGCATTTGTCCTAGGGTAAGAAAGGTTGTCCTTATATTTCGTGCGTCTTCTTTAACTAACATTTTTTTTACGAATCCCTTTTACGACGGCTATTAGAGCACGCAACTTTGCGTATACCTCCGTTTGTTGATTAATAAACTACCAGGGTCACCATAGGAGAACAACTCATCTGTTAGGTGTGGAGAAGCAGTTATTCCATACGCGAAAATATGGTGCGGTTGGGCGATTTTATGCAAACCTTATCTGTTATCTTATTCATAGGACTGTTTAGACTCCATTCGCAGCGTAGCGATTTGAGAATCGCCTACAGTTCCCTCTCGTTATAGCGCGTTTGAGGGGAGCGTAGAAAATCCGCGTTATAACGGGAGTCGCGTCTTAATCGGTGCTGACTTTTTTAGACTCTCTTACGCGTAGATATATTTAGAATCGCATACTATGGCTAAATATGGCTGTAGTAATGAAATGCGTGCCCATGAGGAGTGTGAAGACAATGAATAGCTTTAGATTATGAATGTGGTCCCGTCCTCAGAGGTACTCTCTGAGGACAGGACCACATTAATATGCATACATCATTTAAGTATGGCAGATGTGTGAGGAATAACGAGTACCAAAGGAGAGTTAGAACTGATCAACAACAAAACTGTGTAACCTGATGTTACATGATCTTTTGCCGCCATCCAAACTCTCGCACTAGGCGGGACATGGACCCGCACTCTCTACCGTCCAGGCAAAATGTTAGGCCCCGTTTATACTTCGCCGCGGTGCGACGCGATGGCCACGCAATGAGGCCAAATTGATCGATCGCGTCGCACAATCAATATGGCCACTATACATGGCGTCGCGTCGCGCCGCGACGAAGTATAAACGGGGCCTTAGCCCATTACGCCATCAGCACTGCTAAAACGTACACGGCGTTCGCCATATCCTCGTTGCAGTGACCTCTCTACGTTTTCCACGATATCGGGATGTTGCGTGTGATCAAACAGCGCTGTTGCTGTAATCTTGCCCGTAAAGCAGAGGGTGCAGGTACAAGTCCTGCATGGTGCGGGAATTCTGATCGCAACAAACCATCATGTGATAGCGTATAACCTTATACCAGCTACTCTAAGCGGCGCAAATAGGGTCCGGGGGGGGGGTCACCTTATAAAAAGTGGCACCAACACCAAGAAAACGAGACAAGGCACACTGTTAGTAAAGAAAACAAACAAATAATGCTGTAGCTGTGTTTTCGGTTACATATCCGTGTTCTATATGCTTCCGAATTGAGCAAGGGAGGACACTGAAGGATGTAGGCAATTATAACATGGGTGCGTCACTCGAGCCGCACCCTGGAGTCCCCTCCCCTGCCTAAATCTGTGCTCTCCTCCGCACCCATGTTATAATTGCCTACATCCTTCAGTGTCCTCCCTTGCTCAATTCGGAAGCATATAAAACACGGATATGTAATCGAAACGAAGAGCTAAGACTGCATTTACATTCGCTGTATGTAGCTACTCGCCGCGCCATGCTGTGGTGACCCCCCCCCCCCCCCCCCCCGGATCCTATTTGCGCCCTCTAAGCTTAGAACAAATGCATGGGATATTGTCTTGAATAATCTGACCTCTATTAAACACTTTTTGTTGTTTCTGATAGAGAAGATCCTCCAAATCACGGCAGCTTCTAATAACCACCCTATACTATGTTTCGACATATTGCTGACTATCAACACTTGTCGGCCGCGCATATATGAAAAGCGTCTAAATGCATCGAATTCGTTATCGCGCAGGTGCTGGTCGCGACTACGTACGAGACAATAGAAGGGTGGGTCCGATCAGCATCCTGGTCCTCTTCGTTTTCTGTGTGAGGCCGGCATCGAGCCCTGGTCGCGTTATAACGGGAGTCATTTTGAACGCATAGCTCCTCCCAAAACCGCGCTATAACGAGAGGAGCGTTGTATCCGAAGCGTCTTAAGCGGAGTTGATTTGTATTGGCGTAAAGGTAAGCTGGCCTGGGCCAGAGAAAATCTACGTTATGAGTCGCGTCTTATACGGAGGCGTTATAACGGGAGGGCAGTGTAATTAGTTTCAGTGTCAGGCCAGACACCACTTAGCGAAGCGATGTGTATGAGGTTCGAGTTTGTAAAGCGTGAAGCAATACTATATTTTCTGATAGTAACTGTTATGTCACGATATGCCCTTGCATTAAGTATTTGCAGAGAATGAGAGGCAAGTTATAGTAGCAAGAATTCCCGGCGCTTGCTTCTTCGAGTGGGGAGGGTCACCATAACGTAGTCGGGCACGCATTCGTGCATAGATACATTCAAGGAATACTAAGACACAGTTATTTCTTCTTCACCTGCAGATCCACCTTTTATTTGCTTTCGCTTGTGCTGGTTCGTGTGGGACAAAAGAAGGAACTCTGGGATGCAGGCGATTTTAACACAAGTGTGTAAATTCGATCATGCCCTGGAGTCCCTTCTTCAGCCCAGTTCTTTCTAACGCGGAGGAGAGCGCATAACGTAGACGTATAAACGTATATGTTTGTTTTTTCAATATTATCAATTTGTCCTATTTCCTTTTTCCACGTTTCTGGAACTTTTTATAAGATGACTTATTACCAGAGCGCTGAATTTTCTTTTTCATTGTTGCATGCATCCAACCGTACCGTACTAAAGTGCTATCATTATTGGATGAATGGAAAAATAGACACCGCCTTCGTGACGGTGTAGCATGAGTGTCAACATGAGTCACTTTAGGAACACTATTTGTGTTGCTTTTGGCAGCATCCTAGGCAGCTCCTTGGTGATCAATTCGTTGTGAGGAATTTCTACCCTATTCTGTGGTTGTGTTGAAATTTGCAGCACAGATTGCATATCTGTCAACACGTTTACAAATATAATTTCAGGATCGGTTTTAAACTAAACAGTAAGAATGTCGAGGAGAAAATAGTCAACCAACTGACGTTCCAATGTATCCACAAGCATCATCCTCCGGATACGGCTACATTTCTAATAGTTATGAAGGAAACTCATAAAAATGATCTCGAACTAATCTTTGAAGAGGTGAGATACGATTTTCTATATATACCTGAAATCCAGTGCAATGATCGTTTTCGCAGCCAAATCCATGGCCATACGTTGGTGGAGAGTACTCCTTGCGATGTGTGCTGAAGCTGAAGGGCAAAGGTCGCATAGAGAACAAGTACCAGTATCAACTGGTGTTCGCATGTCCACGATGCTCCGTGAGTGATACTTGTGCTCCTTAGTTTTCTGTTCTTATCATATACTTTCAGCAGTCAGTTGTCATGCACAAAAAATCGACTCAAAGTGATCGTATTATCCACACTGTCGAAATTGACTCGTTGGCTGCGGAAGACAGTGGTCAATATGTGTGCAGTTGGTATTTTGACAAAGTACTAAATCAGACCATCACACGCGAAGTGGAGGTTTCGCCGAAGAAGGGACAGATCAAGGTGCGTCCTTTTTTCAAATTTCGCTGTTCAGCAGTAGGTTGCCTCGATTTTGCTTCGTCGGTGTCTGCCATTTGAAACACTTCAAGTCAGTCATGGGATTGTGTGTTCGGATAGCGTGTTCAACATACCGTGTAGTTCTCGACTGTTTCTAAAGGAAAAGCTCACTCAAGGGCATTACATGCTGAGGATTTGATGTAATGAACACCACATAAAGCGGTTCCCAACCGGCGGTCGCTTATTTCTGTGTGGTGGGGCCACTGTGTAGTTTCAGGATCACTGTCGTTGTTCATGCACCTCCACAGCCCGTGCTCTCATTGCATGTGTCAAGGGAGAGGGGTACTATTGGAAACAGTTGAGGAAGGGGGACGTATTTCTGTGGAATGGTTTGGGGGGGGGGGGTTGATGGTTTGTGACGTTTTCGCAGACGAAGGCAATGCTGAGTATTACATGAAACCATGCATATAGGAGAATGTACAATCTTTGCCGTACGGGGGGGGGGTGTCTATTGTTACGGAAAGTACCATTGGTTACGTACTCTGGTTCCTATGAAAGATATTGTCAGCGGAGGAACTGCAATTCTACTCGGCATCAGTTCTTGTTGAAGATGGTGAGGATGATGGCCTGAACTCTCGTTTTACAGGTGCTGAGCAGGACCCCGCAAGACGTGAGCGTAAAGGAGGGCAACTCAATCAATCTCTCAGCTGAGCTCGCAGCGTTTCCGGACGATTTCCCCGGCTTCAACGCGAAATGGATTCGGGTAATCCCTTTCAAACGTAGTCGTAATGTAGCTCGAGATCTCATTCCTGGAGAGCATAGTTTAGAAATTCGTCAAGCCTCCGAAGACTGTGAACGAAACGGAGAATTTAGTCAGCGATAATGACCACCAAATTGTTAGCGAGAGACTGGACGGGGGACGAGTCAATGAAAAAATCACCATCAAAAATGCGGCCATTGACATGAGCGGCATGTAGGTGTTTCTGGAGAACCCCTTACCCGTTTTTGTGGTCGTTGCAGTTGTTCTAATTTGATATATTTACATTGTTCGTCATTCTATTCCAGTTACGTCCTCACAATCGAGCTGCTAGACACCGTTCGTACGATTGAATGGAAGGTACTTTAACCCGGACGAAAATTTACAGAGGATGAAATTCGCTTTGCTTTAGGTGAACGTCCAAAACGAGCGCATCAGTGCTCGAATCGACGTGATGTCGCCACACAGTTGGGTGGTGTTCGACCAACAGTACTACCAGATAGGTACAGCACTGCACGTGAACTGCCTGGTCACTGCCATTCCGCTGGCGACGGTCTCCTTCATGCAGCGAAGGTATTTGCTCAACGTCATCTCACCTTTTGTTTGTTTGCGTTGTGACTCTACTGTTTGCGATTAGCGCTAAACGCTCTGTCAGCGCTGCTTTGGATTTTGCTAACATAACCGCTCTTTCCATTCTGCTCGTACGGAAAAAATCGCAAAATTGTGAAGCGAAAAGGATAAAGGACGGCGTTAGTCGATTCCTTTCGGGATGCGCCACGCTCCCTACTTTTAGGAAATGTCGGGAAGACAACTTGAATGCGCCTTACCGGACGAGTCTGGTACCAATTCATCAATCCCGGGGGAATTGAAGGCTTTGTTGCCTGGGCGAAAAATCCGGACCAGGAACCTGGAATCGAGTTCACGTGACAGCCGACACCTTCTTCAACTGTTTTCCACGCGCCGACAAAATTATGTTTCTTGCGCAACATTGAGTGGGGGCACGTCGGGGTAGATTCTAGCGCGAATTCAGTGAAAAATAAAATCTTATCAGTTTAGAAGTTCCTTTCCATGGAGTAATTTGAACATCACGCTTGATGTTCGATAAAGTCCTAGTGATGAAGTCGTTTTCAGGCCCTCACCATCTGCTCCCTGGATTGACATTGATCGTTCACAGTTGGTGGTCTTGAAGGGGACGTACGAAAGCGGATTCCTCTGGAATACCACAGTACAGGATGACCTCGATTTGAAATGTGAAGGAGAGCGAAACGGGAAGGTACCCAGTTCTGATGCGTATTCATTTTTCATTTCGAAAAACGATTTATTGCAGCGACTGTTTTCTTTCAGACCAATTTTGAAACTAAGCATGTCCGAGCATCTGAAAGCGAGCCTTTCGTGAAGACAAGTTGGACGCGTTCAGCGCTATCGACGTCACAGGAGGACCCAAAGGAAATCTATGAAGGAGATAACGTCAAACTCACCTGTACCCTACCCAATGATGAGAACTGGCAAGTGTTTATTCATATTCTGAAGCAGGTGCATAAATAAATAAACAAATAAATAAATAAAAATAATAAATAAATTTAAATAATATATAGAAGCGGTAAAGGTCTGACCTATTCAATCTTTTTGAGATGCACATGCTTTATTTTTCTACGGCATCTCACGGAGGCAACTTTACTGCGTGTTCTGTTTTTAAAATTATTTGCAGTAGCTAGCCAATGAGTGAGCAGTTCAGTGTTTTGCTCCAGACAAGTCCGGTACTAATTCAACGACCTTGGGTGGATGGAAGGCTTGGATGGGCATGTTTATTCATTCAGTTTGTTTGCTTTCCAGAGCTAGCTTCTCTCATTTTTGTGCTGTTCGTGCTTCGCATTTGAATAGTGATTGTTTAATGACAGAACGTGGCGGACATCGGCGTGCTCCAGTAGTCCTGTACACTAATCGAGATCGGTGTCTTTCCTTAGAAGCGTAGAAGAGTGACATCGACACATGATACTGGCACCGTCGGTTGCGCTTTGGCGATGTCCATTTTGGCGGTGCATCCTGACCCATTGTGTTCACTCCTGTGTTATACACTTTCATTCTTAGCAGATCAACTAATGTCTGATGAGATCGGAAAACTTATGCCACTACTAGCACAGAAAGTGTTGCCCTCCCTGTGTCTGTTCGATAGCTAGCAGCTTTCTTCCAATTCGTATTGCGGCGTTCTTTTTGGTAAGTAGGGAAAGCGCAGGAAAGTGGGGGTCAAATTGGACCGTATTGTAGTCGATTCCGAGTAACTTCATTGACACACTTTCGATAGCGTCGTTTTTTCGTATGGCATTTTTAACATTGACGGAATTCCATACTTATTCTTACAATTTAATTCCTATTTTTGCAAGCAATCGTTTCAATCCACAATATTTCTAGTGATCTACAGTATCTGCCTTTATTAAAATGTTGTGAACATATAGACTTTCTGAGGTTTTCTGCGCCAGTTCCGTTTTTTGAACAGTTAAATCTATCATCAGCACCATATTTAGGATCCTTGGTGACGTTGTTCCCCGGGAAGGTAGCTTACAAAATCTGCAATAAGTAGTGTACTATCTCGTTGTTGGATGGTTGATACTTTTAGCTATGTAAGCCGAGAAGGCCTCTGTAACGCTCCATTAACCGATTTTTGTGTAAATGTTGCCTCGACGTCGCAAATAGGCACGATTATACTGGTTTGTGAAGTAAACAGGTTGTCATGGATATTATTCACAAATGACTCTCCCTTCTCGATTACTTCACTTACCAGGGAATGCCGTCAGCTTCCCATGAAACTTCGGATTGAGACCTATATCACATGAAAGAGCTCGAGACGCTGATCACAGATATGTAGACCAATTTTGCTAAATGGATCTCCTAGGCGAGTTATGGCCGGCGAAAGCCGCGTTGTTTCGTAATAAGAGGTGCGGTTGGCAGCGCTGACAGCAGCGGCGGCGGCACAGTGGTAGAGTGTTCGCTTCGCAGGATTGGGTAATGGCTTCGGTTCCCCTCGGTGGCGGCGTTTTTGCATTTTGTAACTTATCTTCGACGAGTACCTATAATCTCATTTTTAGCACATTTTTGAGCGAACGGCTGATGGCGACTTGCACTATTAGGACATTCGAAGTTGGAAACATGTTTCAGGTAACATATTTTATTTATGACGTGAAGGATGTCAAAAATTCAAATCAAAGCAAAAATCAAAAGTAAAAAAATCAAAAATCAACAAAACTTAATCAGCATAAACATATTAAAGATCGACTACATCTGTTCAAACCTTCCTCAACACCGATGGAACAATGGAAAAAAAGGTGTAAAGCAAACATGCTCTACAAGCTGCACACCTTATGCAGGCCGTCTCCTTACAATCACTGACGAAGCAGTCGACCATACCAAAGTTGAACAAATATAGATGGCTTCCATCCTTGTCATCATTGTAGTCCCAATAGGAGTCGTTATCAGTGGAATCGCCCGCATCTAAATTTTCATCCGTCTCGATTTCCACGAATGTTGCAGTCAGAGAATAGTAGCGAACCTTCCGGCAATTTTCCTTTCTTCGCGTGTACCAGCACAGCTATCCTCAGGCAATCCGAATTCAGAAGGCAGAATGGAGACTACAGGGTGCGTAAAAAGTATTGACGCACCAAACGTAAGCGATAGAAATGACAACACATTATCAAATTTGCAAGTTTATATACAAAATGTCGACAATGATCTAGCGAACAGGATTGAATCGCTTGTATCTTATATGGGCTTCTTTGCTGCGAATGCAGGGGCGAAGACGACGAGGAAAGGCATCGACGGTGCGCCGCAAGTAGTCCACGTCGATTTCGTTCCATGCTTTGACCAGATCATCCTTCGCTGACTTCATACTTTTGTGGGAAGTAGCGCAAGCTTTGTTCTCCAAAACTTCCCATGCAGAGTAATTCAGCGGATTCAAATCTGGTCTATACAGAGGTCATTCCTCTACCGAAATGAAGTCCTTCATGTTGGCGCGGGATCAGTCCTGAACAATCCTCGACTCTGCGCAGGAGTCTAATCCTGCTGGAAGACATACGGCTTGCTGTCAAGGTGGGATTGAAGGCAAGGAACCAGTTGCTTCTTTAGAACATCAATACAGATAGTTGTACTGATTTATCTCCACTGCTGTATCGACGAAAACGAGAATCGCTTGTGATGAATGCACAAACCATGATACTGGCCGGATGCGTCTTCCTTGCAGCGACTCTCCGCCAGAATTAGCACTTTGGAGGTCCTTGAAAAGTATGTAACACCTTTACAGTACAAGTTGAATGCACAAAAGTGTGAAGTCAGCGAACTTCAAAGCATAGAACGAAATCGACGTAGACTACTTGCGGCGCACCGTCGATGCCTTTCCTCGTCGTCTTCGCCCCTGCATTCGCTGCAAAGAAGCCCATATAAAATACAAGTGATGCTATTCTGTTCGCTAGACCATTGTTGACATTTTGAATATAAACTTGTTAAATTTTATAATGCATTGTTACTTCTGACGTTTACGTTTGGTGCGTCACTACTTTTTACGCACCCTGTACCTTTGCTGGTGAAAAAGGCATAGCGAATGGAGAAAAATCAATGGCACATCGAGGCCTTCAAAACTGATCTACCAGGCCAAACATTTGACCTACTTGCTGGACTATGCACGGGATTAGAAGCCGTTTAACGTAAATTTAGGTTTATGAATAGGTGTGTAATTGGTCAATATAGCATGTTGTTTCACAATTTTTTGTGTTGTTCAGTCAGTGTTGAGGAAGGTTTGGACAGATACATAATAATTGATTGGATTAAATGTTTGACATCCTTCACGTCATGAATAAAATATGTTGCTCGAAACATGTTTCCAACTTCGAATGTTCTAATAGACGTAAATGCAAGTCGCCGTCAGCCGTTCGCTCAAAAATGTGCTAAAAATGAGATTATAGGTACTCGTCGAAGATAGGTTATAAAATTCAAAAACGCTGTGCAAACCGAACCGAGCCCGTGACCCCAATCCTGTGAAGCGAACACTCGACCACTGTGCCGCTGCCGCTGTTGGCAGCGCTGCCAACCGCACCTCTAATTACGCAACGATGCGGCTTTCGCCGGCCACAACTCGCTTAGGAGATCCATTTAGCAAATTTGGTCTACATATATGTGATCAGCGTCTCGAGCTCTTTCACACGATATAGGTCTCAATATGAAGTTCCATGGGAAGCTGACGGCATTTCCTGGTTAGTGTCAACTTTCCTTTTTTCCTAGAAGAAGCGTTGATGCGTCCTAGCGGTTCTCTCAGAGTAACCTTTTGTATAATCTACACTCTGGAATGCGGCATATAACAAATGTCAACAGTTTTGCTGCCTTCGGTAGAAAAGACGTCGATTATGACTTCTTTTTCGTATTTAAATATTTTGGTTTGCCAAGGGCACTGCTCCGGTTTTTTTTGTCGAGAGATGCTCCGGTTTTTTTTTTGTCGAGAGATTGTAGATTCAAATTGATGAATAGTAATCCCCTGATTACCCTCTAGTTCAGTACTATTGCCTTTCATTGGTAACGGTGCAGTTATGAATCCGTCGCAGAACGATATCCTCTTCGATTAGTCTGAAGGTATTCGTGCGCTTTCTCATTTTTTTGGCACTCTTCTGACGAAATACATAATCCTTATTGTTCGAACATTTTTTGGAGAATTTCCTAATGTTGTGTTTTCTTACGGTTGTCATTTCATAGCAAATGGTAATGGTAATGGTTTTGCCACGATGGGCTCTATTTCAGTGTATGGTAGTGTCGCACATCGTTTTGGTAACACGAAGGCCCGTAGATGTCTTTGTTATTGACTGGACCGATTACCAGGCCGTGGTAATGATCTAACCCCATAGCAATGTGAAAATTTTGATGTTCTCCACGATATTTGGAGTTTGGTAAGCGATTGTTATTTGTCATCAATACGTCTACGTTGACATACCTATAACACTAGGGAAATCATTGGTGATGATGCCTGAACTTTGTATGGAGCTCTTTACCATATCCAGAACAGACTATGTGGCCTTCGGAGCACTCGATGTAGCCTCCTGTGTCCGAAAATCTGCAGATTTCGATAATCCGCTTAAACAGGCCGAAGCGCTCGGAGAGCTACTTTTCAGTACGGTTTTTGAGCAGTTGAGCATAGGAAAAATAGTATCCTCCTTCACATTCTTCTTTTTATGGTTTCATACATTGGCATCAGGTGGCATCGAGAGATTCTTAGGAGGGGGGGGGGGGGGGGAGACGAAATTTTATGATAAGGTAAGTATTGTCTTTGGAAGACATGAACGTAGTATATGTTCTGTCCAGTTTGCTGACATTGATTCGGAAAACTCCTACTTTTAACTTCCTTATTCCGTTCCCTTTGAGGCTTGTTTGTTATGGGAATTCACTAAAATGAGCCGTTTTGCGTCGGCGAAGAATCTCTTTTTTCTACACTCGACTGTTCAAAACATCGAAAAATCCATTTGTTCGTCCATTTGATCATTCAAAAAAGCGAAAGAAATGATTTATTCGTTAGCTTTTGTTCAAGGTTCCAGCAGTCGATTATGTTCGTTGATTCATTCGAAAGAAGTCAAACAGCCCAACTCCATCGCGTACGTGTTAATTTCTGTGGTCTCTGCTGCTAACGTGTTGTACTACTGAGGCGAATACTACTAATTCAAAAACTGATCAGTACTACCGTATAAACGTGCTGCTCTGACGGAACGATCGGGCCGTGTTTCCTCACAAGCCAAATCTGTATTTGTTCAGGATAGTTCAGTGGGTGTTTCGTGAGCAA
Source organism: Heligmosomoides polygyrus bakeri (assembly GCA_947359475.1). Classification (NCBI taxonomy): domain Eukaryota; kingdom Metazoa; phylum Nematoda; class Chromadorea; order Rhabditida; family Heligmosomidae; genus Heligmosomoides; species Heligmosomoides polygyrus. Next base: position 25,707,355 of record OX375870.1, read on the forward strand.
GTGCTTAACGACGTGATCAACATGGTGGATGCTCACTCCCGTCAGTTGATCGCCAATATTAAGTAGGATCATTGTTTGATTAATTATGCGTTTTATTTCGTAGGCTATTTCTACGTAGGAGATAAGTCCTCCACAGATGGCGCTATCATTCTACAGACCCGTTTCAGTAACGTGAGCAGCAGCAACGCTGGCGAATACGCCTGCATCATGCAGAAGGGAAATCAAGAAAAAAGGCTGAAGCAAATCATTTCGGTTAGTTTTTTCTTATTATTTGTAGGGTCAGAATGACTTTATTGTGTCGTTCAGTCTTTATTTACTATATTTTGGCTATTACACTGTTTTAAAGGTAGTGAAGACAGTAAAGCCCTACCACGCGCAATCGGATCCAGGAAAGCCGAGACTACTCGATTACGGAAAATCAGCTGATTTCGAGTGCCTTATTGATGGTACACCGAGGCCCGACTACAAATGGTTCGTTCAGTGATGTAGACCACTTTTTTAACCTCACATATGTAAGCCGTCGGTTACTACTGAATCTCGAAAACTGACATCTTCGGGATTGTGTCTTCGTGGACGTGGCGTTACTGACTTGTGCATGCATACATAGCCATCTGAGTTGCAATGCTCCACCGGTCTTTGCAGTCTAAAATTCCGTGTCTGGTAACGAGTGATGAGGACGTTCTAAGGGAATTGCCTATGATGCTGATCTAACTGGCTTGGATTGGCGTGAATGCGTACGACCCCGCGTTCCTCTCTCGTAGCATCATTGTCCTGGAAAATGTTTTGCAGTACGCTACAAATCCCGCTTTTCTCTTGTCAGTTCAGTGGCTGCTTTATGACTTTTCACCATAAGCTTAGGCTGTTGCAGCTGAAAACTGGACAAGCGATTGCGAAGCAATATCATGCAGTTATACGCGGTGTTGCACACATTCACGCTGGCCACATCCAGCTAGGAAATTTCTAAAAAAAAATGTCGTTGTAATTTCTTCTTACCTGTAGAACTCTCCTCGTGTCTAGCAGAACATAGTCCGCAGCAAATCGTCACTTTCTAAATACCTCTATCAGCAACCGCTTACATATCCATAGGACATGAAGTGCTGTTATAAAAACTGCTATATACTGCTGTTGTACTGTGAATGCGTAAATACTGTTATGCACCGACAGGTTGAAAGATGGACATCCTTACGAAGGCGGCGAGCTTTCACCCGACAGTCGAAAACTTCACATAGCCCGTGTTGCTGGTGAGGACAAGGGAGAATTCGAATGTGTGGCGACGAATCGTGCAGGAACAAGTGTCTACAAATTTGCAACCAAGGTGGGTCTCTGTGCCTTCGTCTTCAGTGATTCTTCTCCAGTGTATTGTCCCACTTGCTGGCGGGGTCCGCCTTTGTGGTGCATTGACACCACCTTTCTCTAGCCACTTAATTGTTGCATCACATCGCACTATCTTCGTCAACCTTGGTGAGGGCCTTCGGCGTGCAGATGAGCCGTCGGCGTGGCGTGGCGTTCGTCTCATATGCCAGATTTTCGCATCTGTAACAAGCCGTCAGTCACAATTCCTAACAAGGAATAGGCCGGTTTGGGGTTTGGTATTCACACGAGATGAGGAGAGCAACGCTTGCGGAACGTCGTGTCCACTATGTGCGATTTCGCATATTGAGGAGTACGCTTAGCATCGGCGTTGAGCGACTCGTGTACGAAACTTCTATCACAACTTCTCGTAATGTTCCTTCGCAGTCTCAGCGTGAGCGTTGAGACCACCAATGACGCGATTTCCGTTTTTTATTCTAGGTCGAGGGAGCTCCGAAAAGAGTCTCAAGTTCGTTTTTGTTCGTGATCTTCATGCTTCTCTTGGGCTTGCTGCTTTGCCTGATTACTGCTGTGATTATGTATTTAAAACAACGTAAGAAGGCCATTGAACAGGACAGGTATGTGGGTTCACTTTACTATGTCCTACTTGATTTTTTGCTCATGTACTGGTGCTTCTTAAATAACTGTCATCCCTGTCATCCGACTTCTTTCTGCAGAGCACTGAACGTTCTCTACGAACAATTAATGAAGACCACTGAAGGTCCACCGCCGAGCGGACCGAAGCTTCCACTCGACCAACGAGTCTATCAGCTGCCCTACAATCGGCAGTACGAGCTCGAACGCGACAATTTGGAGATCGGAAATAGGGTGAACACATTCGAATTATGGTTCCTGACTTATGCATTCTGTGCAAATACAGTCCCCTCTCGTCATAACGCGTTTGAAGGGACCGGAGAAAATCCGCGTTGTGACGGGAGTCGCGTCCTAAAGGGAGCTGACTTTTTTTACACTCCCTTACGGCGCGGATTTATTTAAAATCGCATATAATGATCAAATATGGCTGCAGTAATGAAAAGTGTGACCATGAATGGAGCAACTTCTGCTTACTAATGAAGTTCTGTTCTTGGAGATAATTTCTGTTATATGCATATAAGTATGTCAAATGTGTTGGGAATAACCGGCACCAGGGGTAGTTAGACGTGATCAACAGCAAAACTTGTAACCAGATCTTTTGTTGCGATGAAATCGAGCGCGTCAGGCGAGAATCGAACCCACAGTCCTTACCTTCAGGCAGGATATTAGCGCACTACACTATCAGCGGTATTAAATCACGCGCCGCATCGGGCCCCACCCGTGATTTGGCGATGTTGCATGTGATCAAACAGCGCTGTTGCTGTAATCTTGTCCGCAAGGCAAAGGATGAAGGCACAAGTCCCGCATGGAGCGAAGGTTTTGATCGCAAGAAAACATCCTGTAACTGTGTGTAGCATCTATATCAGCTGCTCTAAGCTTGAAACGTGTGTAGGGCTTTGTTTTTAACAATCTGGGTTTGTCTCCACATCCTCTCTCTTTCCCGACAGACGACATCTCCTAGTATACGAAGCCTAACGATTTTGTGTGCCACGTGCACGCCAAAAATGGTCGACCTGCATCTATACATTGTCACATGGGTACTGGTCGAGACACGAACGAAGCAATGGGACGACAGGTCTGATCACAAATGCAGTCAGCATCTGCTCGTCTTAATTTTCTGTGTGGGAGCAAAACTGATCCCTGGTCGCGATATAACGGGAGTAGCGTTGTATTCGACGCGTCTTAACCGGAGTCGGTTTTTATTGACGTAATGCCTCCGATATCCCGTTTAATGCACTTACAGAGAAGCTTTGAGATTCCCTTAAAATGGTTCACGCACATTCCTTTCAGCTCGGTTGCGGCCAGTTTGGCCAGGTTTGGCTTGGATGGCTATCGAAACCTAGAGTTAGCGATTCTATGGCCGAAAAAGTGAGGTTGCAGGTTGCTGTAAAAGGTATAGTATATCTTACTTGGCTGCTTTTCTCTACACTTCCTGAATTCATTCTCGTAACCGGTGTAGGAAAGAGCGCGGTCTGAATATCCGCGTGGTAGAGACATGCGTTCAGGTCCGCTGGTTGGCACTAATGTACAACATCAGAAGATGCTGGCCGACGAACTGAAGATCATGTGTGCAATTGGGAAGCATCCAAACGTGCTGGCTCTTATTGGCGCAATTACGAAGAATATGAAAGGGTAGGAATATCGTTTTTGTACTGACGGTAGTGTTTAATGTGGTCTAGATCGGAGGTGGCAACGCGCCATCCATTTCTAACCAGTCAGAGCAGAGCACCGTCGGAGGGAGACTTTCGATGCGGACACGAACGGCAATCGATGTGTGCACTCGGATCGAATGGTTCCGCCGTTTTAGCGCTTGGAATGTGCCACCTTTATTCAAGTATTTCACTACAGAATCTGGTAGCGGTTGTTGCTACCTTGATGCATAGAAAACGTGCAGGTTTAAAAGTATATAATCTGCCCAGGAGGTATTCTAAAAATAATACGTTAAAACTTTTCACGATAGCCGAAAGGTGTGGTTTACGTGCCCTAGAGTTTTATGGCTTGAATCTCGGAAGACCTACGGCAGAATCGAGTCGAAATTGCAGTGTTACGTTAGGAATAATTCGCCTAAATAAGCAGCACCGAAGTACTGACATAGGATTATAAGTTAGAGATAGAGGGCCTTAAGGTGACAGAAGACCTTGCTCAGAATAGACGATTGTGCAGAAGTCTACGTACAGCAATTAGATTAAAGCAAAATAAAATGACCAGATCCGAGGGCGAAGTATAAAAATCTGCCACGTGTGTTCCATGTTTCAGTAGCTAATGAGTCCTTACCCGTTGGAGTGGCACCTCTAAATTGCAGTTAGTTAATTTCATCATTACAAGAGCTGTAGGGTTTGAATTTATATTTATATTCTGCTCAGTCCGCAGGTGTGTTCTTGGGCAACGTTATTTTCCTGGGTTTCATAGAAAGCCTTCGGAGAGGATAAAAAAACATCGTGTGCAAGAGGATAAAAAAAATGTAATGTGTGGTACTTAAAGGGTTGGTGCCAGTGGCACTGGCAAGGCACTTTAAAACGGGTGAGTTAGATCAGCCAGACCCGGAGTTCCTTCACTTGCATAGTTCTCCGTGTTTGACTATTCCACGAGAATGTGGTGTCTCGATGAAGGCAATAACTCGCTGAGCACCTAATCTGACAGTTCGTGACCGCCAGCTGCCCGACTCTTGCCAGCCAGAAAATTCTTAGCAGTGGATTTTATTGCAGAGACATATCAAATGCAATAATTCTTATATTAAAAGTTGTTTTTGGTCGAAGTTATGATCATTTGAAATAAAAGCCGAAAACGGCGGAATCATTCGGTGCGACCCTATGCTTCCAATATACCCGATTGCAGTGCTACAGCTCGGCCAACGTGAAGGATACATTATGCGCAGGCATGAACACACCCTCGCACTTTATGCTGGAAAATGCCACGCCCGCTGCTTAGAAAGCATCTTAACGCTATTGGTTCTCTGTGAAGCTGTACATTTCGCACGGGGTTTGGAACCTGTTGCCGAATGCCACACAGTTGAGGGCGGCTTGTCTCTGCGACGTCAGTTTGCCCCAAAAAGCATTTTCTATTCCCACATCCCTTCCATGAATTTCTCAAATAGATCCCACGGCTGCTCTATAAGATTCTGGATTACACCTCTTCGCCAGGGGCGATCTTACGTTCAAGGAGGTAAAAAGTGGAGGCACGTGCGTGCTCCAACTAACTCGCAGTATTGCAGCGGCGAACTCTATGTAGTAGTAGAGCTGTGTGATAATGGCAATCTCAAGGAGTACCTGTTGAAACACAATAACAAGTTCATCGACGAATTGAAGAAATCTGACGAACCAGAGGACGGTTACTTGCGACCGGACCGTGGCATCAGGAAACAATACGCGGTGAGCTTTTGTGGCCTCCTTTTTTGCCAATTTTTCTTTATTTGATCGTCTGTCTTCTAGTCCGAGCAAATTCCTGATTGGGCAAATGATATGGAATCAGATCGTCTTATTCCCGACAACGATATGTTGGCAACGAGTGACCTTATTTCATTTGCCATGCAAGTCGCCAATGGAATGGAATATTTGTCCTCAATACCGGTTCGTGACGCAATTTATGGCGGTATTTTCTTTGATTTTGTATACTAACCCGTATGATATTTTTTTACATTATGTAGAGTTTTTTCTTCGTTTGGAAGGGTTTCAAAAAGGGAACATTAAGACTTCTTGTATGTCATTGAGTCCATTCTTGTTGTTATACACCATCAACATTTATAAAGTGGGTTACTTTGCTTTCTACTGCTGCGCTGTACTCATTAGAAAAACCTCAAGAAAGGTATTTCAGCATTTCTGTATTACAACTTTTTCAGTATTGTGCAATAAAAAACAAAGGGCCTTCACTACACAATCCCTGAAAAACAGTGCAGGAAATGAGCAAAATAGAGATTTGATTTGTTATTGTTAGGTTGCCGGTTTTTTATTTAATTTGCGTTTTTTATATTGTATTATGAACTTTTATTTATTTTAGCTTATTAACAAAAATCTTCAACTTTTTGATTCTTAGCTGTAGCTCTGTTATTTTTCATCCTAGTCAACAATTTTGGTTTCTCATTGTTGTACCTGATTGTGTTCATCGCAATTTTCCAGCAGGCCACACTCAGGTCGCAACCACCTTCTAATTCAATTTTTGGGCGCGTCGTAGCGTAGTAGGAGGAGACGCCGGCTGTTGCATGCAGAGTTTTTGGTCCAGATTTCCCGTCCAGGGCAACCGAGCTTTCAGTTATTCTGAGGACTGTGTGCCAGAATTGTTCGAGAAGGAGAAAGCACTGACTTGTTTATCGGCTGACCACTTCAAATCGCGGGGTAGGCCAAGTACGTAATTAATTGGTTCCCTCGACATCCTGCAGAAGTGGAATGCGTGGCACATCCCAAAAGTCTCCAGAAGGGAGCACAGGACCCAACCGAAAGCCTTCATGTTCCTGACGGGTTGGGCCCTTTAACCTGCAGGTGCATAAAATGGAAGAAGTGGTCGACGTTGCTCGCCACATCTGAGCTTCCATCCTGCAGCGAAGCCCGTTCATTAGTGTGACTGCGACCCTTATCGGTAGTTTGGCCAAAAAACGATAATAGCGGTAAAAAAATTGAAAATCGTTGGTCGCCTGGTGGAAACTCTCTATCTGCTGTGACGCTCTTTTGACGTCTGCATTCGGACACCAGTTGCTTGGCATCTGCGGCACAAGATCTGAATCCGGACGCACGTTACATGTCTTTCGTGACACCGCGTACATGATTCCCATTGTCATCGGCTGAATCTGGGTGTCTTCCGCTGATTTCTCGCTATATTCCGCTAATTAATAACTATTTTCTGGCCGATACTGCTTAGCGTGTCACTGCAAGAAATATAGTTTGAAGATTTTTGTTATGACTAGTTATTTAAATTTTTTTCGCTTACTTACGGCGTTGTTTCTGTTGGTTATCCTTCCTTTAGCTGAACCATATTGCTTTCTAACGGGCATAGTTAAGTGTATTCACCGCGATCTGGCTGCAAGGAACGTTTTGCTCACGAATAAACAAATCTGCCGTATAGCAGATTTCGGTATGGCAAAGAATGAGAACAAGAATTACTACAGGTACAGTTTTGTGTTTTTATTTTTTATGTATTTACTTGTTTCGTTCGTTTTCCTTTCTTTCTTTCTCTTTCTGCCTTTCTCTCATCTGCTGCACATTAAGAGAGCAATTATATTCGAAGGAGAAAGCGAAAACGTATTTTAGATTACGAAAGAAGAACGTGTTGGTACCATATCGGTGGATGGCTATCGAAGCAATTCAGCGTGGTGTGTACACCCTCGAGGTGAGTGAGCTTTCTGAACGTCGATGATCTCCTTGTCTTCTACAAAAGGCAAACAGTGAATGCTAAAAACTTGGTAGAAACAAAAGTGAGCAGCATTGGTAGGTGTGTGCGTGCCAGCCAATAATAACCAGGCAGAGCACAGACTGAACACATGACAGCCGATAAGATTACCGACCGTACACGCCCTCCCTGAATGGCACTCCTAATGCGGTCTGATTGGATGGAGCCTTCCCATCTCCCAATGCTGTTCATTTTGGCGACATATGCCAAAGAGTTCATGGTAGGCCAGCCATGAAAACTTCTTACAAATTTGCCTATTACATACGTCAAATTCCTCTCGCACTTCTTTTGTGACGTCTGTTTGTGCATTACCTTTCTGATTACAGTCCTTCTACAGCTGCTTGTAGTTAGACGCGAAAAGTGGATCATCGGTAGCTATACTCTACATTCGGTAACGTGTATGCTTGGTCCTTCGTGCGACCTTATCCAGATGGGCTGTGAACGTTGACAGTCGCAGGGCCAATATTTTATACACCCTTATGTTTCATAGCTTCACATAACTTTTCTCATGGGAAAGAGTTGTTATCCCCATTTTCTTTGTCATAACATTGCAAAGCTATCAACATCAGGCTTTTATTTATTTTTAACACATTGACGACAATACGCAGCATTTATGCTGCGTAAGCAAGCGGTCGCGTGGGACAATACGCAGCATTTTTGCTGTGTAACTTTGCAACTCGATTTTCCTTCAAACTGAAGTTTTTTTGATCAGGTTTTTTCTGTGCACTTATTCGCTATAGCATCAAGAAGCTCCAGCAGTCATGGGCAAAGAAATACTTTGATCAAAATCGAGGAAAGTCAAATAATATAAGGAACGATACCCTCGCGTTACTATACACATTTTTTAGACTGAGTGATGGATAGTGTTTATTGATCTTCTTGAAATGATGTCAGAACGAACATAACAAAGTGATAGGCTAAATCAAATTTTTTCTACAGCTTCGACAAAACATTACTAACATATTTCGGTTACTTCTCTAGACAGTACACTTCGTGTGAACGGTGTTGAAACATTCTAGACAAAAATGAATTTGACATCTACTGCAGCGTGTATTTACTTGGCGAGCCCTCTTGAACGCGGTCCTCGAGTCGTTGTCCTTTGCCAGGGTATGGTAGCAGCCGTGACAGCGTTTCCTGGTTACTTTGCTGGCCCGGCACGCTCCAGTTGATGACGGCGACTTGTTGTACGTACGTTATTCTGTGATAGAAGAGATACGAAGATTTTCCTCTTGAAATCACTGGATCGCATTTTGCCAACGTTGTCTTGGTACAGCTTCCATGCATTCACCATAATAGTTTGGGTCACAATGTGGAGGAAGAGTCGGATGTAGCACTTGCTTGTCTTCCTGACAAACGGACTGTAGGAGGCCATTTGGTCGCTAGTGTCCACGAACAGCTTGGCGTTGTTGTAGTCTTCTACCATATGGGGTTTCGATGATGATCCTATTCCATCGTCGTGTATAGTAGAAAGCATAATGATGTTACGTTTATCCTTCCACTTCATTACAACGATGCCATCTGCGTTCTGTCCGGCGATTCTCTGGTCCTTTTGAGTTTTGTTCGAACGACATCGAGCGGTAGGCCTTTCCTGTTTCGTCTGCATGTTCCTACAAGGTTCGTACTCCTTTTAATCAACGTTTGGCGAGAGAAATTCCAGTGTACCAATTGTCCACGAACAAATCACGGCCCTGGTCATCATCGTCTTCAAATATGACATGTCCTCGGCCTACTCTGACTTCTTTCCATTCGTCATCCGGATCATCATTATCGTCTGAATCGCTGTCGTCCGATACGCCATCCTCTGTATCAGCTTCTACTAAGGGAGAACACGACTGATCCGATCCACTTCCGTTGTCGTCGTCCTCAGAATCGCTATTAAAAGCAGCCTTTCCTAGCTGTTATCGAGGTCGCTATTCTGCTGCATCTTTTACCTGAAAGCTAAAAAACTCATTTTCTAAGCTGTAGGGTCAAAACATTGCACAAATAGTTGGAAAGCGCAGACCACATTTTTGGCGTGGCAAAAAAGTGGTCGCGTGAGACAATACGCAGCATTTATGCTGCGTACGCGCTCGGTCCCGAAAAAATCGATTGTCCCACGCGCCCCGCCCCCCACATCGCGCATTGTCGTCAATGTGTTAAAAAACTTCAGTTTGTCGTATCGCGTTTCTAAATAACACTGATACGAAGAACCCATAAAAGGAAGGGAGGCAAAATGGAATATTA
>OX375870.1:25717097-25752377 GCA_947359475.1 Heligmosomoides polygyrus bakeri
CGACACTTTGTACCCCGTATTCTTTCTATTTTTGCTCCTCCACCCAGTTTCTTTTTGTTTTCCCCTACCGCAATGCAATTTCCGTTGGTTTGTATTCTGGCCAGCGGCGGTTTGTCCAAATGAAAATGAAAATTCTTTGACTTAGCAAACGTTGGGTGCGTCATTTGCAGTGTTACAAGGACAGTCTCCAAACTTACAGTGAGATTTTGCGATGTAATTTTTACAGGATGTAGGGTCCCGTGTGGGGAGTTCCAAGCCGTAGTTAATTTTTTTTGGAATGCTCTTCTGTGGTCGAAAAAAGGCGTTTGAAAACGTGAGCGCGAGGTTCTTAACGCCCTGTTGCCACCTCATCGAATGTGGTTGGTTGGCGCAGTGGACAGCGATGTCGCCTCTCGGGCGCACCGACTGGGTTTTAAGTTTGGTCCCCGGTGTCGAAAAGATTTTGCATACGTCATGTCGTTATTATTATGTGCTTGTGTGATCACGGAGTCAACTTGTACACGATTAATATCTTTAGTAAGTAATTATAACCCTTTTGTGCTTTCATTTGAGTTACCTCGCAATGGATCGTATTTGCACTGTACCATATCAGCAACGATACCGTAAATGCACACAAACACATAAACGAGATAGGTCATGAATTTGGTGTGATACCGGTAAATACTTGACACTAAAATGTCTTTTTTCACCCTGACAAGCGTTTTTTGGTTTGAGTGGTTCACTCTTCTATAATAGTTGTTGATTCTCATTGCCAGCAAAAAACACAGCTACTTCATGTGAGCAAGAAGATTTTTATGTTAGCGATTGAATAGAATGATGCAGTGCGAATACGATCCATTGGGAGCTAACTAAAATGAAAGTGCAAAAGGACTATAATTACTTGCTAAAAATACTAATCGTGAAAAAATTGACTCCTTTGATCACACAGGCACACAATAATAATGACCCGATGTGTGCAAAAATTCTGGCGACACCGAGGAGAGAACCATACAACCCACTTGGTGCCCATGAGAGGTGACACCGACACTGCGCCAATCAACCACATTCGATGGGCCGGCGCAGGGTGTGATGAATTTCGCGCTCATGTTTTCATACGCCTTTTTTCGACCACAGAAGAGCATTCCGAAACAAAAATAACTATGGTTTCGGACTCCCCACACGGGACCCTACATCCTGTAAAAATTGCATCGCAAAAGCTCTCCGCAAGTTTAGAGGCTGTCCTTGTCAGAAGAGCATGTACTCACAGCCGAGCTTCGGACGTGTGCTAGTGCTAGCGTTAACGTGAAATTTCAGCTGCTGGAGCGGGTGGAGTTGGATTTGGGCGAGGAGTGCAAGCGCCAGGCCGCCCTCACAGAATGGCTGGCTCCGGAGCCCGATCCGCGCGAGGGCATCAACGGCTTCGGCGTTGTGACTCCCTCCTCCTCGAAGAACAGCGAACGGATTTACATCAAAGAATTCTCGCGGTAGCTTGCTTTTGTGAGGCTCAGTGTGCTCTAATATATTCTGTTTCGTTTCAAACGATCTATTCAGATTTGGACAGCAAATCGAAATTCTTTGTTCGTTGGTATCGTCTCAGTTCCAAACTTCTTCCTGTGTTGCTTCACTTGACAACTGTTTTGTGCTCTGCGTATATTTCTTCAGCGCGGGTTATCCAGGGAAAGCGTGTATTGTGTTTTTAGTATTGTAATTAGTTCAATTAACTTATGTATAGCTTTCAGTTAGTACTGAAGAAATATCCAGATACCAGCGTTTGTCCCGAGACAATATCCGTAAGTTGTATCCTCCTTTAAGGGGGAGTGTATAATACTTAACGACTTGCTACTACACTATGATGATTGTGATTCTAATACATTGTTCTGAAAATATTAAACTTGCCATGACCACTGTCCGCTTTTATTGTATACACTTGCTGAAGCATGCGGTTCTTCTCACATCATTTGAATTATGCCGTTGGCTCCACTGATTCGATAAATGTTTTTACTATATTTCGATCGAGTTCACCTCAGCTTTGGTACTTTGCTAGAAAGCTTTTCCCCACTTCTAAGAGCTGTATTTCACTAGGAAGGATGTAACCTGAAGTTCTACTTTCTATTGTGCCGTTGGTTTCCCAAAACTCCGAAATGAGTTAGTACCGCTGAACTATTGGCAACAGTTTTCTCTCACTTCGTCGATCGTATTGTCACGGAAATAAATTTTTCTCTATCTAGAGAGTAGAATATGTAGTGATGAAACTGCACTCTTAAAATTTCGATCTCTGATTGCTGTACCATCATAAAAAGCCTACCTTTGTAAAAATCAGAACTGAGAATTAATAAAACATAAGAACTCATTTTCGACATCATCTTGGTTGACTTTTCTATCCTTTCTATCTATCCTTCACATGACGATGTAAATGGCTGAGAAAATGATAGTCGTTAGGGGACAGATCTGGTGAATATGCTGGATGAGTCAGAGTTTCGTATCCCAATGCATCGAATTTCTGGACAGCAATTTTCGAAACGTGCGGACTCGCGTTGTCATGTAGTAGGATTGGGCTCCTTCGATTGATCAAAGCCGGGTGTTTCAATCAACTTCTGGTGCATCGCTTAGATTTCGGCACAGTACTTTCCGCTGCGACACTCTCTCCAGTGTTCAAGAACTTGTAATGGACTAGACCAGCCATTGTCCACCGTACGGTCACCATGACCTTCTTTGGATGGCGACTTAGCTTCGGCATCTCCTTGGGGCTCTCATTCTTATCCTGCCATTGTGCAGAGCGACGACGATTGTCATAAAGGACCCATTTTTCGTCGCATCTCACGATCCTCTCCAAAAAGTGCTCCCTCAGATTGCACAGCCTCAACGAAACACAGGTGTCGTGGCGCTTCAGCATTGCCCGACGGTCAGTTCGTGCAGGATCCATTTATCCAATTTTTTTACTTCTCTGATTGCATTTAAGTGGTGGCCGATAGTGTTGCCATCAACGCCGAAATACTGTGCCAGCTCTCTCACAGTTTAACGTGGATCCGCTTCCACCATGGCCTGGTTGGTCGTCTTAAGGAGTGATGGCGGCCTACCTCGGTCTTCATCTTCGAGACTTTCATCTCCAGATCGAAACGTTTCGAACCAGTGGCGAATTGTGCGTTCCTTAGCGAAGTCCTCCCCAAAGGCAGCGTTGATGTTACGAGCTGCGGCCACAGCGTTGTGTCCACTTTTCCATTCATATCAGTCGAGCACCGAATATCGTGTTGATTCATACTGTAGGAACGACGTTAAAAGCTCGGCAAGAGGCAATTGTGTCACAAAAGCTACAAATGGTAAGAAAGCGAAGATTCTGCAGTTTTCGAAACTATATATAATGCCTGAAAAAAAACATTCGCCGCCACGAAAAATCGACCAGAAATTGAGGTAGCAAAATCGGCCATTTCATGCAGCGGCCTAATAATATGATTATGGTGAAAAGGATATGCTTAGCGTCCACGTCTACGCGTTCACGAAAACACTCACCCAACACTATTGTCCTGAACGCCCCTCCAGTCACAATCTCGTGTTCTTCTGTGAACTATCGAACCAGTATACAATATCTTTAGTCTGTTAAGAATTTGTTAGTAATTGGGTAGTTTGAGGAGTATTGGTGAGTTGACGTGAAAACTTTCAGCTATGCGGAATTTAGTCCAGTCACTAGTAAAGGTAGTCGCGAAGAACGAGATGACGAGACGAGAACGAGGAACACAGTCTCTGGCGCAGCCAGTAATACTCAACGGATCTCTCAAGAGGTTTAAACCATATTGCGAGAGTGTGTCTATAGACTTAAGCAATTGCATCGAAACATGGAAACAGCGGTCAATGAACCTTCATGGTGTTTGGTATTCATGTGTTAGATAAAATCCTTTATTTATAAGCCATTCTTTTTTGTACCTCTCCTCTTTAGCCCAGCCTTTGAAGAGCCATAGCATTTTTCACAGAAACACAGGCAGTATTGCGGATGATGATGTAATCGTTAGAGCGCTAGCTGCAAAAGGGAGCTGATGAGTAAAATGTTGTCAGACCTTAAATGTCGAGGCTCCACGGAACTGTGAGTCAAGATTCGGAATTTACCGACTGTGTTGAATTTGGAGCGCAGTAGAAATTTATATAAACGTTTTCCACTGAAACCGCTTGTCCACGACCACATTTTCTAGTCACACAAAAACAGTTGCTACTGGAACGGTGGATCCTTTGATAGAATATTTAGCTCGCTTGTTAATTTCGAAATGTCCTGTTTTCTGCCGTTTTTGGCTTTTTTGTTTTCTGATAAAGGCGACTTTTTGTTTTCTGGGACAATTTTCAAAATTTCCGCCCATCCCTTATGAATACGCGATCAACGTCACTCAAGGAGGAATCGAGAAGTCGATGCTCGTAGTGTCACGATTTATGGAAGTGAGGGACGTTTGAAATTCGTGTTTCTTCAAGGAAATTAAGGAATAGAGATGCTGTCGCATTAGCCAATTCGTCGAAAATTAGGTGGGTCACCCACATAATGCGTCTCGTGGACATCCGCTCGACAACAGCCGTAACCGACTGGACTGCATGAGATGTCAGATGAACACCAGGAAGTCCATCGCATTGGTCGGACTCCTTCATAGAAGCCCTTAACGAATGATAGGATGCTTATGTTGTTCCTCGAGCGAGGTGCTCAAAACGGACGAATCAAGATGTTGCTTTCTCCTGCACGAGCAATTCGACAATCAGAAGGATGACGGATGACACAGGTTATGCTATATGTGGAGGAATTATCTTTTGCCAATGAGTACTCGATAAAGCGATTCTTCCCTTAAGTTCTAAAGGTCTAGTTTGTAAACCCAAAATTTCATTTCTTACAGTGAAGAAGTGAAATCTCGGATAAAGATTATGAAGATTCTTAAGGACCGCCCGGTGATGTGGCCTACATCGGGAGATGGGAATGTGCTAGAGAACTCTACAGAATCCAAATCGCATCGAGTGAGGTGGGGGGGGGGGGGGTCATCCAAAGAGGCATGCACGGTTGATGTCGAATAGCTGGTGCGTATCTAGTCGTTGCCCTGATTGCTTGTAATTGGGAGGCGAGTTGCTACCCTCCTCACGTAGGCCACATTAGTGACTACAGTGGATTCGAAAACAGAATACCCACCCTTTATGTTCTTCGTAATAGCATCGATAAGAGCTCGTCTATGTGTTTACCAGTTGCACAGAAATTGCTAATAATTTTATGGTGATACTGAAAAGTCTGTCAGTTATGCCGTGAGCATTTTGCTAGGTACCAGAACGTCAAAGCAAGTTTGACAGCCTTCAGTCAATAGAAGGTCGAGCGTGGAGAGTGGAAAGCGATTATTTTTAGATCAACGTAATATACAAACACAATGTAGGAAATGGGAGGAAAGCTGGATCCGCACTCGTAAAAATTTCATGCATGGCAACCCTTCTACTAGAACGTCTCTTCCTCTGGCGTTTGATTTCATTTTGATTAGGTTTTTTTGGACTTTTTTTGCATATATGAGGGATTTGATGAACTGTGCGAAAGCAAGAGCCCCTATTTTGTTACAGCGATGTTTCGTTGCGATCAAAACTTCTAGCGCCAGGCGGGATTCGAACCCGCACCTCCCTCTGACCGGGCGGGAATGCTCTACGCCTTTAGACCACCTGCTCCGTTTGATCGAACGCAACAGCCCCTACTTTGTATCCTATTCTGGCCGCCTTTGAGAGAGCATTGATATTTATTATTATTATTTTTTATTTTTATCTATTATTATTATTATTATTATTACTATTATTATTATTATTATTATTATTATTATTATTATTATTATTATTATTATTATTATTATTTAATCCTATTACTTACTCTGGCGTACATGGTATGTAAGGGGGAATAGACGTACCTACTTTCATTGCTACTGTTTGATTGCAACGGTTTTTCATTTTGCTTGAAAGAAATGCTGAATGCGCCTTTACTGTCGGTTATAGAGCCAGATCCTGAATATGAACCAACAAAATTCATTTATTAATCAAAGTCAACAACCACAATCAGACAACAAAAATGCTCCCGCATAACTGATACCTGCCGCCTGCAGAAAATCTTCCTGCGTCCTAAAAGACGAATAAAAAATGGTGCTACATACTAGTAGCACTGTTACCCTGCACTCGGGTAGTGAGGAAACCCATGCAATCTTGGGTGAAGTCTTGAGCGGGGGTCCACCTTCTTCCTTCTTCATAACATCCACAGAATTCGTACAAATTTTTATGGAACGAAAATATTAAGCACCATTGCGTACATATGTGCCATAACCGTAGAAGGGAACCAAGGTTTTCTGTAGCAGGATTAGAGCTACCGAGCGAAGAGAAGCACAACGTGGACCCCTTCTCCAGACCGTCACTTAATCTTCAACCCATAAGGCAGAAAACCCATAAAAGAATTGAGAGTTGCGATGTCAGGAAGGGACATGCTATTTTAGTCGAGATATTGTCCTGTGTGAACTGCGTGTGTCGTTCAGAATGCACTCAGCGCCTTCATAAGAAGATCGTTGCGTCGCTTACGCTCCTCGTCGCGACGTTGCTTGTCGATCTCTTCGGCATCGAACTCGGAATCGTCTAGCTTCAGGAAGACATAGAACTGAAACAGCGCAACGTTCTGAAAGCAAGATAGATGCTCAAACCGGCCGTGAAAATTTTTCCGCATTGGGATGGAATAGATGATTTTAGGATATAGAGCGCTTACTCGCGTCGAACTTTGAAGGTAAATGGAACGCCGCAAATTTGCGGCAGTTAATTATCCTTAACCATCACCACAGCAGTTCCTACCTCTTCCAACCAGTGAAAAAAGCAGGGGGAACAAATAAGATTACTTTACATAAATGTACACACGATAGAAATAAGGGTATTTTAATGCATTCTGGCCCGCTCCACTCGCAAAACTATCACACGGGCACACCGTTCTGCTCCATGCATTCAAATTATTTGTTTTAATGATCGTTCTCAGAGTCCGTTAGGTGGTTCAGCAAGCGCTTGGCGGGTTTGGACAAAAAATTCTTAGGAGCTAGCGTAAAGGAATAAGTAAGTTAGAATACTTGTGCTCGAATAATCGAATTCGAATAATTATTTGATTTCGTTTATTAGTGTTTTGTAAATTCGAATAATTATTCGAATTCGATTATTCGAGGTTCACAAATTTGAATAATTATTCGAATTCGATTATTCGAGGTTCACAAATTTGAATAATTATTCGAATTCGATTATTCGAGGAACGTCGAGGAGCTTACCGTTACGAAAACGCATTCAATATCCTACTATACATAGAAGGATAGTGTACGTGCACGCGTGCGTGTTTCCATCAGTCCATCACAACTTGCGTGGGGCATGGCGTATTGGCGATACGGACCGCAGTTGATGGCGACCGACTGCGGTCCGAAACTTCAGCCCTTGGGGTATCGCTCTCGCTGAACACAAAAATGACGTTCATTTTCGAAATTATCGGTTAAAGTTGATCGAGCTATTGATTTTCTATGGGGAATTCGTTGAGACGAATCAATAGTATGACTGGTCTTGGTCGATATTTTCAAAATCTAACTTCACATTTGCATTCTCTGAGACCACGACTGTCATCAATGTCATACACTTGAATCTTATACGAAACTTGCACAATAAACACAAATTTCGCAAAAAAGTTAAAAAAAAAAGAATTTCAGATTCGTATTCAGTGACCTCGACTACTCCGGGACTGAAGTTCACAGTTTGCATATATAACACGATCACATACCATTTTCAGTTGAAGTTTATTTCAAAAACGTTGAATTTCGACTGAAAATGGTATATAACTCCACGATTTCTGTGAGGTAATGAACTGAACAAGTAGAGTGAACGGTTTTTTTTTTCGCAAAAGTTTTGCACTTGTGTATAGATGTTTTGCACATGTATTTCTGTAGGAATTCCTTTTGTAGAATTTTTTGGTAGGAAAAAAGCTCTCATGTCTTGCCATCTTAACGAGTATTGTAAACGGTTCTTAGAAGATATTGAATATCTCCATTATTTGCATTTCTTAAAAGAATCCTATTCTTTTATTTTATCTCTGACGAATGTTGTCGTTGAACTTACTTTATTACACTTACTTGAACCTACACAATGTGCTTTTTAAGTGAATGAACGATATTAAACGAAGGTGGCTAACACAAAGATCTCATCGCCCTTATTAATACGCCCCGGTGCAAAATTATAGGTTCACAACTCGATTTGTTCATTAATACCCGAGAATCCGCTGCCTAGGCTCAGCGATGTTACCGTCGCACTCCTTACTATCGAAAACCTCTATAGAACCTTATCTACAAATTCAAAAATCCACTTGCTTCTTGCATACAAATCATATGTTCGCCCAATATTGGAGTATGGCACCACTGTGTTCAGCCCTCACGTTAAGCGCTGCATACAGAGGCTTGAATCAGTTCAGAATAGCTACACTAGAAAGCTATGGTTACGCTTAAATGGCTACGACTACACCTCCATTCCATCAGCGCCTGATCGTAATAAAATATTCGAGCTGGAATCGCTTGCTATTCTTAGGAAGCGAAACGATCTAATTATGAATTTCAAGATGATGACTGGAAAAGTTGCACTTCCACTTAATGGGCTTTACACAGTCCACCATTCTACCACTAGGGGTTGTAGATCTAAAATTCACTATCCTACGGCCAAAAGTTGTGTTCGTGCCTCCTTTTTTTGCTCACAGGGCCGGCTCTGAATTCTTGATACTTACCAAAAAACATACGTTGCCATCCTCGTTTAACCAATATAAAAGGCTCGTTGGTAGTTATCTTAAGAGCAATGTGTTGTCCGTTCACTTCCAGTGTGTTGTCTTAGTGGTGATTGTTTCGTCGCGTGTCGCCATACACGCGTAAATCGTTATCTTATCAGTGCGGGATACCATGAACTTTTATTGAAAATTTAACGAATGGAGACTGGTGCAAAATATAAGTTCGCTTCAGAAAAAACCTGATTAATCACGAAAGTACCTACAGACAAAGTAAGATTAGTACTTCATCACATCACCTTTGCTGTAAACAATATCGAGAATTCTATTTGGCATACTACTAATTAGGTTATCAATAACAGTTTGCTCAACATTGGCTCATGCATGAAGTATGGCGTTCTTCAGATCAGAAACCGAAGTCTAAGCGGTTCCATTTTTGCACACTTTGTTTACAAGAATGCCCCACAAGTTCTTTATCGGGCTGAGATCTGGAGGACAACTGGACCACTCCAAATGTTGAATTCTATTGGAGTTAGGCCAACCTGTAGTTGACTGCGATACATGTATGGATGCATTATCTTGTTGGAAAATGAGGTTGTGCGTACGAAATCTTCTGAAATATGGCAAAAGGTGATCTCCGTGCAATTTCTGGTAGTCTTCACTGTTCATCGAACATGAGGCGAACTTCCGAGACGAGCGACGCAAGTCGACATACAGAAAAAGCAGCCGAACCATGAGACTTCCACCGCCAAAGATGCGCCTAGAGGATGCTCGACCTCTTTTCTCAGATCTCTCCGGTAGTGCAAAAGAAGTGGAATTTTGATGGGCCCAACGGGTAGAGAACTATTGGAGAGATGTGAGGAGGGAGGAGGGAGTATTCTACAGGAGCAACTTTGTCGGTGGAAGTCTCATGGTTTGGGCTGCGTTTTCTGGATACGAACTTGTTGTCTTGGAGTTCGTCTCGTGTAGGATGAACAGTTAATACATAAACAGTGAAGAAATTGCTCGGAGACTACCTTCTGCCATATTTCAGAAGATTTCTAAGGCACAACCTTATTTTCCAACAAGATAATGCATCCATACATGTATCGCGGTCAACTACACGTTGGCTTAACTCCAATAGAATTCAACATTTGAAGTGGCCTAGTTGTTCTCCAGATCGCAACCCGAAAACTAGAAAACTTGTGGGGCATTCTTGTACACAGTGTACAAAAATGGAACCGCTTAGACATCGGCTTCTGATCTGAAGAACGCAATACTTCATGTATGGACCAATTTTAAGCAAACTGTTATTGATAATCTAATTAGTAGTATGCCAAATATTAGGTTGTAACGAATTAAATGGCACTGGCTCGCGCCATTTTTTGGCGCGTCTTTACGCGTTTGATCAAGAACAAACCGTAACATGTGGCATATCATTTGGAAGCGCAAACTTTGCTCTACCGGAGAGTACCAAATTTTCTATGTAAAGGTGGGAAAACTTTAGAGTTTTATTGACTTTTTTGCAGATGGACAAAAGGGTAATCCGAGGCATTTACTTGTATGAATTCAAGCTGCTGGGCACTACAGCTAAGGAGGCGGGCGAGAAGATCAACGCCGCATTCGGTCAAGGATGTTCCACAATTCGGACGGCGTATCGTTGGTATCAGAAGTTCCGGAATGGAGATGAGAGCTTGGAGGAACATGAAGGTCGTGGGGAGGCATAGTGATGTTGATGAGGACAAGCTGAGAGATGTGGTAGAGGAGGATCCACACAAAGGTACCAGGGAGATAGCGAAGGTTCTTGGCGTCAGTCACAACACAGCTGCCTGGCATCTGAAGGAAATTGGAAAGAACAAAAAGCTGGAAAGACGGGTGCCTCACGAGCTGTCTGAGGAGCAAAGAAACCGACGATATGAGATCTCGTCCGCACTGCTTCTACGGAACGAAACGGACCCATTCCTTGATCGCATCGTAACCTGTGACGGGAAATGGATAATGTACGACAGCAGGCGACGATCGGCACAGTGGGTGGACAGCGATGAGAGCCCCAAGGTTTTTGCGAAGCCGGAATTGCACCAAAAGAAAGTAATGGTGACAGTATGGTGGTGTTCGCGGGAATTATTCACCACAGCTTTCTCCCTCCCGGTGAATCCATCACGGCAGAGAAGTACTGCATTGAAATTGAAGAAACGATGAAAAAGTTGAAGGATATCCGGCCGGCCTTGGTAAACCGAAGGCGAGTTCTCCTTCTGCACGACAATGCTCGCCCCCATGTAGCACGAATGACGTTGCAGAAATTGAATGAGCTAAGCATTGAAACTCTACCACATCCTCCGTTTTCTCCCGACCTCTCCCCAACAGACTACCATTTCTTCAAGCATCTTGGCGACTTCTTGGTAGGGAAAATATTCAAATACCAACAGGATGCCGAAAGTGCCTTCGAAGATTTGGTCAATTCCAGAACTTCTGATTTTTATGCTACTGGGATAAAAAAGCTTGTGTCACGTGGCAAAGATGTGTAGAATCAGGTTTTTATTTCGATTAATAAACTTGCCTACAAGCCGAGATATTAACTATTTAAATTTACAGTGGTTCAGTGCCATTTATTTCGTTACATCCTAGTAGAATTTTCGAGATTGTCTACAACAGAGGTGATGTGAAGAAGTACTAGTCTTACCTTGTCTGTAGGTGCTTTTGTGATTAATCAGGTTTTCTATGAAACGAACTTATATTTTGCACCGGTCTCCATTTGTTAAATTTTCAATCAAAGTTCGCGGTATCCTGCAGTGATAAGATGAACTGCTTAGAATTCTTCTATAAAAGTTTTCGATAGTGAGGAATACGATGGTAACATTACTGAGCCTCGGCAGCGGGTTTTTCGGGTATTAATGAACAAATTGGGGGTGGGGTGAACCTATTACATAATTTTGCACCGGGGTGTATTAAGTCATAATGAAGTTTATTCGACTATTCTATTTATTCGAATGTTCGATTATTCGGTGATTCAATTAACAGAAAAATGGTGTTATTCGATTATTCGGAAATTCCAATAACAAAAAATGGGGTTATTCGATTATTCGGAAATTTGAATAACTGAAAAATGATGTTATTCCATTATTCGCTCATTTGGGTTTTCGAAAAATGGGGTTGTTCAATTATTCGGAAATTCGAATAACCGAAATAATGGGGTTATTCGATTATTCGTTCATTCGAAAAAAATTGAAAAAGCCAAGTATATGAGTTAGGTTGTCACAACGATGTTTTGTTGCGATCAAAACTTCTAGCGCCAGGCGGGACTCGAACCCGCACCTCCCTCTGACCGGGCGGGAATGCTCTACGCCTTTACACCACCGGCGCCGTTTGATCGAACGCAACATCCACACCTCGTGGAACCGATCAGCACTCACCCGTATCCGGGCTGAGCTGGCCGCTGATATCAGCATGGAACCAGTTAAGCTGATGGTCTTGATAGAAACAATTCAAATCAGTTTCTTTAAGCCTCAAGTGGCTGGTATCGAGGTAGTAAGCTGTCACAACGATGTTTTGTTGCGATCAAAACTTCTAGCGCCAGGCGGGAACGCCTTTACATTCCCGCCCGGTCAGAGGGAGGTGCGGGTTCGAGTCCCGCCTGGCGCTAGAAGTTTTGATCGCAACAAAACATCGTTGTGACAGCTTACTACCTCGATACCAGCCACTTGAGGCTTAAAGAAACTGATTTGAATTATATGAGTTAGCTTCGTCAGTTAGCTTCGAATGGAATAGAAGCGAATTTCATAAGATAGTAGAGAATAGAAAAAGCCTGGAGAGGGATGGTTTCAGTACCTTTCCAGTAGATGTTTCCTAAAGTCATCTATTTTCCGAAAACGTTTTATTCTTGCGTTTTGGAATAGCGTTAACATTGATTTGGAAAACATGGAGTTCGATTTGAAAGATGCCCGATTTGATCTAAAAAATCCAGTTTGATCAGAAGTGTCATGCTGGGTTTGAAAAACTGCAGTTTGATGAATAATGCCCTAGATATTTGAAAAATGCGTTGAATCAGAAAGTGGTATTTACAGAGGAGCGTATCGTAACAGTCATCATCTCCTATTCATGTCGCAGGAATTACAACATCGTCTCATAGGCAGGATCTTAAATGTCATTGACCCTTGAATCAGGCAAAATGCTACCATCCTTCTACTTCCGGAACAGTGTCCATCGAACGACCATAGTAGGTGGTCCCTTAATATCAGTGAAATATCAGTGAAAGATTTTGATAATGTGGTCGCTGCTTGACGCCAAGGTTTGGTGATTTTCACTCAAAGCGGTAAACTGCACAAGGTACATATGTTTAAGAAAACATAGTGGGTCTGTCTTAAAATACGCTAAGTTATCCCTATTGACAATGAGTAGTATATTGCAGTGGGTCACTTTTGTGGAAATAAACGTTGAGGTTAGGTTGAGATTAGCCGTGTATGTAAAAGCGAATCACAATTTTCTACCTAGTCAAAACTTAGTAACAAAAAGTAAATAAAATATTCAGAAGTGTATAGAAATGAAATATACACAAAAAATTAAAAAGCTAAATAAGCTAATAAAAATAGTTGTTAAAAAAAAACATCTCGGCATTGAAGTTTTTCCACCTGTTCAGAAGATCACCGTGGAGAAGACAAAAGCAGCACTAAAGAAGATGAGACCAGAGACAGTTTTACTGTTCCCGACGACCTAGCGGCTGACTTATGGAAGTCGAATATCTTGTAGTCTGGTGAGTGGTCGTCGAAATTCTTCAGCCAGACGCCATGACGCTGCACGCTCGTCTTTCGGTGGAAAGGCATAGCGAGGAACAGGGACCCGTGCATCTTGCCTCTATCGAGTTGAAGAAGGCCTTCGACCGTGTACCACGTGAGGCTATAGGGTGTGCCTTAAGACAACACGAAACTCCGGAAGAGCTCCGCGAGGAGACGCGAATACTCTACTCTTGCCCAGAGAACCGAGTGTGAGTTGCGGCATTAACGTCGACGGAGGTCGGGGTACACTAAGGTTTTGCACTTTCCGGACTTTTCTTAGCTGTTGTCATAAATCCAATCAGATCTTCAAATTCAGTCATATGAGCACTGCTCTTTGCCGATGACCTAATACTAGCCTGCGAGTAGAAAGTTGGCCTCAAGTGACAGGGACAAACTTGATGCCAGTGCTTCGTGACGTCCAGACTCAAAACTGAAAGTCAAGAAGATGGAGTATTCAATGAACGACCTAAATAAGCCCGGACACAACAAGGTTGACTCACTGAGCTTCTCTTCGCAGCACTCAAGTACCTGGCTTCAGCATTAGCGTTTGGTGGCAGCCTGCTGGCTAAAGGGAATTCACACGTGAGTTCTACTTGGTCCAAATGGCGTTCGATGACTGGCGCGTTCTGCTGATGGCTGCCAAGATGCCATAGCGCATGAAGTTGAAGCACAGATCCGTCCTCCAACGCTCGGTATCGATGCTGATGGACCTGAGCGTTAACGTGCGACAAATCGCCACTCAGCGTAATGGGAAGAACAAGACTGCGCTGGACGGTTGGTGTCGCCCAACTAGACCAAGACGATGCCATTCGGCAGAGGCTAACAAGGAAAGGTTTGAGCTTTTGCGATGCTACTTTGGCAAGATGTAGGGCCCTGTGAGCGGGTCCAGAACCACATTTAGTTTTTGCTGAACGCTTTTTTAAAGAACTGAAAAGGAAGTCTGCGCAACTATCATCAACTCCTACGACACCCCCCCCCCCCCAGTTGTGCTTCGGCGGGGCAGTTGGTGGGAGGGACGCCTCATACGAGCACACCCGGGGTTTTAAGTTCGAGTCCGCGTACTGGCGAAATGTTTGCACATATCAGTTTGTTGTTATCACGCTTTCTCACGCTCACAGGAGTCAATTTTAGACCATCAATGCTTACAACAAGCCAAGGCTATATATTTGCGCCTTCATAAATGCTAGTTTTTCAACAACGCCTATCTGCACCACCACTATATCATACCATATCGCCAATGATACCGTAACTGCACACAAACACGCATACCTTACGGTTGAATATTATGAACCCGGCCATATCGGTACATAAGTGTGCTAGAAATCTCGTTCTTACCTGAACGTGTTGTCGGCCGAGTACTTTCCACTTTCACACTGGATTTAACATCTCCGACAAGGAGAGAGATTACGGTTGCGGATGCCATAAAAGGACTCCTCCTAGACGGCATATATTGAGATATCGACTGCCAGGAAGAAGAGCTGTTCAAGTCAGAGGTAGCATAATGAAAATGGGACCTTCCTATGTCTGTCATACGCGTGGGTGGCAGCTGGGTACGTCGATGTTCACCCAGGGCCTTTCTCTACACCCGCAGATTGCGCGCTCAACGAAGAAGTTCATTCCTTGTCAGGGATGACATCTTACAAAGCCAAGGGATTGTTCCTCACTGGCTTCTGTAAGATGGTGTTGGTGTGACAAGCGCTTGTGTTTTACTTGTTTCATAGATTTATACTATAGCTGTTGATAAAAGGGAAGAGAAGACAGGACTTTTTATTTCCAGAAAAATGATATTGTGCAGATAGGCATTGTTGGAAGACTAGCACATATGAAGGCGCAAATGGACAGCCTTGGTTTGTGGTTTGTTGTAAGCATTGACGGTCTAAAATTGACTCTTGTGGTCATGAGAAAGCGTAATAACAACAAACTAATATGTGCAAAAGTGTTGGCTGTACGCAGACTCGAACTTAAAACCCCTCCGGTGTGCTCCTATGGGGCGTCCTCCTACCAACTGCGCCTCCGAGGCATACCTCGTGGGTGTCGTAAAGGCCCCCACAGAGTTCTGCGGCAACGCCGCTAGCCGCTATGGTTAAGGATAGGGCAGGGGCGTCGCCGGCGGCGAGCTCTGCGCCTCTGCCCTATGGTTAAGCATAGGGCCGCGGCGCTGCCGCAGAACTCTGTGGGGGCCTTAAGGGTTGATGATAGTTGCGCTCACGCTTTCAGTCCTCCTTTTCGGATCCTTAAAAAGGCGTTCAGCAAAAACTGACTGTGGTTCTGGACTCCGCTCACAGGGTCCTACATCCTGTCAAAATAGCATTGCAAAAGCTCACATTGAGTTGGGAACCTTTCCTTGTAAGAAGCTCGCCTGCCACGTTCTTCGTGTTTGTGTGTGTGTGCGTGTGTGTGTGTGTGTGGGGGGGGGGGGGAATGCAGTGTTCGCAAGATAGACTTTAGGGTCGAAGTGTCGACCCTAAAGAAATGGTTTAGGGGCGCCCTAAGCAGCGCTGACTCGACATGTTACATGTGGATTGGCAAGCAGCTAGCGTATACCCTGATCACGCGTCGGATCGGCAAAGATGGCATCAATGCACTTAAAAAGCTGACCACGTAAGCAAGCGATACAAACGTTGAGGAAAGCCTTTACTAGTATCCATGTTATTTGTTAGTATTGAAGCTTATTACGTCGTAAAAGGCAGTCGCGAGATAGAAGTAGGTCAGTACTAACAAACAAACAACAAACATCAGAAAAATGGCACAATCAACAAGAACAGGGTGCGGTCGGTCTCCATGACTAGAGTCCGTCAAACCTCAGTAAAATTTTCAATGCATACCGCTTAAACCGGGACATAGAGTGAGCGTTTGAGAAGTTCTTCGTGATTCTTATGTAAGCGCTACCTGCTCTGTGCGTAAAGAAGAAGGAAGCACGAGCTGTTGATCTCGGACAAGGAAATGCTATTTTCATTATAGCACCGCTAGTCCGGGAACGCATGAAACTATATAAGTTCATAATCACAGCCACACTAGGTTGCTGCAGAATTTTGTGAACGAGACTAACATCAAATATAACCTTGCGTCGTGATAAGAGGAATGGGAGATCCAAATGACTATTTTTGAACACTGCATTGGGGATATTGGAGTAGAAGAAGCCTCCCTCCCATGCAAATAAACACTTTCCTAGTAAATTTATTTTGAGTCTTCTCAATTCTGGAGATATCTTTAATAATACTGGGGTTGAATACTGTAGCGTTCATTTCAACTAATGGATGTATATAGGTCTTGTAAGCTCTTATTAAACGAGTATAAGAAGCCTTCAACAATTGCTTACAACTAGCAATACAAATACTGGTTTTAAACGTCTCTAAAAATGTTATAACGTCGCCTCTCCTCTAACTAGCCACCGGAGAGTTTACAACACGTTGTTTGAAAAGAGGTGATGAAACGAACGAGTTAATTGCAGTCTATTTGTTTCAACTTCTTAACCATATTAGGTCTCAGTGTAACCTCTGTCAGCGATGTTACAGTTAAGTTTAGATGGATCACGATGCGTAGGCCAAAATGTATATAAAGCGCGTAATGTTGGAAGCAAAATAGCGAACGACACCAACGCATTTTTGGGTCCAATGTTAGCATGTTTTCTAAAGCAGTGTTACCAAGCAAGAGTTAGAAAGAACGGTACTATTGTACTTATGGTACCCCACTTAATCTTGTTCAAAATAGGTCTACTAGGGGTAGTCTGCCATGGGAAGAACGAATATCATAGTCGTTTTCTGCGGAAATACCTCATAAGACCGTTATATTAAGTTCGAATTGCCCAAGGCCTTGCGAAATAGCGCGCTGGTAAGAGACGCAGAGACTCCGCCTCCTATCGATGCGCACTATTTCGCCGTCTCTGCAGCAGAGGTTAGCCAGGGCATAAGCCTTGAAATCTCGAAAGGCCTTGAAAACCCTGCTGTGTGCTCTCCTCCGGGCGAGCGGAGGAGAAAACAGAATTGGACAGGGGAAGGTACTCCGGAATGTGAGTCCACTAGCGCACCCGTGCTAAAATTGCCTTCATCCCGGAATCCCCTCCATTGCTAATATGAAAACAAATAAGACGCGAATCTGTAATTAAAAAGACGAGATAAGGCTGCACTTGCATTCGCCGTATGTAGCTAGTTGCCGCGCCTGCGCACCGACCCCCCCCCCCCCCCCCCCCCCGGGGAGACTGTCGCGATTGCGTGCTGGTAGGAGGAGGTGTCTCTCCGTCTCTCACCAGCGCGCGCTATTTCGTAAGGCCTTGGGCGATTCGAACTTAATATAGCGGGATTATAAGGCATTTCCGCAAAAAACTACTATGATATTCGTTCTTCCCATGGCAGATTACCCCCAATGGACCTATTTTGAACAAGAATAACTGGGGTACCATAAGTACAATAGTACCGAAAGAACTAATCAGCTGTAATTGTGCACTTACTTGGAAGGCAATGACGACGAGGAAGAGAATGCAGACAATCGTGATTTCCTTGGTAGACGGCATTGGTGATGATGCTAAACTGGTCGAGGGTTGCAATGGTACGAACATGCAGCAGTGCACAACAGCGTAGGTTCACTCCGTGATTGCCTCAGTGGAAAAAGGAGCAATTTGAAGTGCTGAAACTTGGCGGAAGTGAGTGCTGGACATGGTTTGAGAGAACGCACCACCAGCGGAATGAAAGATTTCCCATACTGGTTTGAAGAAATGCAAGGCCAAAAAAGCATGAGACAAATGACCAGCTGATTACCGCTGAAGGTGACTGCGAACCCTCACTATATCGAGATAGGCTTAGCCAGATTAAG
Organism: Heligmosomoides polygyrus bakeri; assembly: GCA_947359475.1. NCBI lineage: Eukaryota > Metazoa > Nematoda > Chromadorea > Rhabditida > Heligmosomidae > Heligmosomoides > Heligmosomoides polygyrus. The sequence goes on from OX375870.1 coordinate 25,735,389, forward strand.
GAGGGTTACGGACTGAGCGGTGCCCTTCTAAGGGGAGTCAAACACTAGTTGGGGCTTCGCCCAAAATCTAGGTAATACAACACCTTGGCCGCAGTGGTCCCTCTTCTCTTCGTAATTCATTCCTACCTTTACTAGGCTGACAACAGAGTTTCGAGGCATCGAGCCGCGATTAATTGCTGTCGTAATGGAACCCATGCCCCCGGGGGCAGACATAACTCCAAGGCCGCGCGAACCCCCCTGGCGTCGCGCACGGTGCGCGACGAAATTGGACGAGCTACCGCGGTCCGATGTTTCCGACGGCTAGAAACGCTTCCTACAGGAACATGCGGCACGCCTTTGGGATCTATCCTAGTCCGGGGGGCCACATAAATAAAAAGTAATATATGTAACGAATCCATTTGAGACTTACCGAGCGGCTTCTACAGAACAACATCTAAACCTAAACAAGAAAAGTCGCAAAGAAAAGAACGAAAAAATACATTTGTTGCGGTTGTAAGCAGGCAAAGTTGTGTGCCCTCCTTACCATGTTAGATCCTGGTTATAACATGTCGGCCGGCGGTCAGCACGCGGCATGCGGCTTCATGCACCCTCCTCACCATGGTAGGCCCTGGTTATAACATGTCAGCCGGCGGTCAGCACGCGGCATGCCTCCATTCCGTCGCTCTTTGCCCGCCGAGACGGTTGTAAGCCGGGGCGATTTTTTATTTTTATGTTTGTTCGTTCGCTTTTTACTCCCTTTTAAGTTCCATTTCGTCCTCTAGGAGCCGCTCGGTAAGTTTCAATTTATTTTGTTGCCTATTTTTTTTAGTTATGTGCCCCCACCCCCCGGACTAGGATAGATCCCGCCTTTGCCTTATTTCAACGTTTCTTGGAGATGGTATATGAATGTGGTTTCAATAGGACGATCAGCGACAGTTTATACATGAATCCTGGTCATGTGGATGGTTTCTGGCGTCAGTATTTGCCATTTACAACTTCTTCGGTCAATTTTTGCCCGTGATTCTGGTTACACTACGGATAAAGGTCACTATCACCCATTCTCGGATCAATTGTCCTACTGCAGACCACATTCTGTGGGATCTTAGGTTCCTTGCTAGAAATGTGGTCTAGGAGCTTAAACACTGAGAACATTTCCTGCTCCGCGGCTAATCATGCGTCACCGAGCGCACGTCCGCGTTTGAGCGCCGCGACGTCGCGTTGGAGTTAGGTCCTGGAGCCCATGCCCCCCACTGTGGTAGGAGCTATGCCGAGGAACAGTAGGTCGCGATGCCTACCGCCTCCTGCCGCAATGTGGCCACAGCGCATTGCATTGCGGCACGGAAGTGTGCACACTCGGCATCGGTTTTTGCGCGTCAGAAACGGGGCGGAGCAACGCGCGACGACGCAGCTTCACGGAATGACCGAGCGCATTTCGTGAAGCTGCTGAAACCAGGGTTGACGCGAGCTGACGCCGGGCGCCAAATGTGAAGCGGAGTGCGCCATAAGCGTGCAGCCACACCTGACGCAGAGACACGCGTTCTGCTTCTTTGCCCTATCTTTCATCATTGGAGCTGCGTCAACGATGCTCAGTGTGCCCAGCGCTTTAATGACGAAAGGGCGGTCGTGACGCGAATCTCTGTTGCCAGCCTCAGACCTCGTGCATACTTCTTTTTTTTCTTCTGCGGTCGCCTCAGCCGCAAGCGTGTTTTCGTACATTCAGGAATGCAGTCAGTTTGGTCCCCCTCCGCGTGTGATTCACTATGCGATTCGCGAATTAACCGTTTTATCTATAATAGAATAAGGAGAGAACGCGAATATGATGGCCGTGGTTTTCACGACAAGAAAACGGCCGATCACTCAATCAGTATGGACAATACTATCGACTCTTACCTGCAATTGACAGTTTGAACTGAAAAGAAGACGAATATTACTTCTGCGAAGAGGGTTTCGGAAGAAACTAACAAAACCAGCATACCGTTCAACATCTAACCCAACCTATATTATTTCGGCTAACAGCTCACCTTTTAGGGTAGAAGGTATGCGGATATGAGGGCTGCTGGGTGGGCTCCTCGAGAAGTATGTAAGCCTAGTCAACCAATAATCAATATCGATTATAGCCATAGCCGACAGTTGGGTGGGGGTGGAATAGGAGTTCTATAAACATTTACAGTCGGCTGCAGCCGCAGAGGGCAGAAGGAGTATCTTCACAAATTTAAACAAATTCTGTTCTGGCCTACATCTTTTGATGAGGCTGCGGCTACAAAAGCTTTGCTACGCAATGAAAGGATCTGCGGACATACCCTAATTCAAGAAAGAGCCACGAAGCAAAAACAAAAGTCCATCAACCACTAACTAAACATTATTTAAACGCTTTTTACAAACGCAGAGATACCAGCACATCGTATGCTTCCGTAGTTGGTTATTGGAGAGCTCATGAGCACAGTACGAGGAACGCCAACAAACGACAGCGCATTTGCTGATTTCCGCCTTAATGATAGAGTGACAATGTGCCCTCTCTAACCCCCCCCCCCCTCGACTAGGATCTTTTTCGTTACTTGTAGGATCATGCCTTCCATGAGTGGGATACTGATGAGCAGGCCGGCTAGCACATAGTTCACCCAGTGATTCTGTCTTTGTGGATTTCATTACTCGTACAGTCTTGGCACTCTAGAAAACTCTACTGCGAAAGTGTTCCACGGAAAGCTTAACGGTTTCATCGCGATGTTCTGGAGAGCACAACGGGATCATGCTTAGCTAACGGAGCGCATCTACTAATTCCTTCTTGCAATGGTATACTGAAGTTGACGTCGAAGTCATAAATTGGCGTGCATGGAGGTATCCGTTCACTGGTCAACGTAGTAGTAAATCGCCTTGGGAGACGCAGCTTGAAGAAAGACCTACCAACCTGGCAAACACCAAACGTGGATCTGCAGCAGTTTTTAGGGACAATTGCTGCTCCGTCGAGGCAACTTCGCTACATCGCCAATACCCATCTGCTTGCAAGAATAATTACCACGCAACATAAGCGCAGAAAACAGGAAGTCCCCAACACGGATGAAAATAAACGAATTCTCTAATATATAGTGAATCAATAATTACATCAGTTGACACACTGAAGACGAACAACACAGAGTTATGGCGAGGCATACAGCGTATCCAAAAAAAAACCTGGTCGAATAGCATCAATTTCGGCGCAAATAGGGTGGGGGGGGGGGTCCCTTCTCGGTGGTTGTACGCCTTGGTAGAAACGCACTTGCATGTCCAGTTACATCAGAAATGGCATACCTCAGTTCACTGTAGGTGTACAACACACCATTGCTGCAAAAAGTTCCGGTTTCAAAAAGCACATAGGGCTGTACTACATGGTAATCTCTTCGGACCCTATTTGCGCCTAAATTTCTTAGCTCTTTAGCTGCAGAAAAAAGATTTGATCCTTTGTAGTGTTTGGTAAGAAGCATCAATACGTGCAAAAAGATTGCTTAAGGTCATCTATAAAAACTGCACAAAAATAAGAGCTATTTAGACATACAAATTGCATGCGCTCGTCAAGCGGAGGACAACGGTATCGTTACTACCATTGATTAAGCATCAGTGGTGGATGGTGGAGACGAGCTTCTCAGACAATGCTCGTGATTCGTCGCCGAATCTCGGCAAAACTAAGCTTTTTTTAATCAAAGGGAAGGATTTAAACCAGGGAAAACAGCCATAACTAACAATAAGGCCTTTGTTATACCGCCGGTTACCCCGAGCAGCGCCTAATGATATGCTCCCATATCGATCTCATCGCGCCGCCCGATCGATATGGGAGCACATCATTATACGTCGCTCGGAGTGAGCGATGGTATAACAAAGGCCTTACCGTAATTCAAAATGAGGCGTGCTATGCTGTGCATCGACAACACGCCGTATTTCACGGCATGTTGACGCAGTATGCAGCAAGCATGTTCACATGCTCCTAATTCACATGCATGCAGGTTTGAGATGATCCAGAATTGCGCACATATTTAATGGCAGCAAGTTCTCTTTGAGAAAAGCCCAAATCGCAACATTTTCGTCAAACAACTACAAGATTTCTTCAGTGAAATTAGGCAAACAGTTTCCCCGATCCTATTTTAATGCAGCTTTCTTCCTCTTGAAAGATTTATTATTATAACCTCCCTTCGTTTTGGATATTCTACAACAACAGTAATGGTCCTGTGGACGAGCTCTCGAACATATGGCTTTCGTATGTGTTTTTCATAGACGAATTTGTAGTCAAGTGATGCTGCTCTACCGCACGATGGAATATCGACTCTCCGGAAGATAGATGAATAAGACTGAAGAAATCCTTGTGCTCCTATCGTACTACACTGAGCTGTCCGAAACTAAATACATACCTTTTCACCAAGTGACCCATAGATTTCTTAGTAATGATATAGGTTAAATAATCATGAAGCATATCTCCACTAATATTTCGTCCACAGAAGCAATGCATTGCAAGATGGCGAAGCTGTTGCTTTACACATCATTAGAACATGTAGATTTGATAGTTTTATTTCAGGATTTTGAATTTCACGCTCGACTGCTCGTTCAAATCTCTCTTGAGATGGGAGCTCCCATTGCAGTTAGTGCAGAAAATACGTTCGCAAGGTTTGTTGGGTGCAAAGCAGTTGGTTAGGTTTAATTCGTACAGAGTCATGGCCTTTTTTTGCTGCGATAAGTGAACTGTTCTAAATTTACCATATTTTATGCAGTCCTTGTGAGCTACGACTTGGTCATTAAATGAGAGATGTTGTAAATATTTTTGAAAGTTTGCTATCAGATTCAAATATTATCATGGCCCTGCTTGATTAATGGGCTTTAATGGGCTTTCATGTACTCGTCCGAATGTATGTGCTCAATGAAGAACTGCGGCAATTTATCGACTCGAAAGCTGTTTCGCCTCCATGAGATGAAGCGCTCTATCTCTGCAATCTGCGGATAATGACCCCATAGTTTTCCTTATTAAAAAGCTAATTTTAATCTAAAGATTAATGTTTGTATCTAATACGCTTTCCCAAGACTTGAGGCCTTTTGAAGCCAACAAGGCACGGTTCTCGAAGTACAAGAGGCAACAAAATCCAACCAAATCGCTAAACCTCAATTAAACTACTCAATCAGTTACAACAGCCGATTATTGATCAGTCAAATGGTGCAATGAAATATGCACTTAGATCAACACAGGGTAGACGTAATCCTCGGGTAACCATTATCCTACTATATATAAAGCAGCAAGCGTGTGTGTGTGTGTGTGTCACTGTGTGTGTGTGTCACTGTGTGTGTGTGTCACACCGTCACACTGTCCGTCCGTCCCACTTTGAGTTGGGGCGCGGCAGCCGAACACGTCGACAACCGTGCATGGCGAGCCGCAGACGTGCCGAACACGTCGGCGACCGTGCAGGGCGAGCCGCAGACGTGCCGAACACGTCGGCGACCGCGCATGGCGAGCCGCAGACGTGCCGAACACGTCGGCGACCGCGCATGGCGAGCCGCAGACGTGCCGAACACGTCGGCGACCGCGCATGGCGAGCCGCAGACGTGCCGAACACGTCGGCGACCGCGCATGGCGAGCCGTAGACGTGCCGAACACGTCGGCGACCGCGCATGGCGAGCCGTAGACGTGCCAAACACGTCGGCAACCATGCATGGCGAGCCGTAGACGTGCCAAACACGTCGGCGACCGTGCATGGCGAGCCGTAGACGTGCCGAACACCATGGCGAGCCGTAGACGTGCTAAACACGTCGGCAACCATGCACGGCGAGCCGTAGACGTGCCAAACACGTCGGCGACCGTGCATGGCGAGCCGTAGACGTGCCGAACACGTCGGCAACCGTGCATGGCGAGAAGTAGACGTGACAAACACGTCGGCAACCCTGCATGGCGAGCCGTAGACGTGCCAAACACGTCGGCAACCATGCATGGCGAGCCGTAGACGTGCCGAACACGTCGGCAACCGTGCATGGCGAGCCGGAGACGTGCCAAACACGTCGGCAACCCTGCATGGCGAGCCGTAGACATGCCGAGCACGTCGGCAACCGTGCATGGCGAGCCGTAGACGTGCCAAACACGTCGGCAACCCTGCATGGCGAACCGTAGACGTGCCGAGCACGTCGGCGGCACGAAACTTCAGCCCTGGGGGTAATCGAGGTCGCTGAACTCGAATTTGAAGTCGACCAATCGATATCGATCGATATTATCGATTTTTCGAGGATGTCGTTCGGGCGGCACGAAACTTCAGCCCTGGGGGTAATCGAGGTCGCTGAACACGAATCTGAAGTCGACCAATCGATATCGATCGATATTATCGATTTTTTGAGGATGGCGCTCAAGTGGCGCGAAACTTTGGCCCTGGGGGTAATCGAGGTCGCTGAACACGAATCTGAAGTCGACCAATCGATATCGATCGATATTATCGATTTTTTGAGGATGGCGTATAAGCGGCACGAAACTTCGGCCCTGGGGGTAATCGAGGTCGCTGAACACGAATCTGAAGTCGACCAATCGATATCGATCGATATTATCGATTTTTTGAGGATGGCGTATAAGCGGCGCTAAACTTTGGCCGTGGGGGTAATCGATGTCGCTGAACACGAATCTGAAGTCGACCAATCGATATCGATCGATATTATCGATTTTTCGAGGATGTCGTTCGGGCGGCACGAAACTTCAGCCCTGGGGGTAATTGAGGTCGCTGAACACGAATCTGAAGTCGGATCAATCGATATCGATCGATATTATCGATTTTTTGAGGATGACGTTCAAGCGGCACGAAACTTCGGCCCTGGGGGTAATCGAGGTCGCTTAACACGAATCCGAAGTCGACCAATCGATATCGATCGATATTATCGATTTTTTTGAGGATCACGTCGAGGAAGATCAGCCGATCCATCTCGATTAACATAATGGTCAGAAGGCCTAGGAAAGAATAGGAAACCCGTAGCGGCCATGGCGTCCTATTCTCGGGGTTTGGGGGCGAAGCCCCCAACCAGTCGTAGGCGGCCGCTAGGCCGCCGAACGACTGGTTACCCATATAGGTGGTTGATGGAAATAAATCTTACGCTTTACCTTGTTCTCTCTAGTGGTCTGCTTACCCTGCGATATCCTCACCTTATCTACAGAGTGATGAACTCAGCTCCAGCAAATTGTACCGGGAAGGTGGGGTAGTATGAACTTCGAGTCGGTATTGCCAATTGGACAAGCTAAGGGATAGGAGCGAGAGAAAAAATAAACAGAAAACGAAAGTAGGTAAGTAAGTAAGAAGGAACAAAAGAGCTAGAACCGCTTCTAGCGATGACCGTTAGTAAATAGTCCAGCGCTTCTAGCGATGATGATATAGCGATAGTGAACCGTCATCGCTATAGGCGGATGACGACCGCTGGTGAACAGTCGACCGCCCCCTAGCGATGATATGTCCAATTCACCAGCACCAAAAACCACCGAAATCATGTAAGACAGGCTTACTTTTGCGGTTAGCTACCGCAAACTCCTCGACGTCCCAAAGCATGATTGAAAAGAAAAGAAAAAGAAAAACATAACAATATAAAAATACGGCCGAAGCAGATCTAGGATGCAGGGGGAGCTAGAATGGGTGCTACACATTAGCAGGGATGCATCGTCTATGCAAAGCTTATTTGCTTAACAAGCACAGTAATTGTGACAGTTGTTTGTTCGCTATGAGCGACGATCCACCCGATCTTGAGGGATTCACCGTGGTAGACCACCGTTGGAAACAAGTACCAAAACAAGTGAATAGTTAGAGCGAGCCAGCGCATGGTGCATCAGTGACGAAAAATCTCGAAATAGTCGAGAAGCGTGATCAACGCAAGCAAAGCTGACGGGGAAGATGGAAAATACGACAAAAGCAAAAAGACGAGATGTGTGCACGAGCAGCAAATTAACAAGCACGAAAACCAGAAGAGTTTGAAGACACGTGAAAAAAAAGGCTAATTAGTAATTAGTAATTATTTAATGGGCACTGTTCAATGATTGAAGTGGGCAAAGTGTCCTCATGGGCCAGCAGTGATCCTAGCACGGCACCAAAAACTGTCCATCGTAACGAGGAATTAATCGCTGCCTTGTAGCAGACGGGTGCATGACACTGTTCATCACCGTCGCCTTTCCGTCGCCGCGATCGAATCGCGGCGATGGGTTTCGCAGAGCGACGCGAAGGAATTTGAACTTCTCAGTGCTCGTCGCATGGCCCATCGCTCTGCAAGGGAGCGCGACGACGATCTGTCCAGGGCCAACGCTAAACACCGCGCGCGGCGCGAAAAGTATGCCATGCCAGTATGCCCATTGATTTTTGTATTTTTTGTTCTGGTTTTTGTTTTTCCTTATGTTGATGTGGACACGGGAAGCCATCGCGCATGCCGACCCGGCCTAATAGTCTAGAAAATCTTCACTTTCTCCGCTTTACTGTGGATTTGATCTTCTTAGCAGAGGCAGGTAATGAATAAACGGCTTCATGGTTGCGCATCCACTTTTTTCTACACCCTGCGGTTGTGTGAAGATGCGAATGAAAGGTATAACAGATCAAGGAACTTTTAGTGAATATCAGAAAATGTCGTTGGTTCTTTAATCTAGTGAAAGCTCACGCTATTAGTAAAGGACCTGAAGAATCATCAACCATCTCAGACCTATTGAATTGCAATGAATGTCCAAGCCATCTGGAAATATTGAAACGCGCTGAGCAACACGATGACGCGTAGACTTGGAAGTCACGTGCCTGTAATTGGCTGCACAAAAGAAATGCAAGCAGCAGATGGATATGACGAGGCAAAGAACACATGTAGCTAGTGAGGGTAGGTTAGCGTTCAAGTAGTTCAGGCAACGATCGACATCGAGCTATCACTGATGTGAGCCGTACGGAGTAGGAGCAAGGCGGCGACTCTACAGTGACGACCGCCTGCTCGAATACCACCGCACGAAGGCATGGTGACGTTCATCTGCAAGGCGTGTGTGCACTCGGTGGCGATGCACGAAGTATGCGTGCGACGGTCTCGCTAACACAATGTACTGTCGTCGCTTCGTCAGCGAGCATTCAACCTTCTGTCGCATCGTAGTGCGCTTCTATATTCAGCGCACTCGCATGCATCAGCATTCGTCTCGACACCGAGTCAGCAGGCCCTTTGCCCGCACCCCCGCATGACGTCCTCCATTCTCGGTTTCTTACGTCGCACAAAAATGAAGAGCTGAATATGAGATTGAACTATAACGTCAGTTGCATATAAACTGACGTGATTATTTCAGATTCAGCATCGATTGCACTGTGATTAAGCGGGCTGAACACGGAGAAACGCAATTAGCATGGTTATTGAGAGTGCTGTCCTTCCCTGGACGAAATACACCGCTTTCGCTTTATGCTGCACTCTTAAAATCAAAGCGGCACCTCGAAAGTTGAAATAGACGCGCTTTAAGAAGCCATATTAATCTACTGTTTCAAGAAAAGATACATAAAAACTTAACCTGTGCATAGTAGGGGAAATGACTACACAATTTGAATGGGGAAATAGAATAATAAAATGACGTGTCACCTAAATACTGCAGAGCTTTACCTCTGTGTCGAAGAAGAGGAAAACAAATTTTTGCAGTGTATTGTATGCAGAGATTACACCGCACACTACCATAGTGCTTGGCGATGATCATTTAATTGCTAATGTAAAGGGTGATAACTATACAGTGGCGACAAGAAGAAGGCTGATCAGAAGAAGCAGAAGTATGCTCTTTGATTCCATGCTTGGGGGGCGTTGTTCATAGCGGTGACAACAAACTTCATTAGTCGACTACCAAAGAGTTTGACGCTTACAATCAAATCACGGTAACTTCCGCAGACGATCTAGCGGGCATCAAATGTGCTTCTGGAACTGCCACTCAAAGCCGCCGTGAAAAAAAAAAAAACTGACCATCAGTTGCTCCACTGTTATTATCGCTTCGATGAGTCGGTTCCTGGCCGCATCGGGATCAGGAGTTGCATGTCTGCCCTTCTTCGGTGTGGCCTTTGATGGTGACATTGTATCAATTAGTTACGAGGCATAGAAGTAGTGTAATCGACCCGCACACAATGGGCAGAGTGCACCTGATTGCTTTACCTTAGGCCTATGTTATACTTCGGCGACGGGTCGGCGACGCTGTGTTGCGCGGGCTGCTACGCACTGCGTAGCAACCCGTGTAAGGGCATCTACAGAGTCTCGCGGCAGCACCCCGAGAACTCGTCCATATCGCTCCCGCCGCAGTGGGACCCACGCTGCCATTGTGGTGGAAGCCGCGGCGCGGACGAGTTGTCGCGGAGCCGCCGTACGCAAAGGTCCCCGAGGGCTGCCGCAGTTCACGGCGGCTCTCACCCGCAGCGCCAGGAACTGCGGGTGAGGCCCGCCGGAGGGCGTGATAGATGGGTGTCCATAATGGTTCATTTATTCTAAACATTTTTTAAAAGGAATCTACATGCTAGGGATATAGTAGGTTGGTGCATAATTTCTATCCGTAAAGGAGCTTGACAACCAACAATATAATCACCGGTAGTGTCGACAAATGGAGGCGTATGGAATCCTGCGCTCAAAACGTAATGCAAAAAAACCTTACTACGATATTAGGTAACCTTAATTGCACTGAACAATTCTCCGTGGCGTTACAGTCACAAGGTAGACGTCTGAAGCTTAAGGAAAACCTTTGCACAGAAATACAACAACAAAGCAGACCATTCTCTTTAGTATGAGCTATAACTGTACCGGACAGATCTCCCAGACACAACAAGGCATGTGAGGGAATGCTGTCATCACAAGGGCTACCACACTATCTTCGAGCTGCTTGTCAAGCGAGGAACTTTTAGAGAAAGTAGATCGACAAAAGCAAGCGCAAAATGGCACAGAACTGTTGAGTTATAAGAAGTGGTCTATTAGATTTCGGGGCTTAGATTCAAGAGCTCCTAACTCGACTTAGAAAACGCTTCTTCACAAAAGAAAAAGCGCTTTGCTTACTATATCTTTGACATTCCCAGAGGTCGCAACTGCCAGCAAAAGTACGCAGTAATGCGTATAGTAACACTCGCAGCGCCGCACCACCCGCCGTTGTCATGGCGGGTCCGCGGCACCTGCAAGACTCTGCTGCTGGCCTAAGGCCTTGTTTAGTGTGCGCGCGACACGCGATGCGATGCTATGTGTAGTGGCCGAATTGATCAATCGCCTCGCTAGATCAATTTGGCCACTACGCATGCATCGCGTCGCGCGTCGCGCGCATACTAAACAAGGCCTAAGACGCCTTTTATACTCCCGCCGCGCAGCGGCGCGTCAATTCGGGACGCGGCGCGGCCAGTCGCGCCGCGCCCGAATTTGACGCGCCGATGCGCGATTGTAGTTAGAAAGGGGAGCGTCAGCGACGCGCGGCGACCAACTTCTACGTACTACGTTCCGTGGGCCATAAAGGACGACGGAAGAGACGGTCCATGAGTCATTGAAGAACCAAAACAGAAAGGATTCGTCTGGCCGATCAGCGGAGTGCATCTGGCTGATGTTAGTGGTGGAAATCTTGTGGGGAACGACGAATCCTCTCTCAAAGCTGGGGTCGAAGTCGTCTGCTCAACCTACGGTTGAAATTGGTGAGTGTGGTATTGATTCGAGTCCCCTGCAATGCAAATGGCACTAAACGACTTTATATTGCAAATGTGCAGGTTCAAAAGTAAAATAGCTGGAAGGTACTTATTGTCGAGAATCGCTCAGAATTCTCTCTCGTATTGCAATTCCGTGGTCATTGTTCACTGAACAGATCTTTAGCGCAGTAGGTGAAACTTCGTGAATGTCTACAGATCTCCATCCCCTTCCTATGTTACGAAAGGTACGGGTGACTATGGTAATGGTCACCGAAAACGGATGTCAGATTCGTAGCCAGAACCCTAAATAACCCCCCCCCCCTGGAGAAGTTTGGTCAAAAAACCTTTTCGACCTCTCATCGGCCTCTGGAGTCCTGAAAGTGCAATAGTGCCATAATTTTGCTACACCTTCTTTGTTTTGTTAGTTGATGAGCCAAAACAAGGAAGACTTAGCAAAATGATTCATCTCGGTGGTGAATCTCCCACTCCACATCGAGTCTGCCGCAGCTGATCGCGCCGCGCAGCGTCCTTCCCTCCAGCGGCGCGATCCGCCGAATACCGTAACCCAAAATTCCGTCAAGTGTGGTGTTTTGAGGCGGCGGAGTATGAATGCGATGCGGCGCCGCCGGGCGGCGCGAAAAATCAATAGCTATGTCAACCATCACGCCGTGCCGCGCGGCGGCGCCAGTATAAAAGGCGCCTAAGCCCTAGTTTATACTTGCGCCGCCAGGCGACGCCTCACCGTGATCGCCATAGACATCGATTTTTCGCGCCGTCCGATCGATATCTATCCCAACTATGGTGCCGCGCCGTGCAGCGGCGCAACTGTAAACCAGGGCTAACACTGTCGCCGACGTCGCCAACAACAGCGTCGCCGAAGTATAACATAGGCCTTACGCTGTGGCTCTGCAGCAACCACGAAATGGGAATCCAGGCGAAGCGAAACGTCATTAGAACCTTCGCTAAACAAAGCGTTTCTTCGCGGTATGTTATAGCCCTTCAAAGTTGCATAGCGAGTTCGCGACACATTGGAAAGAACCGGAAGCAAGATGGCAGTGGCCGACTACGCTCAATAACACCGCATTTCAGTTTGCTTCATGTAGTGAGAAGGCAAAGTAGTTACTTCCTTAACCCTCTTCTTGTTTTAAACTAACGGCCTGTTTATTATCGTGAGGGATCCCGTAGTGGAGATAAACTATGTACACAAGAATTCTGCTTTTATATGAATTTATCTGATTATGAAACAAGATAGTTATGAGTGTAAGTGTAAGACATACGGAAGGGTGAATGCGAGGAGTAGGTTACATTACAACATGAAACAACGAAAAGACAACAAAACAGTTACTTGTTTACAACTTGTTATAAGAAAACTACATACACGGTCAGGAGGAGAGAGAGGAAGGGGAGCGCGCCCGAGCTCGCCTAATTTGTTGCTACCTGGGTAGGTCGATGCTCAGGATACAGGATTTGAGAGGTGAGCATATAAAACCCTAATGATAGAAAACACTTGGAGAAGGCGCAAATTTAGAATTTTAAAGGAACATCATATTACGTTTAGGGTCAAATTGCTTGAACAACAATAGTTGTCAATACCTTTGTTCTGAGTGGAGGCAAGTAGCTGAATGCATGTACGTATGAATGTATGTCAATTTCCAGTTCTGCTCACGGGGAAAACATGAATAAGATTCCTGCCGGAAATTATTCAATCAAAGAGGAACTTCAGGAGTCGTCGACGCTGTATGTAGGAAGGAAGTTAAAATGTTCCAGATGAAACAGGGGTCAAGAGTTAAATAATTTTGAGTTTGCTAGCAGTTGTGAAAGTAATAACAAACAAGAATGATCATTTGTGCTCGTCTTCGAGTCATTCATAAAAGATGTATAGTGGACAGAATGAGAATGCTCACCGTGTCAGTGTGCAAGGAAAGCGAGAGCAAAATGACAGCACAAGGATGAATCAGAAAAATCGAAAATGAAAAAGAAAGCGACGACCGAGTGAACGTCGAAGTGTAGTGATATTGTGACGCACTTCGAACAGCATTAGCCATGTGGCATGCTGCCCACAATAGCAGAGCAATGCTTTTGTGCGGGAACGAGTTGCGTGCAATATAGCCATATTGGAGACACGACTCCAAAACTACGTAAAGCGCTCGTATACACAGGAAGCCATTACGAAATCAGACAGGCTGTGGAACGCTGTTCGATTTGACCATTCGGAATGGTAAATTACAGGAAGCACGGGATCTGCTGGATTATAAACTTTCTCGGCCGAATAGAATAGTAGCCGAAATCTGCTGATTATTGGTCGAAAGGCGTCGAAATCGTAAAATGTGGGAATATATGTAGCTACAACTTGGAATCCGTCGTTTGGATACGTGTAAGCTCAACTGCTCAAATTTTGATAAACCCTTTGAGAATGTCGAGTTGGCACATGATCTGTCAAAGAATAACACCTCAGCAAAGTTTTGAAGTTCCAAATGGAATCCACTGATAATGAAACTGCTCTAGATTTCTACAGGGTGCGTAAAAAGTATTGACGCAGTAAATGACGGCTGTGGAAATAGTATTGCGCAGTAAGTTTTAAAATATTCACTTGAGAAATATGGAAAATGATCTTGCAAACACGATAGAATAACTCGTAATTGACATTGGCTCCTTTACTGAGAATACAGGAGCGAAAGCGACGGAAAAATTCATGAACACGCACCGCAAGCGCTTGCTTGCATTTCGTTCCGTGCTTTGAACAGGGTAGCCTTGTGCGACTGGTCACTTCTGTTGAAAGTAGCCCAGACCTCATTCTCCAAAATCGCCTAAAAAGAGTAATCCAGCGGATTCTTGTTTAAGCTGTGCTCGTCTGAGAAGCTGTCTACACCTGCGCGCGTTATCTGTTTACCGTTATCGGACAGAGGTTGATAATTTCGGATTTGAACGTTAACGTGCGTGAACCTCTTGTAATCGTCATCTGTTATGACAGAGCCGTGGCTGACGTTTGGGTTGCTGACCTCTTTCGAACAGCGCCTAAATCTCTTGTTAAGGAAGTATTCGGCTCTTTGGGTAACAGACAAAAAAGGGCCACCGTAACGATGACGATCATGTTTCTTCAGTTTTTTCGTGAGTGTTTTTTTGAGCACAATACAGACAACAAAAATAACACACAAAAACCTAGAGGGGTAGAAAGAAAAAGCTGGAGCTGAATCAAAACGTAGGTGCGTCAATACTTTTTACGCACCCTGTATTACGTTCAATTCTGTATTGAAGCCAATGACATAATCTAACTCTGCACAAGATGAAATGTTTGACTCTGGGCACTGTGTTTAATCCAGTGCATGATTGGTCTAGGGGCATTGCGTATGTTACTTTGATAGTCCAAAAATAATCTTGCACTTGAACAGCAACGTTGACGCGAAAACATCTTTTGCATCCGGCATAGTACGGCAAAGACTCCGCTTTGTATTTCTTCTCCAGTTACAACAACGGGTGGGGGACTTGAGCTCGATTAGTCGGGCCGAATAATTGTTCGAGCGATTTCGAACAATTAATCGCTCGATTACTCAAAAATCGTAAATGGTTATTGTTCGAACATTACTCGAAATCATATTTCGCTAAAAACCGACTATCGAACATTGATCGAAATCGAATTTCGCGAAAAACAATTAATCGAGCCTTGATCGAAATCTACTTTCGCGAAAAACCATGATTCGAACATTATTCGAAATCGACTTTTGCGAAAAACCATTATTCGAACATTATTCGAAATCGACTTTCGCGAAAAACCATTATTCGAACATTATTCGAAATCGACTTTCGCGAAAAACCGTTATTTGAGCATTGTTCGAAATCGACTTTCGCGAAAAACCGTTATTCGAACGTTGTTCGAAATCGGCTTTCGCGAAAAACCGTTATTCGAACATTGTTCGAGATCGACTTTCGCGAAAAAGCATTATTCGAAGATTGTTCGAAATCGAAGATAAGAAGACGTTGTTCGAACATTGTTCGAAATTGAAGATGGCGAAAAAGCATTGTTCGAATTATGTTCGTAATCGAATATTGCGAAAAAGTATTGCTCGGATATTGTTCGAAATCAAACAATGTTCGAACCATATCAAGAGTAAGCCGCATGAGTATGGATCGTCTCCGTTCTCCGAAAAACCCACGTTCAAACTCGCACCACTTCTGCGCCTACGGTAATTGGCCGGAACGATTTGCGATTTCCTTTCGAGTGTTCTGGCAGCCGACTCTTGACATGGTTCGAACATTGTTCGATTTTGAACAATATTCGAACAATGCTTTTTCGCGATGATCAATCTGCGATTTCATTTGGAGAGTTCGAATTTGGAAATCGCGAAGTTTTGTTAGAACGTATTTCGAAATCGAACAATGCTTCAGGTCGAGGGATTCGTCATAGTGAATTAAAGAGGGAGTTCAAATAGAGGTGGCAGTTAACTAGAGGTAATGCGATGTTTTGTTGGTTGCTGTTGAACATACCTAGGATGTAAGACTCCGATTTTTCTAGGTTATTACAATCCCTGATAGTTCTCGAAAATCTCATGAGCGTTAAGCAGCGTAACGAAACTGCCGTCTAGTCGATTCTGGTGGCGATATTATGATTTTGGGTACTATCTCATCCTCATGTCTAGTGTTGTGTATAGTTTTGTTCGGATGACCTATTCGAACAGGTATTCCAATGATTTTAATTCGAACATGGATAATGAATTCAAAATTTAAAAAATCGCGTTTTTCGCATGTATTCGAATCCTAACCTCCATAAAACCACTTCTCGATTACGTTTGAATTCGAATACTCGAAAACTGCGGGCACTTGAAACCATTCCAATAGTCGAAAATTTTGCGAGAGCACAACTATAGTTGTGCGTATAATTGATCCTATACTGTTTGTTTCAACTGATAATAATAAGTGATGATAAACTATGATTTTGATAAAAAAGCCTGATTAACATTTTCAAGTGATAAAATACAATTTTTTTTTGTAAAAGTGATGATGTAATACAAAATAGATGTATGGATGTATCAGTGAAATGTTAACTTAAACTATTTCTGTGGGCCATTTCAAGCAGTTTGATCATCGTTGAGAGCCTTTTCTTATTGCGTGCTTCGATGGGAATACGGCATGCTACGTCGGCTTCGGTAGTTATTGCGTATTGTAATCGTATGCTAGTGTCTGCGTGTATAGGCCGGCGCGTCTCTGAATACACGGAAGCTCGTCGAGATCGTTGCCGAACGTCGCGTCCGCCGCGGTCGCAGTGCATTAGAAAATGTTCTGCTTTACCATGTGCAGATCAGAGCAATTCCTCATTAAACGTGCATTGAAGCTGCGGACGAACTGTCGCCGTCGGAGAACGCGCTCTATGAACGTCAAAATCGACATTCTTTTCAAAACCAACCCAGGCGCGAAT
>OX375870.1:25752577-25906577 GCA_947359475.1 Heligmosomoides polygyrus bakeri
TAAATAAAAAACACAGATTTTTAGCAAAGAGTACTGGAAGGATAATCTGATCCAGATTCTTGATGCAACATTGACATTTCCCCTGCTGTTACTATTAGAGGATTCATATGTTCTTGCGATTTTTTGATATTTTCAAATTTTTATATATTTTGATCAAACTAGCCTTACTCATCGAAATATTGCCCTGCTTTGTCGATGACTGTCCTCCATCTTTCCGTCAAGGAATGGATGCCGTGGCGATAGAAACCCGAAGGTGACGGAGGTGGGACCTGATACCTGACCAGTATGCCACACGAGCTGATGCATGCCTCCTCCACTTATCCCGCTCTCGGGGTTTTGACTAGTCGGACTCGTTCATTATAGGAGATGAGAACTGGGTGCTATAGTATGTGTCACATACAGCAAGGCGTGCTCGGACTCCAGGAGAAGCCGCCAAATGTGACCTGCACCCAAGGAATGCGATGCTGTTTTCTGGGACTTTCGCGGTGTTGTGTAGTGGGAGCTTCTCCATTCTGATGCCATCTTAACAGTCTGCTGTACTGCAAGACTACAAGACCTCAGCTACGCTCTTCAAATAAAACGCCCACAACTCGACAAGATCTATTTCCTACACGACAATGCAAAACCGCATACTTCAAAAAAGGACTCGCCTGAAGCTCCAACTACTAGGATGGAAGTGATTCCCCTCCCATCCTATTCACCAGATCTTGCCCCAACTGACCACCATTTGTTCTGATCACTAGCTCACTTTCTGAAAGGAAAATGATACGATGGTCGAGCGTTACTCGAATCCGACCTTCGTCAACTTTTCGAATCGAAACTCGGATTTCTATCGCTACGGCATTGATTCCCTGCTGGAACGATGTAAGACAGTGCTCGACAAAGATGTGCGATATTTCGATGAGGAAGGTAGTTTTGATCAAGATAAATAAAAATTTGAAAAGTATAAAAAAATCACAAAACATATGAATCGTCCTATGATATGTTTCTTTGGCATCAATCATAACGCGATTCTAGCTATGAATCACGGCTCATGTAGATAAACGAGCTAGTTTCTGTTTCACTGCTGTCAAATTTCGCCACAAAGTGGAACACTGACCTTTTTGGATAAGGTCCAACATTGTTGCTGTCTGTGTCTAGTATGTGAACTAGACGTTTTCATTCTGTAGCCATTTCTGTAATAAAAAGGAAGTTGAGAGCAGGTGTCATCACAACTTTTAGGTTATCCTAAGGCTTACCTCACAATATCACATGTAGCGTTGCGCAGTGCTCAGCAGGGCGCATTCCTACTGTTTTCTTAAATTTCTTATGAACTGTGGACATAGGAGTAAACGAGAATTACGATCGGCAGTAATTAAGTAGGCTACAACATGCGCTTCTTTGCTAGTTCCATGTGCATCGACCGTTCACCAGTTTGGAGAAGAGGCTCTTGGCTTGCAGTTGAATGTGTTTTCAGTTCTGTAGCTGTTAACCACTGTGACGAATAAAATGTTCCTTTTTCATTTCTGGCATTCCTCCAGCTGGTAAGTGACCTTCAAACAATTTCATGTGTACGTGTCTCGCATAGCGGTGCAATGCTAGCCAGCAGCAATAAACTAACTACAATACAGATCGCATAAGATGAGAAATACAACCGCAGACAACAGATGAGAATGTCTCACAAAAAACGTTGTGTGAATTCGGATTCTTCAAAGATTATCCCATTCGTCGTAGGCAGAATTTGGCTGATATTCTTCATCGGTTGACGGCTTCTTCTTCAAAGCAATCTGATTCTGAAAAGGAAAAACAGCGAAATTTTGCTCATTGTAGCTATGCCACTCGAGAAGCATCATCGAAGCCTAAGCGCTATGATTTGAACATCCTTCAAGAGACCCACTGAAAGAAGGAGGTTCGAAAATGTTCAGATTGCCGTCTCGCTATTCGTACGCTAGTGATACTTTTCCGGAATGTTAGTAGTTGAACTAGTAGTCACGATTGCCGAGAAAAATTTCCTCATCCCTTCCCAGTTCTTAAGGAAGGATGGACTCTCAAAATAATGAACTTTTGAGGTGTAGTGTCTAAGGCAAACCCTTACCTGCTCCCTTTCAAACTGCCAGCTTTCGAAGTCGCGAAGCGTTACTTGCACAAATGATGTCACGTAGTGCTGTTCTTCTGGTACGCTGATATTTCTGGAGCAGATCGAGGGCTAAGTCCTTCAGCTCGGCCAAGGTTAGCGCTTCACACTCGCCTACCATCTGAATAACTCTGGTGATTTTAAAAAAAAGTTTCCAGACCTTTTTAAGTCACATAGTCACGTGCTATCGCCGTTGATAAACAAGATCGTAATTCCTGCCTAGGTCAGCCAGGCCTTAAATTTCTCATTTCTCTTTCTCAATTTTTCATGACATTAGAAAGTTCCTCTCCAGACTGATAAACCATCGTTGTTGATCGACACTCATCCTCACGTCACCAAGTCTAAAAGTGAAGCCTATAGTATGTAATTAGGTTCGCCTGTCAGTATGAATGCGTCCGCCCATTATAGCAAAATAGATGGTCGCGCGGGGCTTCATGGTTTAAAACCAGAATTAACCAACCATATATTGATCGGCGCATATTTACCACTATATAATTGTGTCAATCGTCGATGACGTCTGAGTGATCTTACCCGTGCGTGATATGTCTCTTCGTATCCCCGCGCGGGCAAACTTTGCCATCTAACGTGGGATGTTGCTGCAGCAGAGGAAGCGTGGGCTCTTCCTGCTTGACACAACGTCAACTGCGCGCGTTTCTGAGCGTCCGCACTCAAAGCACGTGTCACCGATGTCGCGCAACATGCATCCAGAGTAAGAAGGCGCGCCCGGGATGAGTGTCCGAATTCAGAAACGTGTCATCGAAGTAATGCAACAAATGTCTGGATTCAAATGACGTGTCCACGAATGTCGAGCAACGAGCGCCTGAGTTCAAAAGGAGGGGAACCGACGTTTTGTAGCGTCTGATTTTGTAGGACGTGTCAGCGGTGCTCTGTAACGAATGCTGTTAAGCATGAAAACTTGAGGACAGAAGTACTGAGCAGCACAAACCAATGACGTTACTGGAAGGTTCGGAGAGAATGCCTATGATAATGCCAGGGCAGTGGAATAACGGCTTCATGCCGTAAAAGTACACAGCAGAGCCTGGACGTTGGCGGATTTAGGTTTGACGAAAATTGCTTTCCATAGGCTAATGATGTGGCAAGGATCGCGCGATCGGCAACTGAGAGACACGTCATTAGGGCGTGTCGGGGCACTTGTATGATTTAATGCTAGAAACGACTTCTTTATGATGAATCCCCTTGTAGTGATACATACAACTGCAGCTCAGGGTTAGAATCGTTAGCCCATTGGAGGAAAACGTTTGACCTCATCATGCTTTACAAGATTTTGTCCGGGCAGTCTGGAATGAAACCGCAAGCGCTTTTTCGACCGAGAGCTTCGAATACTAGGGCAGCCTCACGATGTATCAGCCTGGATGCATTCTTTGTACTGTGTAATGTTTAACTGTTCAGTCGCTAGAGCATATAAGCGACGGCTTTCTCGATCGATGCTTGCTTGACCAGATAAACTGTCTGCCACTGAACCGCCCGTACACTAGTTGAGGATTCAGAAAGCTATTTATCGAAAAGGCGTAGCGTAATGAAAGGCGAAACTTTTTTCTAAGCAGAGCTGGTATCGCACTTGAAAAACTGATGAGGAATCGTGAGGCTCAGTGGAAAAATTACTACTTGCTAATTAAATAAATAGCTGACGTCGTGACTCGCTTCCTCTTACTACTGTGGTGTTACGCCCTTTCCTGTTGTTGTTATGGCCTTTTCTGCTTCGCGGTTGTCATCTTTCGCAGCTTTTTGTCATTTCTACGCATATGCATTGACCTGTGTAATAAACAACTATAATTAGGAATCTCCTGGTCACGTCTGAGTAAGGATATTCTGTTCCATAGCAAGTGTTTATTGTGAAGGTGAAGCTAACGAGCGCTTCCACTCAGTTGAAATGCCGGCTCGAGCATTGACTGGAACTGTGTAACCTACCGAACTGGTAAGTAAAACTGTCCAAGGAGAGACTCTTGTCAAAAACAGATTTCCATGCTGCATTTGAATTGAAGTAATTTTAATAATTGCTAGTCATCGACGTATGAATAGACAAGAAACTAACTTGGCCAAATCGTCTGGCTTACTCGGCAGAGCGAGCGAGGGCACGAATTTCTCCTTTTTCAGTCGGAGATATGCGAGTATGTGACGAAACGTTTTAGCGTCACGATCCAGGTAGTAGTTCCCACCCTGCAATTCCAAGCTGTAACGAAGCAATCAACTCGTGCTGCTGGGTAGGTACTCTACTCCTGCAAGTCAACCACGAACAAAGTTTACGTTGAACTTCACCTTATCGGTTGCAATGGGTTTTACAGTTCCTGGCTTGAACCACTCAGCCAACTTAGACCGTGGGTCGGCCAACATGTCTGTTCGACGAACCTGAAATTACACGACCTGCGCTCTGTTCCATAGGTATACGAGCACTTTATGTAGCAATACCTGTGGCGAACTTAGTAACCTGGAAGTGATTCTTAGGTTTTCCTAAGTGGGGAAAAATATACCACTAATATGCTTATGACATAGATGCTGCACTCGATCAAGTAGATGGCGAAATGGCATAGAGCATCCCTATTGGTTTATGCTGATTTCTGACGAATATCAACAAAATGTCAAAAAGAGAAAAATCGTCTTCACCAACAACTCCTTCCCCTTGTTCAGTTGTTGATATTCGTCAGAAATCAGCATGTGCCAATAAACGCGATACAGTTTCTTATTGAGCAAGACATCCTCTTCAACATTTCAACAACGACATATAACACCAAGCAAAAGTCCACCCCAGAGCAGGAGCTGTCGGTAAAAATTCGGAGGGAGAAGTCGGACGTCCCAATTTGATGACCTAAAAATCAATAAAGGACAAATGAGCAAATATAACCAACACGTACTCTTGTACTACTGAACATTATCTTCCAAATGCTATAAAAAGATGCGCACAAATTCCAAACCTAGGCGGAGAGAAGCGGCTGCTCAGATGGTCACTTTTTCACTTTTCACTTTAACGACCTAAAAGTTAACCAAATTCAAGATGAAAAAACGCGATAAATGTTCTGATAGGGCAAATCATTCTCTCTCGAAAGCTCTGTAGCGCTATGCAAAAGACCGCCGGCGAAATCCGCAATGAATCGTTGAAAAAAACGGCGGGGACTCATGGGACAACCTAATACTTGAGACATTTTCTCATATGGATGTAAGATATCATATAATTTTCAGAAAAAATCGGTTTTGCTCGATTCCACAGGTACACCAATACCTTTTAAGCACGAAGAGTTTCTAGTTTCTCTTTCACTAAATGCTCATATGTAGATCGTGCTACCGACCTTTAAATTGATTGCTGAAGTAGAAGCTTTCAATTTGTTGAGTTGCTTATTGAGCTGAAAGCCTAAACTAGTGCTTTCATATAAACCAGAAACAGCACTGCTACGTTACGTTTTGTGGAATAAAGAACCTTCCCGGCTGAAGCAGCCTAAAGAAATTTGAGATCTAAACTAGTCTGGGAGGGGACAATCCTAAGGTGGTAACTTTGTTTGCACTATCATGCCACATCGCCACCTTACTTGAATTTGTCCACGAGCCGTAAATATAATGAGGAAGCAGAGGAAGCTCTCGCTCATGTTCAGGGAGAGGATTGTGATTTGATACCTCATGTGTCCTCCTCCGACTAGATTCAAAATTTCTGACAGTAGAAATGAAGCTGTATTACATTGTTCTTTCTCGTCTACATCGTTACGTGTACCTTATTTCCCATGATCTGCTTTCGGTACCAACGCGGTGTCTGACGGTGAATGAGTGAATGGTTGATAAATCGTATTGTGACTGATGATTTTAGATATCACAAAAATTCGGGTTTTTTTCAGTGAAGAAAATTTTCCTTCAAAGAGAAATAACGAGGCCTGGTATTTTCTCATCTCAAGGCGCCAGCTCTGCTCCAAAATTTTGCAAGTGACTTTAGGCAATCAAATCTGGCTGTTAAATTATAATTTGAAAATATATAAAATTATAATTTGACACAGCCTGCCGCATAAATCCGTGCCAGGTTTTATTGAAAAAATTTCGTGTAAATGGTATTCACACTATTAATCGAGCTATCATAGCGACTTAACTTTGCACAAGCCCATGGATCAATCTCTACAGTTATTTCATGGAAAAATTCGTCGTGTTCTTGGAGCCTAATGTAATTTGCGAAACATTGCTGCTGTTGAGACTGTCGAGACTGTGGAAATCTTAAGTAAAGAGTACGAAAAAAATTGAAGCAGCATCCATAAAACTTGTGGGAAGAGAAAGCGACAGTCTCGGCGGAATTCAGAAGCTCCTACAGCTTCAAATTCCTTTCAAAGAAGAAAACTCCATCTGTAGTGTTCCTATAATATTTCTACTGGATAGATGGACTTGAAGATATGCCTAAATGACTGCTACTGAGGACAACAATGCGAAAGCTTTCGACAACACCTCACAGTGCTCCAGCATGCAGAGAAACCCTTAGAAATCGCTCACCGTGTACTTCTTTCCTCCAACATTAATATTGAGTATGTCGTCTGCATGACGACCACGAGACATTATGTGAAAATTCTGAAATAGGCCGGTCTGAGCCAATACGCAGTTCCACGAAGCATTCGATGTATCGGCGGCTATTGGAATTCAGTCACCGAGCAGCTCCAACGTTGTTGTTTAATGCGTTGCGATTGACAGATCGCTCAAGCCGTCCTCTATTTCACGGTTTTTTGAGGATAATGATCATGCCTCGGAATAGATCTTGGTTCTATTATAAATAAAACGCTATTTTTTAAAAGTAATATTGATGTATCTGACTAATAGCAGAAGTCGTGAGTTGTCAATTCTTCAAAAACTTAGAACCAAGAATAGTGCCTTCACGGCATCCTTATTTATGTTTTGAGAAATAAATTTGCATTACAAAAAGAAATGAACCGTTCAAAGAGCAGCGCTGAAAGCAAGAAGCAACTAAGTGATCGAAACGAATATAAACACCTTCTGCTGACCTTTTTAAAGCATATCCCTTTTTCCTAGACAATTCAGCACTGCTAAAACTGTATTCTAGAAAACCACTAAATCCACAAAAATAACTGAGCACTTGGAAGGAAAGTGGAAGGAACGAATCTAACGGCGTGTTGTTGCTTTATGTGCTAGAGTGGTGTTTCGAGCGCCGTTTATTTCAACTGGTTGCAACTGCAATCTTTTGTCTCCCCTTTTCCTTTTATGCACTTGACAGCAGCAACTGCTCAATACAGGCCGTAAATGTGCTGTAGCGATTGTTACTTATGTTACGTTCATCCATTACGAGCAAAAGCTTCATCTAAACAAAGTTGATCATTTTCATGAAAACAAATATATGTAATAGTTTCATATTTCCGTGCTCTTCCGTATTCATTTTGCGCATCTCAGTAAACTTAGTACAAATTCCAGTTGATGTTCCTTAGACAAGAACCACTGATTTTATTACCCTGATTGCCATTTTTGATTATTTTACATGTACATCAAACAGGGTTGATCAGTGCAATGTTCAGCTGCATGATCCCCTTATCGTAAAAAACGAATGCCTCCCCTTTGCTCAGTACTGTATCTCTAAATTTCTTGAGAATCCTTTAGACTAGCTTTCGTAAAAGATGTTGTGCCACTCGTATCATCTGTCGCCGTTGATCATCGAATTATTCGAGCGGGCGCCAGCAACGGCTCGTCACTGTCGCGCGCCACGGTACTCCAATGGATTTTCCTCACTCGAGGGAAGGACACGAAGAGCGTCACGCCTCACGAAGAAGTCCAACCATCGCGTTGGAGACGTCCTCGTGTTCTTTGATCTCCCGCAGAATCCTGCCAGTTACGACTCTTGCAAAGCATGCGTCCGCGAAACGCATTGCTTGGCCGGCCCTGTTTATTTTCGCAAACCTGGCCTATGCGACAACATCTATAGTCCTCGAACAAAGTTCGGATCTCTGGAGGCATTTTCTCCTTATTGCACCGATCGTGTGTCTATGCGCATGTCCCCTCAATTCCCCGATGCGTGACGCTGATCAGGTGTTCATCTTGAAACGGTGGCGTCGAATAGGTCGACACTGAGCCGAACATTCATCATCTTTCTAACGGCTTCTTCGATGCTCTTGACACCACCCCAAGCCGCTCATTTCTTCTCTTTCTTTCGAGCATCTCTGGATCATTGCCCATATTGACTTCGCGACCAAGGATACCCGTAGCTGGAGAATTCGGAGATGTTCTTACCGTTGAGCGAGAACAAGACAACAGAAACCGTCCTTTCCTCATGAACATCGTCTTCGTAAGATTCATAAGATTACGTCCAATTCTTTTACACACAATCAAAATCGGTGTTATGAACACGATGTCCTCAGCGAAGCGAAGATGTCCATCAATCTTGTCTTCCATCAATCTTCACTCCCATGTCTTCCCATTCTAGATCGTGCATGAAGTTTTCGAGGGTGGCGCCAAAAAGCCTCCGGGATATGGTGTACTCTTACCGAACTCCTCTCTTCGCGTTGATGGAACGTCATTGTAGAATAAGGGGATCTTGGTCGTGAATCAGCTAGCTATCAGTACAGCTCTCAAACTACTCTAATGTACTGAGTAAGAGCGCCCTGAGTGCCCAGTGCTTTGATGACCGCTTCATTCTCGACATAGTGGAATGCCTTCTTCAGGTCGATGATCGCAAGACGCAACGAGAGCTTGCACTCTCGCGATACCTCGGTAAGCTTCGTAATGCTATGTATGTAGTGGACCGGGCTGAATCCTCTCCGAAATCCCGCTTGATCGCGCGGTTGTCGTACGTCTAGCGTTCAGCTAGTTCTATTCAAAATAACTCGGTGAACACCTTGTAGACTACAGACAGGAAGCAGATTGGTCGATAGTTACCAATGTCGAGAACATCTCCGTTCTTGTACAGCATGTCGGTCCTGCTGGTTTTCCACTGAGATGGAACTGTGAGGGATCTTACGAAGGGTGTAGGCGTGAACTTGCCGGAGGTTCTTCATGTGTTTGGGCCTGGGGCTGACGAGACCAAACGCTGTACAAGGTGGTGTATCAGCGTCCGGAAGGGAGGACAGGTAGTGAAAGCACGTCCATTCCACTCTCGATGAAGCAGGTTAATGTGTTACCCAAAGCATCGGAGTAGAAGTCGCGAATGACCTTCATCGCTGTCCAGTGCAACAGTGTAAAATTAGGGGACAACAGAGGTATAGGTCTTGCAATACATGCGCTTGTAGATGACGTGGTGGAGCTCGGTGGGGAACAGGCCAACGGGGCTTCGTTGGAGAGGTTTCTGTAACTGTGAGTTTGCATCTTATTCAACATGATGAACTCAGACAGTATTTCGTTTTGCTCGTTCCATTTCAAATCGGTGTCCTTCTTTAGACGACCTCTGCTCCCTGATCTAGTCGTTGAAATCACCAACGAGACCGCCTTCTAGAAAGTGTGATTCTCCTTATAGAACTCCTCCAGCCTTTGACTTTTTCGTCGCCGTACATAGACGGAAGTCGGAGCGAACGCGATGAAGTACAGTCGGAGCTGGAGCCATATCGCTCGCAGACGTCCGATTCGACTTGTCAGAGACTCGTCTTTACTGGGTGACAAATTTTTGCCAACTTTGAACCAAACAGTGGCTCGCAGCAAGAACCGTTGGGTAATTTCGCCGACATCCCTTGTGCTTTTAGATCTCTGCCTATAAAACAAGGCAAAAGAAAGGCTGAAATTTTATAGAAAGAGAAAATAAATAAAACTGGAATAGAAATATTGTAAGTGAATAATAGTAGTTCTTATTCTTTCTTACCGCCCCTTTCCACATTGATGTAGCAATCTTCAAATACCCCCTCAAATAAAGTACTTGTAAGAGCTCCAAGTGATTCAGGTTTTTTGTGAAGTAAATTAAAAAGAATGAAAAGACCTTGTGCTTCCGAAAGGCGTAAGCGAAACACCAAATGAAACGAACAAGAAAATTACTGATATGCATGTTTCTAGACTGTTATTTAGTCTTTTCGCAAGGATCGGAGCTTCGCACTTAGTAATCAAATAGCGTACATTTGTCGCTTTCTGAGCTAACAAGGGAAGCCCATGAGCTTCCCCAAAGATTCTGAACGAGGCCTATACGATATTGTAGGATGGAGTCGAGGAGCAAATAAGTATTTTTCGTTTTTGCTACGGGCATTGGGTGGTCTGATAATGACGAAGGACTGTCGCAAGCCAAGCCATGGGATTGCCTGCATGCCGTCCTCCAGCAGTGCCGATTGGCCGAGTGGACAGTGTTGAGGAATCGTGAGCACCAGGCCGACGGCTCGGATCCAGAGCTGTGCAAATTGCTGCAGTGCTTTTGCACCTCTTGCTGCTATCATGAAATCATATGAGATTTTTTCATTTTCACACTATTGCGAACCATTCTCTCTTGCATACTCCATGCATTAGTATGCGTTACAGGGAGGTGTGATTGCGCAGAAACTGCGAGCAGCAGTTCCCAGTCACTTCGTTTTCACAAATATTTCCTTCCAAAGTGTCTGCACTCGATGTGCGTCTGCGATCGTCTACAATGTGTTTACAAGTGATGTACCATTTTGTAGCATTACTGCATGTTTCTTACTTGCAAAGACGTTGGTTGAAGACGGGCCGGCACAGACACGATTCATGTGCCAGTGAAACTACTGTCAACTACTACATATTTAACAGGGATAACATCAAACAATGGATAATAATAATGGTAATAACACGAATCCCAACCCACTAGCAAGTATGAGGGAGAGATGAAACGGTCGAAGCATAACTGACAGAATGGTTCACAATAGTCTGAGAATGAAAAAAAAAAAAACTTATATGATTTCATGATAGCGGAAGAAGATGCAAACCACTGTAGCAATTTGCATAGCTCTGGGTCGAACCAACAACTTCTCAGCTCACGAGTCCTCACTCAGCCAACTCAGCACTGACGGTGGACGGCATTCCGGAAATCGCATAAGGCCTTTGTCATACCATCGCTCACCCCGAGCGACGCCCAATGACATGCACCCATATCGATTCCAGGGATGAGCGGATAATGAAATTTTGAAAACCGGATAACGGATAACGGATAATTCTGCCCGAAAACGGCCGGATAACGGAAAAACGGATAACGAACAAACAACAAATATTAAAATGCGTTTTAATTTGCACTAATTTCAACAACAGATCAGGACTTAAAGCACTGCTAATTTATAAGCCATTTCTAGACATTTTAGTACTGCTTTTGAACGCCTTTCAGTCGCAACATTAACGACGCTCTATGGGGTTTTCTGCTCATCCGTAGGAAGACAAACGCACAGCAACGTACTCGCCTTTCACCTGTTTCCAAAGGGTCGGCTGGGTTGTCTTAGTTATCAGCCTTATTCTGCGCTTATTTTTTTCAATTAGAGCAGTCGAAAAATAGAAATCTCATCTTCACGCGCAAGGATGCTTGCGCGTGAAGATGAGATGTCGGCGCGTCGAACTCTCGAGGCGCTGTAGATTGAGGCGAGGTCCCCCCAAATCAATAGGAAGGAAGAGTGCTTGGCTGTGACCCAGTAGCTGGCGCCGTACGTCGCCCTGTGTGAGCTTTGACCTCTGGGTCATGACCCGTTAGGTCCCTAAGGCATGTGGTCCCAAGGGCTCTATGTCATTCACCCATCTTCCGTTCAGCTAGGGTGTCAGTGGGCTAATTTGTCCACTCATAAAGGTTAGCCTTTCCTTTCCTGACTTTCTACGTTGTCGTTCTCTTGGTCTCTTAGCCTTTTGGATGGGCTCCTGCAGAATGAAATGGCATTTGGGAGGGTAGTTTCTCAAATGACTTCGACTTTTCCAGGCTCTGAAGAAAGCGACAACGCCGGAACGTCAGCCGAAATAAAGCCTTGTACCAATCTTGGCTACGCTGAACAAACTACTCGACTATAAGCCTCATATCAGTATGGTATAGGCTTAGCGGGCCTTCTTGAAGGCTGGAAGTCAGATATCTTTAAAACTATGTTCCCAGTTTCCAATTGAGGAAACTTCAATTAACCCTTCTAGATTTGAATATTAGGGGGGGGGGCAAAAGTAATGAGACACCCCATGCCGTGTCCATATATCTCGTGGCTAGAGTCTGGTTTGGGGCTTGTCGTAATTGTATGTTGGTATGCTACTTACTGAAGCTCATCTGAGAAGTTACCACTTCCGCCCTTTCCAGAAGCATGCCAAAACCTCAGCCTGTCTCATGCCGAAACCCCAGTCTGACGAGTCGACCTGTGTCGCGCAAATCTCGCCCAATTCCCAACCCCTAGCAGCCGGGCTCAATATTCACGCAAGATGAGAAGTACGTCTTCTACCTTAACCCTGCCAAGCAGCCAGTCTGGGTGAGGCCTGGTGATCTGTTACCGACCTTCGTTCTGCGAGATGTTCACGGCGAGAAGCATCTTTGGAGCTTTTGGGTCTGCGCCAATGGATCGGCTTACCGGAAGCTGTTTCCCAAGAGCACTACGACGAACTCCAAGGCCATGGTGAACGAAATAGAAGAGATGGGCCGGCGACTCGCTCTCATTCATTCGCAGCGCTTCAAGAAGGTTCTCCTCTTCGACAACGCCGCACCCCATCGGGAACAAGTAAACACGGATAAGCTTGGCCAGCTGGGCTACGTTCACATGCCTCACCCACCGTATTCGCTGGACATCTCTCCATGCGACTACCACTACTACTTGAGCCTACAGGACTTCCTAGTTGGAAGGGACACAAAACCCAAGCAGTCCTTGACAACCATGTCGAGCAGTTGATCAACACCAGGCCCAAGCAGTTCTGGAAGGATGGGATCAGGAAGTTGGCTGAGCGATGGCAGCAAGGTCCTTGCCCTTGATGGCAAATACATTCCTCAGCATCGTTGAGTTGTAATTGAGTTATAGAGAGATAAAGATATTTTTTCATTTTTTCTCATTACTTTTGCCCCCCCCCCCTAATATTTCTGTTCTTTCTGAAGATCACTCTCACGATCCTGAAGGATCCTGTACATAATCCACCCATCACCACGCCCAAAGCTAAGGTTCAGCTAATTTGTTGTTCGTTATCCGGCCCAAAATCGCCGGATAACGAACAACAAAACGGATAGGCCAACCCCCCCCCCCCCCCGGAAACCGGATAACGGATAACGGATAACGATTAATCCGCTCATCCCTGATCGATTCCATCGCGCCGCTCGATCGATATGGGAGCATATCATTAGGCGTCGTCGGGGTGAGCGATGGTATGACAAAGGCCTAAGGTAGCCTTGCGACAGTTTCCTTTGCCATTTTCGGACCACCCAGTGGCCCCTAACGAAAACGAAAAACACTTCTGTGCTCCCCATCTCATGGCCTACAACCCTACACATATAAGTGCCGCTGAGAATCATTGAAGGATGTTCATGGGCTTCGCTTGTAAGGCCATTTTACTATAAGTTTGAATTTTTTGCTCAGACTTTGTCGTTCCTACCATTAGATTATACTCTGCGGGAATTTTAAAGGCTTAGCACTAAAGCTACCGACATTCTCTGTCATATTCCAGGAACACTGGGATCAGTGATAGTGCCGAGATTAGCTTAATAAACTGTAAAATTTAAGTATTTATAAAGATACACTTCAATGCTTGAAATTCGAAAAGCAGAGAACCAGCGAGATATGAACACGTTTCGAACGCGTCTTATGGAACTTAACTGCACGCAGAACTTGACGGCTGTACAACGCATTTGCTCTTCTACTAAATTAGTTGATATTTCATCTATTTGAAGTGCTGGTTTTATGGAAAATATGAATTCCTCGTATCGATTACCGAGCTGCCAGCAAGCATTTCCCTTTCTGGGAGACCGCGGAGCGTGTAGTGCACCGCAGTCGATTAACCAAAAGCGCGAATTCCATGAAGGCAGACGTGGGAGAGCGAAAAACGTGACAAGCACCGACAGACGAAAGGAAAGGCCCATTCGCAGGTCAGCTGGTAGGCGGAGGTCCGACGCAGACGATGTCAGTAATGGGCTGAACGTACGCACATACATCATGAACACAACGAGCCAAATTGCTTGATATTACGTGCAGGAAGGGCCACGGCTATTACTTGAAGGAAACCGCCCGATTGCTCATACGTACGTAATCCACCGAGGCGAGCTCGGCAACATATTATCTTCTACTATTCCCGCCTGGAGTGGCATTATACCTACGGCACAAATGTGGCACCGGTGTTAAAATGTACGGCCGTCTTTATCGCTTCTCAAGTAAAATTAGAGGACGTGAAGCGGAAAGCTCACCATTACTATAGTAGTGGCGCACACGCCAGTTGAGCGAGACGGCGAACTATGACTCCCCACTCCTGCTCCCTCAATCGGCAGAACGATTAAGGTCTCCCAACAACCTTCGCGAGCATTCAGGCGGTAAGCTGGAAGCATCGTGCTTAGTTTGCCGTCTCTCTCTCGAGTTACGTTTCACACCGTCGGAAAACTATATGTAGTATATGCACGTCCTTTAAGCTAAACCTTAGAAGACCAAACAAACGTCATTGGGCACGAAAAATATGAAGCTATCGAAAGAGGGCGTTTCGCTACAAAATTGTATAGAAGAGACCGAGGCGAGATTTTGAGGTTTCGGAGTAGACGAACAAACCACTTCACTACAGTTGCCAATTTCATAATCAACTTCATGAACACTGAGAAGGACAAAACTCCAAATTTCCTTACGCCATTCTTCAGACAAGCCGATATTTTCTAAAAAAAATACTGCAAAAGAAGGAGAGAACTACAAGAAAAAAGAACCTTCAAAATCATTCAATCTGCTCCAAACAAGAATGCTATCTGTGCTTGTAAAACAGCCTTATAAATCAGCGTTTATTGGTGTGATTTTGTGTGGAACTTGCTGATGTTCGAAAGCTTTTCTCCATCAAAGTTGTGCCCCTTCAGCAAGGACAGGCGTTTTCTAACTGAAGACTAATGGTACTTGGTATCCTTCTTAGGTGAACATCTTCTGGTGATTTTTAGAACTCAGTTTAGATCATCAGAAGGGTCATACAAAAACAACCACAATTTCCGTAGAAATCAATTCCATCATGCAGTAAGAGATTCAGTGCAGGTATAAACATAATCGTTTTCTTACTGCGGTAATGGAAAATCCTTGCGGTATTTTGGAATAAGCTAATAACCACCTGAAGCAATTGACCTTCAAAGTGCCTTTTCGGAAAAGCATCGTCGCATAAGCAAAATGACTGAATAAGGTACGGCTTCCGCTCCTTGTTCAAAATTTTTTTCCGTTGTCAATTGCACTCAGTGAGCTCTGGGTTTGCTGCGAAAAAGCGTTCTAACTTACTTTTCCACGCGGTGTGGCACTTGCTCCTGATATTTCCATAGCTGTCCGTATATCTCTACAGTTCAACTATCAATAATCGAAATGTTGATTCTTTCGGTTCCCTAGGAGCTACAGATTCAGAGTCACTGATTAACATCAACTATGTACCACTCCTCAAATTTGGCGGCGGTCGGTTTGAGGAACGCTGCTCGCGAGCTGGTTCAGAAGGTCATCATGGTAGCTTGACGCAAGCTCAGAACACAGAGGAGGATCTTCTTTTTCTTTTTCATAACATTATTAGAGTTTGTGTAGGAAATTTGAAAGATTACGTTTAGGTCAAAAGCATCAATCGCTGTTTCGCACACCTTGTTACCACTGAAGGACACCTAGGGCTTCCTGGCTAGGGTAAAACTAACAATTATGAAAAAGATACATGTTTAACCTCCTCCCCGCTCTCTAGAATTTCACCGACTTGTAGTGGTCTATGAAAATTGAAAAGGTTATTCCACGTTGCTGTGCTGTGCTCCTGCGTCAAACTGTGCTGAAAAATATCTGCCTTGAGAGGATATCGATGTTATGGATAAATCGTAGTCTGAGAAGGTACAGCTAGAAGCGCAGAAAAGAAGCATCAACGGGGTAGTCTCTATCGCCCTCGAAACTGCAAAGAAAGGTATTCTCATTGGCCTGTTCAGTGGGCAGTCTTTGTAAAATAGTTACTCTTCACTTTTGCCGTCGTCGCCAGAGGGACAGAGTGAGGTCTCGCCCTCCCCCCCCCCCCTCCTAGGGTCTTTCTTATTGTGAAAGTGGACTACGATGAATTGTGTACAGCCATTGTTCATTAGTGAAAGATTTGTTATAGTGTACCGTACCGCATCACTGACGATGTCAATTCGAACGAAATTTGGAAAATTAATGTTGCAATCATGCTTGTTTTTTGAGGGTTCACCTTAAAATAAATTGGTGGAGTTCTCTTTAATTTACGATGCAGAAAGGTGTGAGCCTTCTCATGTACTCCAGAATGTTTGATGTCGTCTGTCGTAATGCAGCCGGACTAGTTGATTGATCGCCCTTGTTCTTCGCCCCCTTTAGCACTCTCATCCGCTAAAAAGTGCGATCTCGTTTCCTCCTTCACGCGTCTTCCAGTGCACATTTCGAAGGCCCCATGTGTTCTGAAACGTGCTCTGACACACGCTGAACGTTTGAGGGCAAAGGAGCGTGCGTGTAGTGACCGCACGCGGCGGAGCGGCGGAGGAGTAACGGCAATCTGTAGAAATGTACTTAAAGAGTTGGCATTTGCCACCGCACTTGCAGTCGCTATACAAAAGAAAAAAGAATCATGGAGTAGGTGCCATGAAAGAAGTGGTAAAAGACTATGGCAAAGCTCAAGAAGCTTAACACGATTTTTAAGAGGAAGCTGTGAACTGCTCCATTGAAAGGAAGCAAATTGAATACAAGAAATGAAGTTGTTTCTATCGCTGTTTAAAGCTCAGGCTCGGAATAGAATTAAGCTTAGTGGTATTTCTGATTCCAGTGGACGTCTAGTCCTTAATGATGCAATTGCCGGCCTTTTGGAGCATATGTTTTCAACCTTAGCATTATGACTTCTGATATTCCTCTGGGATGGAAAAGTGTAAGCATAACATGTATTCCCAGAAAACCACCACTCAGTTACCCTTCCAAATTTAGGCCAGTTGGTGTCGCATCAGCTCTTGCGAGGGCTTTCGAGAAAATAAAGAAGCGCATCGTAAATCATTTGACAGAATGCAAGGTAATTTCTGCCTTTCAACATAGTTTTCAAGGAAGTAAGTCTATTGTTACTGCTATGCTTATTCTATGAATGATTGGACTTCCCACTCTGCTAATGGTAACGCAGATAACATTGTGTACTTTGACTTCGGAAAAGCTTCTGATACATTTTAGAACTATATTAGTACTGTGGAGGTTGCAAAAGGATGTTTATTTCGGCCTAACATTTTGTCTGAACCGACGTTTTTGGTCGAATAGATGTACAATCTACTCGACAAAAACGCCTTAACTGCTCTACCAGTTTCGACGTTAGTTTAACAATAAGACCTCTCACACGAAACATGGATGGGAAAGATAAACTCACTCATGAATCCACCACAGCTGGGGGTAGTTATCCTGTCGTCAATAGGCCAGCAAAGGTCATTATCTGCGACATTTCCTGGTTCCTTAATGGCATTATAAACCAGTTGCCGACCTTGAACATCTACACAACTCTAACGGGTGAGAGGCTAGGAGTGCGTATAAAAGAACACCTAGCTAGCAAAGGCATGGCTCTTCATGCAGTCCTCTTGGTAGACATAGGTTGCAGGCGCTTGATTGTAAAGACTATGGCGTAAAATGCACAATTCTGGCCATTGAGAATCTACAGGAGAAGCATTACCATAGCATTCTTACTAAGAATCCAGCAATGAACAACCAGAACGAGTGCCTGCCCTTCACAGGTGAATTTCTTCCTTTGTTGCACATTGCGACCTCTAGAAGGGCAAGTAGGCCCTGTGCACGTCATAGAATTATTCCTTATACGGTGGCTGCACAGTACGACTCTATCGCATTGCTGGCCTGCTGACGACAGGGCGGCTACGCCGTCGTGTCGTCAGTACGCCTGTGGTGGAATTGAGTGAGTTTATCGTCCTCATCCACATCTCGTGTGAAAGGTCTTACGATTAGACTAAGGTCGGAACTGACGGTTCAGTCGAAGGCTTAGGCCGAAACAAACCTCCACCTACAACCTCGTGTTTGGCACAGTACTAGTATACCTAATATGCAGCTGGAACTTTCAAAGCTGGGTTTATAAGAAGAGAAAAGCTAGATTTTAACTAGAGGTGTGCTTTTGATAAAGTTCCTTATGATAAGCTAATAAAATAATCTCGCGGTTGCCATCAGTAGGACTTCAGACATGAATTGTCTGCTGGCTGGAGGAATTTCTTCGTAATCGGACCTCTACGGTTCAATGAAGGAAAGTTTTCTTTCTGGCTCAGAATAACTTCCAGGAGTTTTTCAAGATGGAGTACTCTCTTCTTTACTTTTTACTATTTATTCTTGTGATCTTCCAACTGCCAACTCAGCATTGTGAGCATCATGTTGCGCCTTTGCAGATGGCCTTAAGATTGAAGATGCTTATTGGCTCGAGCACACTTCGGTGCCCTTGCTGCGGCAGCAATGATAAAGGATATCATCGATCTGCTGCGTCTGATATCCTTTATCATTGCTGCCGCAGCAAAAGCAGCGAAGTGTGCTCGAGCCTTATGGTTCGACTCCCTGTGGTGAAGGATTTTGCACTTCCTAAAAAAGATCTGCCACGATCAACCAAAGCTCTCTATGTCAAATCGCAACCTGAAAGGCAGGGTCAGGCTTGAGGTTCGGGAATCGAAGGAGGGGGGGGGGGGGGAGGGGGAGGGGGTCGTACTCTTCCGGTTTTGGCAGCGGATTCTCTCTTATTTTTTTTAGGTTTTTAGGCGATGTTCTTAATTCTTAATAAGTTGCTTTTTCCAGGAACGTCTACGAAGACGTAGAGTCTTTCCTTCGTCCAGCGAAATTGTAAAAATCAATATGAAAAAGTTTAATCATTGTATTAGGATAAGGATAAAGGACGGCGTTACTCAATCCCTTCTGGGATGCGCCAGCGCATTCTACTTCTACGGGATGTCGTGGAGGCGATTTGAATGCGTATTTGGCCATACAATGACTTGCGGTGGCCAGCCGATGAACAAGTCAGCGCTCTATCCTTCCCGGACGAGTCTGGTACCAATTCACCGACCCCAGAGGGATGGAAGGCTTGGTTGGCCTGGGCGGGAAATCCGAACCAGTAACCTGTTATCAGGGTGCACGCAACAGTCGCGCCTCCTCCGACTGCGCCACACGCGCCCAATGATTGTATTACTTGTTAAAAATAAATATTTTCTGCACCAGATTTGGGGTCAATGAGAAGTTTCCATTTTCTCGGATTTTTTTTACAGGAAGTCATGGACGCGACAGTTTTCTGTCTGAACGAGCGACATCTACGTATTTGGAGTGTCAATCACTAAGGAAAATTAGGTGCTTTTCCAAGATTTTTGGAAGCGCCCTTCGAAGCGATGACGGAATGGCAACCGGAGGATGGACTTGTCACGGAACTAATTTTCTCTCTTCTGCAGGAAACAGGCACAGTTTGACACATGGTAGTAAAACCTGTTTTTCTGAAATGATCCTCTGTATGCACAAACGCTCCGATTTGTATCATTTGCCGAAAATTTTCGACACCGTTAATTACATGGAGGCCGCCATTTTTATAACCTGATTTTTAAAGCGTAGGATCTACATTTATTATAGTTCTAAAAGCTCTGTGAATTTTTCACAGCCGTGGAACAAACTCCGAAATATGGTAGGTTACGTGGAGCCATTGCGTTCTCCTATTTCATCAATCGCCACTGAAGACGGTCTTCTCGCGGAAAAATTTTCTACCTTCTGAAGGAAAGAACAAGCATGAGTGAAAATGTGCTTCATGGTATTTTAAGTTATAAATATTACACAGTAAAAAGCTAAGCTTCTACGCCGCGATCTCCGATATGATTAGGGCGGATCGTAGTTAAATTTTTCGTTTTTCAAGAAAAATGTAATAATTTTTACCTGAAGAAGATCACGCACACAAATCTTGCCACAAAAATTTTCAAGTCTTGTTCAATGCACAGTGTGAAAATCATAGTTTTCTGAAACGAATAGATTGGATCGACCCCCGGTCGATATGGCACCGACGTCATAGGAGCGACGGAATTCGACATTCGCAAAAATGACTATAACTCGGTAAGTTTTCCACAATTTTAGAAAGCCAATAACTTTTTACAAACTACAAGAAAAGCTATTTCATGAGGTGTAAAAATCGGTTTTCAAAAACTAGATCTTTATAGGGGGCGGAGGACTTCGATTTTTGCGCGAAAAAAATTGAAGTGATATTGAATAAGTAATCGTAACTCGGTAAGGTGGCGATGTCCGTTCCTCCACGTGGTGCCACTGGAAACTGTTCGCTCTGCGAGCTAAGCCGATCACGGACATTCGATTGCAGGCGACAGGCCCTTGTGACAGGCCGGCCTACGAAGACCCATGTCACATCACATGGTGTATGACTGTTCAGGTTTATCGAGATAGTGCTACGGCGTCCGCGGGAGTCGACGCGCACTCGCAAAGCCCGGCGAGTGTGAAAAGTATGCGAGGGTCCCTGATGCGAGGACGGCATCGGGGGCAACTGAGTTAGTCCGAAAGTCCCGTAACGTAAGCAGGACCCGCGTGGCTACACTGAATGTGGGTACGTTAACGGGCCACTCGTGCGAGTTGGTTGAAGCACTGGAGCGTAGAAGAGTTGATTTCTGTGCGATGCAGGAGACGAAGTGGTCCTGCCGCAAGTCAAGGGACATAGGACGAGGCTTCAAGGCCGTTCTATGTGGAAGTCCCAGGACCACCAGTGGTGTCGGAATAATCGTCTCCGAACGATTTCGTGACTCGATTGTAAGCGTCGAGCGCTTTGACGATCGATTGATGAAGATCGTTGTCGCCGCGAAGGAGCGACTCTATCACTTCTTCTCTGCGTATGCTCCGCAGACTGGCTGCTCGGATCAAGCCAAGGAAGAGTTTTGGAGCCTGCTTGATGAGAAGACAGCAGAGGTACCGTCGAAAGATGTCATCATAGTCGCTGGTGACCTCAACGGGCACGTCGGCGCGACGAAAGACGGGTACGGCTGTCATGGTGGGTTCGGTTACGGGTCGCGTAACGCAGATGGTGAGCGTATCCTTGAATATGCGGAATCGCACAACCTCACCATAGTGAACACCGCATTTCGCAAACGCGATTCCCACCTCATCTCGTTCTATAGCGGGAACACCAGGACTCAGATAGACTTTGTTCTTGTGAAGGATCGTGACCGAAGTCTTGTCAGAGACGCGAAGGTCGTGCCGTATGAGACGGTCGCCCCACAGCATCGACCGCTGATCTGTACTTTAAAGATCGCCCCTCCGAGGCTGAAGCAGGTCGAGCGATGCGGTGCACCAAGAATCAAGTGGTGGCGAATGAAAGAGAAGGAAGCAGCTGTGATTTCTCGCGTGCGGTTACCGACAGTGACAACTGTCGACGAAACTTGGGAGAAGGCCACCGACGCGATTCGTCACGCTGCACGGTCGGAGCTCGGCATCACGAAGCCTGGACGACGGAAGGTCGACAAGCAGGCCTGGCTGTGGACAGATGACGTGAAAGCCAAAGTTCGAGAGAAGAAGACGCTATATCACGTGTTTCTCGGCAAAAAGACAGCCGATAACTGGCGGAAGTACCAAGAAGCGAAGAAAGCTGCAAAGAAGGCAGTGGCTGTTGCAAAAGCCACTCATTATGGAGATGTCAACGAGAAGCTCGAGTCGCGCGATGGTGAGCGGTATCTGTACCGACTTGCAAAGAATCGCCATCGCCAGACCGAGGACATCGAGAAGTTCTTCGGCATCAATGATGAGAACGGCCATCTTCTTATGGACCACAAGAAGGCATTGAAGCGATGGCGCGATTACTTTGAGGAAATCTCTACAGTAGAATTTCTTCATCCAGCCATCCCCTCAACGACTCCAACCCACGGCCCCGTTCAGAAGATCACCGTGGAGGAGATTGAAGCGGCTTTGAAGAAGATGAGGCCAGGCAAAGCGACTGGACCCGATGACGTGACAGCAGAACTGTGGAAGTCGAAGTTTTGGTACTCTGCTGAGTGGTTGGCGAAGTTCTTTAATCAGGTTGTGGCGGAGAAAAAAGTGCCTGAGTGTTGGCGCCAAAGTACGACGATTCCGATTTGGAAGAAGAAGGGCAATCCTGCAGACTGCTCCAATTACCGTCCGATTCGCTTGCTTTCGCACAGCATGAAGATCTTTGAGCGAATTATCGACGGACGAATTCGTGACATCGTCCAGCTGTCCAGCAATCAGTGCGGCTTCGTGGCTGGCTGTGGCACCATTGATGCCATTCACGCCGCCCGCCTCCTGATAGAGAAGCATCGCGAGAAACAGAAGTCGGTGCATATCGCCTTCCTCGACTTAGAGAAGGCCTTTGACCGCGTACCGCGTGAACTGATATGGTACGCCTTGCGACATCATGGAGTTCCTGAAGAGCTCATAGAGTGGGTGCGAATTCTCTACTCTTGTCCAAAGAGTCGAGTTCAAGCTGCAGCTGGAACCTCGATGGAGTTTCCCATCTCTGTCGGGGTACATCAGGGTTCTGCGCTTTCCCCACTCCTCTTTGTTGTCGTCATGGATGCCATCACACGAGATCTTCAGAACCCCGTCCCTTGGACGTTGCTTTATGCTGATGAGGTAATGCTCGCTAGCGAAGATAAAGATGAACTCGAGCGAGAGGTGCAAGCTTGGTGTGATCGCTTGGAGCGGTTTGGACTCAAATTGATCGTGAAGAAGACCGAATATCTAACGACGGACGTTACTGAGTCCAGCTCCATCAAGGTTAACGGCATCGAGCTCCCACGCACTTCGGTCTTAAAGTACCTGGGATCAGCAGTCACGTCTGACGGCAAACTGATGATTGAAGTGAATTCACGCGTGAGTGCAGCCTGGTCCAAGTGGCGCTCGTTGACTGGGGTGCTCTGCGATAGGAAGATACCGGAGCGCTTGAAGTCGAAGATATACAGAGCAGTCGTCCGGCCAGTAGCGATGTACGGCGCTGAGTGTTGGCCTGCGACCAGGGAAGTTGAAACGCGCCTCAGCGTCATGGAGACGAAGATGCTGCGTTGGACGGCTGGAGTCACGCGCATGGACCGCATCCGAAACGATGCTATTCGGCAGAAGTTCGGTGTCGCGCCGATAGCCGACAAGATGCGCGAAGCTCGCTTGCGATGGTACGGCCACGTTCCGCGTGGAAAGGAAGACAGCGTCCGCAAGATAGGCCTTAACTTCGAGGTAATTGGAAAGCGGCCTAGAGGGCGCCCGAAGCAGCGCTGGGCTGATACGTTACATGCGGACTTGAAGATTACTGGTGTTTACCCTGATCTAGCGCTGGATCGGGAAAGGTGGCGTCATAACACCAGAATAGCGGACCCCGCTACGATGCGGGACAAACGCTGAAGAAAAAGAAGAAGAAGAATCGTAACTCGGTAAGTTTTTCGAGTTTTACAAAAGCCAATAGCTATTTGGAAACTAGAGAAAAAGCGCTTTCGAATCGTGTAAAAATTGGATTTCAACAGGGAGGTCTTCATAGGGGGCGGTAGGGGTTCGATTTCTGGTTCACTGTTGCAGAAATACGTGCCAAAAATCAAACCCTAGCCACGTATGAAGACCCCTTTTTTGAAAACAGGTTCTTATATGGTTAGAAAGCATCTTTCCTTTGTTTTTCAAAAGTTATTAAAATTTTGTTTTTCAAAAAAATGAACCAAGTTATGATCAATTTTGTGAAGAACTGCTCGTAGACTCTTATCGGTTCTGCTCCGACGACATTGGAGTGATTTCACAAAATTGATCCTCACTCAGTAGGTTTTTAGGATTTTAAAAAAGTCAACAGTAATTTGGAAATAAGATAATAAGCGCTCTTCAATAGTTTTAAAATCAGTTTTTAACAGAGAGGTCTTCATAGGGGGCGGTGGGGGTTCGATTTCTGGTCAATTTTTGTCAAGCCCCTGCCTCCTGCAGAGACCTCCCTATTGAAAAAAGACTCATACATGGTCGGCTAAAGTGTTTTTTCTATTTTTAAATTGGAATTTTTGAATTTCGAAAAACGGACCGAGTTTTGATCCTTTTTATGAAATCACTCCAATGTCGACGGTGCAGAGATTACGAGCAGTTCCTCACAAAATTGATCATAACTTGGCTCGTTTTTCGAAATTTTTTTCAAGAATTTCAACAGCTTTTTGAAAAAAAAGAAAAGATGCTTTCTAACCATATAGAAACCATTTTCAAAAAAGGGGTCTTCATACGGGGCGGGGGGGGGGGGTCGATTTTTGGCACGTATTTCTGCAACAATGGACCAGACATTGAACCCCACCCGTTGGAAACTAAATTCTACATGGTTTAAAAGCACTTTTCATCCAGTTTTCAAAAAGCTATTAACTCTTTTAAAATTCGAAAAACTTACCGGGATATAAATATTTATACAAAATCTCTTCAATTTTTTTTCGCACAAAAATCGAAGGCCTCCGCCCCGTATGAAAATCTGGTTTTTGAAAACAGATTATTATACTCTTTGAAAACTCTTTTTAGTTTCTAAAATGCCATTGGCTTTTTCAACTTTTCAAGAACTTACCGAGTTATAAGCATTTTTGTGAACGTCGAATTTCGTCGCTCCTATGACGTCGGTGCC
Organism: Heligmosomoides polygyrus bakeri; assembly: GCA_947359475.1. Taxonomy (NCBI): domain Eukaryota; kingdom Metazoa; phylum Nematoda; class Chromadorea; order Rhabditida; family Heligmosomidae; genus Heligmosomoides; species Heligmosomoides polygyrus. Next base: position 25,777,284 of record OX375870.1, read on the forward strand.
AAATCGACCGGGGGTCGATCCAATCTATTCGTTTCAGAAAACTATGGTTTTCACACTGTGCATTGAACAAGACTTGAAAATTTTTGTGGCAAGATTTGTGTGCGTGATCTTCTTCAGGTAAAAATTAATAAATTTTTCTTGAAAAACGAAAAATTTAAAAACGATCCGCCCTAATCATATCGGAGATCGCGGCGTAGAAGCTTAGCTTTTTACTGTGTAATATTCATGACTTAAAATACCATGAAGCACAATTTCACTCTCGCTTGTTCTTTCCTTCAGAAGATAGAAAATTTTTCCGCGAGAGGACCGTCTTGAGTGGCGATTGATGATATAGGAGAACGCAATGGCTCCACGTAACCTACCAAATTTCGGTGTTTGTTCCACGTCTCTGAAAAACTCACAGAGCTTTTAAACTATAAAAAGTGTAGATCCTACGCTTTAAATAGCAGATTGAAAAAATAGCGGCTTCCATGTGATTAAAGGTGTCGAAAATTTTCGGAAAATGATACAAACCGGAGCGTATGTTCATACAGAGGATCGTTTCAAAAAAACAGGTTTTATTACCGTGTGTCAAGCTGTGGCTTAAAATTTTATTGGCTACAACTCCACTTTCTGATGCTGTTTCCTGCAGAAGAGAGAAAATTAGTTCCGTGACAAGTCCATCCTCCGATTGTCATTCGGTCGTCGCTTCGAAAAGCGCTTCCAAAAATAAAATCTTGTAGGAAAAGCCGTTAAGTCAGCTTAAGCAATTAACACTCGGCAGTGCATATAATACAATTTCGAATGCAGAAGTTGCTCCTTTAGGTACAAAAATGTGCCGTGTCCATGAGAGGCTCGAAAAGCCTAAAAAGTTGAACTCGTTGTGAATACTTTGACAACTGCTCTCAAAAGTGCTTTATTTTCAACTGTAAACAAACAAAATATTATTATTAAAAGACTACATAGAGAAAACCTTTATCAGCGTTTTTTCTAACAAATTATTAAATTAAACAGTTATTTAGTAGCACTTTTTCTTTAACATTTTTCCTGCGCTATCGCTGAGCATTCGCCGGACTGTTTTCTACTCGCATATTCAGCTGCTCGACGTCGAACAACCCATAGGGCAGTTTTCTCTTGTGGCTGAAAAGATAACGATTCTTGACTGTTTCGAGCCGCATCAGCAGGTGAATTGGTTCAAATGGTTGTCATTTGGTTTGTCATTGATCAATTCGGCGGAGGGAGGGTGCGACCCCTGCCAATATTCGACTATGATCATCGATAGGTCGCATTGCTTGGTCTATCTTTCTTATTCGGCTGACTTTCTTTTCGAGTCATGGACACTCCTTCTGGTATTGCATCTAAGGGCAACCACAAGCGACCGAGGACGTCTTCTCCCCTGCTGGCCGCGGAAGGATTAAAGAAGGCCGATGGTGACTTGGAGTCGTGCAGAGTATACCTTTGTCCTTTTCGAATTTCGAATAGTCGAATTTCGAATAAATTCGAATGTCGAATATTCGAATATTCGACTATTCGAAAAAAGTCCAATATTCGAATTATTCGATTATTCGAATATTCGAGAAAGTCCAATATTCGAATTATTCGATTATTCGAATATTCGAGAAAGTCCAATATTCGAATTATTCGTTTATTCGAATATTCGAAAGTGGCCAATATTCGAATATTCGTTTATTCGAATATTCGAATATTTTTTATCAATCTCTTAACAAGTTAGTGGCACTCTTCTTCGAAAACCAGGGGAGTCTGACCTTATGATAAAAAACGATGTTTGAGTTTCGCGCGTCGCTCAAAGTGCGCCGAATTGTGTGTACGTAATCTGACAAGAGAAGTCAATGAACTTCCCGTGGAGATTTCCAAAATGACCTATTGCTTGTTATAAGGGTGTGTCTAAGAAGCACCGTAGTGGTCTTCAAATGTCCTGCGGGCATCTGGGTAGGTCAAAAATTACAAAAAACTGTAGCACTTCAGTGCTGGCTGATAAGGCGAGACTGACGCCTTGAATGGCCTTGAAATACTCAGAAACTAACATGCAGATGCTATAGAGCTTTAATTATAGTTAGATGTTGGAAATCTGACAATTTATTAGGTTTCCCGAAGGGGACTGCAAGGTACATTCAAATGAATCATTCACTGCAGGCGAAGCAGCGACAGGATGGGCGTGTGGATAGCGAGGAGAGGTCCAGGTTCGAATCTAGGGGAGGTGTTTACGGATTGCTGGGCGTTTTGGTAAATGTAGAACACATTCTCATTTTAATCTCATTTACGAACATGATCGAAATGTGTTGCTTCAGTCCATCTCTTGGATGTGCTGATCGGGCTTCGGGTTTCTATAGAGAACGTTTCTCTTGTAAATTTTACTAATTTTACCATCTCCTATAAAATGTATCATTTTTGACCCACTTCGTAGTATTGGTCTTCTTGCAGCCTATTCTTCCTCGGCCACTCTCCCGCACTGACAGGGGGGGGGGCTTTGCAAACGTAGGTGCTTGAATTAATCCCCATGACTTCGTAAGTAGATAATAAAATTTCGTACAAATGTTGTCCTGAGGGTTAACTGAGGTTCTGAACACGAAGCTGGCAAACGCGTTCGGTGTTGCCGTCGACCACAATAGGCGACGGTGAGTATGTGCGAGAAAAGGTGCAGAATAACCGGCCGCGTTGTACTATTGTGACTCCAAAAGTGGAGTGGAGGTCGATTTTTTTCGCCCAAACATCGCCTGTACTGTTATTTTGGATGCTGAGCACAAATATGGTATCCAATTTCGACAATTTGGCCGCTTACGATATTTCATAGTGTTGTTCGTGAGTAAGGATGGGGTTGTCATGACCACTGATTTCGTCCTTTCCTCGCCTTAGGAAATTATTTAGGCTGCTGCCACGAATTTGTCATTTCCTTTTCTAAATTATCCATTTTTCGTGCACTACTTTCCATCTCAAAGTCGAAGACTGGAAAGCAAGTCTGATCACATATGTAGGTGAAGAAAGCGATTCTATGTACTCAAACTGATAAACTTGATCACTCATGAAAATGCGGAATCACGCGATCACGCGAAAACGTTTACTAGATTTGCGATCAGCACCTCAATTAGCCCTCTAGACGACGTTTGGGCGAAACCTGCTTTCGATCTCCCGAGTTGTGGGAGTACAAGTCCCTAAACCTTCGATTAGCAGAAAGTGGTGGGGAGGCGATGGGCAGCAGGGGTGTGCGTTAAATTTTTTTCGGTAAATTTTTAACGACCACTTTTTAACGAAAAATTTTCGCGTTAAAAAGGTAAATTCGGTAAATTCGTTAAATAAAATGTCCCTTAGCTGCATTCAGTTTTAAACCACTGGGGTGCCTCTCGGACAATCCCCCACAGCGCTCAATAGGTCACTTATAAGATTCCCACAGGAGGTTCATTGACCTCCCTTGTGAGTTGACGCGAAGCAAGCGCTGCAAGCGCGGCCCTCCGCTGCGCACCTGCTTCCTTGTAAACGGCCGTCGAGCGTGCTTTGGCCATTCACGTGAATCGCAAGTGATTAGGGTTATGCCTGTACACAGATATTTTTACCTCCAGTATACTACGGGAGAATCTTCGTTTTGTATTTCTACCCCAGTTACAACAAGGGAACGATTAGAGCCGAAGGGGCTGCGGTAGGGAGGAAGAACTTTCAGGGGCCTAGAAAGCTCCTGCTTTCTGCCAGTAAAGACGTTGAAGAAGAGAGGAAGAGCAATGGCTATGGAGTACAAGAGCCAGTCATACTCCGTTTCCAATGAAAGTGAGCCATCCCCATTTTCGCTCTAACACTGTCCAAGTCGTAGTGTCTTGTCAGATTAGATTCCAACGCGGGTCCGTTTCTCTTCAACGGAGCTAGAGCACAAACTGAATGCCATTCATGAGACTCCAGTGCTCCCTTTCTGCACCAGATCGCCTTTGTGTCATTTCTCCGCCCATGATAATCATTCTTTTACCACCTGGAAGCTTCGCTATAACATAAGGAAAGATAGCAACCTATAAAGAAAGACCTATAACAATCTAGCTCTGTCAACCCAAGGTGTTTCTCTCTTCTCGGTGCACGAATTCTTAGGGAAGCAAAGCGTGCTTCATTGCCATTATACCGCTGTTATTGTCCTTTGGTCTCGTAAAGGAAATGTATGGAACAGCCATCCATTTCCTTCACAGTGGGTAATAAAAAATAATTAAATGTCAACCACTGGGTGACGACAGTAAATAATAGTGTTCATTTGATTATTCGAATATTCGACTATTCGAAATTCTATTATTCGAAATTCGACTTTTTGAAAATTGAATATTATTCGATCATTCGAAATTCGAAATTTTGAAAATCGAATATTATTCGATCATTCGAAATTCGAAATTTTGAAAATCGAATATTATTCGATCATTCGAAATTCGAAATTTTGAAAATCGAATATTATTCGATCATTCGAAATTCGAAATTTTTTCCCAAGGACAAAGGTATAGTGCAGAGACGTGCCAGATTGTGTGAATACAATCCTACTGCTGATCACGACGCAGCTAAGTTCTGTCATCGAAAAGAACAACTTACTACGCTCCGAAGGATACCTCAAGGAGAACGCTGAACTCCACTCAAAGCTAAGTGCGCTGCAGAAAAAGGTTTTAGAGATTGAGTCTCTCGGAGCTTCCAAAGATGATCCTAAGACGAGTGCCAGCAACGTGTCAAGTGAGATTGATAACTTCCATGAATGTGAACGTCAGCGCTCAATTGTGATAAGTGGTGTCTGTGAAATGTCTACTCCAAATGTTGCTGATCGAATCCAACGTGACTTCAATTGCGTTGTAAAAATTCTGTCTTTTCTAGGAATTGAGTCGTTTCCTTTGAATGTTTATAGGCTTTCAGTCTGCTGCCAGGCAAAAATAGACTCTTAAATATCGTCCTCCCATCTACCTTCCATCAACGTCTTGCTGCGAAAAGGGCTCCCCATCTGGGCTCCTTCGTAAAGGGTCTATTTCTTCGCCCACCCCTGACCTTGGCTGAGAGGAAAGCAAGGAAAGAGCTTCGTGATGCGAGAACTCCTACCCAGGAGCAAGCAAAGGACGTGCCAACTGCGCTTCCTTGCTCTGCTGAAGGGGAGCGTGACACTCGTACCATGGAAGCTTCTTTCCAGAGCTCTGGTTTCAACTGAATAGAAATCTACGGTGTTCAGTTAGGTGCTTGTATTCGAATGTCCGCTCGATTCCTAAGAACGCCAAGAAAATCGATTTAGTTTTAGCTAGTAGATATGACTTATGTGTATTCAATGAAACTTGGCTAAGGTGTCATCATTCTTTATCATCCCTTTTATACAATTCGTGTTGTAAGTTTGAGGCCATTCGTTGCGACAGGCCGAGAAAAATGGGAGGTGGAGTGCTGGTTCTCCTTTTAAAAACCTTACAGTATGAACTTGTCTTTTCCGAAAGCGCATGTAAAGGTTATGAAATTCTAGCACTCGATGTTCTTTGTAATCCAACTCCGGTGATGTTGGTAGCTGTGTACAGAACGCCCGCTTTCTCGCAGCTTTACACTGAACAACTTATTAACGCTATTAGTGACCTTATTATTACTGAGCATCCGGCCATAATTGTTAGGGACTTCAATTTTCCCGAGATCAACTGGGTTTAGTCGAGACCTACGACCTCAGGGTGTGAAAACTTTCCTGAATGTGTGGATAATTATGACCTCAAGCAGATTATAAAGACCCCAACCAGAGGAGAACATTTTATTGATTTGCTTCTGTCAAACAAAATCCTCATTGGTCAGATTCAGATTATGCCACTGATTGGCACAAGCGATCACTCAAGCTTCTCATTTGATGTCAATGTCGACCTTCCTAGCTCTAACGTTGCATACCGCCGACTTTTTTCGAAGTGTGATTACTCAAAAGTTTGCGAATATTTAAGCGGTGTTATGTGGGTTGAATCCCTGCAACAAGCAGAAACAGTTAATAAGAAATACGAAATGTTTTTAAATATTCTTTATCACGCAATAGAGATGTTTGTTCCATGGGCCCGTGTGTCCGCAACACGGTCCTCCATGCCAGCGTACCCCCTAAGAATGTTTGAGCACAAAGTCTGCCTGTTTTCTGTGGCTTACAAATCACAAGCTTTCCAAAATTGGGAGGCTTATAGAACGTTTTCTAAATGCTTTGCAAAAAAATTGGATAAGTTTAATCACAATCTTGAACGAAAAATAATAGAATCTGGAGAGAAGCGTTCACTATTCAAGTATATGAACAACAGGCTGAAGCTTAAGAGCAGCGTCCCCGTTCTAAACAATGGAAGCATACAAGCAGCTACTACGATAAGGCAAACATGCTAGCCCATCAATTCGGAAAAGTCTTCATTAGTGATGGAAACATCCTCCCATGTTTCAACCCTGCCATCAGTCATGCAATGGAGGCTTTTGCTTGGTTTTATGAAATAAGGATATTCGAACTCCTCCAAAAATGGCCGGCATCCTTTTCTATCACTCCGGACAATATTCCTTGGAGATTTATTAACGAAACAGCGCATGTGCCTGCAAAACCGCTGGCTTACATTTTTAATCAGTCCATGATATACTCACAAGTTTCCAGGCGCTGGAAACATTCGTACATTACACCAATTTTAAAGAAGGAACCGTCTAGCGACCCGATAAACTATAGACCTGTTAGCATCACATCACTTTTTTGCCGTGTCTTTGAGAAATTAGTAAGAGATCATCTATCAGACCATCTGGAGACAAACTCCATTGTACCTAAGAGCCACCATGGATTTGTTAAGGAACGCTCTATTGAAACAAACCTTCTAAAATCGCTAAATGATTGGATATGCGCACTTAACGACAGAAAGAGCTGTGATGCTATTTATTTGGATTTTTCTAAAGCCTTTGATCGCGTTTGTCCCAGTAAGCTTATTTTCAAGTTGGAGAGGCTCAAAGTTCATCCTGTACTTGTAAATTGGATAAAGGAATTTATCACTGGAAGAATACATCAGGTCAAGGTCAACAAACATTATTCTGAAAGTGAAGATGTTAAAAGCGGTGTACCTCAGGGAAGTGTTTTATCAACACTTCTGTTTGCCGTTTATACCTACGACCTTGCCCAGGTTGTCAGCGGCTTTGGAATACGTTTTAAGCAGTATGCTGACGATGTCAAGATTTACTATGAAACTGGAAACAACTCATCAGCCAATCTTCAGTCCGCAATTGATGCTATTGGTGAGTGGTCCCGTTTGTGGTCACTGCCTCTATCTCCTGAGAAAACAGTTCATATGAGGCTAGGTAGTTGTCCAGGTCCCGCAACTTTTAACATTCAGGGTACCATCATCCCTCGTTTTGATAACGTTGTTGATTTAGGATTTTCTTACAATAACAAGTTAGACTTTAGCGAGCACTATAAGAGCATTTGCAGGAGGGCGTATGTCCGCACTTACCAAATTTTCAAAGGATTGGGTACGAAGAACATCCAGGTTTTACTCAAGGTGAACAAAACCTACGTTAGACCGCTTCTAGAATGCGGTACAACAGTGTTTTCACCTTGTAAGAAAAAGGATATTGCAGCGATTGAGATATTCTCTAATACCAAGGTCCACAATTAGGAACAAATTTCTCTGTCTTCATTCATTGGAAACATGTAGAAAACTAAGAGATGTCTCCATGGTTTTTAAGATAATGTCTGGAGTGTGTGACGTTGATAGCGCAACATTCTACAGTTACATAGCATCGAAGACGCGAGGCAATTGCTATAAATTGACTTATCGAAGACCTAGGACTAATATCCGAGCGCATTCATTTGTTGTAAGAGCAGGATCTATGTACGTATCTTTGAAAAGCGTGATAGTACATACACCTCCCAGCTTTCCTTCTTTCAAACGGATGGCCTCTGACAAAACATTAAACATTTCACTGCCCCTACTTTCACCTCTCAACTCCTACCTCCATGAATTGTCTGGCTTTAACGCTGCCATTGTACGAAGTATTCTCATAATGGTCTGTGTTGCCGTTCGTCGTGTTTTTTACCGTTTGTCTTAAACAACGTAATAAATTATTATTATTATAACTGATCTTACACAGTCGATGCTGCACCTGGAAAGAATGACCTATTGTACGGTACAAAAATCGCATAAAAAATTTAAAAAATTCAATGCGGATAGGAAATAAAACGGTGGTCTACACAAGGGGGGGGGGTCGTACCAGATCCACTCTGGGAGGGGGATCGTAAATTTTGGGCAAAAATCGAACCCCATGCATGACCCTGGTCGCAACGCATATCTTCCACCGTGCGACGTGAGTGACAACAAGCTGTTTCACATGGAAGCATATTCATATTCATTTTATTCATTCACTAGGCGTAGGATATCGCCAATGTAGAGCGCTGCGTCGGGCATCTGTAAGCTCGAAGTCGTCTTTAATCAAGAACGCAGTTCGAAGTCGATAGTGTCGCCGACCTTCGCCGCTCTCTTGTCGTCGAAACGGCGCAGAGCAGGCAGGTACTAAAAGTTCATTCTATGACCAACGGGCTTCTCACGAATTTACTTTTCGTTTTCAAAGAGCAGTGCGAGTGACATCAATTGTGAGCATCAGGAGGAATTTTCAGAGTCGATCATTATTCCTCACTTCCGTGAAGGAAAATCCATATAGGTGTTATCCATATCCAAATCCATATCTTAGTGGTGAACGACAAGAGAGTTTAACATGTTATGCTAACAAATGACTTGCTGGCGAGTAGTTACCATTAATCAATTAAAATTTAGAAAATATATAAAAACACATTTCGACAGTCAGCTACGTAGTCGAAATATGCCAATCGAAGACCGGCTTTTTAGTGTTTCGGTTCAAACGTCAGATATCTGCAATCTTCCAAACTAATTGCTTTACAGGAATTCTAAAGCAACACAGCATGTCGTTTACCTGACGCTAAGTGGTATCGTAAACAGCGCTCACCTTACGTGCTGTCGTCTCCCTTGAATCCTTATAACTGATCACTGGAGCATTCGGTGAGCGCCTGAAGCATAACTAGAAGCGTTGCTAGACATACTCCGTCGACATAAACGTGATTGATTTATGTCGGGATCGGGTTACACAAGGTAAGATAAGTGCTTCAGGAAATAAGGAATAGAAGAATACGTGCTTCTATTTGTCCGGATATCTTATGTTGTAGTTGTAAGAAGCATGAAACGCAAATGCAAAAAAGGAATAGCGGATTTATCCTGGTGGGGAGGGGGAGGCAGTCTTCTCTGTCTCTTGGAAAGCGGCGGCAAAGCTAAAAGCAGATTAGTTTACAAAGCAGCGCTATAAACTGGCCTAGGAGAGGCCCTTTCTTTGCAATTTTCTAGCCGGGGATGCCACACTATTTACAATTGTTTCGCTTTTCTAGCAATGCCCTCCTTCTCCCCTCCCCCCCCCCCCCCCTACCCCTCCGAGTGGGATAGATCCGGGATGACTATAATTTTTCACCACACTGCGCCGTTAACCGTTTTTGCATCCGTTGTTAACTGTTAGATACCATTATTCCTCTTTCTACTATGCCCCTTCATTAGTTTCGTAGTAGCTTTAGTCTCATGTTTGAAACACCTGACCCCCTCTAACAAGAGTAGTAAGAGATAGACCATTCAAGTAGAAAAATCGCTTATAATATATAGTATATATATAGTATAATCATTCTGGTCGTTTGGAGTCCACTAATTAGGAGAAGGAAACCTGTAGGAAGTGGCATCGTATTAGGAAAAAGGAAATAACAAAGAGGACCACCACATTGAAGTCATATTGCTTCTTGTTCGCATCATCCCTCTTCACCATTTATTTTACTTTTCATCTATATTCTTGAACAAATAATGTTGTTCGTTTTATAGCGAGAGGAAAAAATAATGGCGTTAGCCCTGTATTGAGACATACCATATATGCTCCTGAGGAGGATCTCTGAAGTGCTTCTTAGTTCCCCTTCGGTATTCGTCATATTCACCTTCGATGAGTTTCGGTCTCGCTGCCACTGCCGGCTTGTGCTTTGCGAGTTGGAGCTGAAGGCTGTTCCCGCTGAGCTCAGTGCGCTGATACACGTCCGGCTTGTTCTCTTCCCATGAACCGGAGACTCCTCGCGCACCGGCTCCGTAAGCGACACCAGTTCCTTCAAATTCATTGAATCAACATCAGCTCTTGATAATGGAAAGGGCTTGCGGAGTGAATACAGGTTGCCAAGCTTTGCTATTGCCAAAATTCAACCTTTTTGATGGGCTGCTGCCTAATTTGCAATATTTGAACACTTTTGCCCTAGTGTCTCCAGGTTGGTTTAGAAACAATATCCCTATCATACACCATCTTATAGCATTGATCTGAGTCATCACCTATTGGGGGCCAACGGTACACTCACACACGCAATACTCGGCGTTGTTCTGTATGGAGATTGGGATCTCTGATACGGCTGGCGTGTCACAGGAGGGTAAGCAGACCGATATACTGCTTTAACAACTGTGCCCGCGCCTCAGTCCTCCGCCCACTGGATGCGCTTCTCTTCAAGCCGGTAATAGCCACCGGCACTGTGAGATCACCCAATATCGGAGCTTACCCTCAAACCGTCTGAGGAATCGAACCCGCAGGAACTTCCCTATCCACCACCACACAAGGACGGATTAATTGTCTGAATGTACAACTGCCGCACTATCGCACCGGAAGCGGAGCTGTGAATACCTTTAATCAGGAACCGCTTGGACAAGTGGGATGTAATTTCGATACAAGAGACGAAAGGCGGGACGGAATCCATCACAAAGAACGACCACAGCGAGCTCGTCATCACTAGAGCTAAATGGATGGCAAGAACGTAGATGAAGTTTGATTTCTAATTAGCTCGAAATCGCAGCATCTGTTCCTCGCATAATATGTAATTATTAATTCGGCCTCGCCATTTTTCGACTCCGAATCTAAGTCCAGGAGATCAAATAAGTCAGTAATGAGTATACGGCTATCGCCTCAGCGACGGGCGAAGAGCGTGAGGAGTTATATGGGCTTTCGAAAAGGACCGTTCATGTTGAGGGAAACGACACCAGCTAGTTATTGACGACTTCAAGGCCAGCTGTCACACTCAAGCTGGAACTGAGGTTACTGGAAAGAGTTGCGAATGCCATCCTCACATTGTTGTCACTTTTGTGGACTTCTAGAAAGCCCACAACTCTGAAGAAACGAATGCTGTCCGAAAACAAGAGCGCATGCTGGAATTCCCAGCGCTTACATGCACCTACTCGTGGAAGGTTTTCTGATAATTCAACTATTATTCGGCTGTTGGAGGATTAGCTAAGCATAAGCATCGAGAAGAGGAGAGATTTCTCTGTTTTTCCTCAATTGCTCACAGATGCACTACTACATACAGAACGCTATGGTCAGTATGAGCAGGAATGATAAAGTCTACTTCATCAACGGCAAAAGAGCAAAGATCAGAAACCTCCATTCGTCGATAATATCGTTTAAATATGCCATTGTTGTCGAGAAAAAGCCAATGGCAATCGAGCTCATTATGGTTGAAATGAAGATCGCTTTGGAGATGAACATAAACAGAACGAAAAAAGTCACGGATAACCAGTGCTGTGAAAGAGGAACAGTGAAGCAGTTAAGAACCATTGCGCAGTACGTACGTTTCTACGTCTACATGGAATCAGAGCTAAATATGGTGAACAGCCTAACGTCTGAAATATCTCGCAGGAGCAAGGGTAGCTCTTAATTCGATTCGTGAAGTTACCGGTAGGATACGAGATCGTAACGTCACCTGCTCGCCATCAGCGCCTCTGCACTGCCGTGGTATTTTAACCTGGAGTAGTAAGTAGAATGTGCTGAGTGCAGAAAAAATCTTCATATCCAATTCGCATAGCTGTTGCAGATTCAATTTCCAACGCGCTGTTAAGCGCTAAGGGTTCGCAGAACGTTTTCATGTCTTGCGTTCAAACTATTCACTGCTTCCAGACCTTCTACCAATCGAAGAAGCTCTAGACAGCCTTAATTGAGTCGTGGGGGGTGGAGGAGAGGATGTAATGTCAGAAAGTTTTTTTTTAAATACCGATGCTCGTTGCACGATCGTTTTCCGTACCCCCCTCGCTGTGTGCTAAAAAATACCGTGATGCCTGCTAATTTCAACAACTACCCATGGTTAAGCCCAAAGACAAATCTAGATGGCCTTAGACAGCACGGCGTGGCGCAGGGTGAGGCGTTACAGCATTTTACGCCGCAGTACTCCGTCTGGTTTTCTGTGTCACTGACAGGGTGATATACGGAGTATTAGAGTTATATACGGTAAGTCTTAGCTAGCGTTGAGCCTGCGCTTTCATAAAATATACTACTCGTGCGTGAGATATTCCAACAGCTTCATGATGCAGAGGATCGATGACTAGAAATATCCGACATTATTTCGGGGTCAGCCGTGGTCCGTGATTTGCCGAAATGTGATCGACTAAAGAGCTAGAGGATTGTCACCAACATTCGAATCCTATTCTTGTAGTGGCAGTAGAATGATAGCAAGATCATACACAAAAAAAAACAAATAGAAACAAATCCTCAACAAAAACGTTTCTGCAGCTTCACGGAAAGAGAGCGAGGAACAGAAAGTACGAATAAGCATGTGTTGTTCCTAACAAAGAAAGGTTCGAAAATTAAGGTGAGCTTTTGCGATGCTATTTTTACAGGATGTAGGGCCGTGTGAGCGGAGTCCAGAATTAGAATTAGTTTTAGCTGAGCGCTTTTTTGAAGAGCTGAAAGAGAGGTGTGAAAGCGTGTGCGCAACCGTCATTAACCCCTATGACACCCCACGAGATGTGTCTCGGTCGGTAGGAGTGCCGCCTCATAGGAGCACATCGGTGGGATTTTGAGATCGAGTCCGCGTATTGCCTGCATTTTTGCACATGTTAGTTTGTCAACATTTCCCTTTCTCACATGAGTCAATTTTAGACCAACAATGCTTAAAACAAAACCAAAGCAGACTATTTGCGTTGATATGTGCTAGTTTTTCAACTATTCATATCTTTACCCATATCATTTCTCTGGAAATAAAAAAGTCTTGTCTTGCTCTTCCCTTCTAGTTAGCAGCTATGGTACGATTCTATGAAACAAGTAAAACACAAGCGTTTGTCATGCCACCAGCATGTGACACAAAAGCCAGTGAGGACCAATCTTCTCCCTGCTTCTCCCTGACAAGGAATGGCCACTTCTTCGTTGAACGAGTAATGTGTGGGTGTAGTGAAGGGTCCTGGGTGGACATCGACGTATCCAGCTGCCACCCAAGCGCATGACAGATACGACAGAAACACCGGAGTGAAGGAGGGCGACATCCTTCCTCTGGTCTACGATAGAAAATAAGGGCCTGCTGCAACTGTACGAACGATAACCTTCTGCAATCAGTGCTGCGAGAAATCACAAGAAGATGCTCTTTCACAGAATAATTTCTTCCGAAACGTGCTTGCCGTCAAAGAGGACTGATTTCTCTAACGATGTTTGTTCACTGTTGTTTTCCTTCTCACAGCTATCGTCAGGTGTCCAGTCAACATGGCCCACCTCATTGAAACGCACCTATGAAGCCAACTGGATGATACATGTAGAGAGGTCCCATTTTCATTATACTTCCCCTAACCTAAACTGCCTTTTCTTCCTGACAGTCGATATCTCCATACATAGCGTCCAGGAGTCCTTTCATGGCATCCGCAACCGCAATCTCTCTTGTCGAAGAAGTGAAATCCGATGAAAAAGTGGAAAGTAGTCGGACGACAACACGTTCATGTGAGAACGACATTTTTAGCACACTTATGTACCGATATGGCCGGGTTCATAATATTCAACCGTAAGGTACGCGTATTTGTCTGCAGTTACGGTATTACCGGTGATATGGTGCGATATGGTGATGGTGCAGATAGGCATTGTTGAAAAACTAGCACATATGAAGGCGCAAATAGAAAGCCTTCTTGATTTGTAAGTATTGATTGTCTAAAATTGACTCCTTTGATCATAACAAAGCGTAGTAGCAACAAACTAATATGTGCAAACTATTAGCGGACTTGAACTCAAATCCCGGCGGCGTGTTTCCATGAGGCGGCACTCTTACCAACTGCGCTGTCGATGCTCATCGCATAGAGTGTCGTAGGTGTAGATGATAGTTGCGCGCAAGCTTTCAGACCTCCTTTTCAGGTCTTTAAAAAAACGTTCAGCAAAAAACTAACTGCGGTTCTGGACTTCGCTCACAGAGCCCTAGATGCTGTCAAAATAGCATCGCAAAGCTCACCTTGAGTTGGGAACCTTTCCTTGTTAAGAACATAGCGTGACGAGAAGGCCCTATCTGCATGTCCGTCGTCGACTCATCTTACACCGGACGGATGTTTTTTCAAGATCAGCCTACATCAGGAGTGACCTGTGACGGTGTGCTCAAGAACTTCCAAAGCGCTAAATTTATCTGATAGAACCAACCTTCTCTCGGAGGACATTGACAATATCCTCCGTCTTCTCCAGGAGGACCTTTGCGTCCTGGAGCTCCGCGAAGTCCAAAATCTCCTTGATCACCAGCTTCACCAAGACTTCCCGGTGGTCCTTCCAAGCCTTCAAACATCTCAATCTTAGCACAGTCACCAAACATTCTTGAAGAAAATACGTGGAAAACGACCAACGATTACGCTCGAACATTTATCTCAAGAATGGTGTTAATGCGTCACTAATTATGAATAAGCTATTTCAAAAACGAAGTGAAATTCTATCGCGAAATCGCTGTAGTCAGTGTCGAAAACAAGCGAATTTGAGTTATGTAGCCTGTGATGATTTCCCAGAGTTGCAATTGCTTCCGTTTCCTTTAGAGCGAGAGTTAGGCGATAGTCAAACTAGTGTCCTTTCTGAAGGACATTACATCCACCTGAATTATTTGTGAATATTTTTGGCTGTAACTATCTTACTGTATTTAAAATAAGCAGTCGCAGGTGGGCCGGCTGTCACGAGTACAGCTTCCTAGGGTTAGAGCCAGCCGATGCGAACCCCAGCACCAAGTCGAGGGGGGAGGCAGACGTAGAAAGACGAAGAAGGAGAAGAAGAAGAAAGAAGAAGAAAAGGTTCGGGTTCCACCAAGGCTAACCAACCAAGCTTTTCATCATTTCCGAGTAGGTGAACTAGGACTGGACTTTTCTGGGAAGTAAAACACAGACTTCTTCATCAATGTGCATGTATTGTGGTACACGAGGTTTTTTTTCAGATGGAGCCCAAAGTGGATAAAGCGTTTGATGGAACAGAGTGCAGATTAAAACCTATTCATCGCCGTTACATCTCAAGGGGAGAGACATGAGGGGTTGTCTTGATCCACCTGAAAATCTCGCCTGATATCTTGTAGGCATAATGGTCAGCAATTTAGAACCCCGACGTTTGAAGGAAAAAGAAGCTGGAAACTACTGACTTTTCAGCAGCTGGCCACAGTAGTTCACTGTACGGCCGCCCGAATGCCCATTCAATTGGTCTCTCAGCAGGAGAATGTTGCGTAATGCTTCCCACAAGGAACTCAACGACTCCATCTTTGCACGTTGTTTTATGGTTCGGTAAATATTCCATTGAAAAAAGTTAAATGAGAGGCACTCTTGAATGTTATGGAATTGGGAAAAGAAACTTTGTGAAGAAGACATTTACTACTTTATGCATTGCAAAGACGGCAAATAAAGCTATCTGAAGTTCGAATTACAAAGGTAAGACTAACCTGGAGGGGCTGGAATACCGCTGAGGCCAGGATCTCCACGTGCGCCAACAAATCCGGGAGGACCTCTCACTCCCTTCGGTCCAGTTAAACCAATTAGTCGGACAGCATCTTGTCCAGGTTCGCCAGGAAGGCCTTGTTTGCCAGCCCTTCCAGTCTGACCTCGATTCCCGGGAGCGCCTACCGGTCCTGGTTCATTAGTCCCTTCTGAACCAGGAAGTCCAGGAACACCAGGCCGTCCTTGTTCACCTAAATATGCGGTTCTTAGACTCTCCCAAAATTAATTCAGGATCTTGGAGCGGAAAACCGCTCTGCGTTTTAAGCCTCATGAATGAAATTCTAAGTAATTGAATTGAAGTAGTCAAAAAATCTCGTCGTTTTCATTTCAACGAATCACGCTTGGTGAACTGTTGGAGTGTCAAGATAACATGGAGAAGAAGCCTGAAAAAGTGCTACCAAATGCATATAAATGGATCAATTCTTTAAAATTCGATTTTGAATACGAATCAGATCGCGGATGTGTCTTAAACGAGAAGTCGCGAAAATGAGGAATAGGAAGGTTCCATAAAATCAGCTATACCAATTATAAGGTTGGTCGGAAAGTCTTGAGCGGGTTGTGATTTTTCTTCTTTATGTTGTATTCAACATACAAATACAATTTATTTAGCAATAGAATTACCATTGTTATTCTCTACAGTTGACCTAATGGGCAAGTCAGCGATTCACTTCTCCCACAACTGAACAGACTGGGAGTCTAGGAATTCGTTAACCATGTTATAACACATTCGCTTGAGCCTGGAGCGACTGGTAGAGATGTTGTTACAGGATGTTTTGTTGCGATCAAAACTCTTGCGCCAGACGGGACTCGAACCCGCATCTTCTGCTTTCCGGGTAGCGATGTTCGCCTTACACCACCGGCCTGTTTGACCGCACGTAACACTCGTTAACCGCCCTTTCAACAGTTTGTATTTTGGTGATCCTGCTAGGAATGCTTTAGGATAAAGGATAAAGGACGGCATTACTCAATCTTCTTGAGATGCGCCACGCATTCTACTTCTACGGGATGTCGTGAATGCGTATTTGGGCTATAAAATGTCTTACAGTATCCAACCGATGAACAATTTAATGGTCTAGCTTGCCCGGAGAAGTCTGGTTACAATAAATCGACCTGAAGTGATGGAAGGCTTGGTTGGCCTGGGTGGGAAGTCCGAACCAGGTACCTGGCATTGCGTGCACGCGACAGCGAGCACCTCTTCCGACTGTGCAATGTACGCACGCCCAGGAATGCCTTAAGAGATCGAAACAAGTGATAGTCGGAGTGGGAAATACCAGAGGAATGGCGTGGGTTGCGTACCGCATCCTAGCCCGTATTCTCCAATTTTTCAGGGGTCTCTTTGGCTTCCGCCTCGTGAGCATCATCGTGTAGTAGGTGGACAGAAGCTCTTCTCAGCCGCTTTTCCCGAACAACGTCCGCCGGGTCCTGAAGCTGATTGGCGGAAATGTTACCGATGAGGGTACATCCTTGCGGAAGCAGCTCGCAATACGACGTTCCTCAAAATCACAGAGCAGCAAAGCAGACACTTCTTGGAGTGAATATCCGATTTGGCGGCTAGCGTCAGCGGGTCTCCTCCTCGAGAGGACTACACCGCGCGATGCGTGGTAGGATTGTAGAGGAGCCAGCTCTCATCTCCAATAATCAGGCCTTACAGAAACTTATGCGGGTGCAGAAGGAGAGACCGAAAAATGGATATCCGGATAAATCGCGTGTTATCGGTCAAGACACGAGGAACCCATCGAGTCAGCACTTTTCTGTAGCCGAGAGCTCGGTGGCGGCAAAGGACTCGTCCAGTTCTACAGTGTGGGAACGCCCGTCTTTATTATTTATACATTGTTTTGCATGTATAATGATTCGTTATCTGCAGCAACTAGGTCTCTTTTTAAATTAATTTAATGCTGAGCATCTATCTCACCAAAGCCTCCAATACTTGTTCACAGCACGTTGCAACTTCACTACTCATAAACCACATCGGAAAGCGGCAGCGAACCGTGAACTGCGAATCTGACAGTTCGAGAGTCTGGCATAACCGTCATTTTGACACACCTTTCCCTTCCAGGCGAGCCTTTCAAACTTCTCGGTCTTCATCGTGTTGTAGCCACATCTCCAACTTCACGACACTTTGATCGTATGCTAATCTCGATAATCTACGAGATCTTCTGGATGCAGCAGAAGGGATCGCTGTTCCATGTGATCACTGTGCGGGAACGCAAGCTTTGATGTGTTCCGTCTGAAGCCCATACCCTTGGTAGCATCGTGATTCTGCTACATCGCTCAGGAAACCTTGGCACATATCATCAAAATATGATGTCCGTTGGGATCAATCAACCCAATTCTCCTTTCCCTCTTTTGGTGAGTCATGAAATTCATAGCATTTGAATAGCCATTTCTTTAAGGTAATTCCTGGTGACCTTTGGGCTATTTTTCATTGGTGATTCATTCAATAACTGTTATAATATGATGTAACGGTGCATGTCGCGTTGGTGAGCAGCATTGGTAAGTGGGAGTGCGCCAGCCAATAATAACCAAACAGAGCACAGCCCGAACTCATGGAGCCCATCAGGGTACCGACTGAATACGTCCTCTCTGAACGGCGTGCTCATTCAATGCGGTCTGATTGGTTTAGGCGTTCCCACCTACCAATGCTGCTCACCTACGCGACATATATCAATATAGCCACAGAAATAATTAAGTTATAAAACCACATTGATCTCGAATACGATGCCTGCTGATGCAACGAATCAATCAAATATGGAACATGAGCAGTCACCTGGATCCCCCTGCGGACCGTCGTCTCCTCGAGGTCCCTGCGGACAAGGTGGGCACGTCAGAGGCTCTCCAAGAAACACCCCGTCGACACCGGGACGTCCTGGATCGCCTGGCAGACCGTCCTCTGCCGGTGCTCCATTTGCGCCAGGTGGGCCGCGCGGTCCGCGAGGGCACTGTATGATTGTGCAGTCTGCAATTAAAGTTAGATATTTTTGAAGCAGTTCTTACGAACAGTTGTATACAGGGTGTCTCAACAAAATACATAAACTGTTCGAAAGATTATAGCTTTGCTTTTAGTGAAGCTTTTCAAGATGTCTGAGACTCATCTGAAAGCATAGAATAGCAAAACTTTCTGATGTGCAACCGGTCCAGATTACGCCTTGCATTCTTCTGAAAATTTACATTTTAGACTCGATCAATTGTTGAAGAGTCACGGGCCTTTAACGTGATTGTCAAGTTCTAAGCTTTAAAAGAAGTACCGCATAGGTTATTGTTGTCAACGAATTACAAGATTGTAACGAGAATTCAGTCCATGCCCAATCGAGTCTAAAATGAAAGGTTTCAGACGGATGCATGGCGCAATCTTGACTAGTTTTGTACAGTAGACGTGTCGCAGGCGTAGCACAATGTGCACCGGGAGTCAGAGAACGTACCGCAGCCGTCGATACCGAAAAAAACCCAGATGTCTCTAACGTTCCTCGCGACAAAAGCTTCACTAACAGCCATATTAGTACCTTTCAAACTGTACCTGCATTTTGCTGCAAGCTGTTGTGTGTTTTTCAGTTTTAAACTTCAAAAGAAGTACAAATCAATCGATAATTAATCATTTTATTGAGAACTATAACAAGTATTCAAGTGAAACGCAATCAATCGAGTGTAGAAAACAAAAATTCAGGCTAATTCGTGTGGCAATCCCTACCGCTCATACGTCAGAGAATTTCTATTTCCTTGCGCTTTCAAATGCCTAACTTCGTCAGCGCATTTATTGCAGCAAGTTTCTTACCTCTCATACAGTGTATACATTTTTTGAGACAACCTGTATACTGGGATAAGAAAGTGGGGACTCATTGGAACTTATTCGTCAAAAGTCATTAATTCTCAGCATCATTTTGTGTACCTCGGTCTATGACAACATTAATCAACATATTCGCCAAAATTTTTGATTGAACATGAACACATTCAAAAACGAATTACAAATATTGGGGAGGGAGAATGATGTCCGCAGCAGTTCGCAACAGAGGTACTGATGAAAATGAGAAAATATGATAGTAAGAGCAAGAAAACTTGCAAGAAGTTCCCACCAGGCCCTGAACTGAAAATTGAGAGCAAGAGGCGCCTGGCACCGAAATCAACTACGAGAGAAGTTTCTCACCGCATATCTTTGGCTCCAAATGGCTCGACCGCCGACGATGCGATTGCAGCCAGTCGTCGCCTGCAGCACCTTGGGAGCTGGATTCAACGAAACCCGACCTCGAACGGGCGTAGTAGGCACCTCTCCGAAGCCGAACGCCAGTCAGCAACTCCAGTTCGTTGTTGTTGTTTTGATGCGCCTCCTTGAATTCAATCTAACGTACGAGTATACACAACAAATTCCACCTACTACATGCCGGAGTTTGGGTGAACATTCGTAGCATTCTTCCTAGGCCACTCTAGTTGTTAAAACTCTAAGGTATTTAGTGCACAAACATGAACGTTTCGACGGAAGCTGAAGTATTTGCCACTCCTCCAAGTCTCGGCACCTAGGACCACGCCACTTCTAGAAATACAAAGTTACATTTTTAGAGATTCCATGTGCCTTTATAGGATGGACTCACTATTCGTCCGAACCCCACGTCTGATGGGGTTTTTTAAAACAAAATTTTTACACTGCATAAATGCGAATATTAGGTATCGCAAACAACTGCTTCGACAAGCCGTACAGCACGCTTATTAGTCAGCCTCGGTAGCTTTGGTTAAGATGGTACTATGCATTTGCCCCTTTTGCACTATTTGCTCACTGTCTAGGAGCATAAAAAATTATTATGAATAATCAAATCGTCTAGTCTCCGCATACCCGCTCCAAGATGTCTTGTACACCAACGGCTTCCCCCTGTCGTTCCCGCTATGTACACCTTAATGATCACCTCAAGATCTAAATTATGGAAATCACTACCGACTTATCGTAATCCAAAATTAAACGTGCTGTGCGTTGTGGATTAATGACCGCCATATTTAACGGCATGTTCGCCCAGTATATGTGCACCATGAATTGGACTTACTTCTATAGTACCGGACATGCCGCTGCGTCCAACAAGCACAAGCGGCGCCAAAGATGAGAAGCGGCGCAAAAGGGCACCGGAGAGCGCCGTTTTGCGCCGCTTTTCATCTCTGGCACCGCTTTTGCTTGTAGGGCGCAGCGGCATATCCGGTACTGTAATTCTAACGCTGATTCTGGAACAGTTCGGGATGGCCAAAATATTTAGTGCAAAGCCAGGTTTCTTAGAGAAGACCACCTATGTAATTGTTATTAGCTCCAGATTTTCGATGAGGAACTACAGAATTTCTTGAGCAAAATAAGGCAATCATTTTTCCTAGCTCTCTTTTAATTCCGTTTCTTCTTATTGGAGCATGCGATTACCATAACATCTCCATTCTCATTCGTCGCTGTCGTCCAGTTAAACTTATTATCAAGAGTTGTTCACATTAGGACAAAAAATGTTACGAAGAAAACTAGATGAAGGAAGGCTAGTTACCGGAATGTGGATCAAAAGTCTTCTTGCACCATTTATTCTGATTACTCTACAGCGCTAGAGGAAGGAAAACGTGATGATGATACCGCCTTCAGACAGCGAAATGTGGACAATGAGGGAATGTTTGAATGCCTGAAGAATTTCACTCGAGTTACGAAACCGGGAATCATAATGGACTACGCGTTCCTACGAGTCAAAAAAGCATTGCCCAGTAGATCTATCCTACACGTACAGGCACGACTACGAAAATGGAGCAAGCACGAACGGCCGGGCCTGTCCTGGCCAAGAAGCTCAAAAGGAAGGCCCTCTTGTTGTTTATTTCAGTATGTCGTCGTTGCAAAATAGTTCGATTTTGGTTTTACCATCGATGTGCAACAGAAAGAGTGAGGTGCTCCCCCCACTATGGTAAATCATTTCATTGTTTCCAGAGAAAGGCAAGAGATTGATACTGGCGATCCTATCATTCGCTCTGCATAAACAGCAGGGTAGCAACTGATAGCCTGCGAGTTCATGCTCTGACTCAATGTGCGCCAAATAACCTCCGGCTGCAATAAATATGATATGCAAATTGAGTAGAACACACAGAGCGATAACCAAGCCCAGTGAGCTGAACCCCACCACCGGCTCACTATTTCGGTGCATCGACTTATACAGCTATTTCTTGATTCTGTAGCTAATGCTGCGGAAGTTGGACTTGCAACCTAGTGTGAAGTAACGCTGCAATCTCGAGTCAAACGATGCGAACCATATCCCTGGTTTCCCAAAAGACACCATTTTAGATAAGCCCAAGACCTTGCAGATGTTGATAGAGAAGTTCTTCTCATACGCAGACGAGATCTCGTTTACAGCTAGAAATGAGGAGAGTTTTGAAGCATGCTTCAGAAGAGTAATTTTGTTGTGAGGGAGTACTGAGATTAACATAAGGCAGAGACATACTGCATGACTCGTTGACAATCCTAAAACTCAACAGGGAACTGCATTTCTCAATCCCACTTTGGTAACATGAGTTCCAAAGTGCATTTCGTAGCATTTACCGCGAAATACGGCGTGTCATGAATGCAGGAAACGCCGCATGCCTAATCTTGGATTACTGTAAGTCAGCAGAGTCGTTTCCGTAATTTGCACTCTTGTATGATCACCAGTGATATGCAGTGTTTGCCGTTCAGCACCTACATTCCTGAGGTTGTTCCATTACTCTCAGTAAGTTGAACAGTTCGCCCTGGAACTGCAGGAATGATCTAATGGGAAGGTTTATTACAGGGCACCTCCACTCTCAACTCAAATAGATCAAATCGACTGTAGGAAAAATTCGGCCTCTCGATTCATACTGAGCAATTCCATAATGTAGCCATGGACACAAACTGAATGGCGCAAATTGAAAATTTCGTTCTTCCTCAGTTATAACACAGTAAACGAACTTGAAACGTCTCCACGTGCTTCTCGTAGTCGGTAATAAACGCTTTTGTTTCATTAGAAACTGTGGTGAAGAGTGCCACGCATCCCAGTATGACTAGTAAGGACGTCACGGAGGCAATGCGTGAGGCCAGAATTGTCGCTGGATCGTCGCACTTGTCCGACATTCCTGAAACGCATAGAAGGTACGACTCGACAAACAGGTTGCTTGAGCTGAATGGCACAGAACAAGGATGTCATGCACTCAAAGTAGAATATCAATGGACTTCAACAAAGATATTTAGGAGCTGCCCTTGTTTGTTAGTTTTGGTGTTTGTTGTGCTGCAGTTTTATCTCACTCCTGTCTTATACAGAGTATTTCAATAAATAAATAAATAAAACAATAGAAGCAGTAGGTAACAAAAAAACATGCATGCACACCGATGTTAGAATGCCGTACAGAAGGGAGCAAAACGTAGCAGCATATGAAAGCAGCTTTACAAAAACTATCATAGAAACAACACTAGGGTTCGAAAAATAATTCGTTAATTTATTCAAGACATGATAAGTCTAATCAGAACGAAAGACGTGTAATCGTGATAGTGGCCCTCCTTTGGCATGACGTCTCTGCATCGTTTGGGCAGAACAGCTTCACCACACTTCTAGAAAGAAGAAGGGCGAGATGAAATCTATTCGCCAACTTCAGAGTTGACCTCATGGCGGTTGTGGAATGTTATGGGCAGGGATGTGCGGAAATAATTTAAAGAAAAGCGTAACGCGAAATGCGGAACAGAAGTGCTCAAAAATGGACGGAGACCGGAGCACGAAACACGAAAACGAACAACTCAAAACCCTTTACTTTATTTAATTTCTCATAAATATGTATCCATAGCGAGGGTAGTGACTAAGTTACCGTTAACGATTTTAGAAAGCGGGAAAGACACCATGTGACTCTTTCCCAGCAACATATAACAGTAAAAAATCTTTGTAATCGTATCATTACTAAGATGACTATTCAAACATTACTAGTGTAACAACTCAAAGCTTATGCAGAATCTTTCTGTAGATAGGAAGAAAGTACATATGTTAAACACAATGAATCCTGTTGACGAATAAGATGCCAAAAATTTCGCCAACCATAACACTTAGCCAGTGTTTTTGAATGTCCCAGATCCATCCTAATTGGGAGGGAGTAGAGCTAAAGTTGCAGTTGCGTTCAGCACTCCCGAACGACAACTACTCTTTGAGTTCGCATGGGTACCATATTATCCTTTGGCAGTAGCTGAAGCTCATGGACAGACTCAAAGAAGGGGCTAGAAAGGCAAGACAGCGCATGCCCTCCTTTGACTAGGATAGAGCCAATGTCCCCTATGGAAAGCAATGTTAGCAACTTAAGAGTGTTTATAGAACTCTGATCTGGAATTGGTGTTCCAAGCCAGACCTAAGAATATTAGGGAAAAATAAGCATGATAAGGGATTCGATTCTTGACTCGAACACTCATGAAAACTGCTGCGACCTTATACTATTTGGTAGTTCATCGTTTCTAGAAAAGAAAAAAAAGAATTCAATTTCGTTATCACACTGTTCCAACATTAGAGCTCCGCCTACTGGCGCTTGTGGTTGCCAAGTCGTTCTCTGATTATCTAGTGCTAATTCTGAGTTTTGATGTTGGATGTTTCGCCCTTTTTCACATCTTCCGGTGCCCAGGTGTCCCTTGCTTTTTCTAATTCCATCTATTCCTTTCTTGTAGCAAATCGGTATCATTTACGATTTTTCTTTCCTTTTTTCTTTGCCCTCCTCTGTACGTCCTTAGGAACAACTGTAAGCCTTGGTTATGTAGGTGGACTTTTTGTATCCAGGGTTTCAGCATCTGAAACTCGCAGTGTTGGGGGCACTGCCCTTTTGGCTGAGTGGTTCACCTGTTTTTCCTGCTTCTGTCTCTTAAGTACTTCCTTTTACATACTCCCTCCCTGGCTCGTTATGACGTTCGCTTGCTCTAGCTGTCCTGCGGTTACATGCGGTTAGGTGCGCTTCTTGTCTCTGCCTAAGCCCTAGATTAGTGTTAGCGCTCACTCTTAGTACCGCTTGTTGCTGTTTGCTTCCTCTAATGTGCCGTCCTTTTTCTGTTTGGAACTTCCCCAAATTCGGCTTCCCTCCATACTCGTTGTTACTGATGAGGATTATATTAGGGCTTCGTTTTGACCTGGCCTGATGTTGGCACTTGTATTTTGGTTGTGTTTTAGTGTTTTCGTTTGGTCTTAGCGCCGTTTTGTCGTGTAATGTGTGCCTCTTCGTATGTCGGTTATGTTTTCTGTCCAGTTTGGTTTCCTCTCCATGGTTTGTTCTATTTCCCGCACCACCGGTCTGAACGGTGCACAATCACAAGAAAGGTGACGCATACGTACTTGATTTCATTCTTCAACTTTTCGATTTGGTTCAAGAGGTGCAGTGCAAAACAATCAGTTCCCGAGGTGTCACCATTTCCGTTCCGGCTTCCAGCCGAGAAAAAGCGGAACACTGCATTATAGCAGACTGCTGTAGGTTTCTCCCTGAACATTTGTGCATGGACGCGGCTGGCTCCATACTAATATCTAAGTTCATATCTATATCCCCTTGTCTCTGATATCTTCCGCTCTTGATATAGAGTTTGGTCACCCACTTCTCCGTTAGGTGATTAAACGGTACAGGATGGGATATCAATTCCAAAGGGGTTGTCCTGTGATATAAGCTATCGGGTTCTACTTAGCCACATCTACTCATTGCACTATAGGTGTCACAGTTTTCAAGTGTAAATTGAAGACACTGCAAGGGAAAGGCGAAATGAAAAGGTGGTTTCTGTTGCTTTGGAACGGAGGTGTTCTAAACACGTTTTTTTGATTTCGATTTTTTCTATTGTTTGCGACAGCAAACAATAGAGAAAGGCGAAATACCAAAACGGGGGCGCGTGTAACGCAGTTGGAAGAAACGCTAAATGTCGCCTGCACCCGATACCAGGCTCCTGGTTCGGATTTCCCGCCCAGGCCAACCAGGCCTTCCATCCCTCCGGGGTCGGTGAATTGGTACCGGACTTGTCTGGGAAGGATAAAGCGCTGACTTGCTCATCGGCTGGCCACTGCAGGTCATTGTATGGCAAAATACGCATTTAAATCGCCCCACGACATTCCGTAGAAGTACATAGAATGTGTGGTGCTTCCTAAAAGGGATTGAGCAACGCCGTCTTTTATCCTTTTTATCCTTTATATTGTTTGCGAGTTCTTTTCATTTTTTTGTTTGTTCCTTCAGTTATGTTTTAGAAAGGTGTTTACTTTGTTACTAACTTCTTACTTACTTTGTTGTTTTTCCTTCGTTTTTTTCAGGACTGGATCTGTTTTTAGACTTGCATGACGACCTGTACAAGGTTATGCGCACCTCTGAGTGCAATAAAAAATAAACACTGAAGGGAATGAAAGGACTAAAAACAGCCGGAAACCAGAGCTCGGAGCACAGAAACGAAGATTCCGCACATCCCTGGTCTTAGGGATCGTTAGTGTCCACGCGACACTCGACGCCATATGATGATAAACTTCCATATCGATCGCGAGACGCAATTGATCGTTACAGGAGATTACCATTCCATCGCGTCGCGCGTCGCACATTGATCGATTCTTAACTCATTATATAGGTGTAAAAAATTCCACAACCGCTAGATTAGTTTAGTGCCCTCGTGAAGCATCGCGTCCTCGAGACGGAAATGGTTGAGGCTTCATCACCAACGGTAGCCATTGCACTTTTCTGAATGGATTTTAGGGCGAGAACCACCTTTCGTTCTGAGAAACAATGAGGTTTGTCTGACTCGTCGTTCCTCACGGTCGCGAAGATTCTGGCACATGTCGGTGCTCATTCGATTATGAGGGACCGTGGAATAAATCCATGGCTGTGCGAAAGCTGGTTGCGGAGAGAGTGCTGTGTCTAATGGGAAGTGTGTAGACGTCGAAGTGTGCTCTCAAATTCCCATAAACTTTGAGCTGCATTGCTCCTCACGGCATGCAAAAATTGAACACAGCTTCATTCTCACAACTTTCGGGACACCTTAATAGAAGCTATTCAGTCTATTTGCCATCTAGTAAGATTGCACAGAAGGAAAACAGCAGCATAGTAACAGGATTCATGCAGTACGACGTGACTGAGGCAATAGTATGCCAAAGAGTATGCCTGAGCGAGACGAACCACGAGACAGGGATCAATGGTTTTAAGATGCTGCTTTGGATCTGTGTTTTTTTAAACCTGCCGTGAATGAGATGAACTTGACGCCATCTACCATGTAGCTAGAAGATGTTATCCGTGAACTCGTACAAGTACGCAGTCAAACAGAACAGAGACTATGTAGTCTGAAGAAATGTCGCAAGAACCCTTCTGCACGCAGTGCTTCGTTTTCAGCTCTGCAGGACGAGGATGAGACCCTCACCTTTTTCCGCCGAAAGAGGAAATCGGTAACGAAGAAGTTCTCCAAGAATATTTTTTGCTCATCCACACCCGTGCCGCCACACCCTGCTGCTGAAGGACTTCGATTTTTCCTTCAGAATTTCGGACAGCAAGGAGGGGGTGTCAATTAATAGGAAAGCGGCCTAGAGGGCGCCCGAAGCAGCGCCGGTTAAATACGTTACATGCGGACTTGAAGATTACTGGTGTTTACCCTGATCTAGCGCTGGATCGGGAAAGGTGGCGTCATAACACCAGAATAGCGGACCCCGCTACGATGCGCTACGATGCGGGACAAACGCTGAAGATGAAGAAGAAGAAGAAGAAGAAGGGGGTGCCAACTGTCGCCTGTTCCTGACATTAGGTTCCTGGTTCGGATTTCCCGCCCAGGCCAACAAAGCCTTCCATCCCTCCAAGATCGGTGAATTGGCCAGCCTTGCCTGGGAAGGATGACGCGCTGAGTTATTCACCGGCTGACCACCGCAAGTCATTGTGTGGTCGAATACGCAATGAAATCGCCTCCATGACATCCGGTGGAAATGGAATGTGGGGCGCATCCCGAGAGGAATTGAGTAATGCCGCCCTTCATCATCCTTCATGCATGCCCACTCCGTCGGAGGGAGTGGTGTTTTCTGACGTCATTTATCTCCTTTTACCGCGCTCCTTATCCCATGTGGTTCTTACATCCAGGTCGTGCTCTCCGATTCATTTCTTGATCAGCTATCAAAGCGTGTTTGTTCAACACATACGTAGAAGCAAATAAATAAATAAATAAATAAACATGATATATTATACATGCTGTATTGCTATAGAACCACAAGATGAGCGAGCACAAGACGACAGTGAGAGATGTGCGCTTAGTCTGAAGTAGATTTATGACAGCTTCAACAGCAACAGGTCGGTGATGATTTGGAGAGCACCTGTAATTGCAATAAAGCGATGAACCATGAATGAGTAGCAACGTGAGCACGCTTATCGATTCGACGGGCATAAAAAAGAAGTGACGCTTAGTATGTGAACTAATTACAATAAACCGATATTGAGGTGAACTTTGCCTATTGTCGTAGAGAAGTCCATTTCACAGACCTCCTATTGTTAATCCCTTCATGTTACGTACGATTTGTGCCTTTCTGCTGTGAAACGTAATCACTTATAGCAGAAGTCAGAAGTTCGAAAACATCTGTAGCAAATGCGAAAATAGTTTCAGTGATTCTTGCGTGTTTGGCTTAAGGAGAAAAAGCGGTGGCGAGGTCACGTAGAGCAATCAGGCGATTCTGGAGGAGGAGAAATACGCGGCAAGAGCGAAAGTCCTCCAGAAGACCAATTAAATGCGCAGATGCTGGCGAGATTATGTGGTGAAGAAAGGAGAAGGTTGATGAGGAAGGCTGACCTTGCCTCGAAAACAGGTTTCAGCTTCGTAACCTCCACACCTAGCTCGGAATTCATGAATGCAGTGTGCCACTACCCGCATAAGCATGACAACTACTAACTGTTCGGTCAGCCAAATGGGAAGGTCGTTGAGTTCTTCACAATTCTCGTACATTTTCGGAATTACCTAATGTTCAAATCCTAGCACCTTAGGACTTGCGAGACTCGGACGATTGATCGAAGATGGATCCGGTGAGCGATCGTCAGCCCTCCTTCTCCTCCTTCGCGTGAATAATTGTCGGCTATTGGAGTCGGTGTAAGGAACCGGTTGCCGACCAAGGCTTACGGCTTGGTGGCCCACCGCAAGTCACACCGAGGCTACGGTTCATTTTTCACGTACTTTGCGCTTAGCGAAGCAACTTCATCGACAAAACAGACCTCTTTTACCTAATGAGGATAAAAGAATAATAGTCAATACTTAAAAGTCAATCATCACTCCTTCATGGGACGCTCACACATTCGGTCGGTGGAGGGATACCAGGCTGGAGCAGCACTTTGAGATGAGACGTGTATTGAGGCTGCTTCTAACGCTTGTTCTAAATGTGTGTTCCCTAACTAAAACGGGGGGAACTACGGGCCATTTTCACTCGAAATCCTTTGCGCTCAGCCTGCACTTACCATTAGAGGAGGCCATTTACAGACGCCGAGCTGAAGAACGTAGCTACTTTCGGTGACCAAGCAGATAGCGGAGTGGATAGCGAAACGGCTCGTGGTTCCGCTCCCTTATGGCCGGACCTTCTATACACTTCATAAAAGTTCAACACGATCATTCGAGACTCCCTATGTGAAATATCGTAAAAACTCCTGGACCAGCTATTAGGTTGAGTCATAAATTTCACAACAAAATTGGCCTTACGCCATGAAAGATAAATGATTGCGTTTAACGGAGTAATTGCCGCTATTCTCAATTATCTTCTTCCGCTTCTTATGAGCTGAGTGGCCTCCATCTCTGTAGAATTTGGTCGGTTTCGACCTGAAGAAATCGTGTCCCACCGCCGTGACCTCATCCACTTCTTCAAAGCACCCACCATGGAGGAAGTGATCCATCGACCGAAGCAGGCGGCAGTCGGACGGCGCAATGTCCGGGGTATATGGTGCTGGCTTGATTTTGGTCCAGCCCAATTCCTAGATTTTTTCCGGCGTCTGAAGTGCCGTAAGCGGTCAGCTGTTGTTATGGTGGATGAAACATTGTCTTGCATCTTTCGGTGGAGTCCCGGTTTTGATCTCAGAGCCCCCAGCTCGTTGCGTTTCAGCAATTGCTTTCCGGCTTTGCAGCTGCAGTGAAGCATCCCCTTTTCATCGCTTCCAAGTGTTCGATCCAGGCCTCCTCGCTTGAGCCGGTGCCGGAGCTCTCGGCAATCGGAAACACAGCGACTTACTTCGGTTTCCATTAAAGCATGAGGCACTGACGAAGGCGATTTGGGCGATCTTCCAATCTTCTGCAGCCGACGAGCGGTGGTTCATTGGGAGTTGTGGAGATCAGCGGGCAGTCGTAGTGTGGTTTGAGAACAATCCGACTTGATGGATTGGCGCAGACGCTCTTTGTTTACAGCAGTTGGTCTCCCCGGGAGTGGTTTACAAAATTTATGACTCAACCTAGTATTTTCCAGGTGCTATTTGAGATGCTGATTACAAAAGCATCTCCTATTTAATTTAAACTTAACTTAAAGTTGACATTACCAGGTTTATGGTTTGGGTTTCCGCCTATGTCCACTAAACTGTCCCTCCCTCCGGGTTAGAAGAATTGGCAGAATCGTCTGGAAATGATACAACCTTGACGTGCACATCGGTTGGCCCCCAGAAGTCATTGCATAAGCTAAGCACGCATTCAGACCGGCTAGCTACAGCCCGCAGGAGTTGCCTGCGTGCCGTATCGTAAAAGGAATTGAATAACGCCGTCCTTTATCCCCTATTTATCTTTCCTATTTAAAGATTTGCCCGATTACGATGACATCCCGTTTTTAAAGTTTTGACAGACGACGGTAGGTTATGGTAAACCTGGATGAGTAGGGTGTCAGGTTAGGATAATCGAATTCGCAAAAACCTGTCCAAGGGACTAATTAAGACACCGATCACGCATGGCACGGAAGAATCTAGTTCTTTTGACAACATGACAATGACAAGATGGTTTCGAGAACCCCGAGGTGTACACTACTGCCCATAGCTATCCTACTTTACCGTATTACCAAAAATGTATATTGTAATTGTGGCGAGCGCCTTAATTAGCCCTTTCAGCCAAACTTTGCGTGCAATTGGTGGTCCTAATACCATCGCCCTTACCCCACACCCACGGTAACGTACCGTAATCGGCCGAAATTTAAGAAACGTTTGTCGTATTCATGATTAGCGCATTGAGTAACACTTTAGATAAAGGTTGGGCGAAATTCGTTATACTGACTCCTACCGTTACATAAGGTGATTAAAAATATGCATCATAATCGTGATGTGACCTCAAATAACCTCCTAGCAATTCTGGTTTCTCTCCAGCGAACATTTTCGCTAGGGGTTTATACGGAGAGCATTGATTGATCGTTTCGGATCTTTTTTGCAAGTACAACAACGCCACGCCACCATGGTGTCAGACCTCAAACCAAACCATTTCCCGAGATCCGGCCGTGCCACCTCTGCTCACGGCCAGCATCCATTTGTGCTCTACGTAAGCTCGGCGTCTGTGATTGGCCGACTTTGAACTCCAAACAGAGTATAAGCGAGGTGGTGTGGTTCGTAATTTCGCGACCGTTGGAGATACCGTGCACATGCTTATAAGCAGCGTCCGATGCTGCACCCCACGATTTTCATCCAAACTCAATATGTCACCGAGATCTATCGACCTTCCTTTCTTAGTATCCTCGAAATGTGGGTGAATACTCTGTGGGTCAGTTCTCAAGAACGAAACAATGGAGAACGAGTCTCACATGTTCTCAGAATCAGGGGTGTGCGTAATTACGATTTACGATTTACGATTTTACGATTTACGGTGATTTTTGGCAAATTTTTTACGATTTACTATTTACGACATTTTGGGTCGTAAATCGTAAATTTTCTTAAATGTGATCTTCGGTCCACGAATGAGAAACGTCCACATAACGTGATATAATTCGGATTATGACGATGTACCCACTTTTAAAGACTTTCCTCATAGCTCGTTGCTATTACCTATTTACTTTTTTATGTTCTGCTGTGGCGCTGTGACAGAAAAACGCAGCATTGTGGATGGGTCGCTCTAGTTAATTCCTGGCAATGGAACTGGGCTAGCCTAATTTTCTGGTCGCACTCTAGCACAACATCTCACATTCGAATGGCCTGAAAGCATTTCGTTCCAGTCCACAGGAAAACATGAAAATAATCATTGCACTGGAATGGAGATGATCACTTGCTGAACCATGTTCTATGCTGCAACCACCGCCTCGTCAACTTGTAGCTTTTTCTCTTGTTCACCACATAGACGACTCTTTCCAATGCACACGAGTAGAAGTCATGCAAAGCTGTCAAGGAATATGGGACTTGATTGGAGGCTGTGGAGTAATAGCTAAACTGTTGGAAAGAGTAAAACAATCATGTTTCAATCTGATTATCACGTCATGGCGCGGAGTGTATTCACATTTAATGTGCAACTTAAGCAAAACGTCTGACATTTTCATGACGAAAATGAAAAAGTTTGGCACTTTTGGTCTCGTTTTCAGTGGTTTGATTGAGGCTATTGTGTTCGCCCTATGCGATCCGTTCAGAATGCTAAAGACTGGGCAAAAGATACGATAGCGTTTGTTACAAAGGTAGTGGATAGCAGGACTGGCGAATGCAAGCAGTCATTAATTAGTAATGCAATTTTTTGGAGTTTCCGAAATTTTACCAGTGCAGACAAACCTGCGAGCGAAGTAAATGCCGAAAGTAATTACCTGGTATCGTCAACGACGATCTTTCATTCCAGAGGTTGTGGTTGCCTTCAAAAATGATAAAGGACAAAGCACGACGTTAACCAGTCCCTGTTTGAGATGCGCCATCCATTCTTTCTACTTCTGTGGGATACCGTAGAGGTCATTTGAGCGTGGGTTTGCCTTACAGAATGAATTGCGGTTGCCGCCGATGTAAAGGGCAGTGCTTTATCCTTCCCACACAAATCAGGTACCAATTCACAACCCAGCAAGTATGGAAAACTTGACTGCCCGTGGTAGGACTGTAATCAAGAACCCCTATTCTGGAGCATGCAATAGCCATCCTCCCCCGACTTCCCTACCATGTGTTCCCCTATACGTTTAAAATGCACCTTGTACAAATCAGTTAAACCACTATCAATTCAAGCTGCACCTTTCTTCTCTAGTTTACTCCTAAAGAATGCCACAAAAATATCTTCTTTCATAATTTCAAGTCAAAAATCCGACTATGATGAGTGTCCAAAAATGTGATCAGACTCTTTCAATCGTCACACAATTCCTTCCCGTCTGCTACAAAAATGCTGTTGGGTACAATTCAAGACGTGGCAAGGCTTAGAACTTTAGGTGTGTCACACCATAGAAATGTGCCACGCGTTCACTCAGTAGGGGATGCTTGTTGGATTATTTGTGCAAATATTGTTTTCGTCGAGTTGGCCAGCGATCAAATTATTTTTTTTGTTTTTGGATAGAATGGTTTTTGTTGATTTATTCGGAGTTGTTGCGGTTGTTTCTACAAAGTCATAGTTTTATATGCAAGCCAATGGCTAGTAGAATGATGCACATTTTTGATCGTCCAAGCAGTGTAAGCTTTTTATTCGGGCACCCTGTATAGGCGTCTTTTAAGATAGTGTTTTTGAACAAGCGGTTTTTGGTCCTCCAAAAACTTGTCCAGCTTGATTTGAAGGGTGCTGTTTAATTTTAATTGCTTCCATCTTAATTAGAAAAGTGTCCAGCTCGAGCTGAAAATGTCCCAACAAAACGTAGCTTCGATTAGATTCAACATAATGGAAAAAACAAGGAAATTAAATGCATTATAAGTCAGGCACCTCTTACGATTTACGGTTTACGATTTACGATTTACGGCGATTTTTTCGTAATTACGATTTACGATTTACGAAATTTCGGATTTCATTTACGCACACCCCTGCTCACAATTTGCTGTCTTTAGTACGGGCGAGTTACACGACGAGTCAGCATGAACACAATCTTAAAGGATTGGGATGAATCAGCAGGTGGAAAGAAGGCCTTGTAAAAGTGTTGGAAGAAAAGCTGCGAATTTCGATGTTCATATGTAGCGAAGTTGAACAAAATTTTCCTCTATACTTGAATGTTCCCGTTCAACCTGTATTGCAAGGCCGTTTAGCAGGATTTATACATCAGTTGGCCCTTGGCGTGGCAGCATAATATTAGGAGTTGTTGATCTGGCCCGCGGCCTAATCCATAGGAGGAAGCCGGGTTGAAGTTGGACCTTGACGGTTAGCTGCCATTTGAATCGGCCATTGGCGGGAAAGTCAAGCGTGCGTTGGCGTTGGAGCACGAAAATTAATGCCCTTGTTAGTGCGATCAGATCCTACAACGTTATTTAGTTTATAAGGTTCCCTAAGGCTACTTTCCTAAGGAGACAATACTCCGTGTTGGGGACTGGGACTGTTTATCTCACGGCGGCGTTTCTTCAATGAGCTGTGCCGTCTGGACTATAAGGTGGCAGCCTCGTACGTTCAACACAGCGAACTACGAATAAGTTGGTTTAACTACTGCAGAATTGAAATGAAGCGGAGCCACCACGCACTACATCGAGGTCGATGAACAAGGCAATATATAATGTGTGATGTATGAAGTAAGTGTTCAATGTATGAACCTGCACGGTGACTAAGAATGTGTACGGGCAATGGTCAACCAAAGCGTCTCTAGGACCCGCTGGTCGTTGTAGAGACTTGCGGTAGGATACTGAATCTCAGGAACAAGAAAATCATGTTCCATGTCAGTGAAAATCAGCAAGTAACCTTAACCGATCTGCTCATACCTCTTTCATTGCCCTTTTTCTTTCAACAGAGCAGTGGTGCATATGAGTAGGTCAATTTTCGAAAAAGATTAGGAGGTGGTGATAATAAACTGCGTCTTTTGTAAGCTCTGAATTTCTCCAGTGATGCATGATGCGTTCTTAATGATCTGTAATGATCTCTGGAGTGTTCTTACGTCATATATTGCGGAGTAAGAAGCTTAAAATCTCAAAGATACACGTGAAGCAAGGAAAGTAACAAAACTTCCAGCTGCTTAGAATATTGCATATTCACTAACAAAGTCTACCACTGTAATGTGCTAGACAGCACATGGCGCTTCCAACGCTTAATGCATCAGGGAAGCATCAGTTCCATCTTTTAAAGGCAGTTCCTATTGCTATCATGTGTATCGCCTCTAAATCATATTACCCACACGAAACAGGAAGATGTCGACATTCTATTTATTCGATGTTGTTTACAAATCAGCTTTTTCAACAGACATCCTTCATTTTAAGTTCCCTTGATTAATAAGCTGTTCAGTTTCACTTAATACCATTATTGGGCTAGATTTTTCAAACCATCGCCCTTTTATCTCGTCAAAAATCGCCCTCCACAACTCTCTCTATCTGGAACTAGCACATGCCTTTCATACGCGCTTTGCGAAATAAAAAATGGTTGCAAATGATTCCTTTCTCTTTTAAAAAATTTGCTAATGAAACGCATTCGTCGACCGGCCTAGCACCAGTCGCAGCAGAGGTGCTGCAGTGTCGTATTTCGCTGACTGGACTCTAGGATGGGCGAGAAGAGAAGTAGGGAGCGATGTAAGGGGAATCCATAGTCAGGAGGGCCCGATGGATCGACGAATAGACGAAGACATGAGTCATGGTCGTCGTTTACCCTACAAGCGTCGTAGAATCAGGTAGCACTGACAAGAGCATCGGTTTCCGTGCTCCAGCGCCAACGCGAAATTTTCGCGCCAATGGCCGATTCGAACGGCAGCCAACCGGCAGGGTACAACGGCTATCGAAATTGATGATGCTGAACTGCGCAGGGGCTGGACCTACTTTGAGATATCAAAGGAACCACACATCTATAGATTGCCAAAAATTCTAACTTTGTAATTGTTTTGTAACGATATGTATTTACTCCCTTTACTCGTTTTTTCTTAAGCGGAGCGCTGATTGATATTTCACATATCAATCTGAGTGCCGACACAGTTGACCACTGTGCCGCATAAAGACAAGGGGTGGACTTCTGAGGGCTATATGTGGAAGGCGTGTCGTGTCGCACACGTGATTATTGTATTGTTGTAGTATACTAGTGATTACTAGTGAGAGCTGGAGTTTATCGGTTGTACTGAAAGACCATCCCTCTCTGAGAATCGCTGTCGGTTTCCTTCAAGTTAAAGTAGCAAAGATTTGTTAGGTAATTATAGTAAGAGCGAATAATATCTGAGCGTGCAATTTAAAATATCCTGATTGCAATCACAGTAGGTGGACAGTAGACATGGGATCTGGAATCCGAATCACGCATTTTCGGATATCCGGCCGAGTTCATCCGGTTTCGGATTATCCGAAACCCGGCTCAGCCGAAAATCGCGTTATCTGAATCATCCAAGGATCCGGGGTTGTCAAAATTACCCTCATCTGAATCATCCGAAGATCCGGTGTTGTGAGAAATGCAATGATTCGGATAAAATCGGATAAAAATCGGATAAAAGGACGTAGACGCGCCCTACTGCGAAACTTTGCGTCGTTGATAACATTTATTTATTTATTTATTTATTTATTTATTTATTTATTTATTTATTTATTTATTTATTTAAAGACGCGAGTTACTGTCACACGCGTAAACACCCAATAAAATGAAGACGATAGAATGTGACGTTTTTTGGGGTAAATTTTGCAATCATTCGGCAAGATTTTTGTTACCAGGGAACTACCTGAAGTGTAGGTCTGAACCAGCGATGCGATGCATATGGGCAGAAAATAGCAATATACAGGTATCTCGATCCGAGTACAACTTTGAATAGAGGTACGGCCCATGGAAGCTGCAATATTGAAACGGAGTGAAACAAGCGAGAAGGCTGATATCTTATCACCCTCGAGTTCATTGTTTGATTGAATCAGTGTGTCGACAGCGCACCGACTGAATAACGTGGCAGACTTGCGAGCGCAAGGTTAGGGGTTTGAATCATGCGTGGGTATGTCTTTCTTTTACATTTTCACAAACTTCATGTTGATTCGAAGGGTGCATGTACTGACAGCAGAGCGGGTGAACAATAGCTTTACGTGTCATTCAATCTTGGCCTATACCGCCTGTCGTCCGTTGATAATCGAGTTGCTCCAGCAGGCGCCAGCAACGTCTTAATTCGTTCCTGTCGTGTTCCAGGGTGCTCAATGGATCAATCTCGCTGTAGGAACACGACCGTTCGTTTAGGGCTTTTACGAAGAAGTCCGAGCGTACTGGTGTTCCTTTGAAAATCCCTTCCACCACGAGAACTCAGTCGGTGATGACCAGGGATGTGCGGAAATTTTCCTAGAAAAAGCGAAAGACGAAAGACGGAACGGAAACGCTCAAAAATGGCCGGAAACCGGAATACGAAACGCGGAAACGGAAGTGACACACGTTCGCAATTTTTCAAAAACTGCATCTGAAACAGCGTCAGAAGCGGCTTCTGTTGCACCTTTTCTTGCTCAGAACTTTGCGAGCAGCAGAATCCTCCACAACTTAATGCTCATCCTCACCATAACATAACATAATAAAGCATAATTTTATAGTATTGCTATGATAACCTTTTAGCTATGGCTGAGCAATAAACGAAAACAAATTCAGGGGCTTATTTCACTATTTCTCACTGCAGACTTCCCATAACTAGTCCCTGCGACGGGTTCTCCGCTGATTTTTTTAATGCTGTTATTTTTTGAACGGTAGACTCAACCGACTTAACCACAGCCTTTGTGGCACATTAGTTTTTTCCTGCACCCAGCCGTTGATCCTAAATTTTATTTATTTATTTATTTATTTATTTATGGACGCATACAACGTATGCGTGAACAGGTAGTAAGACAACCACAACAATCAAAACAGATGGGTTAAAACATCTGAGCACTTGAACTAATTGAACTAATAGAAAAAAGAATGAACGAACACTAGAACGGAGCGAACTAATGAGCAGTAGGCAAACTAAAACAACAGGGAGGAACAGGAACACGAATAGGATGAACAAAAGAAGCGCAACTAGCTTAGAAAAAACAGCTATCTAGATTTAATTCTTATCCAACGTCCTGGAAACCAGTTTTTGAAAATTTTAATTGAAGGGATAGTCCGCCTTTGGCGATAAAATGGGTAAGCAGAGAAATAACTCTTCGGCAGAAGAACCTTGACCTAATACTTGATTTAGCAAGAGAGCTCTTAAGTTTTAGAGGATTGCCTCTAGTACGTGAAGGCAAAAATTTAAAGAAGGTGGCAGAGTTGATACTCTTTCTTCCAGTGATAATTTTAAAAGCCATAACTAAATTATTCCTCTGGCTTCTGCTCTCTAAGCTAGGTAAACCAAACATTTTGCGCCTAACCAATCCACAAGGTATAAAACGATAGTCAACACCAGAACAACGTGCCACTAATTTTCTAGTGAAATTATTTTGTACCCCTTTAACGCGTCTTATATCCTTTTTCAAATGCGGGTTAAAAACGTATTGCCACCCTCAACTATCGGGCGGACATAAGTTTTATACGCCTTGATCAAGACGGACGAGTCCGTTGTTCTGAGAGCCTTAAATAGATTGTATGTACAAAAAAAGCTTTGTTGAAAATGCTTCTGATATGACGATCAAAACAAAGTCTATTATCAAATAAAAAGCCTAGATCACGCACTTCACTTACGCAGTTCAATTTGAAGCCGTCAACATAGCATGCTGCACCCAATTGCTTGCCTATGGTAAGCAAATGTGACTTATGAGGGGCGAGAGGTAGACCATTAGTTACTGACCAGGTACTGACCATATCGATAGCTTCTTGGAGGCGAATAGTATCCTGCTGGTTCTCAATGGTAGTGTAGATCTTTAAATCGTCGGCGTACATCTGACAAGTGACGCCAGATGAGCAAAGCAAGATCTAGGAAGATCAGAAGAATAGATTAAAAGCAACAATGGTGGAAGCACACCTCCTTGAGGGACGCCACTAGCACTAGGATAGATCTTGGAGAAGCAATCACCCACTCGCACTTGGTAGGTTCTATCAGCTAGGAAATTTCGTATCGGATCGAGACCAACCGAATTCAGTTTGCCTATAAGGCTTGAGTGAGGAACTTTATCAAAGGCTTTAGCAAAGTCAAAGTACACAACATGAACACTTTTGTTGAGTTCAATAGACGCTGTCCAGTCGTTGAGTGAATAAAGCAACGCTGTTTCGATAGATCTTCCCCTCCAAAACCCATGTTGGCAGTCCTGGATTATGTGAAGACTTTCAAGATGCTGGACAATATGCTTCTTCAAAAGTTTTTCAAAAGCCCTAGAGAAAATGGAAGTAATACTTATAGGCCATATAGTTGCCAGGAGAATCAAAAGGAGGTTTTTTTGGAAATAGCAGAAACAAAAACTGCCTCCATCTGCCAGGAACTTCACCACTAACAAAAGATTGAATATATAATCCAGTGGAAAAACAATAAGATAAAGAATTTTCTTTATAAAAGAGATAGGAATAAAGTCAGGAGTGATAGAGAACGATGACGAAAAACTAGAAATGATTCCCATTATGTCCTCTTTATAGAGCCTAATACCGCCGGACCTAAATGGAGAAAGGACGCCGCTTAAGCCGCCATTACTCAGACTGAAAGTGCTATTGGATTTAAAAAAAAAAACTCACGAGCAAGTAAATCGGCCTTATCAGATTCTGTGTGTGCAAAATTGTCATTATCATCTATAAGACTAGGAAAGGTATGTCGATCCTTAATTCTACGGTTTAAATACCGATAGAATTTTGCATTGTCCTTTGAAGTCACAATTTTGCGTTCCAAATAGGAGTCAAACTTAAGACTGGCTTTGTGCAATTGCTTATTTTACTATTGCTTACGGAAACAGCTCTTTCCCAAAGCAGATCCCTCTTACGAATCATTCTATCAAGATAATTAGGCAGCCTAATGCGATTAGACTCTGTTATCCGAAGAGGGAAAAATGTGTCGACAACATGATGTAAAACACTCAAAAACAACTCGGAGGCGGCGGCAGCGGTAACAGCCGCAGCGAAGCATCCAATCCAGTCCAAGCCCATTAAATATTTCTCAATCTGAGCATAGTTAGCATGACTGTAATCCCTTCTGAAAGACAGTAAAGGAACTAGTGTTTTAAAATTTAACCCAAACACTACGGTAGCGTGATCACTGGTACCAATAGGTGGATCAACTTTAAACCTAGGAATAAGATTAATAGAGTTACAACAAACCAGGTCAAGAGAGGAGCTTTGTCGAGTCGGTTGGGGAACTAGTTGACTAAACGAATGAGACCTAAACAAATCTGAAAACTCCTTAGACAAGCCCGAGGTGTGAGGAGGCAAACTCAAATTTTGACCAATGTCATGCAAAATGAAATCACCAAGCACCACACTAGCAAAGTTACAAGTAGAAAAGTCGCTAATAACTTTGCATAGTTGGATAGATTTAGCAAATATGCAATTCTGGGCCCTACAAACAAGAATAAACCTAACAGATGTGTCGTCAACGACGGCATCAGTGATGAGAACTTCATAGGAATCTTTCACAGACTCCTGAAAAACTAATCTTACAGAAATTCCCTGTCTGTACAGGAGAACAACGCCACCACCTTTTTTATATTGCCTATCATATCTTGTAGCAGAATAAAAAGATCCCGCAGAACTTAGGAGAGGAGCAATTTCAATTGTACTTTTAAGCCAAGACTCGGTTATGAAAACCATGTCAAAGCTCTCTCTTAGATGAATCAATCCCAGCGCCGCACCATTTTTTACCAAAGAACGGACATTAGAAAGTAAACACTTCAGACTATAACTGTTCCTATGAAGTTCAAAAATCTTATCTCCAGAGGGCTGAAAATGACTAACTATTTTCCCTGAACAAAAGAGGAATTAACAATAACATTTTGAGACAACCCAACCCAGGAGACGAAGAACTAGCCTCAATTAAGACCTCATTGTCCGAATGGGAAGCTTGAAGAGGAGCGAGACTTGCATGTAGGCCATTAGATTGAGAATTATGTTCACGTTCTGCTCGCCTACGCTCCAACTCCTCTTTGGAGAAGGAGCGACGGATGAACAGGCCACGAACTCGGAAATGGCAGACGAGGAGCACGTCGGAGCATGAGTCAAGCAAAAAATGAAGCCGGCAAGACAACTTTAATGGAACGAGAGCGATTTGGGTCGAATCGACCAAGGCGGTAAACAGCTACAGTAGAGCAATCGATTACTGTGCTAAACTTTCAGTAACACCATTAAAGACAACAGACCTAGCACGTTCACTATCTTCATAGGAGCGCGAAGCTCCACTAAAACGAGGAAGACTTTCAGAAACAACACTATGAGGCTGATCAGAAGGCTGAGCGGCAGTCACCGAACAAGGTAGCGCAGCTTTGAGAGAGCTGATTTCCGACTTCAGGGTATCCATAACTTGAGTAAGATCACAACAGCGGTTCATCATCGTATGCAACTGCTTGCGATCCTCCAACACGCATGAAATCACAGCCTTCAGGTGGACAGGGATGGAGTCATCTGATAAAATTGATTGGACAGTCGCGTCCAGATCTGCTACTGCCGTAGGAGACGCAGAATCAACAAACAAAAAGAACGGAATCCGGAGTATGGAAGACGCAATCGAAAATTCCGCACATCCCTAGTGATGACCCTCGTCCAGCGGGTGTCCACGAAACGCAGTTCGTAGCTGGTTCACGTATTTTTCGACTACTAGCTCATTCAACAGCGTCTTTAGTCCTCAACCGTCGACAAAGCTCCAGAGGCCTTTTCTCACTTTCGTGATTCATGTAACTCTAAGCATTGTCCTTTTGATTGCTCGCTGCGGAATGATGATCACTTGATCATCCTACTTTGGTACGACAGCGCAGGAAGAGCAGTGAGGTCGAATGGGAGGGCCTAGAGGCGGACCTCCTTTGTCTTCTTCACAACTTCTTCGAAGCTCTTGGTAGCACCCTCTTTTTGTCATTCTTTTTCATCGAGATCGTCTTAGTGAGATTCACCTGCACTCTAATACAGGAAGTCGGCCAGCATTCACTTCTCTTGGCTGAAGATTGGTGTTATAGACATGGTAACCTTTCTGGTTTGGTAGAACCTGAGTATTTCTGGTTCGACAAGATCCGAAACAGGGACACTGAATTCGGGGTACCTCCCGGAAGCCGCTCCCTCTCCGTTACACTATTGTAAACATGAAACAGTAGGTTGTCAACAAACAAGAGTTGTTCTCCATACCAGTTCACATGCAGATTACTCAGAATTCATGGTTTTGTTCTCCGTGTTCTCCGGTCTCACCAAGACTAACTATATGTCTTCCATCACGGCTGGTTTGGTTTTGCACCAGACTTGTCTCGGAAGGTTAAACTTACATGTCTATTGGTTGGTCACCGCAAGCCACTGCAAAGATTATATTCGCATTGAAACTGCTTCAACGGTGTTCCGTAGGAGTAGACTACACGGTACATCCCAAACTGGGTTATGGTGATACCAACCTTTATCCTTCATAAGGGTTAACAACACGTCAACCTGTTGTTTAACTACTCTGCTGTCATTACATGCATCCCTCGCATGAACATGAAGTTTGTGAAAATGCAGAAGGCAAAATACCTCACGCATGATCCAAACCCCTAGCCTTGCGCTCGCAAGTCCGCCACGCTATCCACTCGGTCGCCCCGTCAACACACGAACTCAAGGCCGTAACTCTGCTCAAAATTGCACTCGGGGGGAAATGCCTGCATACTGTTACTTCTGAGAGGAATGCGCTTCTGCCCATATGCATCGCATTGCATGGCTGGTTCAGACCTACACTTCAGGTAGTTTCCTGGTTAGAGCTCCAGCGATTTTTTGAAGGAGGTTTCGTAATCATTTCATAACCCTTTACAAGGCCTCATGGTGCATACCCGACTCGCTACTCAATGGGTAAACGCTCGATGGGGCTTTAATGCTGCCTTTTGTTCTGTAGGCGCAAATTGGCTCGGGTTGGGAGTCAGAGTGTAAGGCGGCCCTACATGACATCTTTTACACAGCACTGGTGTGTTTTACTCCAGTGGTGAACCGACAAGGGAAGGATACCAGGTGAATTACCCTTATTTGAATAATCCAAAGATCCGGGGTCCTCAAAAATCCACTGATCAGATAAAATCGGATAAAAGCTCAACTTGCAATGTGACGAAATTGAGCGAATATTAAGTTTCAGTTGAATTTAAACCATCGCAAGTTAAGTGTTCCGACTTGCTCGGACATATAAGTTGAGTCCAAACTCTTTAGAAATGTTAAGGGTGTGGCTTGCATATTGGCTGAGGCTTGTGGGGGCTTGTGAAAGTCATGTCAACTAGTCTCGCCAGAAGAATTGATGTCGCATGTTTCTTTTGGTTTTGTCCTGCTTCATTGGTAAGTGTTACGCATTAAAGACGAAGGTACTATCCAACACATCTATACTCCGTTGAGATGAAAATAATTACGTGAATAAAACGTGAAACCATTTTCCAACACTCTTAACTATATACAACCCAGATAATTCGTGTTTCACGTTGTCGTTCAAAATCAAAAGACGTCTTGGACACTGTGGCATATGCCAGCCGTCTGTTTCTTTACGCTTAGCCATGGGCGATTGTCAGCGACTTCATAACCTTGGTATCAGGCCACCCAAGTTAGTGATATGTAAGTGGGCAACGCGCCAGGGCACGGATGAGGATCACGCGCCGAGTGCCGTGATTCAAAAGTTGTGCCACAGGCGTCGTCCAGCGAGCATCGGGATTCAGAAGACCTGCCACAGGCTCTGCCCAACGTTCTTCTTGACTAAGAAGACGTGTCGCAGAAGTCGCCGACATCGCCTAACATGTGCCCGAATCCAGAAGACGTGTCACAGATATGACGCAGTGGGCATCTG
Organism: Heligmosomoides polygyrus bakeri; assembly: GCA_947359475.1. NCBI lineage: Eukaryota > Metazoa > Nematoda > Chromadorea > Rhabditida > Heligmosomidae > Heligmosomoides > Heligmosomoides polygyrus. The sequence goes on from OX375870.1 coordinate 25,820,818, forward strand.
TATTCATACAACGTACAACAGACTTCCTACAACAAGCATCGGATCCGAAGGAAGTGCTATACTTATAGTTTAACTGGCATCCTAGAGTCGTATGTTCGTGTTCCCCCGTCGGGGGAAATCCAATCAATATCAACATATCTTATCACGCCCCAACCCCCATCGGGGAGACTTGGGTAGACGAGCATACGGCCCAGATTCAACACCAGACACCAAACAGTATCGAATGGTCGACCGATATCGATTAATTTTATCGATTTTCATGCAGATCAGACACTTTCGAGTGGGAATCGCACAGCCCTATATGTATAATATCATTCGACTGTCTGCCGGCGCTCCGTGCGGCTGCCTTCCACATCCGCTCTGTGCCTATTGCTCTTATTTTCATTGTATTCTCTGGTGTTACCAGCCTTGGCCCCTCACTTTCGTCCTACTCTGTCAGTCCTATTCAGCTCATAAAACTTGCCTCATTCGATCGTTCTCCGATAGCCTCAAGTCGGTGCTGTTTTCATCTCCTTCTCACCATCCGTTCAATATCGTTGATTGATTATTTGAAGATTCTCAGATCAAATGCCGCGATCAACTCGTAACTCAAACGTTTCGCTTAGGGATACCTCGCGACAAAGCACTTCTGTCGGATCGCAGGTCACATCTACGGCTCTAGATCCTATTCTTGCAAACTTACGCCAGATGTCTCTTTCGGACATCCTTAAAACCACATTGAGCATAACAAAGATCCCGTCATAGGTGAGATGCTGGTGGTGGCCTGTGAAAAGGTCTTAACAGGATTCGCGGATGCTGTTGAAGCCGAGAAACGTTCGCGCAGTATAGTTGTTTCAGGTTTAGAGGAATCACAGGGTAATCTATCTCCGTATGAGCGCCAAATCGACTTAGATGTCAAAGTTTGCAATCTGTTGAATGCAATTAAGGTTGACTGTAAGCCCATGGAGGTGTTCCGAATGGGTAAGCCCGACCCATCACGTCCGCGATTGCTTAAGATAGTGCTTCCAACGACTTCCCATTGGCGCGATGCGCTCGCAAATGCACGTCTACTACGAAAAGTATCTGACTTTAGGGACGTCTACATTAGGCGCAGCATGACAGCCGATGAACGTAAGCGTGATTTCGAACTGAGACAGATGGCAAAGGATAAGAACACGAGTTTAGGACGCCGTGAATGGGTTGTCTACCGAAATGAGTTAAAACACATATCTGAGCTCCCTCTGAGAAGCTCGGGAAACCAGTAAGTTGGCCTGGTAAGAACGATTCTCTGTCCTGTTATTTGCTAAATGCTCGAAGTCTTTGTAATAAGTTGCACCATCTCCATAACTTATTGTCGAACAGTAAACCTAGTGTCGTTTTTATCACCGAGACCTGGCTCTCTTCTAAAATCAAGGACTCTGAAATAGTTTCTGACTTTCCCTATAATGTTCTTCGCTTTGATCGACCTGGACGAAAAGGAGGAGGAGTCTGTTGCATATTTAGGAGTGACCTTTACATGCAAAAAATTGAACACTGCTTTTCTATTAAAGCTGATGTCCTATGTACAGATATGTTCTACCCTTCCTCTGTATTCAGGTTTATACTTGTGTATCGACCACCCAACTCCCTAAGCTCAGATGATGATGACCTCATTGAAACACTTAGCGTCCTTTCCTCGTCTGAGAGTGATATCGTTTTGCTTGGTGATTTTAATCTATCCATAAACTGGCTTAAGAAAAAGCCAGCTGACGCTGTTTCCTCACGTTTTCTTAATTTCTTCGAGGACTGCGGATTGAAGCAGCTTGTTAATCTGCCAACACATTTAGACAAAACACTTGATATCATCCTTACTACTTCATCCAAACTCTGCAATGTAGTGACTTCTCCTCCTTTGGCTAGCTCTGATCATAGCGCGGTTCGTTTTAGCATCAACGTACCCTGGAGCGTTTCACACTCCTTGCCATTGCCTGATTTCCTTAAAGCTGACTATGGCTCTCTTAACAAATTTTTCGATAGGGTTGATTGGTTCAGCCTCTTTGATGGATACGTCTCCGTCAGTGACCTCTATCGAAGATTTTGTTCTGTTGTTTACGACTTGCTTGCAAGCTTCGTACCCTTCAGAGCAAGAAGACCGCCTACCCTTAATCTTCCTAGGCATGTAATAAATTTGATGGCACAGAAACAACGCTTATTTTCAAGTGCTAGTTTCTCTCTCCGTAGCTCACTTTATAAGAAAGTTTGTTCAGATATCGACTTCCACCTCAAGAGATTTTTGGAGTATAAAGAACGCTACCTTGCATTTCGTGCCCCCAGGAAAAAGCTTTATGCCTATATACGAAATATAATAAAACTCAATAAGCAGGCTCTTGCTCTTTCTGACTATGACGGCACCAGGCTTATGACAGATTCTTCAAAGGCTGAGGCGTTTGGTGACTTTTTCGCTAGCGTTTTCCCTAGTGATGGCAGTGGAGTTCTAGTTCATCAATCCAACCCTATTATTAGCACACTAAATGTTCTGGAAGCATTTGTCACCCCTGCAGAAGTTTGCAGTATTCTCAAGCGAATTAAGCCTTCTACCACTGAACCTTTCGATGGAATTCCGCCTATTTTGTTCAAGAAATGTGCTCTTACTCTTTCTAGGCCATTGGCACATATCTTCAATGTGTCTCTATTGCTTGGTGAAGTGCCGGAGATCTGGAAGGAAGCTTTGGTTACAGCCATACCTAAAGTTGACAACCCTAGTTTAATATGTGATTACCGACCTATTAGTATTACTCCTACTGCCATAAAGGTCATGGAAAGAATAATAAGGGATAAGCTCCTTTCTTGGATCCGTAAATTCCACCCCGTTCCTTTTGAGCAGCATGGGTTTCTAGCTGGGGCTTCAACTCTTACAAATCTGGTAGATAGTATATTTGATTGGAGGCTCGCACTTAGCCATGGTAAATCAATTGATGTCATTTTTATTGATCTCTCTAAAGCGTTCGATAGAGTTAACCATGTCAAATTGATTTCCAAGCTAGATTCCTTAGGTTTGCCTAGCAACCTATTAAACTGGATAAGAGCTTATCTAAGTGGTAGGTTCATGACTGTTAAGGTTGGTGGAAGCTATTCCAAAAGGCACTACTGTGCCAGTGGTGTACCTCAAGGCGGCGTTCTCTCTCCTTTACTCTTCTTAATTTACATAATTGATCTGCCTACGATTCTTTCAGCTTCACAAGCTATTAGAGTCCAATTATACGCTGATGACATTAAAATTTATGGAGTCTACGACAGCTGGAATTCAGTTAAGGTGTGTGATACCCTTGAACAGTGCTTGGAGAAATTGAATGAATACTTGTCTCGTCTGGACCTTGTGGTCAATTTTGACAAATGTTGCGTTTTTCGAATTGGTAGAAGTAGTTCTAAACGCTACGCTGTAGGTGGGGTGACTCTGAAAGAATGTGAGCTTTCTAAAGACCTTGGCATCCTGGTTGATCCTAAGCTTAAATTTTCTGGTCATATTGCATTTGCTGTGAAAAAGGCTTATTCTGCTCTTTTTTCATTCTTCGAAACGTGCACACTTCTGATCCTTTCATACTTGTCCGTTTATACAAGACATATATTCTTCCGCACTTGGAATATTGCTCACCTGCATGGAATCCCTGCTCCAAGAAGGATATTCGCCAACTTGAAAAGGTGCAGCAAACGTTTACAAGAATAATTTTTTGGAGGATGTCTAGATGTTCAGATTTCTCGGAAATGCCCGATTACCCTACCCGTTTGAGGAAGCTCAATCTAAAAAGACTTCAGAGTAGGAGAGCCATAGCAGATCTCGTGTTCTGTTTCAAAGTCCTTCGAAGAGAAACCAGACTTAACCCGAACAAATACTGGGTTTTCCGGCCTTGTAGTGAGAGAATTGGAAGTTTCACTTTGCACCACATAAACGTTGGTAGTAAAAATCACAGCCAAATGTTCAACTCATTGTTCTATAGAGTCTCTAGGTGGTTTCAGTGCCTTCCAGCGGATATTTTTAACGGCTGAAAGCAGTCAGACTTTCAAAGAGAGGTTGGAGAAATTGGATCTTATGCATATTCTCGGTATTGACTAGAGTTATGGACTGTTTTCAGATATCGCACCGTCCCCTTTCTTTTCTGGTTGATTGCTGCTTGCTTCTACTTCAGATCTATAGCGGTTTATGAAACGAAGCTTTACGAATGATGCTGTCGACACCTCGGACCCGTGCCGCTACCTACCTTGATGTGCCACTGTTTTGTTGTTTTGTTGTTTTTTTCTTGCGTTGATTATGGGGATAGCTATGCCTGCGGATCTCACGCTGCATTGTTGGCGGTTCTTCAGAGCTTCAGTGCAGAGGACTTATGACTATACCTATATTCTAATTTTATTTTATCTACCTCGTTTTTTGTTCTTGTCTATTCTTTGATTTTAGTTCTATTTCCATAGCTAGATATTCTATGTATGCTAGTGCGGTTAGGGATAATTCAGTTCCTATGGAAGCATCAGGAGAGGAGGCTTAAAGTTGCTACTGGCCGCCTGGGTATGACCGGTTATACGTCCGGACTCCTAGGTGTTATTTTCTCCTCAGGGTGCTCGAAAGTGATTTCCACACCCACTTGGAATCAGGCCATAGGTATACTGAATGCTAACGCCTGCACCCTTTGATGGTGATATCAAATTTGCTTATTTAACTATACCTAACTTAAAGCAGTTCTTTTAGAATTATACTCATTTATATTTCACTCTTTTGAGTACGCTATTTCTCAGTCCTCTGCGCTGAGTCTGCTGGACAGCTGCACACTAAGTTCTTTTACCTAGCTGCAGCTCATAGTGTTCTCCTACTACTCACAATTTCCGTTGGGTTATTTTTCATAGCTGAATTTGACTGGTTGACTAACACTGTGTTCTCTTTCTCCGTTATGTTATAAAGGCGCACTTCTGGTGCAGTAAGTAAATAAATAAATAAATAAATAAATAATGTATAATGTCCATGTATATGTATAATGTATGTATAATGTACATATAATGTCGTGGAGCTACATATGACACGACGCAAAGGTCGGCGGCAAGAATTCGTTCTAGGTTGAGCCAGGCCCTGCACTTTCAACGGGTCGCTAATAGCAGTTTGTATGCCTTCTTGGTCTGCATTGGATGAATAAACAATGCTATGCTTTCTAGGGAAGGGTTTCGACCTCCCATGGAACTTCAAGATGAGACCAGGATCATTAGAAAGAGCTCGGAATGCTGATTACGAATGTGGGTGTTAAAATTGCAAAATGAAATTCCTGAGCGAGTTATGGCCTGCCGAATGCGACGGGCCTCACCACAGGCAGGCCGTAACTCGCTCAGGAATTTCATTTTGCAATTTTAACACCCACATTCGTAATCAGCATTCCGAGCTCTTTCTAATGATCCTGGTCTCATCTTGAAGTTCCATGGGAGGTCGAAACCCTTCCCTAGTTAGTAGGCCTCATGAATGTATGGGTACTTGCTTAGCGACTCTGGGAGGATAGAATGGAGGTGTCTTTAAAGCTGTGTAACCAGTTCTCAAAGGAGGAAATGCCTCAACTAACCCTCCTGGATTTGAACCATTTCCATTGTTTTCAACGACCACTGTTACGATCGTGAAGACTCCTTTACGTAGTCCACCCATCACCACGTTCAAACCTAGAGTCATGTCATTTGTTGTTCGTTATCCGGCCCAAAATTACCGGAAAACGAACAACAATATGGACAGGCGAAAACCCTCGGAAACCTGATACCGGATAACGGATAACGGATAACAGTCCCTGGTCCCAACCCTTTCCATTACATTTGCCTCGTGTTGCCCACGTAGCCGACGCCGGCGCAGCCGGCTAGCCTTGCGTGACCGTGGAGTCGATACCGGCGAAGCCGGCGACCCGACGCTGGTCTCCTATTAATCCTAGTTTTGACGAATTTGTTAGCTTTCGTTGGCGATCTTTTTCTAAGCATTCTAATAACTGATGTATTCTTTTAATTCACTCCATACTGAAGAAATTTTCTGTCTTTATTACTACGCATTATCCGGTGTTATCCGAATCGGATATCCTATATCCGATCCGAAGAAAAATCGTTTATCTGAATTATCCGAAAATCCGGCCAATCGAAAATAACCCTTATCTGAATCATCGAAGATCCAGGGTTTTCAAAATTCCCCCCATCTGAATCATCCGAAGATCCGGGGGTTGAAAAAATGGCCTATCTGAGTCAAATATCCGATTATCCGGAAAATCGGCATCTGATCCAATATCTACTGCACAGGGCATTCTGCAACGGAAGCATGAAGACTTCCTATCGACCATTTTGATGGCTCTCAACGTATTCGCTTCTCGCAAAGTGACGCTGTTATGAGCTCCTTGTGGAGTATTTGAATCTGAAGACCAAATGGAACAGAGAGTGCATAAAGTATCTAAAATCCTTATTATTATTATCTAATATCCCTACTAATCAAGGAATGGTTGGGGGAAATACTGCGGATGCTTTCCGTCTTCTTTTCCTCAATTGGGTTTTGCAACGTCATTCTGATGGAAGCCTACAGTGTGATCCACGAGGTGAACCATATTCCATTGAGGAGTGGTGTACAATTCCAAACCGTGAAAGGCTCCATTTCACCATGAACAGGCTTTAACAGGAGAAGGCGAGACTAAACGGTCTGTATAGTCAGAGTATAGCCATGCAGCATTTTTCAAACTTGACGCCGTGTGAACACCATGTGCTCGGAAGTCTCGAGGCTTTCTACGCTTGTAAGGTATTTAGTGGCTATAACGACGTCATGTGTGTATGGAATGACTGGATCACACTACATTCCTCTTGTTCGGAAACATGGGCCTCTGTTCTACTTGATCGTCGGAGGAAGGTATTGCCTACAGAAGAGAACTAATGTGAGTAAAGAACGCTCGGTGCCTTCTCTCTTACTATTTCTTGAATAAAACCAGTTGATTTTCTCAGTTCTTCCCACACACAGTATAAGAGATGACGTTCAGAGTTAATTTCGTGCTCAAACGAAAGCCAATAGTTCCACTGGCGGCACTCCGAATTTCATTTTTCGCCCATCATCGCATTCTATAACAAGATAAGAGTGTGATGCGGTTCTGCTCAACAACGAAAAAACTTAGATGCATCACTGCATGTAGTGGAACTCCTCCAAAAACGTTGCCTGTAAGACTTAGTTCAGCTCGTCAAATAAGCTTCTTTTGACCTTTCTGAGCATGGTGGTGAACAGAGCTCTATTCCACAACTAAGATTATGTCGCTCACGACATCTGTTCTTGCCTTAACAACATTTCTAAACGCGCTGTGGACGAGCCTTCATAGTATAGTTGGCGCAAGCACGTGCTTCATGTGACCCAGCAGTGCAATTTCGATTTTGAAAATTTCCCTGATGGACACTTTGTGCAGTGTCATAGCGCAAACGTGGTCACCACCTGCTAAACTAGTTTCGTTTTACTTTTAATTTACAACCTCTCAATGCGATGGGTCGATGAATATTTAAGATGAGCAAATGGGAAGCGATAATCTATTCCATCGACGTTTTCACTGTCATCGTTCAATGGAATCCCTCTATTCGCTCCAGTGCGCTACAGTCGCACCGTATTTATACAACAGTGTTGAGAATGTGGTGCTTCTGATTTTCGTGTTCTTCTTTCGTTCATCTCATCTTCCGCAACACGTGTACATGGGAAAGAGTAAGGTTGTCAGTGGATTTGTGCGCATTGGCATGCTTCCTCTTTTCAATGGACATAGCTGATTGCTGCTTTTTGAGAACCTAGAGCCTTCCTTTCTTTTAACGCCGGGGTCCCTAGCAATATCTGTAACCTTGCACGGTACATGTTGCGAAGGTGAGCAGCACAAGAAGATTTGAGCGCACCCGATAATAACCAAGCAGAGCATGGACCAAACGCTTGCTAGTAGATCATGGTACCGACTGCACACGCCCTCTCGGAATGGTATGCCCATTCAATGCGGTCTGATTGGATGGGGCGTTCCCATCTCCCCATGCTGCCTGTCTTCGCGACATATACCTCTCTTATGTATTTTTTTTTCAGTTGGCATGGCATAATTAAAGATGTGATTTCTTCTAAAATCAACATCTTTAATTATGCCATGGTACTGCGTACATATCTGTTGCCAAACTACTGGAGATTAACAAATATAACAATTATTCAACTCTGCATGAACACCATGGTTTTATAGCTGAAGCTTCCACTGTTACCTCAAATTGTGCTTTTGACTGGACTCGTATTATATCCAATCGTACATAGCTCGATAGACTTTGTTACTGTGTACTCCGACTTTTCGAAAGGATTTGATAAAGTCAGTCACGTGAAGCTGCTTCGAAAACTTCACAGTTTGGGAGTGAGTGGAGAGTTACTGAGCTGGCTAGGCATGCTTGTCAGGTAGACAAATGAGTGCGGAAGTAATGAACTCTTCCAGATTGCACGTTTGTTCTAGTAGACTCCCACAAGGCTGTCCTGCTTTCCCCTCTCTCGTTTCCTGCCCATACATACGACGTGTCCTTTCCTCTGGCAATCCACGTTGTTATTAAAATACCAGTTCATGCCGATGAAAATATTAAAGCAGATGGTACCAAGCGGTTCACCGACCTGCCTCGATAGAGAGCCGTCACCTGAATCTGACGAAGACGATGTTCATGAGAAACGGACAAGTTTCTGATGCCCCATTCTCGCTCAATGGAGCGAAAATCTCCGAATGCTCCAGCTATGTGTATCTGGGTCGCGAAGTCAACATGGCCAACGACCTAGCACCAGAGCTGAGCAGGAGGAAGCGAGTAGCTTGGGGAGCTTGCAAGAGCGTCGAAGAAGTCGTGAAGAAAACGAAGAACGTCCGACTCCGTGCCCGCCTATTCGACTCTACCGTTCTTCCTGCCCTAACATACGCATCAGAGACCTGAGCTATACGAAAGTAGGATGAACACGTGATCAGCGTCGCGCAGCACGGAATCGAGAGGACGACGCTGGAGTGACACTACTCACGCAAGTCACTCGAGCAAGTTAACGATCAAAAGAACGATAGGTGGTACCAGGCGGTCAGTGGCCTAGCGGCCGCTAAAGGTCTGTTTGGGAGCATTCCTCAAATGCTCCCAGAATAGAACAGCCTGATCATCTTATTTTTTCTTTGGTCTTTTTACTTTTATTTCAGTAAAAAAAAACTTTTTTTACTATACAGAATGGTACAATGGAATACGATGAGAAATAGGGGAAATCTTCAGAACAACTGCTTCTAGGAAGCCTGCCCGCCCTCTATCGCATGCACGTGACTTATTCTTCGAAGTACCGCTCTCTGCGTGACGAGAAACAGATCATGAGAGTGCCAATTCGAAGAGCTTAATCTGCAGAAAGGATAATAAGGTTAGAAATAGCGTTATTCTGCTTCCTTTGGGATCACATGCCACTTCTACGGGTTGTAGTGGAGGCGATTTGAATGCGTATTTGGCCATACAGTAACTTGCTGTGGTCAGCCGATGAACAAGTCAGCGCACTGTCCTTCTCGGAGAAGTCTTGTACCGCTGCACCGACCCCGGAGAGATGGAGCGCTTGGCTGGTCTAGGCTGGAAATCCGAACCTGGAATCTGGCACCGGGTGCGCGCGACAGCCGGCACCTTCTCCAACTGCACTACACGCGCCCAATCTGCAGAAACACAAAAAAAAAAAAAATAATCGGTATCGATCAAGCGGTCGATATCGTTTAATGTCTGAGTGCAGCAATACTCACCTGATTCCTATAGTCATTCTCCCTACTCCCTCTCTCACCTTGCCCATGTGCCGGCAGAAAAACATAGTAAGAGACAAGCACGCGCATGCTCGTTACCGAAAGCCTCCAGAAGATCATCTAAAACCCGATGCATTCTGCGCAAAATTTGATCTGTACACGTCTTCTGGATCTGGGCGCGGTGTACGACGTCCGTGTCACGTCTCCTAAATCCTGAATCCAGACGCATGTTGTTTAATAACACATTTACTAATTCCCAACGCACATATCACGACGATGACACGACGTCTACGACAGGTCTTCCGTATCCCGATACACGCCGGGCGATACTGAGAGAAAATACTGTTCCCATATCATCTACTGGTCCTCCTACCGATCCCCTAACTGATCCCATCACTGATCCCCTTAGTGGTTCTCCTTCACTGGTCCATCAGAAAATTTTGAACAAGTTACTTGCGCCTTATAAGCTCCAAGATAAGTTACTTGCGCCTTTATATCTCCAAAACAAGTTATATGCTACTTATCCCTCGCGATTAACTAACTTGCAAAGTTGCGCCCAGGAATTTTAAACTTGCACGCAACTAACTGTGAGCAAGTTGCAAGAAGCGTTCGTGCAAGCTAATGTTTCGCGCCTAATTAGTTCGAAACATTACGCACGCGTCCTCACTCGCAGCGTTTGAGGAAGCGTCGTGCCGCCGTTTCTCGATTGCTCCTCGTGGTAGACGGGGTGGTCGGCTCTGCTTTGAATCTTCCTCTTCACGTCCGCCGTTTACAGCTGCGGGATATGAGCCATCGTCTATGTGGCCTGTATCCCTGGATTTGCTCGTTCCAGCTTGCTTCGCAGATCAACTGCTAACTGACTCGATTACCGTGCCGGTGTCCTTGTGCTCAGTGAGCCCTTTCTCTTAGCAGGGTCCTCAAATTGCACTTTTCGCCATAGATCTGTTGGGTATGAAGTCAAGCTGCTCTATTTGTTTTCTTCAAGGCCGTTTAGCTTACGGTTCTGCGATTGGTTAACCCAGTAGTCCAGTAATGTGCTGGCCTTTTCCTTCGTTTCTTCCGACTGTTCTGCTCTGTAGTGAAGAATGGCTGCATTCCTAGTTCGGAGTGGTGTTGTTCCACTATGAATAACATAGAATTTGTTCGAGAGTCCAGTGGTGGAGTTGGGCGGCACTATTGTACTTTACGGACTCCAGAGGACGAGGTGGGGTCGAAAAAAAATTTTCGCCCAAACTTCGTCTAGGGGGTTATTTGGGGTGCTGATCACGAATTTGACATCCGTTTTTGAAATTTCGGCCGATTACGGTAGGTTACGGTAGGTACCGGTGACTAAGGCTGTGGAGGTCATAATTACCGATTTCGCCTACACTTCGCCTAGGGGGTTATCTGGGGTGCTGATTACGAATCTGACATCCGTTTTTCGTTTTAAGCTGGAGTACGGTAGGTTACGGTAGGTGTGGGTGACTAAGGCTGCCAAGGTCATGGTCACCGATTGCGAGCAATCCCATCCTTCTAAGACATTCCTGGAAATCGGCTGTGTCCATGTTTAGCTTGTCAAAGGCGTCCTTCAGCTTGAAGTCACGCAGTTCTTCCTGGCGGCGGTTGTGGAACAGTGCCTGGAGGCCATGATGCTTAGACTGCTATCTCTCGATTAAGCCATCGCCTATCGAAGAGTTTCCCGCAGATTTGCAAACTTTCAGGCGATTGCTGCGAGACCGCCTGCACGCTGTGCTCACCCGTAGCACCACAGATAACCCTACAGCCGAAGCTTGGGCGAAATCGGTGATCATGACCTTGGCAGCCTTAGTCACAGCACCTACCGTAACCTACCGTTCTCCAGCGTAAAACGAAAAACGGATGTCAGATTCGCAATCGGCACCCCAAATAACCCCCCCCCCTGGGCGAAGTTTGGGCGAAAAATTTTTTTCGACCTCTCCCCGTCCTTTGGAGTCCGTAAAGTACAATAGTGCCAGTTGGGCTATGTAAACTAAAATGAGCACGGACTAGATTTTTAAGGCGCGAAACTGGGAGCACACTGAAATATACAGACGAAGCAGAATATGTTGCCATCGTAACCCCACGTTCGATGGACGCTCGTCCGTTTTTTAAGCCTTGCCGGATTTGGAAGAAAAGATAGAAACTGACAGGTTGATCAGGGCGAAATCAATTTCCTATGTAAGTTTCGACCTAAACTCCGCTAGGTCCTAATCTCCGCCAATGCAGCTCTAACTCCTCTCCAGGTACGTTCGGCTAGCTTAAGTTACCGTTTTGCCTCATTTTACGTCTCTGACACCTCTAAATTCGTATCCACACGTTCTACAATAGGAAGCACTGATAATCGCATCCAGTACTTGAAAATAACACTCCTTGTCCCACCTTTCCACAAAAGCACATAAGATTCTGCAGCAGCCAAGTTAGTGTGGGAGCCAGTTGTACTGCTGGGCTCTTGTTCGATCACCTCCGCTGGCCAATAGCAAGGCCTGCAGTTATTCGGCGAACACGTCAGAGGCTTTTTCTTGTTAATGCACGTCGTGTTCTTCTTTTCTTAGCGGAAGCGAAGGTCATGAAAGTGCTTAAGTACTTATGGGGAAACGGGCCTATCGAGCATGAAGGCTTTCAGTTAGGTTGTGAAAAGCCGCGTCTTAGGGTGGTTTAGACAACAGTGAATTTCACCAGACCGGATTTTCGAATGTTTCAGATAACTATTTTTGAGGGAAATGCAATATCTTACTCGAATCGGATATCTAGTATCTGATCAAAAAAGCGTTATCTGAATTATTCATAGATTCGTTCTGGTGAAAAACACCCTTGCCTTAATCATCCTAAGATCCCGGCTTTTAAAAAATGGTATCTGTTTTATACGCTTTAAAAAGTGGCGGATCCGAATTATCTGACTCAGCCTCGGATCCAGTTTGCACTGACACGCATATTTGGAAGAGTTTTTAGCATTTTTAGAGCACTCTGAAATTACAGTAGTGTGCATAAGATGAATTTTCCGCAGTCGCCCATTTTATGTTATGAACGCTAGAGAAGAGGAGTAAAACATAAGACATTATAGGGTTGCAAACACTTCAGTAGAAAATTACCCAACCCACTCGTCGTATTTTTCACTGTTAAAAATACATTGGGATGGAGAGAGACCCGTAATCACACCATGTTTTGGGTAAAGGTTGGTTGTTTTAGCACTAATTCGTGCTCCGCTTCAATCGAAAGTCGTCACGTCTGTCTCAAAAATACTGCGGCTCGCTTGAAGTGCTCCGTTTGAAATAGGAATGGCCAATAAGATTGATGCTAGCGAGAGGGCAAGTTGCCAAAGAAATTTGACCGCGACGCGGAACACTTCCTCGCGTCCAGGTCAACGCGTTAGAATTTGCATCGGCTTTTCACTCTGAAACATGGATATTGGAAAAAAAACGTTCATGTTACTATTACAAGTGCGTATTGAATAAGCTAATATGGAGAACATTCGAGCAAGTCGACTACTCCGACTAGGACATATAGAACTCTTTAAGCTAAATATAATCTACGGGTGGCTATTAGCTTGAAGGACCCTTAATCTAAGTTACATACATCTTCTGTTGCTAATATGTAGGTTGCATGCGAGTTTAGATCTAAACTAGATTTATACTAGCTGTAGGTTACCTATGACTTGCAAGGGTCTTCGTGTTACTTACATGCGACATCTTGTGCTAGCTTGCACCAGCTTACGAATGACTAGTTTGAGGCAATCTATTACTTGCGTGCAGCTTGCAAGTAACTTGTTCAAAATTTTCTGAGTCCTTGCTGGTTCCCAGTTACTGGTCCTTTCTCCTCTGAATCCCCACGCACGTAGTACGACATCTGCGATACATCGACGCTCTCCCACTAAGGTGCGTGCAGTGAATTGGCGAAAGAGTTACATAGCTAATTAGATAAGTACACAAGTAATCTAAAAACAATCACCCTAGCTCCGGAATCCTGCAATCCAGAGAAGTAAAATCGAAGTTAAACATTTAACTTCAACAACAATACTACAACTGCAACTGAGGGGTAGGCAGCATCTTAAAAGTTTTAGTAGGCACAAATACAGCAGCACAAATATAGAAAGCACTAACCCAATCAGGAATCGGATACTTCTTCGCTGTTAACTGCCACGGGAGGTACAACTTGGGCTCACTATTATGTTGCCATTTCCAAACGGCTTCAAGGAAATGGTCATACCAGAGCGCCGCATTTAATCCGTTTTTCTTCTTTAATGGCTTTCTTGATGTGGGACCACGTGCACTCAATGCGTTGCGTATGGGTTCTCGAAGATGGATCTACGAAATTTTCCTGGTGGTTCACAGTCTTGTGCATGTATCTGAGAGCTCCGGGTTGCTGTACCCTTTCCAACAGTCCGTAAATGGAATGGTGGTACCGGGAAGCACATGTTTTGTTATAATAGAGCCCAGGGTAGCGGAATCGCGTGTGTCTGTGGTTTTTGCGAACACTTCCTTCGAGTAGTAGCTGCCACGAATAGATCTTCCGCGATTATATTAGGGGGGGGGGGCCAAAAGTAATGAGACACCCCACGCCGTGTCCATATATCTCGTGGCTAGAGTCTGGTTTCGTGCTTGTTGTATTTGTATGTTTGTATGCTACTTACTGAAGCCCATCTGAAAAGTTACCACTTCCGCTCTTTCCAGAAGCATGCCAAAAACCCCAGCCTGTCTCATGCCGAAACCCCAGTCTGACGAGTCGACCTGTGTCGCTCAAATCTCCCCCAATTCCCAACCCCGAGCAGCCTGGGCTCAATATTCACGCAAGATGAGAAGTACGTCTTCTACCTTAACCCTGCCAAGCAGCGAGTCTGGGTGAGGCCTGGTGAATTGTTACCGACCTTCGTTCGGCGAGATGTTCACGGCGAGAAGCATCTCTGGAGCTTTTGGGTCTGCGCCCATGGATCGGTTTACCGGAGGCTGTTTCCCAAAAGCACCGCGATGAACTCCAAGGCCATGGTGAACGAAATAGAGGAGATGGGCGGGCGACTCTTATTCATTCGCAGCGCTTCAAGAAGGTTCTCCTCTTCGACAACGCCGCACCCCGTTGGGAACAAGTAAGCACGGATAAGCTTGGCCAGCTGGGCTACGTTCACGTGCCTCACCCACCGTATTCGCTGGACATCTCTCCATGCAACCACCACTACTACTTGAGCCTACAGGACTTCCTAGTCGGAAGGGACACAAAAACCCAAACAGTCCTTGACAACCATATCGAGCAGTTGATCAACACCAGGCTCGAGCAGTTCTGGAAGGATGGGATCAGGAAGTTGGCTGAGCGATGGCAGCAAGGTCCTTGCCCTTAATGGCAAATACACTCCTCAGCATCGTTGAGTTGTAATTGAGTTATAAGGAGATAAAGATTTTTTTCATTTTGTCTCATTACTTTTGGCCCCCCCCCCCTAATATTTCCACTTCACCACGATGTCGTCGACCTGAACCACTTTATTCGGGCCTCCAATCCTCTGCGGCTCCTGTTCCTCCAAAAACGATTCCACAATCACGTCCCTGAACCTCTGGTCCCACTGCACGATAGCGTCCTTATTCGCTCTGCATTGCCGCGCCCGCTCCTCCACAGCCCTTGTCGCCGAAGAGTGTTGATGCCAGAAATAATTTCTTCCTGCATCCACTCAGGTTTTCAAAAAGGTGTCCTTTAAATAACCAACTTTGACATTACCGTTCAGACGGCACTAGCATTCGAATCCTAGTCGAAACCTCGCCCCTACGCGCTCTTGTCTGTCCTGAAACTGCACGCTGTGACGGCAGTTTCTTGTTTTCCACAAGAGGCCTCTGCCCGATAAAAACTCTTCGGGGGTCATCCGATCTATCTCTTCTCACGAGCCGAACAATGTCATGTCCTGAAGGCTTTTCAGCTTTTCAGCTGCTGCCATTTCACCCGTAATCCACTATTACGTGCTATAAAGACCGCGGCGGTTGGTTGAGCTGGAAGATCACTAGAAGATTAGGAGCATGGTCAAGCGTTAGGTTCGATTTTTGCTGAAAACTTAGGACCCCCCCCCCCTCCGAAGTTGAATTCGCATCACCCCCCCCCCCCTTTCTCTGCCACTGTTTTATTTCTTATATGTCTTGATTTCTTCAACGTTTTATGTGCATTTCGAACCCTTCAATAGGTTTTCTTTTCAAGTGTGGCTTTGACACTGAAAAGTCGAGTTTGTGAAAAGCTAGCTGGATTTTGAAACTTTGAAAACTTAGCGAGTTATGAGCATTTTTGTGAATTCACTTCAATTTTTTCACTCAAAAAATTTGACCCGTCCGCCGCGTATGAAGACCTTTTTTAGTATGTGAGAAAGCGGTTTTTCTAGTTTTCGAAAAGCTGGCGGAATTTTCAAAATTCGAAAAACTTACCGAATTACAAACTATTTTCTGAGCGTTCAGTTTTATCGCTTCGATGAAGTTGGTGCAAACTCGATCAGAGGTCGATTCAAACGGTTCGTTCCAGAAAATCATGATTTTTTCACTATGCATTGATCAAGACTTGAAAGTTTTTGTGGCGGAATTTTACCCGTATGGGTTTTCCGCTTCGGTTAAAAAATAATTTTGTTTTTATTAAAAACGATAATTTTGTATACGAACCATCCTAATCATATCGTTATCGCAGAAGCTTAGTTTTTACTGTATGATAAGCACAAGTCAAACTTTTATATGGTACAATTCCACTCTCTGGCGTTCTTTCCTTCAGAATGCAGAAAAAATTTTCCGGGAGGAGCCCATCTATCCTTCAGTTGCGGTCGATGATGTTAAAGAACGCACTAAACTGCCTCTACTCGGAATTTTTTTTTTTGGGGGGGGGGGGCTCTGGAAAATTCTTTAATAAATGTGGAATCCGTGCCTTAAAAAGCAGGGTCTAAACATAACATCTCCCACGTGATTTGTGGATCGATATTTTTTCGGCAAATGATTGCTAAATCGGGACGCCCATCATATAGGAGATCGTTTCAAAGAAACATAGTTTTATTACTGTGTGTCAAGCCAGGCTTGAGGTTTTATAGGGTGCGGTTTCATTTTTTGATGCTGCCTCCCGCAGAAGAGAGAAAATTGATTCCGCGACAAGTCCAAACTTCGATTGCCATTCTGCCATCGCCTCGAAGAGCGCTTCAAAAATCTTCTAGGGAAAGCACATAGAGAAGGGTCTGAAGCGTGTGTATGAACGGGAAGAGCGAGTAATACAGGAAGATTTCCACCCCCCCCCCCCACAATTCGTATAGAAACGTGCTTCTTTTTTGCCAAGTCGTTAAACCCAAGGAATAGGGGTCCTTGATATTACAATGGAATCGCGATCGAAGGCCTTCTGCAAGTCGAGAAAGGCGATATACACCGGCTCCTGTTTCTCGCGATGCTCCTCCACCAGGAGGTGGGCTCCGTGTATAGCACCAATGGTCCCACAACCAGACACAAAGCCGCACTGGTTTCCGTAGTGGAAATTTTCTCAAAATACTCGCCATCGCTTCAGCGCTTTTTTGCGCTCTGTCAGAAGATGGCCGCTCTCATCATTGATACCAAAGAACTTTGTCTTCAGTTTAGCGATGGCGGGTCTTAGCAAGTCGGTGGAGATACCGCTCACCATCACGCGACTCGAGCTTTTCGTTGATATTACTTTAATGAGTGGCATGTCATCAATATGCCATCATCAGGAAAGTCATGAGGAAACATCAGGAACCAGCGAGTAACGATTGCTGCCGGCCTGCTTGCCCATCATCATTCATCGCACCGGCATATTCAACGATTTTTGCACAGAATCGTAACTGGCGATGAAAAATGGTAATTGTATGTAAACATGAAGCAACGTAAAGAATGGCCCTGGTTGAAAGCAAAGAGAAGAAGGTGCCGGAAGTACTCATCCTTGTCGACATGTCACTCCATTTTGATAACCTGAAAATTAGCAAACATTTAAATGACCGAAGAACAAATAACTTATTCTGGTAGAGCAAGACATCTACTTTCGAGCGTCATATAAAACTGAGCAAAACAGGATGAACAAGGAGAAGGAGTTGTTGGTGAAAATGAATTTCCTCTTTTTGGAATTTTGTGGATATTCGACAGAAATCAGCATGAGCCAATAAACGCGACGCAAATCTTAATCTTCTTATAGAGCAAGACATTCTCTTCCGAACGACATATAGCAACAAACAAAAAACTACCACAGAGCAGGAGCTGTCGGTAAAAGTAAATCTTCTCCTTCGGACGTCCCAATTTAATGGCCTAAAAATCAATAAAGGACAAATGAGCAAACACAACCAACATGTGCTCTTGTAGAACAGAGCATTGCTTTCCAAATGCTGTGAAAAGCTGCACCAAAAATTCCAAACCTAAACGGAGAGAAGGAACTGTCTGCGGCGGCAACTTTTTACTTCCTCACTTTTCACTTTAACGACCTAAAAATTTACAAAGTTCGGGATAAAAAAGAAAATCCAATAAACGCTCTGATAAAGCAAGTCATTCTCTTTTGAAACCTATATAGCGCTATACAAGAAATCCGCAATAAATTGTTGAAAAAAAAACGGCGGGGACTCATGGGCCAACCTAATATTTATAGAAGACCCAGAAGTTGGAGAGTTCCTCGTGAACGTGTTTCGAAGTCGCTTCGTACCCATCGCTAAGTATTCTCACATTTAACTCTAGCTCTACAGCTTCTTATCAAATAGGATCCTGTATAAACAGCCTTGCCCATTACTGAGGAGCCAAGCTTACTTCCTCAATTTGTTAACACTCATCAGTGCTTCTCTTATATTTTTTCAGCAGAGGGTAAATTTTAATATTTTTCAAAGAATTTTTCAATAGATATCTACAGTTAAAGAAATAGGCCTAACTGACATTCTAAGCCAGCCCTTTTCTTGAGTGAATAATAGCTGAATATTTTTTGCACCTTCAATATACACTGCCTCATCAACCTGCAATGAATTATGTAATGACATCGTCGTTAGTCAATCCATTTGCCCATTGCGCTACGCATTCAGCTTCTGTTGGATATCGTGGATGGAGCTTGAATGCTTGTTCAACCTCTAATGATTTACACAAAATGAACTGAAGGAATTGCTACCGACTCACAAACTGTGAACGGAAAGTCTGAACGGGAAGCATGAGTCGAGGCTCGAGATATCTATACGAGAAATTCTGCACCTCCTGCCACTTCATTTCACGCGCCCAACATTTACATCTGCTTAATTCACATTTCTGTGTGATGTAATCATAGCGCCTGTGCGGGTGAACAAGACACTGTGGCATCAGAACTCTCGCTTATACAGTTGACGTGGGACAGTACATACATACCGGCCAGCCACAATTGATCAGGTTAATACCAGGTGCGTTTATTTCATGTTTATCACGCATCCAGGTTAACTTTTAAATTAAATGGTATCCTTCTATCATCGAAGATTATTCTTGAACGCGTATCAAGAACACTGGATGAAGCCCAACCAGTGGAGAAAGCTGGATTCCGCAAAAACTCCCAGCTGTGTGGATCACATCCAGACCCACATTAGCCTACGCTGGATGCAAGACGACAGAATAGAGTTCTTTGAAGTTTTGAATACTGATTGTTTTACAGTTAAAATGTAGTTTCTCTTGGAGCAGTCTTCAAATCAATTAGTTCAATTTCTGGAGATTTTTCCAAAAGGTGATGGACGTCACACATTTTTCTACCTGAAGGAGCGAAACATGGGTCTGAAACTGTACTATATGAAAATTGGAGTGTTTGGCAATGGCAACAACGTCTCCCATGACGATGGCGACCCCACGAAACGAATAGAGAGAACGCTGAGTCCAGCACGACCAGTGAATGGGGTCGTAGTATCTATGTCAGTAACGTGAATCACGTTTTTAAATACAGGGTGACTCAAAAAAATGTATACACTGTTTGAAAGGTGATAGCTTTGCCTACGGTAAAGGTACTTAAGAAGTTAAGGTCTTATATGAAAGCTAAAAAGTAGAAGTTTTCTGACATATGAGCGGCATGGAATGCGCAATGCAATCCTCTGAAATTTTCCATTTTACATTCGATTGATTGTGTTTCGCTTGAATACTTGTTATAATTTCTTCACAAAGTGATCGATTTGATTGATTTGTGCTTCTTTTAAGGTTTAAAATTTAATAACACACTACGGCTTGCGAAAAACTATAGTGTATCGTAAAAAATGCAGGTACTATTTGAAAGGTTCTAACATTACTGCTTTTGAAGATATCTGAGACTCATGTGAGAGCACTGGATAACGAAATCTCTCTGGCGTGTAAATAGTCAAGATTGCGCCATACTCCCACCTAAAACCTTGCATTTCAAACTCGACTGATTGTAAATAGGCTGAATGCTTATTACAGTCTTGTTACTACTTGGCCAGGTTAACCTGTGATGTGTTTCTTTTAACGTTTTCCTTTGCCCAGTAGCTGAAATCATGCCGATCAACCTCTCCGTTCAGCTTGAATGTTGCCTCATCAGTCCACAGAATGCGTCTTGCAAAAAAGAGCTCCTATTCGCATTTGAAACGTGCAATCAATAAATTAGCATGTCACGTGTCTCTCGCATGATTGTCAAGTTCTAAACGTTAAAAAAAGCATAGCACAGGTTAATCCGGCCAAGTAGTAGCAAGATTGTAATAAGTATTCAGCCCATGCACAATCAATCGAGTCTGAAATGCAAGATTTCAGGCGAGGGCATGGCGCAATTTTGACTATTTGCACGCCACAGGAGTTTCGTTATACTGCGCTTTCATAATAGTCTCAAACATCTTCAAAGGCTTCACTAGCAGCAATGTTAGATCCTTTCAAATAGTACCTGCATTTTTTAGGAAACCCTGCATTTTTTTGCAAGCTGTAGTGTGTCTTTCATCATAAAACTTTAGAAAAGCAGAAATCAGTCAAAACGGTCACTTTCTGAAGAAATGATAACATGTATTCATTTGAAAAACAATCAATCGAGTGTAAAACGCAAAATTTCAGACGAGTGCATGGTATATTCCATTCCACTCATGCGTCAGAAATTTTCTATTTTTTTAGCTTTCATATAAGCTCACAACTTCTTAAGTACCGTTACTGTGACCGAAGTTATCACGTTTCAAACAGTGCACACATTTTTTGAGACACCCTGTATTTTCATGTATTGTATCTCTTGTATTCTCTTCCACTTTGGAAAACGAGTGGGAAGACTCCAAGCAGCGTTTTTCTTAGACGCCTTGTGAATGAGTTTATTGCTGCGTGCAAACTCATCCACACAGTTATATAGTTTGGTCAAAAGCGGCCCAAGCAAGATACATAGTGGAGATCTTGATGTTAGTGAAGTGCCTGTAACATCTATTAATTAATATTTTCATGCCTTTTTTGCAAATTTTCCGACATTTACGCGTATGTAGTTGTGAAAGTTACGGCTCAAGAATTGTTCAAAAATTAGTAATTCTGATGAAGCTATAAATGGTAAAACTACTATCAGAGGACGCGTAGCGAGATTTTTTGCACAATTATTATATCATTTTTATGTCAAATTGGACACTGTGAAAAAACTAGACATTTTTCTAATCAAATTGAGTAGTGGGTACACTGTTTCCGCTACTTTTGAAAGTAATGATGCAGTGTGTGTTCTGGAGTGCAGAAAATCAGAAATTTCTGGTACAATAAAAGTAAAGATCCCGTCACGCACACGACTAGATCGTCGTGATGATCATTTGATTGATAGTGTAAATGCTGGTTTGCGTAAAACGGTGATGTGAAGGTATGTACGTTTTCTACAATTGGTGTTATCGTACCGTTGACAGGTGTGCAACTGCACGGGAACAGAATTTTCGTTATCAAATCAAAAAATCACAACAACACTGTCGAGTGCATGGCGCGATCTCTTTATTTGATATGCCATACGATTGTTGCCTTTCTGCCGTTTAAAACCAAACTAATCCCTTATTTTCCTTAAAAAATAAACATTTTATAAAATTTCATATAATATGTTCCCTTATTGGGGCAGGAAATTTGACAGTTTTCAAAAAACGTTACACTAAACCTTCCTTGAAAAAAATTGCTATAAGAGCCTCGGAAAGTCTCTATTTTAACATCGAAAACTTGTTTTCATTTGTAATATCTTCCGTTTGATTTCAAAAGCGCTTCTTCAAAAAAATGTCTGTTTGGTTTGAAAAGTGCTATTTTGACGAGAAAATCCATTTATTTATTTATTTATTTAGTGCCCTCAGCAGAGGTGCGCTCATCAAGAAGCATAGGATGAAGGAACAAACTACTGGAATAACAACTTTGAATAGCGCAATTTGTCCCTAAATCATTAGGCACAGGTTTTTTTATAGCAATGTGCCTGGAATATTGATGAAACCAATGTCTTGTGCAAACATGTACTCCACCAGATCGCTATGATGCCGCCTTTCTTGTGCCAATGTGAACCTGTCGGAGCTTCGAAGCAAGGGTATACCAACCTTCCACGTGAAACCGACATGTTGGGTAAAGCAGGCTAGTGGTATGCAGGCTGCGGTGACAGTACCACCTTTAGGCAGTGAGGGTTGGATAACGTTACATCGTGTGCGCCTTGCGTCATGGAAGTATGGGCTGCTATCATCAAGGAGTAAATCGTTGAAAATTAGTCGCAGAATGTGATGTCAGACACAAAAAATCGAAAAGAGAAATAAGCACTGAACAGTTTAAGGAAAAAAGAAGGACGAGGGTTCGGAACATCATGCCCGTCATGGAATCAGTATTGTGTTGAAGCCAAAGACGGTAAAAGACGATTCTATGGCGCTGCATCATCTGTAATGAATTGGGTGTGAGATCACTGGGTATTGGTTTAGGTTTAGCTCATCGAGTTTACTCCTGAATTCGCAGCCTTTTGTAGCCTGAAAGACCTCCAATGGAAGTAATTGGAACCATCTTACACATCTTTTAAAAATGTTGTTGAACATCAAGGGGTATCTACTTTTATGAAGCTTCAAATACTGAACGCTAAGAGCACCTGTCTTTGCACGGGTAGTTCTAAACACCCAGCGCTTTCTTGGCAGTAAGTTGAGCTTCCTGCGAAAAATTGGAACGGAAAAGGTAAGGTCCAAACTTGCTCGTCCAAAAACTTGATGTGCTCTTTCAATTTTGTTGACATCCCTTCTTATGTGAGGACTTCGGACTAGCGTGCAGTACAATTTCGGGTGGGGTAATGCATGTGGCTTGTGGCGGCACAACAGTATTCGCTCATCTAAACACAATCAAAGAGATGGTATCTAATGATTACAAGAAAAAGTTCGGAAAGTTTAGAACAAAGTTCGTGCTACCTACTAACGTTAGAGTGAACCTACAAACTGCCAGCGATTTACACGAGTGTGCAATAGTTAGGACTCTACTTGACAAAATCTTCTCAGATCAGGTGCAAAGAGCTAGAACATTCTATGAACATGACAAGGATTTTTCCGCTTTTTTGATTAACTGCAGTTTTGTACAGAAAAAGAACTGACCAAAACAATAAATCGTTCAAATTCTATTTGAGCTGCATAACACATGTTTAGAAATTCAATTCACTTCATGGTGCAACCAACCCGTTACGATTCACACACACACACCGTTTGATCCGCAATGATGACTCGCCGAGGGGCTATTTTCTGCTACTTTTGTTGGTGAGAGGCAGCCTTTGTGGATCAGATGTTCATGCTGGATAATTTTTCAATTCTCATCACTTACTCGATCCTTCAATGATGGTCTCGTAATGTGCTCACGCGTAGTTAAGCAAACTTCTTAAGAAGAGCTATATGTAATTGTCATGAACTTTGAGTTCATGATTCAGACTTTGAACTCAATCGCTCAACTCCGCCCACTTGTGAGCGGATAAGAGCGGATCGCTCTGGCGATCGGGGGTTCTTGGCCTGCATTGCCTCGGCTTCGGTCTCTTCTCCGATCGCTTCCTCGGGCTCTCTCCGCCCGTTCGTCCGTCATCGTCGGTCGAGTTCAGCCACACGCTCCGTCTGGGATACGGTAGAGCGGGCAGCTCGAGTCTAGCTGCCGGTCGGCCGACTCGCTGAGACTCAAGGGACTAAGTCCCATTGTCAAGACTCAACCCAAGCTATAAAAAGGTCAAACTCAACATCCAAGAAGAAACTTCAAGACATTTAGTTAGGTTAGGATGTCCGGAGATTTGGTTGTAGTTGTAGCCTAATTGGTCAAATTACTGGCTGTAGATTAGTCGTAAATAAATATGTATAAAATAAAAGTCTGTTTAAATGAACCACCAAAACTTTTACATTTGGGAAGTGATGCAGCCCAAAACAGTAATTACGAAACGCTTAAAAATGGTTTTGTTTATAAAACGTAGTTTTAAGAATGTTTTAAAGAGGAAGGTCGAGGTCTGAAAATACTGTGAGGTTGTTGGTTGCAACAAAAGTTCTGTAAGATTTGCGAGAAACCGTCATTGTAAGTTTTGGAATGGTCTTGTAGTGCGCATCATAAATAACTGTGATTTCATAATAACGCTAGACAGTTCGAACTTCCTTCACGCTTTACTAACTTTTCGTTGCAAATATTATTTTTGATCGACAGAAAACTCGGTATTTGTGTTTCGCAAAATTTTCTAACGTTTACTACTAGTAGCTGTTAATCTTTAAACAACTCTAGAAGTAAAGCTTTGTTTCGCAGTTCCAGAAGCCTCCTGCCCCATGACCTGGGAATCGCCCGACTTCCAGTTCCGCAACGAAATGGACCAAATCATCTTCAACTGCAGGTATCGCCTAATCGACGTCAGTAGTCCCCAAGTTCTACACGGGGTCGGAACACCGTCTTCTTCGCATAAGGTACCGCTTTTCGCATCAAAGAGAGAAGGCCGCGAAACTCAAGATGAGGTACCAGAACGGCCATCAACTAGGACCTTTACACCTCTCTCGCCGGCCTTTGGGAAGACACCGTCATGGATATCGTCGACGAGGAATACGACCGCCTCGTGCACCATCTCCACGATAGTAGATACTAAGAGAGCCGAGAGCGTGAAGATCACCAAGAGACGTCTGTCTCCGGAAACTCTCGAGCTGATACGCCAGCGTGGAGCAGCACGAGCGTCAGGCAGCTACCAACTGACGTCCGAGCTTGCGAAGCTATGCACAGCGGCGATAAAGGAAGATCTTAAGGAAGATCGGAAACTACCTCCCTGGGTTCTTGTCAGAATACCATCAGAGAACATTCTTGGGTCAACGCCAATCTTTTTTCCAAGAGTTTTAGACATATATGTACATATACACTTCTATTCCAATCTCTTCGATAGCCACGTTCACCTGCCCCATGCCATCTTCCGCAGGATGGATGCGTCGTCCCCTCCGACCTCCCTTCCGAAATATGACACGCCATATCGTCGGTAAAGAATCGTACAGCACCCAATCCCGACAGGATCCCAATACCTGAAGAACCTCCCCCAGCGCTCATCAACACCTTGGCGCGGCTCTTCACACGCTACCTGTCGGAGTGCAAGGTTCCATCTTAGTGGAAGACCACAGGACCGTCTTGCTGCACAAGAAGGGAGACGTGCGGGACATCGTAATCTACAGGCTGTTCACTGGAGTCATCCTGAATAGGATTAGCAGAACGCTGGACGAAGGACAGCCATGCGAACAAGCAGGATTTCGGAAAGGATTCAACACGATCGACCACATATGCACCATTACGAGGCTCATCGAAGTATCGCAAGGGTAGAAGCTGCCACTGTGCCTTACGTTCATCGACCTGAAGAATGCATTCGACTCTATCGAAACGGGAGCGGTCATTAAGGCCCGGTCACACACGGCATTCATAGTCAGCACATCAGGGGTGCACATTCAACAATTTAACGAATTAAAATTTGACTTAACGACTTAACGGAAATTTAGAAATTTAAAGCAACTTTCCACGGACTTTTTCAATAATAGATAGAATCAGTTGCAGTTCATATGTAAAATTATTCATCCCTGGAACAGTCGAGATGGAGAGAATAAGTTTAACACTGTCCTCTAAGTCACATTATTAATGCAAACCTAACTCTCCCGATTAAAACTGCTGCTGAAAAACTATTGAAATCAACAAAAATAAGCACAAAGAATCCGTTCTAGCATAGCCGACAGGCGCTCTATTGCCAATCTGTTTCTGTTTTTTATCTTTTAGGCTATTTTTCAAATCTTCCATGGCGCGTTTAAATTTTTGGAAACAATATATTCAGGAGCTAAAAGCGTACTTTGCCATGCCGCCGATCACGTAATCAAATCCACTAAAATACTGGTCTGACTCCCTCTTAAGATCTAGTTATCCGCACTTGGCGCTTCTTATCCCAAAATACTTTTGCTCGCTACTTGGAATAGTAGAGATGGAGAGAATATTTTTGGCAGCTGACCATAATTTACATGGTTTGCCAAAAACGTTAATAACAGAAAATTTTGAAAACCTTCGTTTCCTACGTTAACATTCCAATGACAGGCTTTCAACTGTATATTAGTTCGCTCGGTGCTTCGGGCTGGTGTCCGCATCGAGATTGTACATGCCTGTAGAACAGTCCCACAAAATGGTTTGCACAGAACTAGGAAAAGAGGGAACTCCGGGGTATGCGTGATCTTACCTACATTTTACGATGTTTTGCCGGTGCGATGCGATCACCAGCTTACGAAGTTCTTTTCAACCATAGTTCCGCATCTGTTCTTCTTCCACACTCTGAACGTAATTTGTTGCCGAAATCTGCTCCATTTCGCTGCCCAGTCTGTCTTACATTTTTATATGTTAGGCTGCATTCGTTGCGCAACTAGTGTTAGCCGACATGTATGTGAAACGGTGGACTGCACCTGAATCCTACGAACACGATGTTCGTGAGGAGCGGACGAGTTTCTGATGCCCCATTTCCGCTCAACGGAACGAACTCTTCGAATGCTCCAGTTACGTGTATAGGGGTCGCGAAGTCAACATTGCCAACGATCTAGTGCCGGAGCTGAGCGGGAGGAAACGAGCGGCTTTGAGAGCTTGCAAGAGCGTCGAAGAAGTCGTGAAGAAGAGAGAGAACGTCCGACTCCGTGCCCACCTATTCGACTCCACCGTTCTTCCTGCCCTAACATACGCCTCAGAGACCTGGGCTATACGAAAGCAGCATGAACACGCGATCAGCGTCACGCAGCGTGGAATCGAGAGGACGATGCTCGGAATGACACAATTCACGCAAATGAGAGAAGGCCTCCAGAGTTCCGAGCTTCGCCGACGTTCGAAGATCAGAGACGCTGTCGCGTGGGCCAAGTCGTCGAAAATTAGGTGGGCCGGCCACGTAATGCGCTTCGCAGACACCCGCTGGACGATAGCCGTTATCGATTGGATTCCGCCGGAAACAAGAGAACACCAGGACGCCTACGAACGCGTTGGTCGGACTTCTTCGCGAAAGCCCTGAACGAACGATTTGACGATCTTCGTGTCCCCGAGCGAGGATTATCCACTAGGGCATTCTGGCATGCGACAAGGACGAATGGGGACGCTGCTGGTGTCTGCTTGGGAAACTCGATGATCAGCGGGACCTCAGGTGATACAGGCGATATGCCTTATCTGCACTTAAAGGGCTATTTTTCGAATTATTCCGGAAGTGATGATATTCATAACAGTTCACGTCTAGAGGAGCTTAGGAATAACACTACATTGAATAGCGGAACAAAAGTATGAGAAATATAAGGAGTCGCCCTCACTACATAGTTTATGGATTTAGCATGGCTTTTACAACGTCTCATGGACATTAGCCAACTGGGGAGCCAGGTCCTTAACATTTCTGAAAGGGGTGAATCCAGCTCATGTGTCCAAAAGGATATAATACTAAATTTTTGATGGCCTGGAATCTAACCAAAACTTGGTATTCGCTCTGTTTCGCA
Organism: Heligmosomoides polygyrus bakeri; assembly: GCA_947359475.1. Classification (NCBI taxonomy): domain Eukaryota; kingdom Metazoa; phylum Nematoda; class Chromadorea; order Rhabditida; family Heligmosomidae; genus Heligmosomoides; species Heligmosomoides polygyrus. Next base: position 25,848,385 of record OX375870.1, read on the forward strand.
CCACGACGAGTCTTTCATCCGAGTTGTATTTTTGAGAACCCTGTATCTTCGGACGATTAAAATGGCGGCAATTTTCGTTGGGTAAGGTTTTCGAATGATTCAAGTAACGCCATCTTCGGCAGAACCAGATTTCGAATAAGCCGAAACCGGGTAAATCCAACCGGCTATCGGAAATTGCATGATTCAGATCACACCTCCAATAAAGACGTCGCTCACGCCAACTCGAACAATTCGATTATATTCTGAATGACAGATGACACAATTGCATGTGTAGTACTTGCATCGAAAGCTGTGAGGTACTTGAGAGAGGTTTTGAACTGTCAAATTTTAAGGTGGACCTGCAATCACAATACGCATTCTAGCTACAATGTGCGCTGCATATTTAACTCCAAACTTATCCATTAACATTAACCCATTATCCTTACAATTGTGAATCCGGCCTCTAGTCCCTAATTTGGCATCCATTTTGGAGTTAGCTCATGTTGGAATTATTTTTTTTTAGCCAACTGAGTAACCGATAGGAGAAGTGTTATCGGATCCGAACTCGTTCGTGGCATGCACTCTGCAGTCTAAATCCACTTACGGTCCTCACCCGTTATAACGTCTGCGGATAGGACACGACTCCCCATTCAACGTAGTTTTTTTTGCGGGAACCGGCCAGCTTACCCTTACACCAGGACAAACTCCGATTAAGGCGCTTTGGATATATCGCTACTCCCGTTATAGCGCGGTTCTGACAGTGAAAGGAACTCTGCTTTCAACGTGACTTCCGTTATAGCGCTACTAGAGCTCAGTTCCTGCTCCACACAGAAACAGAACAGAAGCGATATGCTGACTGCGTTTCAGGTCAGGCCTACTCTACTGCCTCGTTCTGAGTCGCGAACAGCGCGTCCGCCGCAAGGCGTTAGGCCTATGTTATACTTCGGCGAAGCTGTTGTCGACGATGTCGGCGACAGTGTTACGCGGGCTGCCACGCAGTGCGTAGCAGCCCGCGCAACACAGCGTCGCCGACGCGTCGCCGAAATATAACATATGCCTTAGATGCGTATCGACGTTCATCGCCCATACGCGGTCCAAAAAACAGCTCATGTTCGGCAGATGTCGAGCACAAATTAGAACAACTTATTAGAAATCACCATAAATTGGAAGACTTCATCTATCAGGAACGACGGAAGGTGGCGTCGACAACGTGGAAAGACGTGAACAACTTCATTTGCATAAGGTGATACCTCATCAGGGATGAGCGGATAATAAAATTTTGAAACCCGGATAACGGATAACGGATAATTTTTCCCAAAATGGCCGGATAACGAAAATGGATAACGAACAAACAACAAAAATTAAAACTAATTTTAAACCATTCTTTCTTTAATAGCAGGTCGGGGTTTGTAATATTGTCCTCGTCACATGTCAAATGAGCCACTTTTGACCTTCTTATCCGTTTTTTCTTCGAGCTGCAAAGTAGCGCACTCTGAGAAGGCTACGACTTCCGCATGCACTCTGACTCAATGTTCTTGGTTCGGATTTCCAGTCTAGGTAACAGGATTGCACAGGAATATTAGTGCACTGACTTGTCCATCGGCTGGTCACCGCAAGTCATTGTCCAAGTATGTATGTATACAAGTACTGAACCTGCAGCTCGTCAACAGCTGCTTCTACTGCTAAGCAACTACCCGTAAACCTATCGGCCTCAAAACGTCTGGTTGGGACTTCGGCCCAAACTCTGAAAACAAAACGCCTTGGACACGACGGTTTATTGACCCTTCGGCCCCATTAGAGAAGAAAAAACTAATCTTGCCTATTACACAGAATAGAGTAAGGGAGGATCCTCAAAACGATTGACGTAAGTCTTGTCCGCTGCCCACCGCATTAGTGCTATTCCCACTCCGAAGTGTCTACTCTGCAGAAAGATTGATAGTCGATCGGTTATTCGGTCAATCAATACTGTTACCTTGTTCAATCTATCTGAATCTCTTTACACTGGAGTATTTCCTGCAAGCGGGAGCAATTCTCTCGAAGAAACTGTCGTCTGACTCCCACTCTAATTGATCAAATATGGGCGAAAACCGATAACTGCGGTCGAAAAATCGATACCATCGAATAATATTGATCTCCTCATCCGGCATAATCATGATCAAATCGTGGTGTTGAACGACAACTTCGATCGAAAATTGATACTATCGATCAATAGTGGTTGTCCGTTCGAATACTTCCACTCATTTGTCCAACCTGGTCATTTACCTCTAATTTTGGTTCGATTCCATCCACTGCACATGAGGATAGCCTTGACAGGTTTTACATGCACGTGCGGGTCATCTTTACACGTCTACATGTTTTATTGGTTCACACAGGTTTGTGACACACATGTGTCGTCCCGTTGATCATCGACTTGCTCGAGCGGGCGCCAGCAGCGTCTCCATTCGTCCCTGTCGCGTGCCAGAGTGGTCCAATGGATCCTCCTCGCTCGAGGGACACGAAGAGCGTCATATCGGTCGTTAAGGACTTTCACGAAGAAGTCCGACCAACGCGTTGGTGGGCGTCCCGGTGTCCTCTTGACATCCCGCGGAATCCAGTCGGTAACGGCTCTCGTCCAGCGGGTGTCTGCGAAGCGCATTACGTGGCCGGCCCACCTAATTTTCGACAACTTGGCCCACGCGACAGCGTCTCTGATCTTCGAACGTCGGCGAAGCTCGGAACTCCGGCGGCCTTCTCTCACTTGCGTGAGTCGTGTCACTCCGAGCATCGTCCTCTCGATTCCACGCTGCGCGACGCTGATCGCGTGTTCATCCTGCTTTCGTATAGCCCAGGTCTCTGAGGCGTATGTTAGGGCAGGAAGAACGGTAGATTCGAATAGGTGGGCACGGAATCGGACGTTCTTCGTCTTCTTCGCGACTTCTTCGACGCTCTTGAAAGCTCCCCAAGCCGCTCGTTTCCTCCTGCTCAGCTCCAGCGCTAGGTCGCTGGCCATATTGACTTCGCGACCCAGATACACATAGCTGGAGCACTCGGAGATGTTCGTTCCGTTGAGCGAGAATGGGCATCAGAAATTTGTCCGTTCCTCATGAACATCGTCTTCGTAAGATTCAGCTGCAGTCCAACATTCCCACATACACGATCGAAGTCGGCCAGCATTCGATCCGCCTGGCTGATGCTCGGTGTTATGAGCACGATGTCGTCAGCGAAACGAAGATGGTGCAGCTGCTGGCCGTCGACCTTCACTCCCATGTCTTCCCATTCTAGTTCGCGCATGACGTTTTCAAGGGTGGCGCTGAAGAGCTTCGGGGATATGGTATCCCCTTACCGAACCCCTCTCCTTACGTCGATGGCGAAGTTGTTGTAGAATGGAGAGATCTTGGTCGTGAATCCACTGTACAGCTCTCGAAGGACTCTGATGTACCGAGTAGGAGCGCCCTGAGTGAGCAGGGCTTCGAGGACCGCTTCAGTCTCGACGGAGTCGAACGCCTTCTTCAGGTCGATGAACGTAAGGCATAGCGGCAGCTTGTACGCTCGCGACACTTCGATGAGCTTCGTAATGGTGTGTATGTTGTCGATCGTGCTGAATCCTCTCCGAAATCCTGCTTGTTCGCATGGCTGTCCTTCGTCCAGCGTTCTGCTAATCCTGTTCAGGATCACTCGAGTAAACAGCTTGTAGACTACGGACAGCAGGCAGATCGGACGATAGTTGCCAATGTCGTGCACGTCTCCCTTGTTGTACAGCAAGACGGTCCTGCTGGTCTTCCACTGAGATGAAACCTTGCACTCCGACAGGTAGCGCGAGAAGAGCCGCGCCAGGGTGTTGATGAGCTCTGGCGGGAGGTTCTTCAGGTGTTCGGATCTGATCCTGTCAGGGCCGGGTGCTGTACGTTTCTTCACCGACGAGATGGCGTGTCGGATCTCGGAAGGGAGAACAGAGGGAACGACGCATCCATCCTGCGGAAGATGGCAAGGGAGCAGGTGGACGTGGCTATCGAAGAGATCGGAGTAGAAGTCGTGGATGACCTTCTCCATGGTCCTTCTGGAAGAGGTGACGGTTCCGTCAGGACGTCGGAGAGCGGTCATCTTGGTCTTGAAGTTGGCGAAGTTCCGGCGGGCATTGCGGATGCTCAACCCTGCCTCTGCTGCTTCAGCCAACACTTCCGCCCTTCTCTCCTTGAGATCTTCCTTTATCGCCGCTCTGCATAGCTTCGCAAGCTCGGACGTCAGCTGGTAGATGCCTGACTCTCGTGCTGCTCCACGCTGGCGTATAAGCTCGAGAGTTTCCGGAGACAGGCGTCTCTTGGTGGTCTTCAAGTTCTCGGCTCCCTTAGCACTATCGTGGAGATGGTGCACGAAGCGGTCGTATTCCTCATCGTTGCCCATGACGGCATCTTCCCAAAGGCCGACAAGAGAGGTGTAGAGGTCCCAGTTGATGGTCGTTCTAGGACTCCTCTTCTTGAACTTCGCGGCCTTCTCTCCTTGACGCGAAAAGCGGAACCTTGCGTGAAGGAGGCGGTGGTCCGATCCCGTGTAGAACTTGGGGACAACGGAGACGTCGGTCAGGCAGTACTTGCGGTTGAAGATGATGTGGTCGATCTCGTTGTGGAACTGGCCACCGGGGGATTCCCAGGTCCATCCTACAGAGGGAGGCTTCTGGAACTGTGAGTTTCCATGGATGGCCTTGGTCGACATGATAAGCTCAGACAGCCTTTCACCTTGCTCGTTCCACTCCAAACCGTGGGTTCCGATGTGAAGTTCTTCCGGCGACCTTCGCGGTCCGATCTTGGCGTTGAAGTCGCCGACGATCACCTTGTAGAAGGTGTGATCTTCCTTATAGAACTTCTCCAGCTCCACGTAGAAGGCTTCGACCTCTTCGTCGTCGTAGTCGGATGTTGGTGCATACGCGACGAATACAGTCAAAGCTGGCACGGAACCACATCGCTTCAGTCGCAGACGTCCGATTCGGGTTGTCAGAGACTCGTACGAATCGATGTTCATGGCCAAGTGCGTGTTGACGAGCACCAACGCCGCCTACTCCCCTGCTGTCGCATGTTCCGAGGAACAGTTCTTCTCCGGAGTCGTAGGCGGCGTGTAGGGGCTGGTGTCTTCTCGTCTCGGTCAGTCCGATGACGTCGTACTTGATCTTCCTGGATTGCATCATCAGGTCCTCGACGGATGCTTCCGATGCGAGCGTGCGGGCGTTGTAAGTACAGATCGTCATCTTCGTCCTTCTCAATTTGCGCAGCCTGGTTAGGCCCTGAGATTTTAGCAGCCTCTCCGTACTCGTCCTTCCCATCGCTGCAGAAAAGGGGGCTATTTCGGGATCAGGGGAATGAGGCCCTTTAGTGCTGCTGTTTTTGACTGGAGTACACACGGGTAGCTAGTCGGGCTCTGTCGTGCGGGCAAAGAACTCCGGGCAGCCAGCCAGACTGCCCGAAGGGACGGGGCGAGAGTTAAGGCGGCCTCGAACGCCTTTCGATGTACTCCCAGTCTACCGAGTGCAAGCTTTTGGCCGGGCGTACACAGTTACAATCCGCACAGTCACGGACACATCCACGCACACTGTGCACGAACATGCCGCTCCCACGCATAAGGAACGCGTCGACCCGACACAGCAGGAGCAAGGAGTCCATCCCCTGCATCCCACCTGCGTCTCTGGGCAGTACACGGTCGCATTTGGTTCGCGTTTGATTCCCCTATCCACCACCCGGGGACGCGCCACGTGGCCCTGCGACAAGCGGCCCGAGATCCCTCTTAACAAGAGAGCGCGAAGGCTCTCTATCGAGGGAGATCCGTGGAGTAGGATAGGATATTAAAGTACTGGCTTTCCACCCACCACTCGAAAGTTATGCACATGCCAAACATTGTTTCAATGAGCTAAAAGATCGTGTACATAGAAGATGAATATCTGGCACATCCTTAAAACAAAGTGATTCGTATGAAGGTTTGTTCCTTTCTCCTCTAACCGACAGGTTTTTTCCAGAGAGTACATTTGCATTTCAGAACGCGCTATGAGCAGTTGATAGTTTGGCCTAATTATGCTATTGAGAACTGAGAGAAGGCGCCGACCTAGCATTGCAAACGTATCTCGACTCTCAGTGGAAGAAACACAAAACGATTTTTAAAAAATGTCCTTATATTCAACTAAGTAGTCATAAGGATGCCAGATTTTGTTGCTCGTTATCCGGCCAAAAACCACCGTATAACGAACAACAAAACGGATAGGCCAAAACCTGCCGGAAACCGGATAACGGTTAATCCGCTCATCCCTGTACCTCATGAATATGAAGCTAAATCCTATGAAGTTTTGAATGCTGATTGTTCCATAGTTAAAAAATGAAAATGTTCTCAAAGCAGTCTTCAAGACAATGAGGACTGGTTCAGTGTTTATAGATTTTAGCGGAAAGACATGGCATGACACATGTTACCTGAACAAGCTTGATCTGCAAATATACTCTGCAAACTGTTGATGGGCGCGTTTGGCCCAGCCGGAGGAGGCTCCGGCTGTCGCGTGCACTCGATACCAGGTTCCTGGTTCGGATTTCTCGCCCAGGCCAACCAAGCCTTCCATCCCTACGGGGTCGGTGAATTGGTGCCAAACTTGTCTGGGAAGGATAGAGCGCTAACTTGTTGATCGGCTGGCCATCGCAAGTCGTTGTATGGCTATATGCGCATTTAAATCGCCTCCACGATATCCCGTAGAAGTAGAATATGTGACGCACCCCAAAAAGGATTGAGAAACGCCGCCTTTTATCCTTTATTATCATTTAAAGTTTTGATGGTAATTATTAAAAGTATTTTATCGAATTTTTTCGGCAAAAGATAAAAGATAAAAAATAAAATATAAAGATAAAATCGAACTCTTTCGTCATATAGTAGATCGCTGCAAAAAAATCATTCTTTTCAAATGTATACCAGGCAACGCTTCAAATTTTAAGAGAGAAAAAATGTCGATGCTATCAGTCATCTTCCTAAGATACATTTTTAAAGATTTTATAGGAAACAGCAATTTTGAAAATGCCCCTAATCGAATTGAAGAATTAATTTTCTTCTCGACGTTGTCTCTTTCATGAAGAAAAATTATTTCCGTGACATTTAAGTATTCGGTTACGTATGCTCGATCGATTTAAACAGCGTTTCGAAAAAACTTTGTACGCTGTAAAAAATATTATATTTTATAACATAAGCGTTCAAAATACCACTAACAATTACCATCAAAACATTACAGAGTACCGTCGTAGATGAGATTCGCTTAAGTGTTAAAAAAAACTATGTCGTGCCAAGACATTCTGCTAAAATACCCGTCCTGATCGATGCGAGGACTGGTCCTCGAAAATCCTTAGTTTCGGCAATAGAACAGTCAGCATTCAAAACTATATAGGATTCAATTGTATGCACATGACATGTCTCTTTCAGCAAACAAGGCTGCGCGTGACTCTTCACATGTTGAAACCACACCTGGAAAGACAATTTACTAAGAGATACAAAAGCCACCTGAAAGCTGAAAAGATAACGAGGCAATCCTCTCGTGGAATCAAAGCACAGAACGACCTTCATCTCTCAGAGTGATGCCACAGTACGACCCCGCTCGAAACTCGAACCTCAAGCTTGACCCTGGCTGGGGCCTAATCTGTTTCGCGGTGGGAGGAGGAGCGGATGTGCCTCTGAGGAGTCGGGTCCGCCGGCGGTCCCCTGCCAACAGCACGCTGACCTCCTCTCTGCCCCTCCGATTACATTAACGAGGTGACAGTGATCGTATGTCGATAGAGTGATGCGGCACAGATATGCTCCGACGTCGGGAGATCCTTGGCTGATTTGCCTCCGACCTTTGCCGGCCTACTTTTCACAGATCGATCGCTTTCTCCAGTAATTTGCACTTCGTACAGAACCCAGCACGGGAAAGTTCCACGACGGATCATTTCACCTGCAGTTCCGAATTAATGCCAATTTATAAAAGACACGGCAGTCGAAGTAGAGTTATACAGAAACTTTCGAAAAAGCCCTAGAAAATAGGAAAGTCTATGCAATTGGCTTATGAGCATTGATCACGCAAATCTAAACAGTAGAACAACATAGAATAATTCCATTTTGATTTTTGGAAATAACTCGATTCAAGCGAGCACTACCCTCAGTGAAATTATAAAATGAGATGACAGATAGATAGTTAAATTGAGACTGGGATCCAAACTTGGTTAAGGTGAAGGATAAAGGATGACGTTAATTTGTTTTGGGTACGACACGCATCTAGATCCACGGCATACCGTGGAGGCATAATTGAATTTTGTACGGGCGTTTGTACTACCTATCTGCGGTACCTGCGGTGGCCTGCCGATGAACAAGTCAGTGTTTCATTTTTCCAGACAAGTGTTGTCAACTCACCGACCCCGGTGGAATGCAAGGCTTGGTTGGCTGTGACGGGAAACATGAACCAAGAACTTTGAATCGGATGTACACGACAGCCGGCACCTTCCCCGACTGCGCCACCACGCGCCTACGAAATTTGGTTAACGGAAACAACGCAGGAGTACAACCTGATCATTCTAGATGAGGCAAGAACTTAATGTTGTCGCAGTGCATTGCTACCAATTATGTTACTTCCGAAAATGCAGTAAAGTTATGGCAGTATTCTAAAAGTGCATGAGTAACACACTAGTAGCACAGCACAAATCCAACCCCATATTGTTGCCGATTAATTTAAGGAATTCCTTCTAATTTCCAAATCCACGCGGCCCTTCATGTTTCTCAAATATACGGAGTTCATAAGAGAAGGTGAGAACACTTGTTGAATCCCTCAATGCGTGCAGACGGCGACAATGCTTCCGCTCTTTACGCTTTGCTGTTTTCCTCGGTCTCTAGCAACTCAACTGTTCTTCTATAAGCTAACTCCAGAACAGAAGCGCTACATCTGCAGATACTGATTGCTGTTCACTAAGCCACTAATAGGGTTCCTCAGAGATATACAACACACATGCTTTCTCCAACTCAACAGGACTGACGTAGGTTCTTCAACGGCCATTTAAATCGAACAATCATGCCTTCTTCTAAAATAGATGGCTATGCATCGAGGACTAGCCTATACGTTTAGTTCATATATTATATGCCCGCGCCTCTTCGGGAAGTTTTGGCAGGATGAAGGCAAGTATTTTTGGCTAGTAGATTTTTTTTTTGTGGAATACCAGCAGGCAAGGGTTAAAGATCTATCACACTGCTATTGAAGCCTTTCGGCTAGTATGAAGTCTGTCAACTAATTACGGGGAAACAGAACTCGTTCGCTTCATGATACCTCCTCGAATTCTAATGCGCCCAAGTAACCTCATTACGCTGAGTTTACAAACATTTTGCTAATCCCAAATTCTCTGAAATTCGCACACTGCAATGACTCCTAGTGACAATCTTTTCTAAGACCACCTTCAGCACTAGATGTCTGGATTCTCAAAGCAAATGTAGTCCTCTCGAAGAAAGTCCTCTTGAAAAAAGCAAAAAGTTGTCCAACCTCACACCAAGCACAACACAGCTCAAACTTTAGATCCAATTGTCCCAATATTTCCTCGAGAAAACCGATTTCAAAATGCATTCTGACGACAAGCGCTCTGAGGTCGCCAATAATTATCTATGAAGACTGGTTCTTCAGGCCACAAAACAACTCTCGCGCGATTTCGCGTGCAATCGAAGATTAGGGGATACTTAAACGCAAAAATATTTACGTCTGTTGCTAAATGCGGGTGCCGGAAGGCTGAGCAGACCACGCTTCCCGCGCACCTGAACACTGGCCGCTTCCGTCTCACCACCCTCCTCCCCTCCCGCGGTCTTCTTTCCTTCTCGCCCGCACATCGAGCGACGATAAAAGGCAATCTGAACTGAGTCACACAGTATGTCCACACTCGCGCTTGCTTGCTCACGCAAGTGTCGGTTCTCGGAATTTCGACGCCGACTCTCTTGAGAGGAGGCGTGTGAGAAAGCGCGGCCACTCGGTGTTTGCTTCATTATGGGTGACCTCATCGAAGGCACACAACAGTCAGAGCAGACAGTTTTGCCGGCAACTATACAAGTTTTCATATTCGTGACTCACTGCAGTGGACTGGAGAAAGGGCAGTGAGAGCAGAGGCATTTGAAGGCACAACCGTTAACTACTTGTCTGTTCAACCGACAATGTCGCAAACAACACTCCTATCGGGTAACGTAAATAATTGAACACTTATATAAACTCAGTGCGGCAGCAATGCACCACAGAGATGCTGCAGACCATGAATTTCAAAAAAAACTAAAAAAGACACGACAGGCTAGCCAGGAGACTACAACGGTTGTCTGTTCTCTGAACGACGGAGGCGGCGTATGCATGAACAGAAGCGCCTCGGAAATACGAAAACGCCAGTATCTCAACCCAAGTCCTTCACAGAGGCGGGTTCTAGGCGATCAAGGGTAGAGTGCAGTGGCATTTCGTGGTTAAGGGTTGCTTCCACCCTTGGGTGGTGGAGATCGGGTGACCTAAAGTAGGGTGATGGACTCACGGGCACGAGATCATGGGTTTGAAATCGCTGGATGTCGTGGAGTCTAGCATGTTTATAAAAATACAAATAATTGATTTTTCTTATACTGTCATTGGATTTTATCCCTCCACTCACATTTTCCTACGGCTTTACCGAGCTCTGTATCTTTCGGAGGTCCTTCGAGGTTATGGACCACCTTATTAATAGCCTCATGCTGGAAATACATGAAAAGCAAGAAGGATAATAGGACAGGCCCATAAATCACAGGTGCAAGCATCGGGTGTCAACCAGTACATTTGTGCCATCAGTCAGAACTCTATGTTGGCTACTTCCACAAATCTTCGCATTTCTCAAATCCGACTAGATTTTACCTCCGTGCGAATTATTTCCGCACAGTCTTCTCCACAATAGCACTGCTCCAAATGATGAGTGAGGCGAAGCGAAGGTGCCGTTTCCAAATAACGCTTACATTAAAGTCATCTTCTCAGCTTGCTGTATTGTTAATCTGCGTAATGGGAAGCTAAATCATGCCATAAACATGGCGTAGCTAAAAAGGTGCTCATAGCGAAGAGGGTCCTTGTGCGTAAAATGAATTGTTTTGGTTCGGTTCCGTGCCCTTTCGCGTCGGTGGAGGAGAGCACAGATTAGGCAAGCTCATGCAGGAACTTCGGGATGTAGCCAATTTCGACTCAGACGCGGTAGGCCTTTATCCTTGCCTGGGTCCGCTTCCATATAAGAACAGCTAAAATTTGAAAATATCACGAAGATGCAGAAACTAGGTGGGAACTAATGTCAACTTCTGATCGCTGTCGCACTCCCACCGATTGGTCGCAGTCGTCCGAGTCTCGCATCCCATTATTTCGGAAAGTATTGCACTTGCCGCAATACTTTCCGAAAAGATGGAATTTCTATGACGCGTATTTCATAAAGGCACAAACCCACAGTTTTGCATGTCTCTACGTTCCTTAACGTCTGTATATGACTTCAAATAATTTGTAGAAAGGTCTTTCGATCGTAAAGCAGCAGCTAGTAGCCATTAGCTACGAAATTTGTTGAGACGTTGATCCCTAACAAAAGAAGGAGAGTAGCAGACCGCATAGAAGAAAGGAAGACAGCCAAACTCATTTCGAACCACATGCGTTGAAGCTTGATTAAATGGTGGTTAGGGTCTTCTGAGAATGTTTGCTGTCTGGAAACGGGACAAAATATCTCCAGGAGAGATGTCATCGGTCGTGATAGAATGGCACTCAAGCCAACAACATCGCACGTGCAGGCTCGCTTCAGTGAAAGGATAACGGACTGCATTACTCAGCTCCTTTTAGGATGCGCCACGCATTTTATTTTTGCGGGATGTCGTGGAGGTGATGTGAATGTGTAATCGGCCTATACGATGACTTGCGGTGCCAATGAAAAACTCAGTGGCCTATCTTACCCAAATAAGTGTGGTACCAATTCACCGACCATAGAGGCCTGGTTGGTCTGGACGGGAAATTCCTATCAAAGACCCGGTATCGGGTACACGCGACAGCCGGCGCCTCCTCCGACTGCGCTCCACGGGCTCTTCGCTTCAGAAAACTGTGGAAAATACTGTTCACCGTAAACCCTCCACGTTCTATAATCAGCCTTTACGTCGTGGCATTTTGCGCATTGAGACTTTGCATGGTCGCTTGCCTCACCACATTTTGTCATTCAGCGGAATGAATCAAGCGCTTCTAGGAACCGAGAGTGCCGCATGCCAATGACAAGTCGAAACGCACATCGAATGCTTGACTCAGCAAATTATTCATCTTCATTTCCAACAGCAGTCACCCCCGTAGTCGAATCCGCGAAATGTATCCCGACAAAGCCCACACTAAAAGGCGAGACATATAATGTGCAGTCAATTTCAGGTTTCTCCCTAAGCTTACTTACCTGATACCTTTTTGGGAAAGTATGGAATCTAGGTTGCGTAGTCGTTACCACCAGATAATGGTGACAGAACTAAATGTAAACAGACTAATCCTTAAAAGTATAAACTAGCATCGTAGCTAAGGTAATGAAAGGTGGTGGAAATCACAATGTCGTATTATAATAACCTGGCAACACCAGAAAGCACCCGCTGAGTAGTCTAAGGCGGTATACTGCGATGTTGTTGACGCGCGAATAACAACTAGGACCCAAGTGGTTCTGAACATTTCGAAAGTGAATGGTACCAGTTCCGCGCAATGGGAAGAAATTCGGGTTTGAGGTCGCGTAAAAGAGGGTTTTGATTAGAAAGCTCCAGAGCTGACGAAGCATGAATAGCGATCTCCCATCGTCTCTGTCACTCTCTCAGCGCACGCTTCACTTACACATACACTGCTTGCAGAACGCCATTCAGAACATGCAGTCTGTGGCCCTTATAGCATTCTGTGGTTCCAAACAAGTAGCCAGCGCCAACGTAAGCCGACAATGAGAAGCGTCGATATTTTGACAGCACCAGCCTAGCACGCGAACCGGATGCTAAGCTGAGTGATGATCAAACAATCTTTCCGGTGGGGAATGTAGCGCCAAGGTAGCGTTGTTACAACACAGCTCTACTCTTGCATGCGGCAGTTGCTTACCTTCCCTATTCGTTTATCGTGATTCATTATCACTTTATTTATTAATTTTGACGAGTGGTAGAGCGACTTCGATGAAAGACAGTCCGGATAGCACGAAGCTTGTTTAAGCCTCGGAACCCCACCGTACGCGCTAAGGTAAACCCCGCAGATTTCTTCCAGGTCCGTAGCCAGCCCACCCTTCGCATGAGGCGAAGGCTCTCCAAAACCTCCACAAGCGTGGGCAGCGACTGCGGCCGTCGTCGTCGTGCGATTGCCCTCAAACACTGAACCACCCCGCGGAGTGCTTCATCGCGTTCTCTTAGCGGTGTGTATTCAGCAAGATTCTTGGAACGCGTCGCTCTCGCAATCACTCCGGCGTCGTCCATAAGCACTCTGTTGACTGAGGTGCCTCTCCGCTCCTTCAGGCAGGCTTCACTTTCGGTCAAAAACCGTCCAAACTCAAGGAACTAGACAGGCCATGCTGCGCTGCCATGCACCCGTGTCCTTCTAGGAGTTGCAGCCCCAGAATACTTCGTTGAACAACGGAGGGTGAAAGAATCGCAGGACGAATCTGCGGTACGAGGAAGACGCAGTTCCAGTTGAAAACTGGGATAAGGATAAGGCATAAACGACGGTGTTAATCAATCTGTTGGGATGCGCCACGCACCTACGGGAATTTTTTATGCGTTCTTGGCTCATAGAACACCATCGGTGGCCATGCGACGGACAAACCGCTGTTTTCTCCTTCTCGCAGATAAGTCTGGGCTCAATTAACGGACACGCGGGGAAGGAAGGCATTGTTGGCGCAGGCAGGACTCGAACCTAGAACCAGTCCAGGGCTGTCTGCGACGACCAGCGCTTCCTCCAACTTCACCACCACATGTCCTAGTTAGATAATGATGCGCGCAAAGAGGAGCAACAGAGAAATAAGGGCAATTCGAACTGGGTCTTCCGCAGGCGGAAGCAACGTGGTCAACGGCCCTGCTACTCTTGACCCGCACCAATCGAAGACCCTGATCGTTCTCGCTACTGAACGTCAATGCGGGCAAGTGCGCCTTGACGACCGGCATATGCTCACCTGCCAGCGACGCTGCGCGGTCTTCACTGCCCTGTGGTGCTCGTCCCGGCTTGGCAGTGTCGTCCGACGCGCAACTGGTCTTCCGCCAAGGACCGAGTGCCTGTCCTGAGACAGTGTGCCCACGACAGCTGGCAGAAGGCACGGAATGAACGGCTGCTCGCTTCTCCCGGCTGGCCGCACTTCACCCTTACCGAGAGCTGAGATCCTGCCAATCGCACGCTGCGAGAAGGCTGCGCCAGCCAATGGCAGCCTGCGCTGCGGCCGCGTCGCGTGTTGGCGGGCCGCGGGGATATAAAAGCGCAGCGGTAGGCGGGCCGACACTAGTTCGTTAGTGGCCAGCAGCTCATCATGTGTGACGACGAGGTTGCTGCTCTTGTGGTCGACAATGGGTCCGGAATGTGCAAGGTAATATTGTGCGCTGGTCGTGTACTTGTTGTTTGCTCAGAAGCCGTCGTTGGATGTGTTTTGCGTGTCCTCTTCGGGTGAACTCGTCCGTGACTGTGGCTTTGGGGACATGGCCTCGTGTATTGTATCGCGTGCGGGGCAATGCTTGTCCGTCTCTGGTCATTCACGTCCGGTTATTTCTGCGTTTTATATTCATCGCTTCCGTTTGAAGCAGTGTTGCCCTCTAGCCCTTCCTTATTGGAGGGGCTGAACATGAGTGTGCCTCCCGTGTTTTGTTCTGCTAGGCGTCGCAACTTCCGCTGCTCTCTCTACTTTCGGTTCAGCGTAGTTATGGTGTTTGAAGGTGTTCTTTGGCGTGCAGTCCGTTTTCAAATTCCTTGCGCCGCGTCTCACCCGCCGACCTCAAAACACCTTTATCGTTCATCGCAGGCATTCGTTTGAATAGTGATGGTAAGGTGGAAGGGGTGTCTGCGGGATGTTCCTTCGCCTCTCGCTTGGGTGGTTGTCTGTGTGGTATGGCTGGTTGTCAGGGCCGCAGTCTACAGTCCGGTCCGATGAAGTGACAGCCTTGGGGAGACTTTATGTCTGTGTGACTTTTTGTTGCTGTTGTGATGGACAACGATGTCTTCGAGCCTCCCCGACAGTTTGAGGGTTGCGTTCGCAGGGACGTCGAGGGCGACCGCATCTCCCCCGCACCCCCCCCCCCCCCTGCGAAAGAGGTTGCGTTAGTCAAGGCCGATCGGTGTTTTCGGACGTCCCTTGGTGACAGTCCTCCTCGGACAGTTTTGTGCCGTGGCGTAATCGATCGAGGCATCATCGTGGTCATCGAGTTGAGCTGGCGATGGAGGTGTGTCTGAAGCGCCGCTAATTCAGGAGAGCAGGGGAGGTGAACGAGAGGTCGTTATTTGCTGAGTGCGCGGCATTACACCCTGAGCTTTTCTTGGAAGAGGGGCTCGGCTAGGCAAACACTCGGTGCTGGTTTCGCGAGTGCTGCCGGTTAGCTGTGGGGCTTCCTGCGCCACATCTGCTGCTGTCGCTCATAAAACGGCTATCGCACACATATGTCCAGATGACGATTGATCGCTGTGCCCTGAGAAGCCGCGTTCGAAATTCCACCGGCTCCTTTTTGGTGCATCGGAGGCATGACTGGTAGCAGACATAAATGTTTTTCTATTCTTCAGGCCGGCTTCGCAGGAGATGACGCTCCACGCGCTGTGTTCCCCTCGATCGTGGGACGTCCTCGGCACCAGGGTGTTATGGTCGGAATGGGACAAAAGGATTCATATGTCGGAGATGAAGCGCAATCCAAGAGAGGTGAGACACTTTCATTCCACACATACACGCGCGTCGGAAAGGTGGGCACTGGTAGTCACATCAACGTTCTCTGCTTTAGGTATCCTCACCCTGAAGTATCCTATCGAGCACGGTATCGTAACGAACTGGGATGACATGGAGAAGATCTGGCATCACACCTTCTACAACGAGCTCCGCGTGGCACCCGAAGAGCATCCTGTTCTCCTCACTGAAGCCCCTCTGAACCCCAAAGCTAACAGAGAAAAGATGACCCAAATCATGTTCGAGACCTTCAACACTCCCGCCATGTATGTCGCCATCCAAGCTGTGCTGTCGCTCTACGCCTCCGGTCGAACCACTGGTGTCGTGCTGGATTCTGGAGATGGTGTCACCCACACTGTCCCTATCTATGAGGTTGGTGCTCTAGTGTTGCACCTGCTCAGAAGTGCTCCGTATTCATCTTGCGTTTGAGTGGTATTCGTCTTGCAGGGATACGCTCTTCCTCACGCTATTCTCCGTCTCGATCTCGCTGGACGTGATCTGACTGACTACCTGATGAAGATTCTTACTGAGCGCGGTTACTCCTTCACCACAACCGCCGAGCGTGAAATCGTCCGTGACATCAAGGAGAAGCTGTGCTATGTCGCGCTGGACTTCGAGCAAGAAATGGCCACAGCTGCCTCATCCTCGTCGTTGGAGAAGTCGTATGAGCTTCCCGATGGCCAGGTCATCACTGTTGGAAACGAGCGTTTCCGATGTCCCGAGGCTCTCTTCCAAGTATGTTTTGAAGAGTTGTTAGTGCAGTCGGTGCTAAGCGGCCTGGTGCCCGCTGTACACGGGCAAGGTTACTTAAAACGGGTAAGTTGGATCAGCCACACCTCGGAGTTCCTTCCCTTGCCTAGTTCTGAGCTCTCCTCCGCGCCAGCGAAGCGTTCCAGTGTTCCACGACCATACTCTCATGGAGCGGGCACCAGCCCGCTTAGTGCCGTACTGCAGTCCTAATTGGGGCCGGCTGCAGCCCCTCTTATGCTCGAAAACTATTCACAGCCAGGGGCAGCCACTGGGTTTCTAAGCTAGGATTGCACCGAGCTATTCATTGTACTCTCTCTCCCTGACGAGTATTTTGCTTCTCTTTCCAGCCTTCCTTCTTGGGTATGGAATCTGCTGGAATCCACGAGACGTCTTACAACTCGATCATGAAGTGCGATATCGATATTCGTAAGGATCTGTACGCCAACACTGTCTTGTCCGGAGGAACCACGATGTATCCCGGTATTGCTGATCGCATGCAGAAAGAAATCACAGCCCTAGCACCTAGGTATGTATCCAATGCGTTATTCTGCGTAGTCTTCTTCTACATCGTTGTTTTTAGCACAATGAAGATCAAGATTATCGCTCCGCCAGAAAGGAAATATTCCGTCTGGATTGGTGGATCTATCCTTGCCTCGCTATCCACCTTCCAGCAAATGTGGATCTCGAAACAGGAGTACGATGAGTCTGGACCCTCTATCGTTCATCGCAAATGCTTCTAAGAACAGTCTTCCCCTATGTCTCGTACAAACATTTGCACCATTCATGTACCATATGTTGTGTCTATGGTTTGTTTCTGTCTCGGGCAGGCTCCCGCGCTGTATATGCTACATCCGGTAGTGGTAGCCCGGGTCACACTGACCAAGCTAGAAGCATGTCCTAGTCATCAATTGTTCATGCTCATGAGAATGCAATAAACTTTAATATGCAATGATAATAAAGATTTGAGAATACCTGGTTCGTGTGGAGCCACTCATCTGGTTCACTTCAACACAGGAATTGCACCTTTTCCGCTTTTGCTGCCTGGAATTCGAACTTAACAAGGGAGTCAATGAGCTTGGATTTTGTGTGAGACCTACATGGTCTTGTATCGTGTAGTGTATCGTTTTTGCTAAATGCCCTTGCGGGGTCCGAAATTATCAAACAATTCCGTCACATTAGTGCTGGCTCGTGAGGCAAAAATTATTTGTCTCCTATAATGGGGTTGTGCTCATAAATAGACCTACAAAAAGTTGGGAGCTTAAACTATATGTCATTGTAATCCGATGATTCCCTAGGTCTAGTTTTCCTAGGTTTGTCTTAGGATCTGCCTGGTGGAGCTCCCATTTTTGCGTATTTCATGTCATCGCACGAGGATCACGGTTCTGTGATCCCCGCGGTGTTGCGCGGGCTGCTACGCACTGCATAGCAAACCTTGTAACACGTCGCCGACAACAGCGTCGCCGAAGTATAACATAGGCCGAAGGAAGTGGTCGATAGTAAGGTAGCGATAGTAAATGGAGTCGGGGAACGCGCCGGTTTCGCTGTTCTACCTTTTTCCTCGTAAGAACCTTTGTATTCTAACAAGGAAAGGTTCCCAACTCATGGTGAGCTTTTGCTATGCTATTTTGACAGGATGTAGGGCCCTGTGAGCGGAGTCCAGAACCACAGTCAGTTTTTGCTGAACGGTTTTTTGAAGACCTGAAAAGGAGGTCTGAAAGCGTGCGCGCAACTATTATCAACCCCTACGACACCCAAATAAATGTGCCTCGGTGGTGCAGCCAGTAACACTGCCGGCTCATAGGAGCACACCGGCGGGCTTTTCAGTTCGAGTCCGAGTGCTGCCATTATTTTTGCACGTATTTGTTTGTTGTTATTACATTTTTTATGATCACAAGAGTCAATTTTAGACCACCAATGCTTACAACAAATCAAGGCTCTCTATTTGCGCCTTCATATGTGCTAGCTTTTCAACTATTCACATCTGCACTCTCAATTATGTATGTCCGTAACACCACCATATCATACCTATCACCAACGATACCGTAACTGCACACAAATACGCTCATCTTACGGCTGAATATTTTAAAACTGAGCCGGCCGAACGGTACCATCCGGAATATATTATATGCAGGCGAGATGGTATATTGAAAGTGGGTAACTGGTATAAAATATTATTCAAAAAGGGAATCACCCGTGACTTTTCTTTTGATTGCAGATTATAAGCCAGACCTAACGACAGTTCTGCGCTCCGGTGTTTCGGCCGTGTCTGTCATACGCGTGGGTGGCAGCTGGTTATGTCGATCTTCACCCAGGACCCTTTTCTACACCCACAGATTACGCGTTCAACGAAAAGAAGTGGCCATTCCTTGCCAGGGAGAAGATTGTTCCTCACTCGCTTTTGTAAGATGCTGCTGGTGTGGCAAGTGCTTGTGTTTTACTTGTTTCGTAGTTTTGTACCATAGCTGTTGACTGGAAGGGAAATAATAAATATAAGACTTTTAATTTCCAGAGAAGTGATATGGTAGAGATATGCATAGTTGAAAAACTAGCACATATAACGGCGCAAATAGAGAGCCTTGGTTTGTTGTAAGCCTTGATGGTCTAAAAGTGACTCCTGTGATCATAGGAAAGCGTAATAACAACAAACAAACACGTGCAAAGGTAAAGGCAGCACTTGGACTCGAACTGAAAAGACCACCGGCGTGGTCCTATGAACCGGCAGTGTTACCGGCTGCGCCACCGAGGCACATCTCGTTGGGTGTCGTAGGGGTTGATAATAGTTGCGCGCGCTTTCAGACCTCCTTTTCAGGTCTTCAAAAAATCGTTCAGCAAAAACTGACTGTGGTTTTGGACTCCGCTCACAGGGCCCTACATCCTATCAAAATAGCATCGCAAAAGCTCACCATGAGTTGGGAACCTTTCTTTGTAAGCCACACGATCGCGCGGTCATCGTCAACTATGAAACAACAGAAGTGCTTCCTTCACGTTTTTTTCGGATATGGTTAGTGGACGGATAGGTGTTTTATTGCATAGTACCGAAGGTCCCATTCCTATCTGAGAGAGGATCTCCCTGTACGTGTGTCTCGCCACGGAACCGACTGTTTTATCCTAGGTGCAGTCAGATGGTGAGTCTCGACGGAAGCAGGAAGAGCGATTTTTTTGGTAGAGCGGCCTGCTTAGCTCATTCCCAACTCAGGAGAGGTTCCACGTGATGCAGCAAAGGTCTACGCACGGGGTTTATACTTCAGACGCCTGCAGCGCGGTGTTATGAAATCCTCCAATACCCTCCCATAAAAGATGACATATATTGCTTTCATAACGCCGTAGCGCTACGCGACAAGTATAAATCCCGCCTAACCAAGAGAACGGCAGATCTGGACGACGGAAGTGGTGTATGCGGACAGAAGCGCGTCTGCCTCAGGAATACGAAAATGCAGGCATCTCGACCCGAGTCGCGCAGAGAACAGAGTTTCAGCCGATCCGATTAGAGATTGGGTGCAGTAGTCTTTCGCAGTCAGAGGTTTGCTTCGTCTTCGGCGACGGCCTCCAGAGTTCCGGGCTTCATCAACGTTCGAGGATCAGAAATAATGCCGCATGGGCCAAGTAGTCGAACGTGAGGTGGGCCGGTTACGTCCTGAAGTCACCCGCTGAACAAGAGCCGTCACCGACTGGATTCCGCGGGATGTCAAGAGAAGACCAGGACGCCTCCAACGCGTTAGCCTGACTTCTTCCTGAAAGACCTGAGCCGACAATATGACGTTCTTCGTGTTCCCCGAGCGAGGAGGATCCATTAGAGCTCTCTGGCACGCGGCGGGTACGAATGGAGACGTTGCTGGCGCTCGCTCGAGCAACTCAATAATCAACAGAACGACACGTGATAGAGGTGAAGCGGCGGGTAAATACTATACTTATGCTCAAATGGAAATCATTCGAATAGGTTTTAATTCGGATACATTCGAAAAACGCGATTTTCGATTATTTAAATTCAAATGATTTTCATGCAGATTTAAATATCCAAAAAACCCGATTTTTCCGAATATTCGGATTCGAATTTGGAATATATCCGATTTCGAATGCTCAAAAATTTTGGCGCAAGTAGGGTCTGGGGGTCACCTTATAAAAAGTGTCACCAACACGAAAAAAAAACGAGACAAGCCGCACTGATAGTAAAGAAAGCAAACAAACAATGCTGTAGCTCTGTTCTGTACCCTCCTCGCATCAGCGGAGGAGAGCACAGATTAAGGCAGGGGAAGGTACTCCAGGGTGTGGCTCAAGTAACGCATCCGTGTTAAAATTGCCTACATTCTGGAGTTCCTTCCATTGTCCATAGGAAGCACATAAGACACGGATCTATAATCGAAACGAAGAGAGAAGTCTGCATTTACGTTCGCTGTATGTAGCTACTCGCCACACCGGCCCGCCGCGCCATGCTGTGGTGACCCCCCCCCCCCCCGGACATTATTTGCGCCAAGATTTTCGGCATTCGAAACCATTCAATTATTCAAAATATTCCCCATGAAGCCAAAAATATTCGAGTATTCGAAAAGTATTAATCGAATGTCTAACGAGAATTTGTGTAACGGCATATTTTGGAAAGGCTTGCTAGGTTTCTCGGGTAAATAAATAAATAAATAAATAAATAAATAAATAAATAAATAAATAAATAAATAAATAAATAAATAAATAAATAAATAAATTAGGATCTCCAAAACGGTTCTGTCTGTGACTCAAAGCTCTGCTGCGATAGTGCCTCGGTGCCGGGATACTGTGCGCCTCATCGCTTGTAATCACTTCCCGAAAAACCTTTCTGTCGAAAAGGAGAACTTCAACACCGTCTCACAAAGGGCAAAAAATTTTCCACGCAGAATCGCTGCGGTGGTGCATGACCGAGCGCGGACGCCTAATCGTTATCGACAAAAAACTATAAAATGACTGCCTGATCAATCTATTACACGTCTTCTGATTTACATCTGCGGCAGGGCTTCTGAATCCAGACGCGCGTTGGACAGCACCTGTAGCACGATTTCTGAATCACAACGCGTGTTGGATGGGTTCAAAACATCGATAATATCGATCAATAGCGACTGTCTGATCGAAAGGTCCCCTGTTGTGAAGCCTTTCCATCGGCCGTCATAATCACGTGACTCACACCCTGATCGGTTAACTCTGAGAGAAAGCCGAAATCACCGATAAAAAGATCGATAATATCAATCGATATTGACTGCCTGATCGATCTGTGACACTGTCTTCTAAATTCCGGCGCTCGCTGAAGACGTCTGGATATTTTCCAGTATTTCGCTAATTTAACGCACCTGTTTTCTGCTAGTAATCTCTGACATAGCGATGATCGACAGCTCTTAGCGCGTTTTTATATATTAGGGTGCCACACGGAATGTCGCTTCAGACCAAAACGCTAACTTTATACAAAACAATTGAAACCAAACATGGTAATGTATACTCCAAAATTATAAGCAACCTTTGTTCAAGTACACGCAAAGATTGGATCCCGTCTTTAAAGAAATGAGCTGGCCGCGAATCGAGGAAGTTGGTGACCCAAATCCGGATTTCCTCGTAGTCAGGGAACATTTTCCCATCCGAGGCGTGCTGCATCGAGCGGAATATGTGGTAGTCAGATGGGGTGATGTAAGGGCTGCACAGCGGATGAGGCAAAACGGTCCAACCAAGTTCCTCTATTTTATATTGAACGACTTTTGCCTTGCATTATCATTCAACAAGTTGGTAGAGGACGTCAACTCGATTTGGTTTTAAATTTGGGGCAGGATTTGAAATAGGACTAGGAGCAGACAAGCTCACTGCAAGCTCCGTCTCCGGTCTTGTCGGATCAGCCTCAACGGCAGTCGGTGAAAGGTCGTTATCCAGGATAGGCGCTTGCCTTCCGTGCTTTTCGTCTTCAAGACTTTCGTCGCCGGCGGCAAGACGTTGAAACCATCGCTCGCATTGACTTTCGAAAACAACATCTTTGCCAAATGCAGCTATCAACGAACGATGCGATTCCGCAGCGGATTTCTTCAATTTGAACTCGTTGAGCAGGCATACGCGCACAATCATTTCCTGGTCCACTGTAGTCTGAAGACTGTAAATTCTGACACCGATGAGGCAATAATGTAGGAAAAATATGAAATGTAGGAGATTAAACGGCGCGAAAAACTAACCCTAAGTGAGCTCACACCCGATGCGAATAACTGTGAAAAGAAGGCCACAATGAATGCGACATTCCGTGTGAGACAACCTAATAGTACATACGAGAGATTTTTCAGATCGTCTTGGAGTGTAGACATAAAGGTTCAGTTGATCATTTGGAGTGGGAGTCGCGTGGATATGTCGGCCGTATGCCAGATTCCACAAAAGAGAGGCGGTGTAGGTCGACCGGCTGTTATTTATCGATCGATTTTTGTTAAGAGTTTACCGTTTAATCAATAGTTAGTTATATTTTTTATGGAGTATAGTTATATTCACGAGTTCATCGCAAATATGCTATATCTGTTTCTATCATATACTTTGGCGAATCACCAGAATGAGACCGGCCCTCATAGGTGGCCTATTCCCAGCTACCTGTAATCAGCTTTGTGGTCGCAAAATCGACAGTGTGATATTTCACGTTTTTGGATGAGCAGGACAGTTTTGCTACAGATTACATATAATACTTTGTCATCAGTCTTTCATTAGCTGCCGTTAGGCGGAAGCAGTTTCATGAAAGTTCTCGAACAGTCAATCAGCCACAAATTCCAAAAATGATCGTTTGGAAGTGACGTAGAAGCTTATAGTGGCTCAAGCAAATTGTGTCCCTTCAAATGTCATGTAAACCTTTCGTTTGGTCCTCATAAACAGCACTTTACAACACACAAGTAGTCCTTTGAGAAAAAGTATTCCAGCAAATAAGGAAATTAGGAAATTGGACTCCAGACTCCAGATTCCATAAGCCCTTTGATCCAAATATGTGTAAGTTCTCTACCTCATTTTTACGATGCACAAGGGGAGGGGATTGTAAGAGGCCTGTCGGTAAAAACCTGGAGCTTAACTAGGAAGGTGTCCGTTATGTATTGCTTCCACTTTTTCTTCTGGGCTGTCGTCTGTCGTGCAGCCTGATTTTTCATTCGAATTCGAATATTCAGAAAAATAACGTTTTTTGAATATATTCGAACTCGAATGCTCGAAAAATATCAGTATTAGAAACAATTCGGTTAATTGAAAATTTTGCGAGAACATAAGTATAGTAAATACCAGAGCAGAAATTAATTTATGAGTTAATAACAGAAAGCTTCAGAGGGTTAAACAAATAGTTGCAAGTTCCGATGGATCAAAAAAGACAGGAGCAAAGTGATAAGCATTCTGGAATACAGGAATCAAACAGTTTGGCGTTATCGAGTTCTTCACTACCACCGAATTCTGTTTGTACTCAAAGAAGAATTCCGTGCATTCGCACGCATGCTTAAAAATGGCACAAAACTCGAGCACTATTTTTAATTAAGGGAAGTTGGTGGAAGCATTGTTAAGAGATCGATTTTAATCTGTTCAGTGACGGTGAAACATCTTAACAAAGGATATTGCGATGAATTTTTGGACTTCGAGAGCCTTTGGAGCTCTCAGTTTCTTGTCAGTAAATCGTTCAGCGTCCGTAACAGGAAAGTGCGGAATTTCCGTCTTTCGCTTTTCCCGAGAAAATTTCCGCGCATCACTGGTCCGTAATGCACACCTCTCGTTGACTACCTGCTTTACCACATTGTCTGTTAACCGCATATGGAGAATCACTATTAGCAGTCTGATCAGGTCGTTTTATTTCCTTATCGTTTGGAAGAACTCCTGTGGATATTTTGACGAGAAAACCAACCGAATTCTCCACATATTCTCATTTGCTATTTGGATCGGTCATCAAGTCCTGACCGTCGAAAATCGTTACAACGTGAAAACTTCGGTTAGCTTTAGCTACTGGTTAGGCGCCTGACATCGGATGAAAAATTTCTTCGTTTGCGCAGATACTTACAGTTGTTAATTACAGTTGTCGGGGTACCAGTGAATTCTCTGGGCGAAATTTCTTCTTCTTGGAGAATAGTTACTGTTGAGCTGTGGCATGACGTCGACATTGAACCTATGAAAAGAGAGGAATCGTCATCAATACATCTTCTTTAGTCTCAATAAGTCTTTTGTATCTATCTGGCGTCTGGAGACAGAACGCAGTTGTCTGTGTAATCGCGACAGTTAAGCGCATCAAATTGTCTTTAGTGACCTTTTTGGTGAAGGTAAACCTGCAGATATGTTATGCCCTTCTGCCAGTTCTCGCCAGTCATTTGACGTTGTTCAGGCATCACACCACCCAGTTGATGAACAATCACATTCTTTCACCGTACAGGTTGAAGCGCATCAGGAGCAGAACACACGTTCAGCACAACACATACACCTCGCCGTTAAATTTCGATTTAAAAAAAGCGACGCACTACGGCTTTATATGAAAAATGTTTTATACACCACGTACACATACGTCAACCTGAACAATTTTAAAGGACACTAAACCCTTTTGAATAGAAACTGAACACCTTACAAATAAAAACGATCGTCTTTGAGGTTAAACTAAGTCTTCTTCAGAAAGATCAAAATATGTAAGCTTTTGATTGGAATGATTAACTGTGATTTTCTTTGAAATTTTATAAATCGATTACCATAAAACGTGACTACGGTGCATGAACAGTCATAAATTATTTTGTCTTTTCAGGTACAAAGTTGTCTTAAGTTTATGTTAAAGTGCAGAAATCAGCAATTTTTCAGTGTACTTTAAGAAGGGATCCCTTAAGCATTTGTGTAGGTGCGGCCCTCATTTTATCGAGGTCAAAAATTGTGTTTGCATAGGGCACCCACTAGCCAACGGTAAAGCAACAAAAACAGAGATATCCTTACTTCGCAGCTTCACGTAAGCAGCATTTTCACTGCTAATCAAGTTAAAACCGCAGGCAATTGCATAGAGCGATCTCTTTTAGTAATACACTGAAAGATTGATGATTTCTCGTACTTGAAAAAATCGAAACAGCTATTTTTCGTTTAAAAATGGAAGAATCGTGTCATCTCACGGTATTTTTAAGAACACGTGAATTATGAATTTTCAAGGAAAGTCAGAGGAAACTGTCAAAGTCGAAGATCGTTTTCGGCCTCCTTTTTCTCGTTGGCGCGTGTAGTTAGTTAAAGTCCAGTTTGACGGAAAATGATATAGCGGGCACCGCGCCACGTGCAGGGTTTCCCTTTAAGTGGAGAAGCACCCCCGATATCATTGAGCAGCAGTTTTTTTATTTTATGTATTTTTCACTATATTGAGAAGAGGAAATTTGCCGGCGGATTTCCGATCCAGTATTAATTTTGAAAATCCATTAAAAATTCTGTTAAATTTCCGGAAGATTCCGCTAAGTCGTTAGACCAGATTTTAACGGAAAATGTCGGTAATTCGTTGAGACGATTAAACGTTAAGTGTGCACTCCTGACGCGCTGATTGCCGTCCCGTAGTGAAGCTTATGTGGTTCAAAGAGAAAGACACAACGTTGATACTAACAAGGATCGAGGCCCAATCCGTTCCGCGTTGTGCTATCTGACTCGACAGCATAACGAAGGGTAGAATCACCACCTATATATAAAAGAGTTTGTCCGTGGAGTGATCTAATCTAAGTGAGGTACGCCGCATCATCCACAGCGATAGCGGTCGATGATCTAACCTGAATGAGGTACGACTCATCATCTACAGCGCCTGCAATATTTGCTATTGAACGTGGGATGTTGCTGCAGCAGGGGAAGCGCAGCCCTTTACTGCTTAACACAACAGCATCTTCACGCGTTTCTGAGCGTCCAGACACCAATGTCACACAATTGGCGTTCGCTCGCCGTCGTCGTGTCGTGAGCGTGGGAGGACTACTTAATTGGGGTAGAGTAGTAGGGAGGATCCCGAGGGGGGAGAAGGAATCTACCTGGAAGAAGGGACCTGGAGACGGGACCAGGACGGGGAACCAACAAGAAGGGAGCCGTAAGGGAATTCATGAGAACAAGGAATCTGCCATATGCATAGCCTCTTCATGCTCGACACAACGGCGAGACTCGCACTCACTCACTCACACACTCTCACACAAGTGCGAGACATGCCGTTAGGCGTGTCGTAGCACTTGTAATAACTATGAACCATCTTCTACGATTTAAATCGTGAGATTTCGCCCGTCTGTTCGTCCGTCTATGCTTTGCATACACGTCGCACAACAGGCGTCCGGGTTCAGAAGACGTGTCATCGAGGCCGTTCACCCAGCGTGCAGATTCTGAATACGTGTCACCGATATCGTGCAAGGGGTGTCTAGATTCAGTAGACATGTTGTTCTCCTCGTGTAGCGAGCGTACGGATTCAGAAGGCGCCTCACCCACGTTAGTAAAGGGCCCCAATAAAGGAGGCACCAGCAATGGGAGATCAGCAAAGGAGCCAGTGAAGGGGAGGGGATCCAGTAAGAGGGACCAGTAAAGGGGACCAATGATGGAGGACCAGTAAAGGGCAGACTAGTAAGGGGAGGGCAGTAAAGGGGGACCACTAAGGGGACCAGTAAAGGGGATCACTAACGGGATCAATAAGAGGGACCAGTATTTTTTTCTCAGTATCGCTAAACGTGTGTCAGGTACAAGAAGACGTGCCACAGACGTCGTGCCATGAGTGTCGGGGGTGCATAAAACGCATCAGATACGTCGTGACAACGTCGCGACTAGTGAGTGCGTCAGAGCTCAGCAAATGTGACAAAGAAGTTGTGCAACACGCTCTCGGATTCAAATGTCACACATCGTACAATGTGCGTCCAGATGTAAAAAATGCACCAGATCAGGCTTTGCGCAGCATGCGTCCTTGTTTCAGAACACCCTATAAAGGGTTCTTGCAGCTACATAGCGTACGCAGGCTTGACTCTCACAACGCTATTCTGGCGATGGCGGAGAGTCGTTAGATACACCTCCCTCGGAAAGGGGCGGGGCGAGGGGCGCGCCGAGAACAAGATGTCCGGGTCCCTGCTATCACATGGAGGCATCGCATTTCTAATCACTTCCCTTAGTCCTGCAGCTCTATCCTGAACTGATTTCGTTCTTGAGGCAAGAGTCAGGATCTTGTTCACCATATTTGGAGGAAAAGAGTTTTCAGCTGCAGTGCCAAGTCTTTCTTCAGGTCCCGCCACATTGCTTAGTACTAAGGCGTCGTCCGCATTTTCCGACAATCACAGCAACATCTTAGCGAGATATGTCATGACAACAACGCGACCATCCACTAGAAAGTTCTCCAATACAATTACAATTACAATACACGAATTATCTGATCCTTGGAAAGAGATGATGGTGAGCCGATTTTGCGCACAATTGCGGGTAAGTCTTCAATGTAGAACTCCTGACCGGAATCACCCATAGTATCTAGTTGAGGCAAAAATTTAATGAATCTAGGGAAAAGAGCGACGTTCTCCTTTACTGCCTCCGTAACCGAACCGACTGGAAAATGACTTCAGAGTTCCCCGAGATGCGCTTCCCAATCGCCTCCTATCAGCTGTTAGGTTTCTGGACGACGTCACGTCAATTAACGACGGACGTTCGCGCGCAGCAAACTTGTCTAAATAGGGCGGTGGCGGCGCGGGCTGGGCGGGAAGTGGGCGGGGGGCAGCCCGGTGTACTGAACGACTGCCTCCCTCCGCCGATACATGAGTAAGGCCTACGTTATACAGCCCTCTCCCGTTATAACGCCTCCGGATAATAGATTTCCTCTGGTCCGGGCCAGATTGCCTTTATGCCAGTACAAATCAACTCCGCTTAAAGGCCCTCCCAGAGTTCTGCGGCGTTGCCGCCGCCCTATCCTTCATCATAGGGCAGAGACGCAGAGCTCGCCGGCGGCGGCGTCCCTGCCCTATCCTTAACCATTGCGGCGAGCGGCGTTGCCGCAGAACTCTGTGGGGGCCTTTAACCATAGCGGCGAGCGGCGTTGCCGCAGAACTCTGTGGGGGCCTTAAGAGGCGTCGGATATAACACTACTCTCGTTATAGCGCGGTTTTGGGAGGAACTCTGTGTTCAAAATCACACCCGTTATAACGCGACCCGGGCTCATTTCCGGTCCTACACGGAAATTGAACGAAAGCAAGATGCTGCCCGCGTCTGCGATCAGGTCTTCCCTCCTATTTCCTCGTTCGTAGTCGCGACCAGCACCTGTGCAACAATGAATTTGATGCATATAGACGTCTTTCATGCATGCGCGTCCCACAAAAGTGGTCATAATCGTCGAGTTTGTAATTGTCAATAATTGTCGAGCACAGTATAAGACTCCCGGTAGTCGCTAGAAGATGTCGTACCTTGGGGGGTTCCTCCATCGGAAACGACAGAGGGTGTGGATTAAAGCTCAGATTATTCAAGACATTATCTCGTATGGTGGTCATACGCTGCAACGTGACGTTTAGTTGCGATCAGAACTCCAAAGCACCATGCAGGACTTGTGCCTGCACCCTCTGCTTTCCGGGCAGGATTACAGCAACAGCGCTGCTTGATCACATGCAATATCACGATATCGTATAAGAGTGTTGAGAGGTCGCTGTAACTGTAACGAAGATATAGCAGATTCGGCGCGCGATTCAACAGCGCTGATGGCGTAATGGGTTAACAGCCTGCCTGGAAGGTAGAGAGTGCGGGTCCATGTCCTGCCTGGTGCGAGAGTTTTGATGGCGGCAAAAGATATTGTAACATCAGGTTGCACAGTTTTGCTGTTAAACTTCTAAATTTCCTCTAATACTCTTATTGCTCGCACATCTGTCATACTTATGCGTATAGCAGGGAGTATCCCTGAGAACAGGACTTCATCAATTTAACCCTTTCACGACACGCGCGATTTTCAGGTGATTGCCGTGTGGGACAGCGCCCATTTTTCCCGCGCGTTGATTTTTTCTATTTTTTTATTTGTATTATTTGTTAGATATGAAAAAACAGTAACAAATGAAGTTTCCCATGGACCATCTTGACCGTAGCTATTAGTGGATTCATTGATTAAAATAGTAGTATCAAATATGTGATAATTTTCCGTGAACTATTTTTATGATGGTGTCCGACGACATCGTCGGACATTGTCGCACGCGGCAAAAAAGTGTCCGACGACATCGATGGACAATGTCGTGAAAGGGTTAAAGATGCAGTTTGCCCTCATCGGCGCGTGGAGCGCAGTCGGAGGAGGCGCCGGGTGTCGCCTGCACCCGATACCAGGTTCCTGGTTCGGATTTCCCGCCCAACCAAGCCTTCCATCCCTCCCGGGTCGGTGAATTGGTACCACACTTGTCTGGGAAGGATAAAACGTTGGCTTGTTCATCGGCTGGCCACCGCAAGTATGGCCAAATGCGCATTTAACTGGCCTCCACGACATCCTGTAGAAGCAGAGTGCGTGGCGCATCCCAACGGGGATTGAATAACGCCGTCATTTATCCTTTATTCTTATCCTTGTTTGTCTTCGCACTCTTCGCATGGTCACATATTTCATTACTATAGCCATATTTAGCCATTGTGTGCGATTGTAAATAATGATTGCCGACAATGTCGCCGAAGTACAACATAGGCCTAACAAGGGAAGCCCATGAACTTCCCCCACAATGATTCTCATCGAGACCTAGATAGTCTGGTAGGGCATCGCACAATGATCACAGAACTGTAATCCTTGTGTGATACTCCGTTTTTGCTACGAGCCACTGGGTGGTCCGAAAATGGCAAGAAATGGTGCCACTTCAGGGCGGGCTCATAAGGCAAAAGTGACACCTGGAATGGTCTTGTCGTGCTCAGAACTTAGCCTTCAAAACTTTGGAGCACAAATTAACGTTTGATTATAGTTATATGATAGTTAACGACGTTTCGTAGACACGCTGCAGTGTACATTCAAGTGATTCACAGTGTGGTCAGTGACTCGATGGGCGAGTGGATAGCGAGTCCGTTTTACTTTCTTTACAGACTGCTTTTTATTCTTCTCGCAACTTTCACCGTTTCAGCTAACTGTTGTTACGTACAGCATATTTTATCCACCCCGTGTGACTGGACGCTTTGCTGTGTACTTGTTCCTCACCACTCTCGCATACACTTATGGGAGAGCATTGCAGATAGGAGCATTTGCATTCACTCCCTCGATTCTAGAGGTCGAAAAAATAAGGGGTATTGGGAGAGGAGCAGAGGAGTTGAGGGAGAATGACTACAGGAATTGGAGTATTATTGCCGTCGAACAGTATCGAGCGGTCGACCAATATTGATTTTATTTGTGTTTCAGCAGATTAAGCACTTCAAATTGAGACTCTCACAATCTGTTCCTCGCCTCGTAGAGAATGGGTACTTCGGAGAATAAATCCCGTATGCGCGATAGACGGTGGACAGGCTTCATAGGAGTAGCTTTGAAATTTCCGCCCTACCACATCGCGCCATACTATTCCATATAGTGAAACCAGTTTTTTAGTGCAATGAAAGTAAGAACGCATAAAGAAGAAAGGAGGACGGTCGGGTGTTCTATTCTAGGGGGCGTCTGATTGGAGGCTTGGGGGCAGGGTCAAGCTTGAGGTTCGGGAATCGAACGGGGGGGAGGGTCATACTGTGGCCTCGTATGGAGAGAGGGCGTCCAAACTCTTCCGGTTTTGGAAGAGGATTCTCTCTTATTTTTCAGGTTTTTAGGCAATGTCTTTAATTTTTAATAAGTTGTTTTTTGTTGTTGTCTCTCTTTCTTCTCGCGAAGTTGTAAAAATTTTATAAAAAGTTTCAAACAATGATTGTATTTCTGTTAAAAATAAAGATTTTCTGCACCAGATTTGGAGTCAATGAGAAGTTTCCATTTTTTTAAAAGATTTTTTTTCAGGAAGTCATGGACGCGACAGTTTTCTGCCTGAACGAGCGACATCTACGTATTTGGAGTGTCACTTACTAAGGAAAATTAGGTGCTTTTCCAAGATTTTTGGAAGCGCTCTTCGAAGCGATGACGGAATGGCAACCGGAGGATGGACTTGTCACGGAACTAATTTTCTCTCTTCTGCAGGAAACAGCATCAGAAACTGGAGTTGTACACAATAAAATTTTAAGCCACAGCTTGACAGACGGTAATAAAACCTGTTTTTCTTAAATGATCCTCTGTATGAAGAGACACTCCGATTTGTATCATTTGCCGAAAATTTTCGACACCGTTAATTACATGGAGGCCGCTATTTTTACAACCTGATTTTTAAAGCGTAGGATCTACATTTATTATAGTTTTAAAAGCTCTGTGAATTTTTCAGAGACGTCGAACAAACTCCGAAATATGGTAGGTTACGTGGAGCCATTGCGTTCTCAAATATTATCAATCGCCACTGAGGATCGTCTTCTCGCGGAAAAATTTTCTATCTTCTGAAGGAAAGAACACACGAGAGTGAAATTGTGCTTCATGGAATTTTAAGTCATAAATATTATACAGTAAGAAGCTAAGCTTCTTCGCAGCGATTTCCGATGATTAGGATATCGTATTTAAATTTCTCGTCTAAAAGAAAACTTAATTAATTTTTACCTTAGGCAGATCACGCACACAGTAAAAATCGTGCCACAAAAATTTCCAAGTCTTGTTCAATGCACAGTGTAAAAATCATGATTTTCTTAAACGAATAGATTGGGTTGACTCCTGGTCGATATGACACCGACGTTATGGGAGCGACGAAATTCGACGTTCACAAAAATGACTATAACTCACTAAGTTTTTCAAAATTTAAAAAAGTCAATAGCTGCTTTAAAACTAGAAAAAAGAGCTTTCATACAATATAAAAACGTGCTTTCAAAATCTAGATCTTCGTACGGGGCGGAGGCCTTCGATTTTTGTGCGAAAAAATTGAAGTGGCTTCACAAAAATATTCATAACCTGGCTAATTCTTCAAAGTTTCAAAATCCTGCTAGCTTTTCAGAAACTAGAAGAAAAGCCCTTTTTCGCTGTATAAAAACTAATTTACAAAGGTTCGGTCTTCATGCGCTGCAGGGGGGGGGGGGGGTCCGGTTTCGGGTCTATATCGCAAAAATACGTACCGAAAATCGAACCTCCCGCCCCGCATAAAGACCCCTTTCTTGGAAATCGATTGTTGCATGGTTAGAAGGCATATTTGCTCTATTTTTTTAATAGCCAAAAAGGATTTTTGATTTTCGGAAAATTAGCCGAGATATGATCAATTTTCGAAAGTTGTGAACTGAATCTCGGATCGACCCTTCACCATCGTCATCGAAGTGATCTCACAAACTTATTCATAACTCAGCTAGTTTTTCGAAATTGAAAAATCCCGCTCTGCTAGCTTATCAAAAAGTAGAAGAAAAGCGCTTCTTTAAAATGCTTCATAAAAAAGGGGACTTCATGCGGGGCGGGGTTAGGAATATCCTATATTTTCGCAAGCCGTAGTGTGTTTTTATAATTTAAACTTTTAAAAAGCAAAAATTAATCAACGCGGCCCCTTTAGGACGAAACTACAACAAGTATTTAAATGAAACACAACCAATCGATTGTGAAATGGAAAATTTCAGAGGATTGCATGGCGCATTCCATGCCGCTCATATGTCAGAAAACTCCAGTGGCAGTCAGAAGACCTGCCATTAATGCATAATCTTTAGCTTATAATCCCAGATGTGTGTTATCGGGTAGGTTTCCACATACTGAGAGATAAGAGAAAACCACCTCTGCGCCGATGTTGATAACGTGCCTGTGGATTCAGAAAACGTCTCGCAGACGTCTAATCTACTTAGGAATTCAGGAGATCCCTTCCATCCTTTCCGGCATTTCCTGGAGAGCCCAGCGGCCGCTTCACAGTGTGACGAATGTCTAACGTTTCGATAAACTTCATTGATGGGAGGGAAGGGAAAGGGAAGCATAATAGAGAGGAGCAACAGAGCAGGTTCCCTCAACTAGGATTGCACCGCAAACTGTATTACTGAAAGTATGACTCGGGGGTGTTTCACTCTGTTAGCCCCAGTTTATACTTGCGCCGCCACGCGGCGCGGCGTCACGATCACCATAAATATCGATTTTTCGCGCCGCCGGTCGATATCTATTCCAGCCATCGTGCCACGCCGCGCAGCGGCGCAAGTATAAACTAGGGCTTAGGCCGCGTGCATACTTACCGTCGCAGCGATTCCATCGCGGCGATGAGTTTTGCAGAGCGACGCGAAAGAATTTGAAATTCTCTGTGCTCGACGCATCGCTCCATCGCTCTGCAATGGGGCGCGACGGCGATCCGTCCAGGACCAAACGCTAAACACCGCGCGCGGCGCGAAAAAGTATGCCATGCCCGCGATGGGCGCGGGAAGCCATCGCGCATGCCGACCGCTAGGCCTTGTTTAGTGTGCGCGCGACGCGCGACGCGATGCAAGCATAGTGGCCAAATTGATCGAGCGACGCGATTGATCAATTCGGCCACTACACATGGCATCGCATCGCGCGTCGCGCGCACACTAAACAAGGCCTTACTGTTGCGCGGCGAGGTTTCCTTTGACTATTCGACCGCGTGCGGCGGAATGGTCATGAACTGAGCGCCGCGATGGCATCGCGGCGATGGAAGTATGCCCCCGACCTTAGGGATGCTGCAGTGTGCGTTGCGCAAGCGCGCTCCACCGCGAACACCTGACCGAATCCATTGCACGGGGGAGGGGGTGTTTCCAAACGTGATCCCCACGTGGGCATTCGATCAATGTCCTGTCCGCGATGGCACTCCCGCGCGTTGTGGAGATGTGGATAGTGGCGCTGCTTCATGCGAGGGAGGTCGGGGGTTCGATTCTCCCGCGTTGCGGGATTTTCGCATTTCAATTGAGTGGTTAAGATTTGAGGGGTTTTGACATCTACATAATTCGCTGGCGTTTTCTGTGCATTCTTCAGCTGTATGCGTTTCTGCGAACCCAGCTGCGGACTCCCACCGAGCAACGAAGGCAGTTCACACACGAGCAGCTTGGATGGTACACACCCTGAAGTCCCTTCCTTAGCCTGGTTCTGTACTCGAAGAACATACGGCCCTGAGTACCCGATGAAGGCGCGCACTTTTCTGATTGCAGCGTAAATTATTTGCTCGTGGGATGCTTGAAGCAGGAAAGACTGATTATTTTGTTGGATCGGAGATTTTGCAGCATTCGAACGTTCGAATGCAAATGTTTCGAACATTCGAATTCAAGCATTCGAACACGAGCGTTTCGTGCATTCGAATTCGAATACATTCGAAAGTCGTGATTTTTCGAGCATTCGAATTCGAATACATTCGAAAATCGAGTTTTTTCGAACATTCAAAAACGAATATTCGACTTCGAATAGAATTATTCGAATTCGAATGTCCGAATATTCATTCGGGCACAACTGTAGTATGTACGTAGAACTTCAGAGATCTCTTTTCCCACTTTGTCGGTCAATAATTGAA
This sequence comes from Heligmosomoides polygyrus bakeri, assembly GCA_947359475.1. Lineage (NCBI taxonomy): Eukaryota > Metazoa > Nematoda > Chromadorea > Rhabditida > Heligmosomidae > Heligmosomoides > Heligmosomoides polygyrus. Next base: position 25,883,384 of record OX375870.1, read on the forward strand.
TGAGAACGATTGGTGTGAAGTTGAGTTGGTAGCCTGTTTTTCTCATACATGTATCTAACTTCTAATGTGGGCAATTTTTTGAGTAGGATGTTTCCTATTCTGTACGCCTTCATAGGAGCCAAACAGTCGAATTGGCGCAACATCTAATTGCACATATAGCGGTTGTAGCTGCTTTCCGACTTAATCACATGACGATACATACAGCGTGTTTCAAAAGTATGTATCCTCTTACGAAAAACAAACTTTTTATTAAATTGGAAGGTTGGTTAGACCACCACTATTTTTTAACATCACACATTCTATTATATATGCTGTTGAAAGGTTCTAGATGATTTTAACCACGATAGCGTCCCAAGCAGTCAAAATCGGCGCCACGTCATTGAACTGTCGCCTAGGCTCGTTGAATCGAGATGCCCCACTTGTTCTCCATCGGGCTGAAATCAGGAGAGCAGGCCAGCTAGTCAGGAGAGCAGGCCGGCTAGTGGTTTGAATTTTGTGACTGCGGAGCTAATCTTTGGTCAACCTGAACACATGGACTGCAGCGTTCTAGTGCTGCTGAACACGTGTTTGGCGTCTTCTGCCTCTCAAGAGAAGTACAAGGCTAGACTCCACTACACCTTAACTCTCTAGACTGTCCATGCGACTCTACGGAAGAATACGTTCCAGATTTAAGCTGCTGCTGAAGCCGGCCGATGTCAATAATGATCCGCCTCCGAAGCTGCGACGACGGGGGCTTCCCGCAGTTCTTTCTAATAATATCGGCATCCACCAAGACCATTCAGATTAATTTTTTTTTCATCTTCACCGACAAGGAATAACTCCTACTACTTATAGACTCTATAACTGCCGCTCATAGACGACGGTCTCATGTACATACCACTTTTAGTTTCAGGTATTTTGAGAAAATTTGATACAGTTCGAGTCGCTACTTCGAAATCTTCTATCCATCGGTACATCCTTGCCAGATGACGCGAGTTGCGTCGTGGGTGATCCAAAGCATGAACAATACACCATGTAACTCAGTTCCTCAACAAGATCTCTGCAGAACATAGGATGCAATATGAATGGAGCAATGGCAGGACCAACTATTAGGTTGGAAAAAAAGTCTTTTCATTTTTTTCAAAGATTTATTACTTCACAACTACAAATCAAATCAACTGAGATAAACTCTATTTTGTCCCACTACACTTCTCCAAAGACTGGGTAATTTTCCAATTCCTCTCGCTTAAAAGACTGCAGTTCTGGAGTCGAACCATTGATGAATCCAATTTTTGAGGTCTTCATCAGTTCCAAAATATTTCTCTCCAATTTCTTGCTTGAAAGCACGGAAGAGATGGTAGTCGGCACGAACGAGGTTAGGGCTATACGGTGGATGTGACATTACCTCCCAGCCCAGCTCCCTTATTGTTTCTCTTGTGAGTCTTGCAACATGTAGTTTTGCATCGTCATGCAGGATCATCACCTTCGACTTCTCCGGCCTGTTTTCTTAGAGAGTTGCGACGACTTTGTGGAGTTGGCCGCAGTATGTGACAGCAGTAAGTGTCTCTCCACTTCTGAGAGTTTGCCGATAAATCACTTCTCTGATATCCCACCAAACACTCAAGAAAATCTTCCTTTCGTGAACATTGGGCTTGAGATCAGACTTAGGGCTCTCTCCCTTTTGTACCCATTGCCTTTTCCTCGGAAGTTGGCACACAGAACCCAGGACTCTTCGCCTGTCACAATCCGCGGAAGAAACGATTTTCTTCCTTATCTGGACAGAAGAGAAGCAGCGATGGAGAGCTGTCGACCTTTCTGAGTGTCTGACAGGGCATGTGGAATCCAAGCTCCAAATTTCCATGAAAGCCAAGATTCTTCAGATGGATTCCTACTACCCTATGAGACACTTCGAGCTTCTCTGCCAGCTGACGTGTCGTCTGCCAACTATCGGTACGAAGAAGATGGTGTAGTTCACTGTCGTCCAATCCAGTTGGCCTTCCTGACCATGCTTTGCCCTCAGTGAATAATCTCCTTTTAAAGACTTTCCGAACCACTCATAACAGGCGCGATGAGTAGTAGATCCCAAGCCACATATATGGTTAATTTGGTCTGCTGCCTGACGTGCTGTGGATTCTTTAATGAATTCATGAAGAATGCCGTGCTGAAAACGGCCATGAGGTAGATCTGGCATTGAGTTCGGAAGATTGGGTGGATAACGAATTACAAGAAGAGTCTTAACCTGTGTCCGCGTGCGAACGGTAGACAAGTGTGATAGGATTACGAAATCAGCAATCAACATTGGCTAGTGCGTTTACAAGGGGAAGGGTAAAAAAATTTCGAAGTGTGAAGAGACTTTTTTTCCAACCTAATACATACCACTAGCTCTGAGCTTGAGGGTCACACTAGCAAATCCTCCAATTGTCTAAGTATTATAGTGATCTCGTGCACGATGAGTTTCTACGTACGACCCACCCTGCACCTGCACTTCTGTCTTGACATCTAACACCGTCAACAAGGTCCAACGTGGAGTTCGATTTGGCCGAAATTTTACGACCCACCCCCTTTCCACTTTGGATGTGATACGACCCTTGTCCCCATCGCCGTTTTATTTCCCATTTGTCTTGATTTTTTCAAGTTTTTAGGTAACGTTTGAATCTCTTAATAAGTTGTTCTTTCCAAGTGTGGCTTCAACATCGTGGAGATTCAGGCGCAACTTCGTTCGCAGAAGGAGACATGTTATGAACGTGGAATCGAATTCTGTAGAGTTTTGAATGCTGGTTATTCCTGGAAATACAGATTTTCTACGGGCAGTTTTCAATTCATTCACAACGAATTCAACTTTTGTCGTTTCTCGAAGATGTTATGGACATGAAAAATTTTTTGTATAAAATTCCAAGTGTTCAGCACTCAGGGGCTTCACCTATGAAACTTCTTAAAGCGCCCATCGAAGCAATCACGGAGTTGCAACCGAACGCCTGACTTCTCATAGAAATATTTTTCCTATTCGAAGGAAGCAACACCAGAAAGTGAAGTTGTGTCCTCCTCAGCACAAATCCTTGATATGATTAGGGGTGAGGGGGGGGGGGGGGGGGAGGGAGAGAGGCGCTTTCAAAATCGAAGCTTTACAATTAATTTCTACTTGATGCATACGACTTCTAAATATGTACATTATGCGTCATTTTGCCACATAAACTTCATGAAAAGTTAATTAATAAAAATTATTTTTAATCAACAAATAAAATACAAAATTGCATTTTACGTAGTTCATGTCCTGCCCTATACACAGTGAAAAAAATCATGTTTTCTGGGACGATCTTCTAAATGTATAATCAGTAGTATTGATTTTGCGCTGTTCGTGGGGAAGAAATCGAAATCCCCCTCCCCGGTCCACATAGAAGATGCATATTCAGAAGCTGCTTCCTGAGGCATGGAATCAACTTCTTCTAGATGTTAATGCGTCATTAGTTTTTCAGAGGCTTCAAAAACTCTCCGAATTATGAACGTTGAAATACCCGCAGCTGCGTTCTTTAACTTCGTCGATGGTATGTGAAGGAATGGCTTGCCGCGGAAATAGTTTTTCCCATCAAAACGATAGACGTCAAAAAATTAAATTGCACTCGATAAAACTTTAAGCACTGATTATTGTACAGTAAAACAAAACAAGCTTATTTACAGCCATTTTCCATATGATTAGGGAAGCCGTACACAACATACGACTTTCGTGAAAACAAAATTTATTACCACCTATATCGAAGCGGACGAACTATATCGATGAAACTGTAGTACATAAAATTTTGAGCTTTGCTTAATACATACTAAAAAATTTATGTTATTCTGGAACGACTTTCTATATGATCAGAATTTATTTATTTAGTCGTCTAGATTTTGCGTCATTTGCCGGAAAAACGTCGCAAAAATCGTTTCCCCACTCCCTATCTCCTTTTTCTAAACAAAAACCAAAGCATGTCTTGTGTTTGCAAAATCCTTGAAGCAAGGGTCTAAGAACCTCTCGAAGTTTCCAGTGGTTAACAACGGTTAACGAACAGACTAAATAGAGCATGTCATACAAGCCCAACGGCTCCGTGAGCTGGCGTCGGGGCACAACGACAGAGGTGCTGCTTCATGAACGGACGTCCAAGGTTCAGTCCATACTCTCGTACACTCCTTTGCGTTTCTACTCTACCAGCGAGTATCCATATCCTTTTTAGGATCTTTTTCAACCCCATCTCTTGTCAGCATTATGTTATTCATTGCTAATGTCTTGGATAATTCAATGTAAAACACAGCGATTTCAACTCTCGTAGTATTATGTACTACAAGTGGTAATAACGGTGTGTATAAGAATTTTTAACGGTGGCGATGTCCGTTCCTCCTCGTGGTGCCACTGGAAACCGTTCGTTTGGTGAGCTAAGCTAAGCACGGACACTCGAATGCAGGCGACAGGCCCTTGTGACAGGCCGGCCTACGAAGACCCATGTCACATCACATGGTGTATGACAGTTCAAGTATTTCGAGATAGTGCTACGGCGTCCGCGGGAGCCGACGCGCACTCGCAAAGCCCGGCGAGTGTGAGAAGTATGCGAGGGTCCCTGATGCGAGGGCGGCATCGGGGGGCAACTGAGCTAGTCCGAAAGTCCCGTAACGTAAGCAGGGCCCGCGTGGCAACGCTGAATGTGGGTACGTTGACGGGCCGCTCGTGCGAGTTGGTTGAAGCACTGGAGCGTAGAAGAGTTGATTTCTGTGCGGTGCAGGAGACGAGGTGGTCCTGCCGCAAGTCAAGGGACATAGGACGTGGCTTCACGGCCGTTCTATGTGGAAGTCCCAGGACCACCAGTGGTGTCGGTGTAATCGTCTCCGAACGATTTCGTGACTCGATTGTAAGCGTCGAACGCTTTGACGATCGATTAATGAAGATCGTTGTCGCCGCTAAGGAGCGACTCTATCACTTCTTCTCTGCGTATGCTCCGCAGACCGGCTGCTCAGAGCAAGCCAAGGATGAGTTTTGGAGCCTACTTGATGAGAAGACAGCAGAGATACCGTCGAAAGATGTCATCATAGTCGCTGGTGACCTTAATGGGCACGTAGGTGCTACGAAGGACGGTTACAGCTGTCATGGTGGTTTCGGGTACGGGTCACGTAACGCCGATGGTGAGCGTATTCTTGATTATGCGGAATCGCATAACCTCACCATAGTGAACACCGTCTTCCGAAAACGCGACTCCCACCTCATCTCATATTATAGTGGGAGCTCCAAGTCTCAGATAGACTTTGTGCTTGTTAAGAATCGTGACCGGAGTCTTGTCACAGACGCGAAGGTCGTGCCGTATGAGACGGTCGCCCCACAGCATCGACCGCTGATCTGTACTTTGAAGATCGCCCCTCCGAGGCTGAAGCAGGTCGAGCGATGCGGTGCACCAAGAATAAAGTGGTGGAGAATGAGAGAGAAGGAAGCAGCTGTGATTTCTCGCGTGCGGTTACCGACAGTCACGACTGTCGGCGAAACTTGGAAGAAGGCGACCGACGCGATTCGTCAAGCTGCACAGTCAGAACTTGGCATTACGAAGCCTGGACGACGGAGGGTCAACAAGCCGACATGGCTGTGGACAAACGGCGTGAAAGCAAAAGTGCGAGAGAAGAAGTCGCTCTATCACGTGTTTCTCGGCGAAAAGACAGCCGATAACTGGCGGAAGTACCAAGAAGCGAGGAAAGCTGCAAAGAAGGCCGTGGCTGTTGCAAAAGCCACTCATTATGCAGATGTCAACGAGAAACTCGAGTCACGCGATGGTGAGCGGTATCTGTACCGACTCGCAAAGAATCGCCATCGCCAGACCGAGGACATCGAGAAGTTCTTCGGCATCAATGATGAGAACGGCCATCTTCTTATGGACCGCAAGAAAGCATTGAAGCGATGGCGCGATTACTTTGAGGAAATCTCTACGGTAGAATTTCCTCATCCAGCCATCCCTTCAACGGCTCCAACCCACGGCCCCGTTCAAATGATCACCGTGGAGGAGATTGAAGCGGCTTTGAAGAAGATGAGGCCAGGCAAAGCGACCGGGCCCGACGACGTGGCGGCTGACCTGTGGAAGTCAAAGTTTTGGTATCCGGCTGAGTGGTTGGCGAAGTTCTTTAATCAGGTTGTAGCAGAGAAGAAAGTACCTGACTGTTGGAGCCAAAGTACGACGATTCCGATTTGGAAGAAGAAGGGCAGTCCTGCAGACTGCTCCAGTTACCGTCCGATTCGCTTGCTCTCACACAGCATGAAGATCTTTGAGCGAATTGTCGACGGACGAATTCGTGACATCGTCCAGCTTTCCAGCAATCAGTGCGGCTTCGTGGCTGGCTGTGGCACTGTTGATGCCATACACGCCGCCCGCCTCCTGATAGAAAAGCACCGCGAGAAACAGAAGCCAGTGCATATCGCCTTCCTCGACTTGGAGAAGGCCTTTGACCGCGTACCGCGTGAAGTGATATGGTACGCCCTGCGACGACATGGAGTTCCTGAAGAGCTCATAGAGTGGGTGCGAATCCTCTACTCTTGCCCAAAGAGTAGAGTTCAAGCTGCAGCCGGAACCTCGATGGAGTTCCCCATCTCTGTCGGGGTACACCAGGGTTCTGCGCTTTCCCCACTCCTTTTTGTTGTCGTCTTGGATGCCATTACGCAAGATCTTCAGAAGCCTGTCCCCTGGACACTGCTTTATGCTGATGACGTAATGCTCGCTTGCGAAGATAAAGATGAACTGGAGCGAGAGGTGCAAGCTTGGTGTGATCGCTTGGAGCGATTTGGACTCAGATTGAACGTGAAGAAGACCGAATATCTAACGACAGACGTTACTGAGTCCAGCTCCATCAAGGTTAACGGCATCGAGCTCCCACGCACTTCGGTTTTTAAGTACTTGGGATCAGCAGTAGCATCTGATGGCAATCTGATGACTGAAGTGAACTCACGCGTGAGTGCAGCTTGGTCCAAGTGGCGCTCGTTGACTGGCGTGCTCTGCGATAGGAAGATACCAGAGCGCTTGAAGTCAAAAATATATAGAACAGTTGTCCGGCCGGTAGCGATGTACGGTGCTGAATGTTGGCCTGCGACCAAGGAGGTTGAAACGCGCCTCAGCATCATGGAGACGAAGATGCTGCGCTGGACGGCTGGAGTCACGCGCATGGACCGCATTCGAAACGATGCCATTCGGCAGAGGCGCCGATAACTGACAAGATGCGCGAAGCTCGCTTGCGATGGTACGGCCACGTTCTGCGTGGAAAGGAAGACAGCGTCCGCAATATAGGCCTTAAGTTTGAGGTGGTAGGAAAGCGGCCTAGAGGGCGTCCGAAGCAGCGCTGGTCTGACACGTTACATATGGACTTGAAGGTTGCTGGTGTCCACCCTGATCTAGCGCTGGATCGGGAAAGGTGGCGTCATGACACCAGAATAGCGGACCCCGCGACTAAGCGAGACAGACGCTGAAGAAGAAGAAGAAGAAGATAAGAATTTTTAACATGGTAAGAATGTGAAGCAGCTACCTACTGCATATTACCGCACCCCATCGCAGTGTCGAAAGCGCACTTCATACTCGTCATCAGCACTCCAGATAACGATCGTAGAGGAAAAGTGGGTGATGTCGGTGATTCTGATCCCACAAGTCTTATTCCCCAATGGCATCCGTGTCCTATCGTAATCGTATAACTGTCCCACATAGATATCATTTGGTGATGAACACCGCAAAGACTTCTATAATATGTTCTAGAGCAAGTGTGAGCGATTTAGGGAGCACAATAGTGCCGAAGCCTCCCACATATGCAATTTTCCAGAGTTGTTGCGGCTGCTGCTTTGATTGTGTGATCCCACAGCAGAAGGTCTCGGCCGATGTGAAAAATACTGTAACGAAATTGTTGCCTTTATAAGCTGACCACAATGCAGGTACTACTGTCTCATGCACTTTGTACCTGTGCACCATCGTGTTGTAGATCTTTCTTTTGTGTTCCATAAACCGTCGGGTTCTACGCCGTTGAGAGATTAGCAATGAATCACAGAATGCCGACAAGGGAGGGAGTGGTGGAAGACCATAGTGCAGCAAACGACAAAAAGACATGCAGATGACGCTTATCTGTAGAAGCTCAATGGTAGAATATGAATGCAAAGGTGTGCCAGAGTGCAGAACATTTCACAGCGTTAGCGTTCATGAAGCAACACCTCTGCCACTGCGCCAGGTCACTCCCCCGGTGTTCTCGCTTCTGCGTGACGTTCTCGAGCCTGCGAACAGTTATAATCCGTTGAAAATCTTTGAGCGCTTCTTATTCGTTCGGCCCAAGAATTCGGCGAAAGCAATTTAGAGGATGGACATTTTCCCATACTATTCGTTCTCGTCGTTTCGGTGTACTGTTTAGACAGTTCTCTGGTGAGGTGGTAATATTGAGGTGGGCACGCAGATGGAGCCGCCAGGACAGTGTACGGTATAAAGATCTGAAACTAATGAAGATAGCAGACACCCAGCGAAAGATGAGGGGCAACGCCTAGGATGGTATGGGCACATCTAGATGGGATGAAAGGACCACCCTATAAAACTAGCCATAGAGTTCGAAACGACTGCAAAGCGACCACGATTCCAAAGGAAAAGATGGAAGAATGCCGTCAAGAGAGAAATCTCGCTAATATTGTCACTTCAGTTTAACACTCATTAAGTGCTCATGTAATGTGTAGAAAACGAAAATTTCATACGATGCTTAGGAGCAGCAGAATCAGAAGCAAAAGCATCAGCAGGTTGTGACAATCGCGAAATAAATGAAATGAGAGCAGATAACGGGAAGGAATGAGGGATTCGTCACAAATTAACGTTTTTGCTTTTACTTTTTTTTCTTTTTTTACCTTTTCCCTCTGACCTCATAACGTAAAGCAATAGCCGCCCCAGATGCAAAAATGATGGCCGTGATGATGCTTTAGGATCATTAAGCAGCAAAATTCTTGAATGGATAGGACAGAACATACGAAAAAGACATGAGTCTTCGGATGAATTGTGGTTAACGGCCTAGTAAGCCGCCTGAAAACGATTTCGCTTTCTCAAATGTGTGTAGACTGACTGACCGGTAAGGCATATTTGTATTGCTGATCCACGTGCTAGGTCTGCGTAAAACAAGCAGCTCGAGCAATGCTTAAAAAACTGTATTGAAACTACTCCTGCTACCTGTCCACCACAGTTCTCTTAGCAGGGAAGAAAACATAGGCAACATCCAAGTCGTAAACGCAACGCAAAAATATTAGCCTTCAATTCAGATTTATTTTTCTTTTTGGTCGCTGATGCTGGTTTTTGACGTTTCGCTTCATTTTCGTGCATATGGTGAGTTTTTAACATCTCATATATTTGTTTTATGATATTTATTTTTATTTTTTTATTTTCTTTCTAAATTTTCTCGAATATTCGAATGGCTTCGATTGCTCACAAATTTCGACTATTCGAGTACGAATATATTCGACAAAAGCGGCTTTTCTGGATATTCGAATTCGAGTGCATTCGAAAAACGTGATTTTCTGAAGAATCGAATTCAAATACATTCGGAAAATGCGAGTTTTTGAATATTCGAATTCGAAAATTCGGATTTGAGTGAAAATCATTTGAATGCCTATTCGATCGAATAGGTCATTCGAGAACGACTATAATTCTCAGTAATCTCGAATTTCTGCACAAAGGAATGACAAACAGATGAAAAAAGGCGAAACGGACCCGCACTGACCATACCTTTTTCTCACTTATATCCTTTGATCGTCATTATTTCAAAGGTTTTCCGTTTTTTCCTTCTATCTGCAAAATGTTTGCTCATGAATGTAATCATTTGTCGAATTTTGCAACTTTGCGACTTCACAGCTAAGCCTTTATCAGAGCGGACTTTTCGGGTGAAGGGAATGTAACATTGTTTTTACTATAATGTAACCCAAATTGGGGAAAGAAGTTGTCGCTATGCAAAAATTAGGTCAGTGACCCATCGACAACATAGTGTTCCAGTGACCACAATATTTATTTATGCGTGCACAGGTGCACACGACATATCGAAAAATATGATTGACGATGGTCATGTGCAGAAATTTAGAAAAACGGAAGACAAAATACGGAACACAAGGACTCAAAAATGTGCGGAAACAGGAGCATGAAACAAGAAAACGGAACTAATAACTGTTTGCCATTAGTGAAGTAAAACCCAAGAAAAACATGTCCTACAATTACAGCGTACAATCTTTTCGTTTCCCCTTATCTAATTCTGAGTTCAGCTTTCCGCTATCGTTTTTATTGCAGCGAGTTTTTGAACAGTTACCTTAACTAATTAAGATTACTTGTAACGCTTTAAGCAAAAACTGGCTAATTTTAGCTGGTCCTATTTAGCTAATCTGGTGCAGTCATCTTACTTATCTCATCTGCCAGTTAGGAAAGGAATTTCCTGACTCGAATGGCCCCAAAATCACATCGTGACCGAACAGGCATTTACATACTCAACATTAGCAATCACACAACAACCTCTAAAGTTGGCACGAAGGAAGGCCTACACTTCTCATGGAACATCGAACAGGGTCCTATGTCGTATGAAAGAGCTTGAAACGCTCATTAGAAACAAACTGCCCACATTCGCTAAGTGCCTAAGTCTCAGTTGGGTTGAGTTCTGGCCGGTCAAATGTTCGCTTTGTCGACTTCGTAGCGCGCGCTTGCAGCAGCCGCGGCGGTGCATGGTAGTGTCTTGCTCCGAGGTGAGGGGGATAGGCGGGAAGCAGAGTTTCGCGGCGTGCCGCCATGCCGTGATTAGTCTGGCGGCTTCTGGTGGCGGAGAGACAGACTCAAGCGTGGGGTGCGAGAATAGCAAGGAGGGTCGTACTTTGGGTCAAGGTGGTTGAAGGGGGTCATATTTCGACTTGGTTCAGAAGACGAAATTTCTCGGAAGGATCGTTCTTTCGCGAGCATTGTAAGCAGAGGTCTGTAAATTCTTATAATGCATGATCGTTGCACTCAACGACGTTTGGTTTTGAATGCGTGTTCATCACTAAAATATTTTTACTTCCTCAATAACCTTGGCTTTAAGGCAAGTCGTTTGAACGAGGAAAAGAGATGTTCAACTAAGTGATCTCACCTAAGGAGGCAAAAGAACTTATTCACGAAGTTACGAATGTCAGACAGAATAAATGTTATCACTTTTTGGGCATGGCAACGATATTGCGACACCCTGAGCACCGCTTCTTCTACGGAAAGAGGACGTTATTTGGATTTGAACTTGCATCTAATAGAAATTTGAGTACTTACTGCTCTACGATTAGATAATAAATTTTTTCGAAGCAGTTTTCAAAAGAGCTGGAATGGATCGATTGTTGCTCAATTTTCGATGTGACAGCGCGGCAAATTTTTTACTTCAGGAACGTTACCAGTGAAGCTGAAAATGGAGTTCACAATAGCACACTTTATATTTCGCACTTATCGAAAAATCAAGCCTTTCCCAAGCGATCTTTCTTTCGATCAGGTGAGGTCGCGCTCAAAAATTTCCATTTTTTTCAAAAAATAAAGATTCTTCTACCTGAAGAAAACGATGTCTAGAGCTGAGATGTAGATTTACGAAAGCCCAATACTTGATTAATACATAATACCAAATGCTGCTCATCTGGAGCGATATTCGATGAGATCAGGAAGGATCTTTCGCTCGTCGATGTGATTGGAAGTTGCTACAGATGTACATTATTCAACCAATCGTAACTCGCTCAGTTTTTAGAATTATGCAAATGCGGGTGGCATTCAAAAACGAGAAGAAATTCTCTTTCTTATGAGCACAAAGCCGCTTTTCAAAAAAGAAAAAGGATCTTCATGCTCGGCCGGGAGGGTGTGAATTTTGCTCCACAAGAATAGAGTAATTTTACAAAAACGCACATAACTCGCTTACTTTTAAGAGTTGTGCAAATGCAAGTGCCACTTTGAAAACTAGATGAAATCTCTTATCTTTTGAATACAAAACCAAATTTTGAAAAAGAGATGTTCTTGCGCGGCGACGAGGGTGCGATTTTTGACCGATTTTTGCCAAAATATTTGCCGAAAATCGCACCCCCCCCCCGGTCGTGCATGAAGATCTCTTTTTTAAGAAGCGGTTTTGTAATGTGTGCTTTTGTAAAGCTAGATCTTAGCTCTAGACACCATTTCCTTCAGGTAGAAAATTCTTCATTTTTGAAAACAAAAAAGAAAATTTTGAGCATGGCCTCACCTGATCGCAAAGAAAATCGTTTAGGAAAGACTTGATTTTTTGAATAAGTGCTAAACAGAAACTTTGCTACTGTAAGCTCTAATTTCAGCTCCATTGGTCGACTTGTTCAGGAAACATTTTATTTTTACAAAAATCCAGGATAGACTCGCCTCATCGGTTGAAAGGTTGCTTAGGAGAGGCTGATTTTTTTCCTGCTAAAAATTGAAGGCTAAATTTCGGTAAGATCCATTTTCAGCTTTAGTATTTACATCCCTCAATAAAAAATGTGTCGCGCTGTAACAGAGCAAATTGAGCAACAATCGTTGCTTTTCAGCTATTTTGAAAGCTGCTTCGAAAAAAAAATATTATCCAATCGTAGAGCAGTAAGTACTCAAATTTTTATTAGATACAAATTCAAATCCAAATGACGTCCTCTTTCCGTAGAAGAAACGGTGCTCAGGGTGTCGCGATATCGCTACCATGCCTAAAAATCTTCAATTAATCGATTAATTTGTGTTATAACTTTATTAATTGAAATTTTCTAAAAGTGTTCGCAACACAAGAGACAATTTAAGCACAGATCCATCGATTTTCTCGAATGGGGAGGATCGTACTTTTGGAGGGAGGGGGGGGGGGGTCGTAAATTTTTGGCAGAAATTGCACGTTTGAGCCCTCGGCGAGATGCCGCAAGGGACTACTGTTCGCAATACACTTTTAGAGGGTGGTGCGAGGATATGCACAATTTCGATTCGATTATTCTTTGATGTGGCTTATGTGAAAGTAAGGATAGTGATGAAGTTCAGCGCCAATCAATCCGGTTTGGGACGCATTGCGCATTCGACTTTCACGGAGTATCGTGGAGACATTTCAATCTACATATACTTGGCCCGTAATCCTAAAGCCCACGAATCGAGGTTAAGTATCGGCTCTCGCCCAGGCTAGCCAAGCCTACCTGGCGTCGTAGATTTGTTCACACATTTTTCTAAAAATGATGACACTGTCCTAATGATCCAACATTTCAGCTCACTGACTCATTACTTCATGCACCACATAAGACTGGGCCATACAGTGCTGATTTACTGCTCAGCACAAGAAGGGTGCAACGTGTTGCCGTTCACGCCAATGGATGCGCTCTCTACATCGCTCTCATCCCACTCCCAAAAAGGAGCCTAGTGAAATTGAGACTAAAAAGATAGAGGTCAGCGTTGGTCCTTCGCTTTACAGGATATGCCATGCACACTGCTTCTTTGGGGAGTCGTAGAGGCAAATTGAATTGTGTTTTTCCTAAATAATGACTTGCGGTGGCCAAGCAATGTAGAAGCCACTGTTTTATCCTTCTCTGACGAGTCTGGTACCAATCCATTACTGATCTAAGGCTTTGTGCATACTTCCCGTCGCCGCGATGCCATCGCGGCGATGAGTTTTGCAGAGCGACACGAAAGGAGGAGGGTTCCCCGTGCTCATCGCGTCACTCATCGCTCTGCAAGGGAGCGCGACGGCGATTCTCCCAGGACCAACGCTAAACACCGCGTGCGGCGCGAAAAAGTATGCCATAGGCCTATGTTAGGCCGGCAGCAAAGTCTTGCGGGTGCCGCGGACCCGCCATGACAACGGCGGGTGGTGCGGCGCTGCGAGGGTTACTGTACGCAATACTGCGTACTTTTGCCGGCAGTTGCGACTTCTGGGAATGTCAAAGATGTAGTAAGCAAAACGCTTTTTCTTTTGTGAAGAAGCGTTTTCTAAGTCAAGTTAGGAGTTCTTGAATCTAAGCCCCGATCGCTAGTAGACATTTCTTATAACTCAACAGTTCTGTGCCATTTTGCGCTTGCTTTTGTCGATCTACCTTCTCTAAAAGTTCCTCGGTTGACAAGCAGCTCGAAAATAATGTGTAGCCCTTGTGATGACAGCATTCCCTCCGATACCTTGTTGAGTTCGGGAAGTCTATCCGATGCAGTTATTGCTCATAGTAAAAAGAACGGTCTGCCTTTTTGTTGCATTTCTATGCAAGGGTTTCCCTAGACCTCACACGGCTAACTTGTGACTGGAAGGCCAGGAGGATTTCCAGTGCAATTAAGGTTAATTAATATCGTGCTAAGGCTTTTTTTGCGTTACGTTTTGATTTGATTCAGGATTCCATACACCTCCATTTGTCGACACTAACGGTGATTATATTGTTGGTTGTCAAGCTCCTTTATGGACAGAAATTATGCACCAACCTACTATATCCCTAGCATGTAGATTAAATTAAATTAGGATTAAAAAATGTTTAGAATATATGAACCATAATGGACACCCATCTACCACGCCCTCCGGCGGGTCTCACCCGCAGCTCCTGGCGCTGCGGGTGAAAGCCGCCGTGAACTGCGGCAGCCCTCGGGGACCTTTGTTATAGGGGTTGTGAAAAACAGTGTTAAAAAGGGCTAAAAGAAGGATACAAGTGGCGCGACTCCGGCAGGCGCCAGCGGCCCGTACTGGCATATCGGAGATCAGAGTGATCTGGCCGCCGATCTGCCAATAAATCGCGCGCCAACGGGCACATAAAAGGCGAAGGCAACGCTCCCCAGCTCCCTCGACGCCGCGACCTTCCGACGACGCCCTACGCTCGACGCCCGTCTCTGGCCACCGGAGGATCCCTTCCCATTCCCCGCACCGTGGCACCGCTCCATACGGTGCTTCTTGATATCATTTTTTGTTGTTTTTTCTTGAATAAAATTGTTTTAATCACCTTGACTTGGTAAGGGGCACGGTTCGGACCGTGAAATACTTGTGACTCCTTTGCGTGCGGCAGCTCCGCGACAACTCGTCCGCGCCGCGACTTCCACCACAGTGGCAGCGTGGGTCCCATTGTGGCGGGAGCGATATGGACGAGTTCTCGGAGTGCTGCCGCGAGACTCTGTAGAGGTCCTTAAAGGCCCCACAGAGTTCTGCGGCAGCACCGCGGCCCTATGCTTAACCATAGGGCAGAGACGCAGAGCTCGCCGCCGGCGGCGTCCCTGCCCTATCCTTAACCATAGCGGCGAGCGGCGTTGCCGCAGAACTCTGTGGGGGCCTTTATACTTCGCCGACGCTGCGACACGTCACCGACGGCGGAGCACATTTTTAGCATCGCAGCACGTTTTCAATGTCATCATTTGGTAGCCAAACTGGAAACGCTAGGTGATCACATCTGCCTCGAGTTTGCTTAAATTGTGTGCTTCTCTAAATATGTTTCGAGACTTGATGATGATTTTTGCTTTGTATGAACAGTACGCGTGCCAGCTTTGACTATGTTCGTCGCGTATGCCCCAACATCCGACTACGACGACGAAGAGGTCGAAGCCTTCTACGTGGAGCTGGAAAAGTTCTATAAGGAAGATCACACCTTCTACAAGGTGATCGTCGGCGACTTCAACGCCAAGATCGGATCGCGAAGGTCGCCGGAAGAACTTCACATCGGAACCCACGGTTTGGAATGGAACGAGCAAGGTGAAAGGCTGTCTGAGTTTATCATGTCGACCAAGACCATCCATGGAAACTCGCAGTTCCAGAAGCCTCCCTCTCTAGGATGGACCTGGGAATCCACCGGTGGCCAGTTCCACAACGAGATCGACCACATCATCTTCAACCGCAAGTATTGCCTGACCGACGTCTCCGTTGTCCCCAAGTTCTACACGGGATCGGACCATCGCCTCCTTCGCGCAAGGTTCCGCTTTTCGCGTCAAGGAGAGAAGGCCGCGAAGTTCAAGAAGAGGAGTCCCAGAACGACCATCAACTGGGACCTCTACACCTCTCTTGCCGGCCTTTGGGAAGATGCCGTCATGGACAACGTCGACGAGGAATACGACCGCTTCGTGCACCATCTCCACGATAGTGCTAAGGAAGCTGAGAGCTTGAAGACCACCAAGAGACGTTTGTCTCCTGAAACTCTCGAGCTTATACGCCAGCGTGGAGCAGCACGAGAGTCAGGCAACTACTAGCTGACGTCCGAGCTTGCGAAGCTATGCAGAGCGGCGATAAAGGAAGATCTCAAGGAGAGAAGGGCGGAAGTGTTGGCTAAAGCTGCAGAGGCAGGGTTGAGCATATGCAATGCCCGCCGAGACTTCGCTAACTTCAAGACCAAGATGACCGCTCTCCGACGTCCCGACGGAACCGTTACCTCTTCCAGAAGGGCCATGGAGAAGATCATCCACGACTTCTACTCCGATCTCTTCGATAGCCACGTCCACCTGCCCCCATGCCATCTTCCGCAGGATGGATACGTCGTCCCCTCTGTTCTCCCTTCCGAGATCCGACACGCCATCTCGTCGGTGAAGAAACGTACAGCACCCGGTTCCGACAGGATCAGACCCGAACACCTGAAGAACCTCCCGCCAGCGCTCATCAACACCCTGGCGCGGCTCTTCACACGTGACCTGTCGGAGTGCAAGGTTCCATCTCAGTGGAAGACCAGCAGGACCGTCTTGCTGTACAAGAAGGGAGACGAGCACGACATTGGCAACTATCGCCCGATCTACCTGCTGTCCGTAGTCGACAAGCTGTTCACTCGAGTTATCCTGAATAGGATCGGCCGAACGCTGGACGAAGGACAGCCATGCGAACAAGCAGGATTTCGGAGAGGATTCAGCACGATCGACCACATACACACCATTACGAAGCTCATCGAAGTGTCGCGAGCGTACAAGCTGCCGCTGTGCCTTACGTTCATCGACCTGAAGGCATTCGACTCCGTCGAGACTAAAGCGGTCCTCGAAGCCCTGCTCACTCAGGGCTTTCCTACTCAGTACATCAGAGTCCTTCGAGAGCTGTACATACAGTGGACTCACGACCAAGATCTCACCATTCTACAACGACGTCGTCGTCGACGTGAAGAGAGGGGTTCGGCAAGGGGATATCATATCCCCGAAGCTCTTCAGCGCCACTCTCGAAAACGTCATGCGCGAACTAGAATGGGAAGACATAGGAGTGAAGGTCGACGGCTGGCAACTACATCATCTTCGCTTCGCTGACGACATCGTGCTCATAACACCGAGCATCAGCCAGGCGGAGCGAAGGCTGGCCGACTTCGATAGTGTATGTGGGAACGTTGGACTGCAGCTGAATCTTACGAAGACGATGTTCATGAGGAACAGATGGGTTTCTGATGCCCCATTCTCGCTCAACGGAACGAACATCTCCGAATCCTCCAGCTATGTGTATCTGGGTCGCGAATCAACATGGCCAACGACCTAGCGCCAGAGCTGAGCAGGAAGAAAAGAGCGGCTTGGGGAGCTTTCAAGGGCGTCGAAGAAGTCGCGAAGAAGACGAAGAACGTCCGACTCCGTGCCCACCTATTCGACTCCACTGTTCTTCCTGCCCTAACATACGCCTCAGAGACCTGGGCTATACGAAAGCAGAATGAACACGCGATCAGCGTCGCGCAGCGTGGAATCGAGAGGACGATGCTCGGAGTGACACGACTCACGCAAGTGAGAGAAGGCCTCCGGAGTTCCGAGCTTCGCCGACGTTCGAAGATCAGAGACGCTGTCGCGTGGGCCAAGTTGTCGAAAATTAGGTGGGCCGGCCACGTAATAGGATTCGCAGACACCCGCTGGACGAGAGCCATCACCGACTGGATTCCGCGGGATGTCAAAAGAACACCAGGACGCCCACCAACGCGTTGGTCGGACTTCTTCGTTAAAGCCCTGAACGACCGATATGACGCTCTTCATGTCCCTCGAGCGAGGAGGATCCATTGGACCACTCTGGCACGCGACAGGGACGAATGGAGACGCTGCTGGCACCCGCTCGAGCAATTCGATGATCAACGGGACGACAGGTGACAGGTGATGAACGGTAGCCTGCTCGACCATTGTTAATCTGGCGAATTTTCTCTTAATAACCACATTTGCTTTCAGAAGGATGGATAAGTGTGATCTGAAGTCTGATCTGACTATTGAATTACCAATTTAACGATTTTACCAGCATTTTCGTTAAATTTCTTTATTGTAGTTTAGCAAAAGTCTTTTTTGTTAAATCGCACTTAAATTAAATTTACGCGGAATTTTCGAAATTCAAAGGAAAATTTAACTTTTAATTAATATGAATTGTATCTCGAAAAAGCTCTTCGTAGAGGTTTGCAGTATCATTTCAGAAAGCGAGGAAACACTATTTATTTTCTACACAGTTTTATTTTGTGTTTCTTGCTCTGCAAAAAAGCGAAAAGGCCTATAAAATGCGAAAAGTAGGGTGAGAAGGACGGAAAAGCGAAGAAAGGTGACAAAGTGAAGGGAAGGTAAGGTTTAGGTTCCCACTCCCTCCCAAACACTCAGTGCTCTAGCGAATGGCACTATTGGTCAATTGGCTATTGGCAAGACGGTCGTTTTTTGCACCACGATTTCATAATTCGAAGTCCGGTGGTGATGATGGCAGTGCCGGGAGCGAAGAACCAACCCACAACCATCAACACACTCCACCACATTTTCTGCCACCCTTGGATGACGTCGGCGACGCTGACGTCGCCACAGACGTCGTCGTCCCCTCTGTGGCGACGTCGGTGACGTCGTCGACGCGTCTGTGGTAACGTCGGCGGCGCCGGCATCGCCGACGTTGCCACAGAACACGGAAGTATAACACCCCCTGCGGAGCTCTCAGCGACGCAGCCGGCGACGCTGTGCTGTGCGGGCTGCTACGCAGTGCGCGGCAGCCTCTACAACATAGCGTCGCCGAAGTATAACATAGGCGTCGCGGAAGCCATCGCGCATGTGGGCCGCCACTGTTGCGGCGGCCGCGGCGAAGGTTCCTTTGACTATTCGGTCGCACGCGACGAAAGCATCATTAAAGCAGCGTGCACACTTTGCGGCGGGCAGCGGGCAGTGGAATGTGGGCGAAGCTGGTCTCGCACACTGCGGCAACTGCGGTTGAACTGTGCCGCGGGCGCACGCAGCGACAGTGAGGAATGCCCGGGTCTTTCCTCACTGTCGCTGTCTTTCCTCCGGCAGCACTGCGACAGCGGAAGTGTGCACACCAGGAATGTGCGGAATTTCCGTCTCTGTGTTCCGAATTCCGGTTTCGGGCCATTTTGGGCTCTTCCGTTCTGTTCCGTGTTTCGCCTGTTTTTGCAGCGGAAGGCGGAAACGGAAATGGGCACTGTTCCACACTAGTTTTCTATTGAACACATTAAGCGTATCAGTAAAAATATTCTCCTTCATATAATTATGAGAGAAATACTGTTTGACAACTCTAGTATTAAGGATCTTGAAGTTGGTAAGACTACCAAAAAAAAAAACGCTCAGAAATGGCAACGGCTTGGTGCAGGGCAAAATTAATGCGCGACAAAGGCTATACAGTACCGGACATGCCGCTGCGTCCAACAAGCACAAGCGGCGCAAAAGATGAGAAGCGGCGCAAAAGGGCGCCGGAGAGCGCCGTTTTCCGCTCGTCACGCGCCGCGTCTGAGGCAAGTCGCGTTAGTGTGCGGCGTCCTCAACTTCTGGACGTTAGACTGAATGAAGGAGCTTATCCATGCGTTCGGAAGAGCATGGCCTACTGTTTAGAACTAACTTCCGGCATGGCGCGCGCTCTGAACAATGCATGTAGGCCGGCAGAATCAATCGAGTGGGCGCGACCACTCGCAAAGTGACGTTAGGCTGATGGGCTGATGGAAGGAGCCTATCCATGCGTTCGGAAGAGCATGGCCTACTGTTTGGAACTAACTGCCGGCATGGCGCGCGCTCTGAACAATGCATGTAGGCCGGCAGAATCAATCGAGTGGGAGCGACAACCTGTACAGCAAGCGACAGCTTGAACAGTGAGCGCATGGGGAGTTTTAACGAAAATTCCTAGCCTGCCTTCCCACTCAGGCATTGCTCTCGGACTGTCCAGCTTGCATCTGGAGTGCGCCGTAAACAATGCATATAGAATCGAACCTATCAATCGAGTGGGCGCGGAAGCATGTAGAGTGCGCGTTTAGGGAGTTTTATCAGAAATCATTGGCCGCCCCACTCAGGCATTGCTCTAGTACTGTCCAGCTTGCATCTGGAGTGCGCCGCGAACAATGCATATAGAATCGAACCTATCAATCGAGTGGGCGCGGAAGCTTGTAGAGTGAGAGTTTGAGGAGTTTTATCAGAAATCCCTAGCCGAGCTACTTAGGAGCTGCTCTAGGATTGTCCAGCTTGCATCTGGAGTGCGCCGTGAACAATGCATATAGAATCGAACCTATCAATCGAGTGGGCGCGGAGCATGTAGAGTGCGCGTTTAGGGAGTTTTATCAGAAATCATTGGCCGCCCTACTCAGGAGCTGCTCTAGTACTGTCCAGCTTGCATCTGGAGTGCGCCGCGAACAATGCATATAGAATCGAACCTATCAATCGAGTGAGCGCGGAAGCTTGTAGAGTGAGAGTTTGAGGAGTTTTATCAGAAATCCCTAGCCGAGCTACTTAGGAGCTGCTCTAGGATTGTCCAGCTTGCATCTGGAGTGCGCCGTGAACAATGCATATAGAATCGAACCTATCAATCGAGTGGGCGCGGAAGCTTGTAGAGTGAGAGCTTAAGGAGTTTTATCAGAAATCCCTAGCCGCCCTACTCAGGAGCTGCTCTAGGACTGTCCAGCTTGCATCTGGAGTGCGCCGTGAACATTGCATATAGAATCGAACCTATCAATCGAGTGGGCCGACCGCTCTCAAATTGCACGCGCGGGCGTGTTTGGAGCGCGATAACTCTGTCAAGTGTGAACCCTTCCGGCTACAGCTTGTGGATTTTGTAGCCAGTAAAAAGCTTTAGCAGCTGGCTGAAGCACAGCGAAGTAGCCTAAGAACTGACAAAGTTACGGTGGTGCAAAAATGCAGGTCAGGCTTGTGTGACACGATTTTTTCCAAATTCAGTCGACCCCTGCGGAAAGACGCGGAGAGCTAGCATCTTACAAATATGCAGACGAGCAGAACGCTTAAGGTTCTTTACGAAAACGTGCTTACAACTCCCTAGCTTATTAAATTGCCTTAGTACCAGCTGCCGCTTTAGAGCGGCGGACGGCAACAGTGAAGATTCTTCCCCCCTTAATCCCTCCGGTTTTGAGTTTTCGGCACTCGCAATGACACCGTTATCTTCAACTCGATGAGCTCTATCGAACGGTGTCATCTCGACCAATTTTGGAGATATCGATTTTTTGACATTCGCGGCGAAGAAGAGGATGAGGCTCTCACCGCTCTTCAACGGAGCGCGCTTTTACAGCACGGAGTGTGGTGCTCGTGTCTCCATTGGTATTCGTTTCACTCAGTGGTAGTAAACCATCTAGTTGAAGTTGAAGTGGGGTTGGAGATAAAGTGTAAGTTAAGGGAATGGTAGGATCGGATAAAAGAATTTTTATCGATAGCAAATTAACAACAAAAGGGATCAATATCAAAATCAACAAATATCAAACAACAAGAATCAACAAATATCGAACAGTCCTGGGCAAAAATGGAGACATACATTTACATTGTACATACATACAACGTAAAAGCACATCACAGCACAAAAGCCTAGAATATCGATCAGTTGCTTGATTCTATTTATATTTTTGATGACCTCGCAGTGGTATCCAATTCTGGGCTGACGCACAGAAGTGTCGGTAAGTCTGAGAAAATGCCAAATTTGCCTACTATCGTTAAAATCGAAAATGCGTTCAATATCGGTCAATGATCGATAATGATTCTAATCCTTGTGCTTTTCGCTTGGGGTTAACGGTTTAGGATTCGAGGGATGTTTATGGCCTATGGTATTGCAGATGTTCCTGATAATTCATTGAACTATATTCCGTCGACCTTTAATAAATGGGTGATACTAGCAATCTTTTAGAATTAGAGATCTCCCTGGACCGCAAACATTTTATCGGTGATTTTAAATATTCTGATATAGGTGAGCATTCATTTGCTTTATGTCAAATGTGACTAACAACTGAATACACGTTAGCCTCACTGAGCCGCTTCGCCTCCTACCTTCATGAGGCGCACACCAGTGAACCAAGTCGCTCACACATGGTGAAATCAGGGTCCTCTGAAACTGCGAGTGCTATACTACCCATCTTGTATCCAGAGCCCTTTGGATGCTTTCGGATAAAAAACACAACACAATTAGAAATGTGGTTTCATTGTACTATTCAATCGTTTGCAGCCATAATGTTAGGACGTGCTCGGCATTCTAGTTCAAAAAGGATGCGATTTCGTCTTCAAATATTGTGTACTGTATATTCGATCCTTCTCTGCACGCAGGTTTGTTATGGTGGTATAACTTTTATTTCGGCCGACGTTTCGACACAATTCGTCTTTTCAAAGGCCTGAAAGTACTTCGAACCTTAGATCCAGAAACTCATTCCGTCAAAGGCATACTTCTTCACAACTCTAGTTACAATGGGTTCCCACGAATGTCAAGGAGTGCCCGTCTAAAGCATACCACACTCACCGTTGTTCCACCAGCGCTGAGAGGGGGGCTCAGCTATAAGACCATCAGTGAGCAACTGGGACTACCATGCAGATCTATACTAAGTATAGACTGTGCAGTCTCAGAGCTCACACAACGGGATGAAGGGCAAGAAGTCGCTGGTTATTGAAATGCACTCGTTTCGGTTGTTCATTGCTGGATTACGCTCCCGAATCCAGAAAGCCTCAAGAGTCTTTCTGGTACCGATTTCATCTTCATGTAGCAACACAGTGCATTTAATGTCAAAGTCGCTTCCGCCGTGGGCTTCTTGTCGATGTTTACCCAGTGGGGTTAACAAGCTTCGCTTCAATTTCCCAGCTAGGTGTTCATTGATGCGAACACTAAGTACCCTTCCTGTTTCACCTATGTATAGCTCGCCACAGGTTAAGCACTGGATTTGGTAGACAACACCTTTTTGTGCGCAATCTCCATCTCTCCCAATGGGCAGATAACGCAATTCCTCATCACACAAGTACGGTCGTAACACCTATTCCGAACAAGAAGCCGTTTGATGTTGTTTCCCGGTATATTAACCAGGACAATTGTGTACTGTCGTACTCAACTGTCGTAACTCGGACGGGAAGATCTCAGGAGTGTTGGAAGACCT